>OX387191.1:38753438-39353438 GCA_947561395.2 Buxus sempervirens | reverse complement strand
ATTTTATAGTTATATAACTTTTTTTAAATATCATTAGGAAAGTATTATGTTGTTGATACTAGATATCCAAACATGCCGGGTTTTCTTGCACCATATCGAGGAATGTGTTATCATCTACCTGACTATAGACAAGGTAGCTCACCAAGTGGAGTGAAAGAGTTATTTAATCATGCTCATTCTTCATTGAGGAATGTAATCGAGCGATGCTTTGATGTGTTGAAAGCACGTTTTTCTATTCTTAAGAGAATGCCTCCATACTCATTTCCAACACAAAGAAATATTGTTGTTGCTGCATGTACTGTGCATAACTTCATTAGACTAGAAACATTGAGAGATGAATTATTTAATCAATATGAAGAAGAAGATTTAATTATTGAAGAAGAGCACATTGATGATGAATTAGATCCGGATGGAGTGGTACAAGAACAAGGAATAAGGAGGATGAATGCATTTAGACAATCAATTGTTAAAGCTATATCGCATGCTTGCAATAGTGAATGCCCTTGAGAGTATTATTCGTATTAATGTAATGAACTTTGCTATAAATCATGGATGTGATAGGACTTTGTGACTTTACTAATAGTTGCTATCATTATGTGTTTTAAATTAATAGAAATAATCAGCAAACCCGTCTTTTTTTTTTCTTTTTCATTTCTTAGGTGTTTCAAGTTTTATCTTTCAAGGATCAACCAATTTCTTATAATTATTCATGGAAAAAAAAGAAAAAATAAGGAAAAACAAATTTCATGGAACTCATTTTATTACTTGTTAACCAAACAATTTTCTAGGTGAAAATTCATTCTGCTACGTGCTAACCAAACGCAATTAGAAAGACTTTAAAATTGATTCGTAAAATGAGTTTTAAAAACTCATTCTCGGAATGAGTTCCTAATCCGGAATGAACGCCAAACGAGGCCTTAATTAATTAGGCAAAACGGAACTATTCAACTAAGTTTAATCATGAAATTCAGAACATAAGATAACAGACACTCATGAGAACCCATACCAATGGGATGAGAAATACCCCTAATAAATACCGTAAACAGTCAAATAAACAAACATGTGTTCAAAAGGATCTTGAACAATTGTGATTTTTGCATACTTTACTGCGAAATAAAATATTATAAATGCTTAAAGGAATCCATTGTAGAGAGTAGCCTTAATTTATAAGAGAAATATTACCCTAACAACTTTTTTCAAAGTGTCTTTGTCACAAGTCTTTGTTATAATTAATAACCCTAGTCTCTCATATTTTACAAATAGGTTTTCCAACCATTAAGAAAACTAAAAAGACTTTTTAACCTCTCATTATAACTCATAATTCATTTGCCATATAAACCTATAATCACTTAATTGAGCGTAACGGGATATGTGGGATATTTTAATGAATATTAATTTATTAATATTCTAATCCCCTCATTTGTCCCATGCTCCCATGAAAACAAAACAAAACATTTATTTTTTAATTGAAAAACATTTTACTACAAAACTATTTTCCATTGAAAATGACTCTTATGGGTTTAAAAGAGACAAACCACACATGCGCATATTTCATTTTAGAAAACATTTATGGTCCAATATACTTCATATAAGTTCCATCGTATCAATGTTGAACAGGAAATCAACACAAGCCATGCGATCATTTGTTATATGATCAACAAAATTCCTTTCATGTACTACAACACTTGTAACTTCTTTCAAAATGATCTTTAATAGGGATTTTCTAAAGGTAACAATTTAGCCTTGGATAACATTCTAGTCAATTTCATATATATTCTTGCTAGCATTCATCCACACAATTTAATAAGAAGGGTCCACGGTTTGTTCATCAATGGTGATTTGATTATGAGATGGATCCTCAATTATTTGTTCCAAATTATCATTAGAACGATCAGTAAGAGCAACTATGATTAACAGGAATGGGAACATCCATTCACATTTCTTCAATGATCACATCTTTCAATTCTTTACTACTACTCATTTCACCAAGCTTAAGAAGTTTGGCATTTCCACTCTACAATTTTTTCTATGGTTGGGATAATAAAATCTATACCCTTGGATTTGTCAGGGTAACCAATAAAAAACCTACTTGTTCTAGGATCTAATTTCTTGTCTTGTGGATTTTTAAGTCTTGCTTCAACTAGCTGCCCCAAACATGCATATGTCCCAAACTACATACCCTTTTAGTCCATAATTCACCGAGTCTTTGGAACTGGCCTACTAGGCAGACAATTCGAGATATACATTGTTGTCTTAAGAGCTTTATTCCACAATGATTTAGGCAAAGTAAAGTTACTAACCATGCTTCTAACCATGTCCAATAAAGCATGATTATATATCTCAGCAACACCATTCTGTTGAGGTGTTCTAAGCATTTCATATTGTGCAACAAAACCACGCTATTCAAGAAGTTTATTGAATGAACCGGGATTATGACCCAATTCATCATATTTATCATAGTCCTCACTACCTCAATTTGATTTGATGATTTTCACTTTTCTATCTAATAGCCTTTAAATTTCAAAGAGAAATACCTCAATGATTGTTGTAAAATCCCAGATTTTATTAATAAAATAATTGTGACAAATAAATAAATTAATCAAAGTTATTAATAATGCAGGGGATGAGGAATTGTTTCAACCCGAAGAATTGCAAGGTGACCCGGAGAACTTGAAAAGCTAATATAAGGTGAGTTATGATCTAATATTAGGTTAGAATTTAATAATAATTATTATTAGTGTTGTAGTTGATCTAATTAAATAATGATTAAAAAAAAAAAAGAAGAAGAAGAGGAAGGATTCCAAGTGGTCGAACCCCACTAGAGAAGGTGAGGTCGACCTAGACCAAACTTGATCTGAGAATGAATGTTTTGGTTTGAAGAGTGTGAAGGGTAAGACAGTAAAAAGGGTGGATATTAGGGTTAAAATATTAGCATGGGCAAAAGAGTAAAAAAAAATATAATAAACAAAACCTACCTTAGCATGCGACTGTTCGCGTCCAAAGAACAAGTGAATAGCCGCACCTCTCTTCTTCCCTTATACAAGTGTTTCAAAACCTGATTTCCTAGCACTTTTGGAACAAATCAGAAGAAGGAGAAAGAGATAGATCTCGTTCAAATTTAAGGTAAGCAATGATCGATTTACAGTTCTGTTTAGTTTTGAGTTGATTTAAGTTCTGAAAATGTAATCGTATGTTAAAGGGTTAAAGGGGATTCGCTGAGTTCATTCGGAACCATTTCGGGGTGATTTACAGTGTTGTTAGAGAAAGATTTGATCTCAGAAAAAGGTAAGTAATCCCTTCAAACATGCATAAACAAAAAATTTCGCAGGTTATTTGATGAATGAGATTAATCGTGAGTTTACAGGTTGTTTGTGTATAATCCGGTGTGTGAATGCTTAGTTTTGATTACTATGATTACTTGGAATGGAATAGAATGAATTGATGATAGTTTCCTAGGATTAGAAATGATTTTTGAAGAGCATATTGTAGATTACAGTCCCTTTACAGATTTTGTCCAATCATGTGTTTCATGGATAATCTTTACTCATTTGGACTGTATATGTGGTTTTAATTGTCCTAAACTATCCTAACATGTTGATACAATGATTTCAAATGATATCGAATTGGTTTGTTGAATTAGATGAAGCGTTTTGGATTTTTTTGTTGAATTACATAACTTTTCGGAAGTTGTAGAAACCAAAATTTTAAAACAGACGCCTGAGTTACAGCTTGAGCACCCAAGTAGGCGCGAGAGGTAATTCAAGGGCGCGCTATCGAATGCGCCCCGCCTGTGTTTTTTTAAAATTCCAAAACCTGAAAGTAATCAAATTCCAGAAAACGAACGCCCGAATCGTCGCTCGAGCGCAAGCTTGAGCGGCCAATTTTTAAAACCAAGATTTCAATTGCCGCCCGCACGAGTGCCCGATGCCGCTCGAGTGCCTATGACAGATTTCTTGTATTTTTCCAACTTGCCTAGTTTTTCACTATAAAAATGTTTTTATTCATTTCCGACCCATGTACCAATAGGATTAGAGTGTTTAGAGATTGTTTACACTGGTCGATAATTAAAATGAATTTTTATAGAGATTTTGGATACGTTCTACTGAAATGGCTTTTAACCGAGTTTATCGTTCCAAACTTTTCCCTCTTCAACGAAACTTGATTTTAAGAGTTCCTACACTTGTATTTGGATTGTTCGAACATTTTTTGTGCATCGAATGATTCGATACACACTCAGAACATAGTTGCCCATTGATACCATGATTTTGGACATATATTTTGATTCCACGTATGTGGGTTTTTTATCACGATTGTGATTAGGCTATCCTGTAATCGGGTCAACCCCATTATAACCCGACCGATTAAAAAAGAAATCAGTAAAAAGTGATATGACATGACCCGATTAACCCCCAACCCTATTATGACCCAACCCAAACTTGACACAACCCGACCTAATTAAGCCCCCAATCCTATTCTAATCATATTTTTTGAAAAAACAAAAACAAAAAAATAATAGGGTTGGCAGGTTGAACCCGTTTATTGGCGGGTTGGGTTCAGTTTGGGGTTTTTCCAACCCGCCATTAATCGGGTTCAACCCAACCCCAACCCGATTATGACCCGACCCGCTGCCAGCTCTAATTGCCTATATTGTTTATTCCGCTATTGCAGTTATGTCTCTGACACGTAAGTGTCTCCGCGTATGCGGCTATCTTTTGAAGTATGTCAATTACTTGGTTTTGGTTTTCCACCGTTGAATAGGTTTAGCACTTACATGGATCCATAGAGTAGCTAGTAAGTGAAATGTCTTCTAGAGTGGTTTGAATTCTGTGTCATAGGCATTCCATCATCTCGAGGATGGTACCGCTCTTGGATTGGTCGATCACTACGTTACCGACTCCTTGATTAGTTGGGTCATACATGTTAACTCACTCCAGTATCGGTTGAGTACTTCTGCCTAGCATTGAATAACTTGTTCGGGATCGGCTAGTCCGCTTATTAGTCGATTAGGTAGCCTATTGGCATAGTCTACGATCTATTTCTGGTTTTCTATTTCATGAATCCCATGAGACTAATTGTTTTGTTATACCATTTTATTTATATATCATTGTGTTTTATATCTATAGTGGTTAGTCTGATTAATCGTATGCATATCTTTAAACTGTTAAAATTTATTTGCACGACTACTTACTGAGGTGTTGTTTCTCAAATTATTGTTTTATCGGATTTGTTTTCAAATATTCCGGGAGAGGAAGCTGCAAGGGTAGACACTTCTGGGGATCTTTCTGATTATCAAGAAGAAGACTATTATTTTCATGTGTAGGTTCAGGGGATTTTACTCTGGATGATTTAGTTTATTTGATGGATATATTGGATTATTTTTGTTTAGTGACCCATAATGGATGTACTGGACCATTTTTATTCTAGTTGACCCATCCAGACTTATATTTGATGGATTTTGTATCGGATGATTATATTTTTCATTCCACGCTCATTTGAATAATTTATTATTATTGCCGCACTCTAATTATAAACAGGAACTGTTTAAGTCTGGATTAGCTTTATTTGGGCATTTTTCTAACGTTCAAGGTTTGGATTTATGATTTTTAAATAAACTTGGATCTGGGGCGTTACAATTGTCACGGTCTGAGACTTCTCATTTAACAAATAAATATATCTATGTCGTGAAAAATCATTTTTGAAGGTAATCAAATACTTTTCTCCACCAAAACATTTTGTGGAGAAAAGTCCAAATATATCTGTATAAATTATTTCGATAAGCTTATTTCTCCTTTCGGATTCTTTCTTTGTATGTTTAGTTTGCTTTTTTTAATACAATCAACACACACCAAGATTGGTAAAATCAAATTATGAAAGTATTCCTTCTTTTACTAATCTCTCTAGCCTTTCTTTGGAGATATGCCTCAATCTTTTGGGCTACAAGTCAAAAGACTTTTCATTAATCATCTTATTGTTCTAATTCATGTTTCATGATGCTGGGCGTAAACATTGTAAGTGAAAGAGTTAACAAGACAAAGATAATAAAGGACATTAGAATAAAAACCCAAACTACTAGAAATAACATTTGTAAATACACCGAAGCAACAATTCTCAAATAAAGAAAAACAAAAATAGCCATCTCACATAAGGTACAAAAGCAGTGTCATAAACATCAAAAGAATGATAATTATTCAAAATCAAACGAAAAGTTCCAATGGATAAAACTTCCACCTTATTATCATTTGCCATGAAAATGAAATGTTTACTTGGATTTGGTTTATGACTTGAAAGGAATCTTACATTTTTCAAGAAATATGAACATTAACACCTAAAGCCAACCACCAAGTACTAGTAGGAAAATTTACAAGATTTGATTAGAAACATACATAAGTATAAAACTTACATTTCTTTTCAAACCAAGCTTTTTGTTTTAAACACTCAACTTTCATGTGTCCAGTCTTTCTATAGTAATAACAAGTCATTTAAACCTAATTGCTTTTATCAAGTCCTTTTCCTTTTGGTGGTACTCTTTTCTTTTTTTCCCTTTTAGTATAATGGTACTTTTCTTTCTAGCTTATTAAGTCACAAAGTTATCTTAGAAGTGTTTTTGTTGCTTTAATCTAGCATTCTCTTGAACAATCATATTAGCCAACCCATTTACATTTCACTTATCTTTAATAGAATTGTATTATACTTGGAATGAACTATAATAAGATAACAATGACGCCAAAATGAACTGTACAATAAAAGGACTCATCTATTTTCATTCCTAGAGTTTTAAGTTTGATAACAATATTAGTCATTTTAAGGATATATTCAAACATTCCCTTTACCCATTATATTTCATGGTAATAAACCTAGCTATTAAAGTCTCTGCCAAAGACTTGTTTACTAAACAAAATCTTTACTTAGGTACGTGTTTATCATATGTTATTTTCGACATCAAATGAATTTCTACCAACAAAATTTGTCTTTTATTGAAGATTTATGTATATTGCGAAAAAGATTAGTCATTTCGAACAAATCCAAAGACGAACCCTAACTTTTTCAGATTAATTGTTATTTGTAAAGTAAAAATAATGATGTGATTGCTTGTCGTTGCATTTAATTGGGTTCAAGAGAAATACTTACGTCTTAGCTAGGTTTTAAATTTGTCTTTTGTTTGATTCCTTATCCTGTATTTGAGTTTCAAGAGAAATAACAATGACATCTTAGCTTGATTTGAAGCGTCTATTGCTTTTATTTGATAACTTTCTCTTGTAATTGGGTTTCAAGAGTAGGTTTTAAACATTTATTTCTTTTGTTTGATTCATTTTTCATGTAGTTATATTTTTTTTCTTTTATGAAAAAAGTGGGAGCATGAGATTCTTATTTGTATGAACCATTACAAACCAACATCAATTAATTGCTTGTCTTTATAGTGTACAACAACCATTAATTTCTTGTCTTCCTCTTTCTTTATATAGTTGAAGGGAATTAATTTAATTTAATTTCCTTATTAACTGCTTATAATGGTAATAATTTTAATTGATTTTATCTATATCTATCATTCATAAAATTATAGATTGTTAATAAATTTTATTTGTAGAATGGTCAGTTATTATATAAAATAAATTATTTGTATTAAAGTTAGGTAACGACTTGTTTGCCCAAAGATATAGCAAATAATTGACTACATAATTCTGTTATTTTGAAGGGTACAATTTATTTAATAAAATTTTATTTTCAAAGGAAAATTTTTTATGACATTACTAGTTGCTCCATAAAATTTAATGTTGGATGGAACAATTTATATGCCAAAATTTTATTCACAAAAAAATATTTTTTATGACACTGTCTTTATCCATAGAGTTGAAACGAACAATTGTATGTTAGAATCCTCCCAAAGTTTGGATCTTAATCATATTATAGTTTATCTATTATGATTAGAGTCTGATTATTGTCTTATGGATGTCTAATTCAAAGCATTAATGTAATAAAATTGTAACTCATTGCATTTGTTGTATTAGTCGCATTGCATTCACAGACTTCATCTGTACCTATGCTAAATAGGACTAATTTTTCAAAATGGGTAGAAATGGTCAAATTCACCCAGAGTCATTGATCCAGAGCTATCACTTTTGACTCCAAAACCAACTCCTATTACTACTAAGAGGAGTATCTATTACCGATATCAATAGCAACGATGAGAAACACCAAAAGATTGATCCACATATTTATCAAAATTCACCAAAGCTTCAAATATCAATAACCCATTCCTTTAGCACAAAAGATGCCAAGACTTATTGTAGACACCTGATTTTTGCACCCCTGAAATGAAGAAAATTAAAAGTCAAACCTGGAAGGGTCAAAATTTTGACTTTTTGATCAGGTGCAAATTGACTACCAAACTTCATACCATTGGAAAGAGGATTCCGATACGGTTCTAACGCCACTGAGTTTGCTCAAATCGGAGTCCGGATAAAGAAGTTATGGGCTGGTCAAATCTGGAAATAACAGAAATCGGCTTTCTGCGAAACTCCAAATTAGCTGCTCAATTGGACATCAGCAGAAAGAGCGCGTCGACACGACTCCAATGCAACTGAGTTTGCTGGAATCGGAGTCCCGGATAAAGAGATATGAGCAAAACTGGCTCCGGGACGCGGATTTGCACTTCTGCTAAAAAGCCCGAATTTGCTGCCAAACTTTAGCTTAGTGGATATGGAATCTCAACCTGATTCCAACGCCACTAAGTTTGCTGAAATCGGATATCAAATGAGAAAGTTATGAGCAGTCAAAAATTTCAAAAAATCTACACATGTGGCAACATTGAAGAAAGGACAAAAAAAAATAAAAATCTAAGAATAAAATAATAATATTTTGTAAATATCTAACAATTAAATTAAATCAAAAACAAAATAGAAAATAGAAAACAAATGTGTCTTCTAACCAAAAAATCTTAAGAATAAAATAATAATAAATCTTAAAGAATCTAAAAATTAAGATAAATAAAAAAGAAACAAAAAAATATCAACCACATGTCAATACTATAAGCTTAATGAGTTGGATTCGATGAGAATAAAAAATATTTAATTTTTAGTTACATGAAACATAAAATTAAAATTCAGTCAAAAAAGATGATTAAAATTCATTTTTAGGTTATTTTTTCAACTATAAAAGGGGGCCACCCCCATTCCATTCTAAGCATCAAAACCCTCTCTTCTTCCCCTTTTGCTCTCTCCCACTTCACTCCCCCTCTCCTCTCTTGTGTTTTTGCTCATCCCATACTCTACCAAAATCCCCACTTCACTTTTAGACATAATTTTCCTTCCCATTTTATCCCTCAACCGTACCTAATTCCTTTCCCTTTTAACCCTTTCGATCTAGGAAGAGGAAAACCCCTTTTCAACCCATTTTTTTTGAAATCTAAAGGAGCGCGGAAGCCCTGCTTAAATTTCTCCTCAACTCTAATCCCTTTTTACCTAAAGCAAGAGAGGCCCTGTTCAAATCAATTCGTGAAATCCAACGGAGCGTGGAAGCGCTGCCGAACTTCTCGGAGAATCACAACATCACCAAATCAAGGATCTAATAGTGTGGTAACATTTTTTAACCTTCTTTTGATATATGTGAACATTTCTTTATTTGAATCACTTTGAATTACTTTTACTCCATTATCCTTTATTACTAATCTGTTTACTTCATCTTTGTTGAGCATTTCTTTACAAAATAAAAAGGGGAGAGTGTGGATCCATAAGGCAAAAAGAAAGAGAATACAAACTAATATTTTTTGGTTTGAATGCAAGCGGGGTTTGTCCTCTTCAGATCTCTAATGTATCCCCATCATATCCCCTCTTTCCTTTCTCCTTTTGCACACTCAAAAGGCTATTTGATCACATGAAGAAGAATGGAATACCATTCCATTATAGAGCTTTGAAAAAGGGGACTTAGAAGACAAGTAAAGGTGTATGCATACCACCGAACATGCTGGAAATCTCAACAAAGAACATTGGAGGTCCTAAGAGGCTAATCAAAGTGATCGCAAGCAAAATCGGCATCAAAAGGCAATTTCGGGTGAAAACCGTATACTCATGGCGGTTTAGACCAAATCGCAGAGTAAGTGCGGCCAATGCATAAAATGGCTAAAAAAAATAAGATTTTTGACCCGGTTGGATTTGTTCCGACCCGAGTCGGTTTAACCCGACCCAAATTGGCACTTTGGGCTATTTTCAGCCCAATAATAGACCATGGGCCTAGATGGGCCCACCAAGACCACCCTGTGCCCACTTGTGGGGCCCACCCTAGACCGGCCCAACCAGACCCGTTTTCAATAAAACGGACCCAAGCCACTTGATCCTAGGCTAATGGGCCAAATCCAAGCCCATTAAGCCCAAATAAAAATGTAAATAAATAAGTTAGGTAAATAACCAAAATAGGGTTACCCAATAACCCTACTGGGCCCCAGGCCCAACCTTGGCCACCCACAGGTCTTCCAACGAGACCCGAATCCGACCCACATCACATAAATAAAAAAATAAAATCAAATAAAAGGGACCCACACCTTAAGAGGGCCCCACAGGACCAAATAAGGTAGAATGCTGGCCTAGGAAAGGGTGAACTTGACTCAAAAATCAGGGAGACCCGAGGGACCCGTCAGACCGGCGGGGCGGACCGGGGTGTCTTTAGGACTTCCCCGGACCGTAACCGAGGACTTATCTAGAACTCTAATAAACCGCAGACCAGACTTAGACCCGGTTAGGGCAAACCCGTGTCTGCCTGCACTCTCAGGCAGTGGCGACTCCGAAAGTCCCGAGGCACACACGAACTACAAAACGTGCGCTCGGTGTGCGATCTAGGCCATTTTTAGGTGCGCACACTTATTTAACAAATGTAAAGAAAATATTTCATTTAGCAGATAAGTCTTTTGAAGAAATTTTAATGACTAGGCTTACCACCATGAAATATGATAGAACCAAAGGAATGTGAGAACATATCTTTGAAATAAAAAATATTGATGTCAAACTTGAAACATAAGAATAAAAGTAAAGGAGACATTTGTTGTACAATTTATCCTAAACTAATTACCATCACAGTATGATTCATTCCATATATAATACGATTCTATTAAAAATAAATTGAATGTGAATGAATTGGCTAATATAATTATTCAGGAGGTGGCTAGACTGGAACAACAAAGGCACCTCTCTGCTAACTTTGTAAATCAAGAATCTGGAAAGAAAAAGCACCATTATATTGAAAGGAAGAAACTTATAACACCAAAAGGAAAAAGACTTACTAAGGGAATCAAGTTGAACCGACTTGTTATTTTTATAGGTTTAAGATCGGACACCTAAAAGTTTGGTATCAAAAACAAAAGGCTTGATTTAAAAAGACGGTAAGTTTTATGCTTATGTATATTTCAAATCAAATCTTGTAAATGTTTCTACTAAAACTTATTGGTTGGACTCAGATATTAATGTTCATGTTTCAATAACAAAGCAGGGATTCCTTTCAAATAGTACACCAAATCCAAGTGAACTTTTTATCTTCATGAAAACTTAGAATAAGGCTGAAGTTTTAGCCAATAGAATTTTTTCAATTGATTTTTAAGTAGCGGTCATTTTTTTTTACCGTCGTAACACTACTTTTGTACCTTCTATGAAATGTACTTCGAAATCTTTTTTAATTGGTAATTACCAAGGCAGCCCCACACAACTCACATGAAGACAGCCCCGAAAAACTTACTTCACAGGTCAGCAAAAGAAAAATAGTTCATAACTATACATGGATTCAAATCCTTGCAATTCGATATGTTTATCTAAACTTGATATGAATAGCTTCTTTTTTTCTTCTTTTTTGAATGTGAAAATGGTTGTTTCAGTTTATTCAAGAATGTCATTTCTATTGGTTGTAGTTTTCGTTCAGAGGGCATTCACTAGCTTTATCTTGATAACACTTTCATTTACACTGTTTATCTCCAACACCACGAAACATGCATTGAAATATTTAGAAATTAATATTCATTAAAGTGTTCCACACACCCTATGAAACCTAATTTAGTGATTGCGGATTTATATTGTTCAATTATAAAAAGATGCAATTATGGGTTGTAATGAGGGATTAAAAAGTCTTTTTAGTTTCCTTGATGGTTGAAAAACCTACTTGTAAAATATGAGAGACTTTAGGTTCTCACTTACAACAGAAACTTGTGCATTAAGCCACCATGAGACACTCTAAGAAAAAGTTCCTAAGGTTATCTTCCCCTCACAAATTAAAGCTATTCTCTACAATGGATTCAGGTATGCGCATATGGCATTCTATTCCATATCAGAACATATGAAAATCACGATGGTTCAAAATCTTGTTGAATCAATGTCTGTTTATTTGACTGTTTACATGCACAAGTAAATATTTGCGGTAAAGTAGATCACTTCCTTCTTAACTAGAAACGATCCATTGCATTAATCTTCAACGAGGAGTACAGCCCAGGTAAAAGCATTAATTTTTAAAGAGAGAGTTGTTTTCCATGGAGATTTAGAAAGAAAAGTGGGATCTAGTAAGTCGTCCTCAGAATAAACAGAAGGAACAGCAAGGGAAAAAAGAACTCTTGAAAGGATCAGAGCACCAGATTCTATTATTAGACTTCACAGGACCAATGTAAAGAGGCTGGAAGGAATCCAAAAAAGTTGCAAGAGTAGAAGCTTCTTCATGCCTCAATTCCATTCTCAAGGGAGATTCCATCATAAACCCACATATGACAATGACAGAATATCACAGATACAAGCATGTGGGTTAGCTACCAATCTGAAAATTGTAGGAAACCGAGAAGAAAGGACTTCCCATACCCTCCAAAGGTCATGCCAAAATCTAGTAGAAGTGCCTAACCAGATAACCCATTTTCTCTCTTCATCTACATTCTAAATTACACCTTATTAGATGATCTTTATTTTACGAGCTTTCTTCCCAAAGAAAATCCCTTTGCTTTTCCATAATCTTCACCACTTTGGCATTTAAAAGGCTGACATCAAATATACTGGGAGACTAGAAAGTGTTGACGTTATAATGGTAATCCTCCCCTCTAAGGACAAGTAATTCCTTTTCCAAGAGTCTATGCTCTTTTTAATTCTTTCAATGTTTTTTCATTAAGTCAGGAAATATTTATTGTTCAAGTCACAGGGCTTTTTGTTCCATATTCATATGTTATTAAGCTTTTACAATTGTGACCTTATGTTTCCATATCTATATTGATACCCTTCATTTTATCATAATTATTGCGCTTATCCCTCATGCAAATATAAGCAAACAAAATAAATTTCGATTGAAATTCAAGCATTGTTTATGATATTTGACCTTCGCATGGCAGATAGAAGGAGATATATATGGAATCCAAATACAGCTTTGTTCAATCGGAATTCAGATTGAAACCCATCCATCAAATTTCTCTCCTAAAAGTTTTAAAGATAAGATATGGTCCAACAACTCAATAGAAATCGATAACACACTCCCATACCTGATCAAGTCCATTAATATGATAAATTACAAACACAACAATAAAGATCCTTATGAGTAAACATGGTGCAGAACCTCCCATTCAGAACAGTATAATCAGTTATCAATTCAGAAAGAAACGAATTGGATAAAACAGAAAAAAGGTAGTCCTGATAGATCACTTTAAAGGGTATAAGCATACGTGTAGTCAAGATGTAGCTCGCTTAATCATAGTCAAGATGTAGCTCGCTTAATCATGCAATTCAGATTTTTCGGGCAATGACGTCACCATCATGAGAAATCCAACTAGGAGATGGGAAACTCATCCTAAGATAATCCTTATCTTTCTTTTCCAGACATGTAAATGTGTACCTTTGTAGAGACATCTATAGTGGGTACCTGACAATTTATGGTCAAAACCTTTAAAAGGAACACATACAGACATGAAGATAGCATCTTTACAAATATTTCATACAGAATTTATTCTGGAGATCAGTTTTCTTTCTTTTGCTTCCTTTCTGTTCTGTTCCATTCTTTATGATGAACAATGACAATTTTAGGAACAAAGAGAAGGAAATAGACAACAAACTATTTACAAAGGATCAAACAATCAAAGGGAAGGGAGAGAGACCCAGTCACCCAGAGGGAGGGAGGGAGAGAGAGAGAGGCAAAATCATGGTTAAACACTGAAAATAGTCTCCAAATATATGCTAAAAGAAAACTAAAATGCTGAAATGAACAATATATAACACTGTGGCAACATTACAACCCAAGGAAAAGCAGCTCCCCCAAATAAAGCTTCAGGATACCTCTTGCGATTTTAACAATTAAGGCGAAATATGCCATAAACAAGACCATCTTCTGCATAATGAAGCCAACTGCTCCTAGAAGTTTCTTGATTTCCTTCCCACCCCAACACACATATGATATCATCCACAATAAAACACAAATTCAAACAATATATGTAATCCTACCATCCATCCTCCCAATACACATATGAAATACTAATGAAGCATCCATCAAATGTCCGAATTCTGCTCAACCAATATCAATCAACACCAGAAGATAACACCAACATTAAAATCAGTAAATATATCACCCATCAGCATATGCTCTAAAGCACATTACACAAAGATGAGAGGATAAATCCAAGACCCTCTCTCTCTTCTGCATAATGAAGCCAACTGCTCCTAGAAGTTTCTTGATTTCCTTCCCACCCCAACACACATATGATATCATCCACAATAAAACACAAATTCAAACAATATATGTAATCCTACCATCCATCCTCCCAATACACATATGAAATACTAATGAAGCATCCATTAAAGCACATTACACAAAGATGAAAGGATAAATCCAAGACCCTCCCTCCCTCCCTCCCTCCCTCTCTCTCTCTCTCTCTCTCTCTCTCTCTCTGCACAGCAATTGAGAGGGGAGGGTGCACAAGAATAAACAAGATACTAAGATAAATGAGGGAATACAGAAGCAAAGTAGATATACAATAAAAAATGTACACGAGGAAAATAAGAAATGATAAATTGCAATAGCATTTTTAAAAGAAAAGCTCTGAATATTACCTCTGAAGTTAATCATCTCCACCAGAAAGCTTATCCACCAAATGAGATTTCGTAGCATACACCGGGGAGGAAGCTAAACAAACTCAATCCCTAAGCCTTCAAGAATATCCTTGTTCCAGACCCATCCATGTCACAACTAGTGAAGAATCTCCATGCACCAGCACTGGTAAAAGATCATGAGATCTAGCCTCTTCCAAACTCATAAAAAATGCACACACTTCACCCTAATGTCAATGCACCTCATGATCAACCAAAAAATATCAGTCTTGAGAAGTTGAGAAGAACATACGATGAGCATCCATCATGAAATTCACTTAAATAAACCCCGCTTCAATGGGTCTATGTAATACACTGCTAATGTCCAAAAAGTGGAAGAAAAGGTATATATCATCCACTCCTTGATAATTTCATCTGCCAAAATTAACTCTAAAACCTGATCTAACTGCCATCAATGAATTAGCCATTGTCATCACCGGCTCAATCACTAGCTGGTGATTTTGGGTGAATTCATCAACTATATGTATGTCTCTCATAGCAAATAGCACGTAAAGTAGAATGAATCTGAACATGATATATGCACAGCTGTTTTCCTTGTAACCCTTGGGAACTCCCTATTCAAAGAACTGTGTACTGTAACGTCTACACAAAAACCAATACTCAGAACTCAGTGCCAATCCCCTGGGGTAAATTAACACCAAGTAAGGTACCCAAACTTGGTCTTACTGAAGCAAAATATTAACATGTGGGCAAGCAAAACATTTCCTTTTATTTTGTATCACAACTTTCAATTCTATCAAGCAATAAACTTCAACCAAAAAAAAGGGTTCTGGTGTTGGGCAGTTGGCTGGGTCATTGCAGATACTATGAAGAGACAGCATTGGCACGGGGTAACATAGTTAAATGAATAAGCATTACTAACTTTATCTCATTTGTTAGTTTATCACTTGTCCTGACATGAATATAAATTGTTATTCTAGTTCATTCTTCATTTGTAAATAAATTTCACCCCTTTTATTTTTTCATTTATCTATAAAAGGCGTGCTCACCTCACCTCATGCCCTGGCATTTTAAAACACTCCTGCTTGACAGAAATCTATAGTGAAAATGTTAAATATATATTATATACATACATATGCATATATTTTGTATATATATGCACATGTTTGTGTGTGTATATGTATATATGTATCTGTGTGTGTGTATCAAAGGAAAGCAGCAAACAAACAATAAGATCCCTAAGAGGAATAATCAGATCATTAAAGTTTTCAGAAAGATGCAAAGCCTATCATTCTGGTGATTAGTAGAAATCAGTTATTTGTTCGGTTACAAATGGATTGGATTCAAATAAAAACGGTGTATAAATTCCATTTTCCATGGTGAAAGAACAATCTTATAATTGTTCAATTTCCCTTTTAAGTAGTAAACAGAAGCCCATAAATGTTGAGTCCAGATGTAGCTCGTTTAATCATGAAATCCAGATTATCGGGCAACGATGGACACAATCAAGAGAAATCCAACAAAAGGATTGGTTAATCATCCATTAGCTTTCCTTCTCTTTCTTTCTTTTCCAGACATGTAAAGGTCCCTACCATTAGAGGAGACATCCAAAGTAGACACCTGGACTATGTCTGGTTATAATCCTATAATTGGAGAGCATAGAAGGATAAGATCTACAAAAAATTTATAAATGAAATAAACTCAATTGAGAACAAGGTTAACAAAACTCTTCCTGATAGCCAAAACTCTGTTCAACACAGAAGCATATAACCGTGGAATCCATGGGTAGCTTGTTCAATGACAAAATAAGATTCTTGGGTATGAGGCAAAAATATATTTTTTCAAGATAAATCACACTATGCTATGAGAAATACATCATCAGTTTTCTTTCTCTTTCTTATGTGGACATGAATAGCCCCTGACATTCGGTAGATACGTCCAGCACACATCTGACAGTTGCTGCTCGAACCCACCAAAACTATAGAACATAAACATGAGGATAAGATCCTCATGAGAGGTGAGAAATATGCCAATATAGCATATTCAGCTATTAGCTCAGCCACAATTGTATTATATTGAATTGTGAACAGGGTATAAATCCGGTTCTCATGGAATACAATAACTACATACAGGTAGCCCTTTTTGGAATTGAGGTGGAAGCAAGTAAATGTGGAGTCCAGATGTAGCCCATTAAATCACCAAATTCAGATTATGGAGCAACGATGGACACCTCAAGAGAAGTTCAGCAGAAGGATGAGAAATCGATCCATCGGCTTTCCTTCACTATCTCCCTTTTCCAGGCACATAACGGTCCATCATTTTGAACGTACATGACAGACACCTGCCAATGCCTGGTCAAATCCACTTAAAGTGACACATGCTAGTTAAAAGGTTAAGACCCACTGTGTGAAATAATAAATAAATTCGAGGTTTCAAAGACCAACCCAGTAATCATTAAACAATTTTGTTTAGCTCAGATAAACAAATATTTTTTTTTAACATGCTTTTAGTTTTAACTGCATCAAATATACACAAAATGCAATTACTGATTCAAATTGTAGCTTGGGAGGTTCAAGGAAATGACAGATAAAGTGTAGACTAGGGTTAAAATCGAAATACCTTCCGTTGAAGACGAAGTGCTTTCTCCGACTCATACTGAGAGGCAGATGTTCAACGACGATTTATCGGTTATATTCTCGAGAGAAGATGAACATAGACGATCTCAGGAACAGGAAACTACGAACAGAAGATTCCGCCACCCAAAAGCTTAGGCCATGAAGCCACTCCATCTTTCTCCGTGAGAAGTAGGGTTGCGCGTTTTACCTCCCTGTCCTGCATTTATAGGGTTAGACAGATTAGAAACTCCGGGTCGATGGGTTTGTTCGAGTAGGGCTAGAACCCAGTGCTGTCTCTGGTTCGGTGTATAGAAAAGTTAATTTTTGATAAATCCATATTTTCCCTTAAACCAAACACAAAAATTTTGATGGAAAGTTTATTTTCCTTTACTTTTATTTATATATTCTATCAAAACAAAAATATCCCAAAGGAAAAACCAAGAAAAAGATGTTTTTGGTATCATACTGAAAATGAAGTTGATTTAAATGTTAAGCAAAATAACATATATCTAGGCAAGTTATACTCAACATAAGTTACTGAGATGTATATGACTTAGTAGTTAGCTAAATCGCCTACATCTTCGTGATTAACCTAAATCACGTGCCTTTTTGTACAAAAAGGTGCTTCCGACACATATAAGTGCATCTAATACGTAAATTGTTGCATCCAAAATTTCATTTAGCTATATCATATGTTGTGATGACCTAGGGGTATTTTAGTCTTTTAATAATTCTCTACATCAACTAATAATAAATTAAGGTCTTTTAACCTTAATGAATTAAGTGATAGATAGGTTGTATCATAATTGAAGCCCAAATGATTTAGTGATTAGCTCATTAGGAATTAATGGTATATAAGTAAAAAAAAATTCAATAAGAGAATCCATATATAATTAAATTATAAATTTTATTATTATTTTCTCTTATCTTATTTTTGTGATTGGGAGAACTGCACTTTGTGGGAGAGGTAAGGATGAACTGCACTTTGCGGGAAGAGTAAGAATCACTAGACTTCAACATTGGGAAGCATGCCAAACAACATGCATTGAACTAGCAATTGTCTTCATTATCAATAAAGGCCAACACAGTCTCTATCTATTTTATAGTCAAATTTTGCATTGCATGATGCGGTAACAAAACAGATCTTAAAGGAAGCCAGGTTTCAATTTTGGTTGATGAAATTGTTGGGTTTTAGATACACAACTATGATAGATCCAAACTCGAAATGCACAGTGGAATCAACAAATCATGAACTGGATTACACCCACGTCTCTAGAAAACCTGATTAACAAGATCCTCTTTGCTTTTCCACAATGTAAATCCTTCCCTAGAATAGATGGGATCCCTAGATCTTCTAAGATAGAACCACTGCTCTCTGTAAGAGAGGATCTTTCTATCCATGCCGGAACACTTCTTCTCTGGGCTCTGGCTTCTTCTCACGAATAATAACGATCACCCAAATAGGGAGCCCTGGGGTGCTATTTATAGAGAGAGTAAGAGATAGAGTCCCACAATATTGGAATTCTTATCTACACTCCATCTCTATCTCTAACTACCTGGCCCACTCATACTGGGCATCTTAAAGTGGGTTGGATCAACCACGCATGGGACCCTCACCGCCCACAAGTGGGACCCACAAAATATAACATCTCCCACTTGCCCAAATATAAGGATTTCAACAAGTTTTCCAAGACGATCTTCTGGGTCATACTAGGAACTATGTCGTGTGACCGATGAAAGTGTTATAGGGTGAGTGATTTTACACCAAGTTCCATCCAACTAGCATAGAGGTACTCTAAAAAATCTCATGTATGCCCTAGACCCATATGGCCACATCGGATTGAACTCTCCTAATCCCTTTTGAGTACTAAACTTAGGCCCCAAACTCAACCCTAATGAAATAATGCTAAAAAAATATGAATATGTAAATACCTTATTATTCTATATACATAGACGGATAAATAAAAAACAACATTTTTTTTATTGAGCATAATTCCATCTTTATTTCACAGATGTGATTTCACATGATCTTCCCAACGCCACATGCCACTCCACTTTAATCCGAATGTTTTCCTAGACATTGCCTGTTAGGTCGAATCAATCATGGCCATCGGAGAATGCTAAAGTAGTGATCTTCGAATCTTAGTTTATGACATTGTTATTGGTCCAAAAGGCACAAGTTGGTTACTTAAAAGGAATCTAGTTTGAGCTCACATGGCAAGGAAGTAGGGATTCATTCGCTTGCCCTCCAAACGTAGGTCGTCAAAGCACATGCGGTATGAATATATGCTACGGTGGAGCTCAATTAGGTGAGTATGTCAACTAGAGGTGTAAGTAAGGCGGGTTCGGTTGGGTTATGAGAGTTCGAGCTCAACCCAATCTAGGATTTACTAACCCAAACTCATCGTTGACCCACCCTAACCCAAACTCACTAAACCCAAACCCAACCCAAACATTATTGTTTGAGTTCGGGCTAGGTTCGGGTTGACCCAAACAAAATGTAAGATTTTGAATTTTTTTTTCAATTTTTGTTATAATTACAAAATGTTGGAATATCATTCATTAAATTGTATATCAACATGCTTTTATGCTTGTTTGTTATGAATGCAAATGTCACAAATTCCTCTTGATTTGTCCCTTGAATTTGGGAAAAAAACACTTACTTAATTTATTTCTTTAAAAATTTTAAAATATAAGACTAGCTTACTATATTTGTGGTTTTGCACAATTTTTCTTGTAGAGTATGTGCTCCCAAATATCACATTCATTGTAACATATATATGTATGTATGTGAGTATAAAATTATTTATTTGACAAAAATTCATAAAATTATTATCACATGTTAATAAATTTATGTTTAATAGTTGATTGCATAAATACAATGACAATATAAAAAGAAAAGAAAACAATGATACACATACATACAAATAAATATTCACTTATATATATATATATTTGGTAAAGTTTTATACATATATCTATATGAGAGCGTGTACATAAAGTCAACATTAACTTCAGGCTTTTCGGGCTTTTTGGGTTGTGTAGCTTAAACCCAAGCCCAACCAAAACTCAACTTCGGGCTAGAAATGAAACCCAACCTAAACCCAAACGCAATGCTTTTATTCGAGCTGGGTTGGGCGAACTTTGGGTGGTTCGGGCTAGATTTACAGCTCTAATGTCAACTCCTCAATACCGTACGAGCCTTAGTCTAGTCACAACATATGCAACTAACCTGAGTGCTTCACCCAAATCACAGCCATACTTCGCCAAGGCTAAAGTGCTCACGCTCGACTATTAGGCTATGCAAATCCTATGAGTCTCCCACTCAAATATAAAATGCTTGATTCCTTTAAGAATCTCATCTTGGAACTAATCCAAGGTGACATATGGACAATATCCTAAGATATGTCCTTCAAAGTCCTCTAAATGCCTCCATAATAGGCATAATCCTCCATAAGTCTCATCTCGCTCGCAAACTATGCACCATGGCGGATCGCGATGTGAATGTCCAATCCATTAGCCTAGTGACATATCCAATAAATGTGTATATGCATATAATTCATCAAAACAACACAAGTAGATGAATCAAGAATGTATTCTCATAATGAACATGTCTCAAGTACATTTGAAGAAATTGACAAATTACAACCAAGTTAATCCCATCTCTCTAACATGTGACTTGAAAGCCTCTCTAGGAATTGGCTCAGTCAATAGATCAGCAATCATGCAATCTGTAAGGATATGAGTCAACATCACATCTCCTTGCGTCACTCTTTCTCTGATATAGTGAAATCTAATGTCCATGTGCTTTGTTCTTCCATGATACTTGAGATCTTTCACATAAGCCAATGTTGACATACTATCACAATTGATAGTAATCAGTCTTTCTAGATTGTCTATCACTGCAAGATCTCTCAAAAATCATTTCAACCATATGGCTTCTTGGACAGCAGCACTGCATGCGATATATTCTGATTCCATAGTTGACAATGCGACACATGATTGTTGCTTGCTACACCAAGAGATAGCCTCACCACCTAGCAAGAAAACATATCCAGACATTGACACACGATCATCTGTGCTACTAGCTCAGTCAATGTCACTATATCTAGCCAGCTGCAAGTTCGCTCCACTATAACATAACATACAATCAGCTGTAGGTCTTAGGTACCAGAATATCCTCTTAATGGTCTTCTAATGTGTGTGTGTGTGTCGATCTACGGTGCATGTGGGGGACATCGATGTGATCACCTCCCTTCAGGAAATACCCAGCGCGTTCTCCGACGAAAGCGTGAAGGATAGTACGCTTCCGAGATCGGGATGTTAGATTTAGATAAAAAGGGGTTTGGGGAGTTACCACTACCTGATGAGGTGCAGACAGACAACTGGATGACTAAAAGGCTGTCTACTGGGTGGTTTGTGCATCGAGATTCTGACAAAGTGCCCGGTTATGGTTCAGGGAAGTCCGTAGACACCTCGGTCCGCCCTGTTGGGTGAATGGTCCCATGGGTTATCCCTGGTTAATCCTGAATTGAGTCAACTCACTTTTATCTCACCTGTCCTATGCCAACATGCTCATTTGATTAAGTCTTGGTTGGACCACATGTGTGGTGTAGGTCCCTTTATTTTGATTTTATCTTTTTAGCTTAAGTGATATGGGTCTGGGGTGTGGGCCCCGTTGGAAGGCCCACTGGTGTTCAATTTGGGCCCACTAGGCCCAAAGCCCATCTTGGGTTATGGGATGACCCAAAAACCCTGTTGGATTAGTTTAACTTAACTAAAGAGGGTTAAGAAACAATTAAAAAGCCAAAACTGCATTTCTGTAATTTTTATAGGTTGACCGAAAGCACAGTTCAGTCAACCTAAATACTATGTATGATCGAAATTAGATTTCGGTCATACAAATAAACTATATGCCCGAAATGCCATTTCGGTCATGCGCAGTATAGTGCTTGACCAAACTGAGTTTTCAGTCAAGCACTAAAAAATGCCAAAATGTATTTTGGAGCTAAGGTTAGGGTCCATGGTCTCTTGGGGATGACCAGGAGTTGTGTGTACCCCTCGGTGGGCCCCACAGTGGTTAGCAAATGAAGTGTGTGACCTAATTAAGCTAGTTAGTAGGTTTTAAAGCCAAGGAAGTGGGGAGCAAGGCTTGGGGCGCTACACCTCCACCTGAAGATGAAATCCCTACACTTGAAAGAGACAAAAAGTGTTTCTTTTGTGGTAAAAATGGCTACTCCTTGTCCTCACATCAAAAGGAGTAGGAATGACCCGAAAGATCATGCCAAAGTATCTGGCCAAACCATAGAGCGTGCTTGCACAATACATCAAAACAAAACATTTACAATGAAATATTTAATACTACATGTATATGGAAAGCTATGTGAGTATGTGCTCCACATGGAGTTTCCATGGAAAGTGCTAATTAAGCTCTAAAAGAAACAAACCTACATATGCCCTTTTTTATGTGGTGTTCCATGCATATACAACATACTTTAAGGATGAATGAAACTTACAAGAAATACAAATACTTAAAGGAAAATAATAGCATTCATCCCTTATGTGGTGTGTGAAGCATGCTTTTAAGTACTCATGTGAAACCATACCTTCATGCTACTATCATCATGGATATAACAAAGAAAAGCATGCTAAAGAAGGGACGGTGGGGGATTTAAAGGATACATTAGACATGAGAAGAAGGAGAACATGCTCTCCTTTGAATGATAATAAAAATCCTAGGAAGATATCCAAGTGAACCTCTTGGGAACTTTAGCATACTCTCTTAACCTCCCATTTGGTTTACTCACCTCCCCTTTACCATGGGAGTTCTCCTCTAGGGAAGGGAGTAAAGAGAAGTAAAGAGATATGGAGGGGGAGCAAAATGAACAAGGAAGCTAAACATATCAACCAAAGCATGCTCATATTAATAGGAAACTCATATATGTTACATATATCATGTTGGGGAAGCTTACCTTAGATAAGGGAGCCCTTTAGGATGTGCTTGGAGGCCTCTTGAAGTGTAGACAACAGTTGAGCTCCTCCTTTTCAAGCTCCAAGGGTTCTTGGGTTTCCTTATTGGTTCAAGTGGAAGAAGAAGAAGGTTGGTGGAGATTGGGAGGTTTTTGAAGAGGTTTGGAAGGGGTTAGGGATCTTGGAGTGTCTTGAGAGAGGTAGGGGGAGAGGTGGAGAGGAGTGTCCTATTTATAAGTAAAGTTAGGGGAGCTCTCATTAATGAGAGAAATCTCAATCATGATCTCTCATTAATAAGAGATCATGAGTGATCTCTCATTAATGAGAGAAATCTCATTGATATTTGTGTTTTGTCCTTCAATTTGCCACTTGGCAAACGTGGTTCACACATTTGCCACGTGGCTAATTTTCTCTCATGTTCTCTCATTAATGAGAGAAATCTCATTTATGGTCTCTCATTAATGAAAGATCTCTCATTAATGAGAGAAATCCCATTCATGATTTCTCATTAATGAGAGAAATCAAGATATTTTCTTGTGCTTTCTCCTTTTCCTATTTTGTCTTTTCGCACTTTAATTTGTCACTTGTCAAGTGTGGTTTACACATTTGCCACGTGGCCAGTTTTGCATTTAATTACAATTTTGCCCTTGAGAATATTTTGACCATAACTTCTTTATCCGGACTCCGATTCACGCAAACTCAGTTGCATTGGAACCGTATCGGGATTTCTTACCCATTGGCATAGGGTATGGTGATCAATTCAAGCTCAAACAAAAAAGACATTTCTTGCTCCTTAGGGTTCAGACCTGTTTCGAGGCTTTGCTATTTTTAGCACATTTTTTTAGTTTGATCAAAATTTGGGTGCTTACACATTGCTTAACTCTAGAATTTCTTTGGAATCTATTGACTAACCTAACAGCGTAACTTATATCTAGTATAGTGCACACCATTGTGTACATCAAGCAGCCCACTGCACTTGAATAAGTTATTCAGGCCATCTGTGTCCTTTCAGCTTCACTTTGTATACAAAGACCTGAATGTAGTACAAGCCCTTTCTCAACAGGCGTGTTAATGGGTTTAGCATTCTGCATGTTAAAGTGCTCAAGAATTTTCTTTATATAAGTTTCCTAAGACAAAGCAAGAAACTTTTTAGCACTATTCCTATGGATCTTAACTCTCAGAATGTAACTTGCTTCACCCATGCCCTGCATCTCAAAATTTGGGGACAACCACTCTTTAGTTGCTACAACCAACCTCATGTCATTTCTAGCCAGTAGGATATCATCAACATATAACGACAAGATCAAGAAGCTTTTGCCGTTGTTTCTAATATACACACAATGGTCTTCCTCGATCATCATGAACTCATACTCAATGATGGCTCTATGAAATCGTAAATACCACTGTCTGTACGATTGTTTGAGGCCATACAAATAGCACTTCGGGTTTGGATTATTCATGAGGAATATATCCGGACTCGGGGCGCTACGTAAGTGGACCCCACATCCCGAAAACCCAAACAAACAAGTCCAAAGGTGTGACCCAGAGGGACGTGGGCATAGGTTCAAAAAAAGGTCAATCGAGCAAAAAGCCAGAACTTTTCTTCTTTATCCCTACTTAAGTCTAATTAAATTTTTCCAGATCTATTAATTATTTAATTTAATTAATTTATTAATTGGCATATTATGAAATGACCAAAATAGCCTTTCTTTATTTATGTCATCTTTCACCATTGGATTTCTTTCAAAAATTCCAAATTTAATCTCCTTATTATTTCTCTTTATAATATGTTTTTGAATCATAACATTGATCCTCCAATTACTCAAATCAAGACTCTATTCCTCAATATTCAGATTTAAAATTATATTATTATTTCTTTGAAAATTCAGGATTCTACAGTAGAGGAGTTAGAATATCTTCATTTGCTAAGACTTAACGGTAAAGAGAATGCTTTTCTATCAAAATCTCCTTCCTGTTGTAAAGATAAAAAAAAAAGTGAAAATGGGGTTTTCTACCTGATTTTTTACAAGGAAGAATGATATGAATGAAGTGATAGCTTCTCTTCTGTGCTTCGATTAAAACTTGCAAGAAATGACCAACTCAGTAGTAGCTCAGAGTTTCTTCGAGATATAAAAAATGGAGGCATTACAATATAACATGGCAACCTAGACGAAATAAATGACTTTTTGATCTCTAGGAGATTACCATGACTATGAGTGAAAAGGAGAAGGTGATCATGATTGAAGAAGAGAAGGAAGTTGAAAGAAGTCAAGGTCAAGAAGAGTGAGTGAGACTTTTTGTGCATTTTCCATTGACACACTGTTACTTTTGTTTCTCCCCAAATCTCAATGTTTTTTGGGAGACAGTTTCTTAATGAGGGAAAGAAAATTGCTAAGCGCATTTTTTTTTCTTTTTTCCTCCATAAAAGGTTTCTTAGCCTTTACCAAACAGGGGAAAAGACTTTTTTTGCCTATTTCCTTTCTTTTAATGCTGCATTTGGAGACTTGAATTTGGGGAGAAAAGAAAAGAAACCCCAGAAAGAAACAAAATGATGAGAAAAGAAAAGAAATGAAGGTATTTTCCGCTGTTTGGTTTGATAGAGAAAACAAAGAAGAATTTTTAAGAAATCACTTTCTTCTGTTTGGTTGTTCACATAGAAAATCGAAAAGAAAACCAAATCATTATTTTGATTTTTTGAATTTGTAGTTGATGTTAAAAGAGCATAATTTTTATCTATTGATAAGAGGAACCATAGCCTTCCAAGTCCCCGACAAAAAGAACTATACGTTTCAAGCATGAGTCCACCTAATTATACAATTTGCTAAGGATGAGAAAATACTATCTCGTGAGCACTAATATAAAATTTTCCAAAAAAGAAAATAATTTCCACTTACACTTGCAATCACTATCCAAATACCTATAATAAAAAATATTGTCACCTGCAAATGTTAATTAATCAACTATTACCATCTCAAAGCCAACAAAAAACAAAAAAAAAAAAAAAAAGAATGAGTACACCAAAATAAGAATACGAAGATCACTTCAAAAAAGTGTCTCTAGTTGTTCATTTAAAAACCTATTCATAATATGTAGGTACCAAAGAGACCTATTGCATTAAATATAACATCAAAGACTTAAATAATATAAGTCTCTCAAATTACAACTTGCAACTAAGTCAAGCATTACGAATACAAGACATATATTGTCGTAGCAGTGGAATCCAAAAAACCTTATATTTAAGTTACACACAACTAAGTCATAAATTAGAGCCAAAGAAGAGTCTTTGAAACAATAAGTTTAATTATGATGAAGTAGAATTGTTGTTGCCCATCTTCATCTTTAATCACTGCTTGCCTCCTATGGGACTCCCATGAAATACATTGCCCTAATAATATCTCCAACAATGTAGTTGTAAGCTCCCATTTGATAATCTTCATCTAAACCTCCTGTTTTCATCACTTCACTAAAGTACAAAAGGCAGGTTAGGAGGACAATTAGTGTCAAAAATAAAAATTAAGATGGCCTGTGAACAACATTTTTAAACTAAAGTGCTAAAATTACCTGTAGATGATTTTAGGCCTCCCATCTGGCAACCCCAACTTGTTGATGGACCCAAGTGCAAGAGATATAAGAGACGAGACCTGATTTTACAAATATTACAAAATTTCTTACTTCAAAATCATGAATGGACTTAAGATTTCATTACTGGCAACAAATTGGTATATGAACTCTTTCTCTTACATTTAGAGGTAAATCAACATCTTATCAATTGAGCAATAAGCAATCATAACCAAAGTAAGATGAACATAAAAGATATTATACTAACTCAAGCTGAGAAAATAAAACTACCTTCACACCAGTGAAGGAAAAGAGTAACACTTACGTAAATGATCAAAAGTTCCAATAAGAGACAAATAATTGATTGGAAAAGGGAGAACTATCTAGTGAAAGTGGCTTCTAAAATTATTCTAATTCTTCTTGAGATGAATAGTATTTATTAACACATGGTACAAACTCAATTTAACCAAACTCATCAAATTCTTATGTTCTTGCTTGAAATTAAGGTCTTGGTAACTTTTCTCCTTAGTTTTCACATTCATTTTTTTATACAAATAAATAACACAACTTTATGCATAATATTCAAGGAGTATAGCAGGAAAGGGAAGTAAGAAAGTTAAGCTAAATCCTTATTCTACTAAAGGAGATAATAGAAATAGGTGGAAACCATAACAATTCTAGCAACAATCTTACTTAGCTAAAGAATCTGCAATGAAAACACTTGGATGCCTTTGTCTTCTCCTTAGAGAAGCTAACATGATCAATCTGATTCCCACATGACACATACACACATAGCTGAACCCATTAAATGTTACCCAGTTTCTATTAGAAATCAATACTACTTCCTCTTCCATTCCTTATAACAATAGTAAATGCAAGTCTATGCCCAAGAAAAATCGTTATTGTCTAGTGAGTACCTTGCCTCAAACCAAAAACCCACGTATTCTTTGAGCTTTCCTACTTCGATTTCTACTAGGTTAAGACTTCATTGGTGTGCCCCCTCCATAGCAACTTCAATAAAGCCTCATATCACAATTTAAAGGAAAAGAAACATTTTTCATGTCTTGTAAAATAGACAATAAATTCTTATTCAAACGATGTGTTAAAAAGTTTTCAACCTAATTGTGCGCACGTGGGGCGCGCGATGTCATGCCTGGCTTTCCGTGGGTTTTTGTTGGTTTTGGGGAGTCACCACTGTTCATTGTTAAGGGTGTGAACAATCACCCAATTTTTTATTTAAATTTATGTGCATTGTCTATCCAGAGACTTTGGATAAGTGGTTCGGTTGTAACCTAGGGAAGTCCGTAAACACTCTAAGTTACCCCGCTAGATAGCGGGTTCCCATGAGTTGGAATGTAGATAAGTTGACTCAATTAGCTTGTGTGCAAGTTTCCCTAAAATTGGGCCTATTTGGACCCATTGCAAGGCCCCACTTCTTTCAAGGACAAAAAGGTAAATTTGTGGGTTGGATTTCACAAAAACTATTAGTCCAAATTGGGGAGGGTCCAACATGATAATTGCCACAAATAACTGCACCCAAAAAAGCTACTAAAATGACGAAATGGAGTAGAAATATAAGTAGGGGATAATTTGAAATGAAAGTTTGAAAAGCAAAAGGAAGACAAAATGAGGAAATTTCTTTTGGACCCCATGCTTTTAAAATACCATAAACTTCAGATCTGTTTATCAAATTCACAAAAGACATGCCCCCAACCCATACGTCCAAAACGTGAGTATCATGTTGGGAATTTGAGTCTCTCTTTCTCTTTCTTCATATCATTCAAACCCCATCTTTTTATTCACTTTCTATTCTTTTTTTATTTGGTAGGTGTCTAAACAAAATAAAGGAACCAGCAAACAACCATAAGTGGTTGTTCGTCAATTTTCATGGAATCGAGTTCGGCTATTCCAGCCGTATCGGATTCCACCAAACTCTTTCTTTTTTGCATGTGTTTCCTTTTATTATTATATTTTATTTTTTGGGAATCACATTCTGATCTCTTGAATATACAAAACTTGAGATTGGTTTTGGGATTGACTGAATCAAATATGAGATTTCAGTCTTTCCCATGGACGTTTTCAACATGAGAAAACAGAGCATGGATGTTCATTTGAGGCTCTTTTCCCTGTCTTTTCTTAGACAACATCAACGTTGTATTATGCATTGGCAATCATCTTTTCCAAGTAAAAAAAAAACTTCAAGCATGGTGAAATGACGGACTGTGCTATTTGAGCACTTGATAGTAATAAAAAGATGCTGAAAAATTATCAAACCAAATTATTGGGAGTTTCTCAAATATGCCATCAAACTATGTGCTCTCAGAGATCAAAGTAAACAACAACCCCTTTGATATTTCATGCTCAAATAGGTTCAAAGATGTAGAAATACAGATTTTATATCATTTGGAATCAGGAGAGATCCATCAAACCTGTCTGAGTGCAACAACAATTTGGGTTTGGAGTTCCTTGGATGTGAACGAGTAGCCTTCCCCCCTGTATGTGCTTACACCAAAGGGACTAATTGAGACGTAGCTTCCCCAAAAAAAAAACCTGGTATTCAGTGATTCCTTCTCCTCTTCGATGGTGAGCCAGAGAGCCCAAAAAAAATCTCCGACCCCCCTCTGGTTGCCTCCCTTCTTCCCTTTAAGAGAGAAGACAGATGGGAGAGAGACAGACCCACGTAGGTCTGTTCTCTTTCTCTCCCATCACAATTAAGGAGGGGGCAAATTGTCCCCCTCCTTTTTAAATTTTTATTTCTCTTTTTTTTTAATTAATAGTTTCTTCTTTTTTCTTTCTCTTTTAATTTTAGTAATAAAGATTTTTTTTGGTCGTTTTACATATTGCATTCTAATTTGCCAAGTGGCAAACTTGTGATGCGCAAGCTTGCCACATGGCAAACAAAACCTTCAAAATTTACAAAAATACCCTTCAAGCTATGCAACCATAACTTCACTGTCCGAACTCCGATTCACGCAAACTTAGTTGCGTTAGAATCATATCGAAGCCTACTTTTCAATGGTGCAGAGGTTACTAGCCAAATCAGCTTCTTACAAAATGACAAGTTTTTTAGTTCCTCGTTTCAGCTTGCTTAGGGTTTTGCTGTGTTTAGTACTTTTTGGTTTGAGCAAAATTCGAGTGCTTACACTAATCATCTGCTTTTCTGATATGGCCAGCTTTTGTCTGCTTGAAGACTGATCCGAACTTGGTGTGCTTCCTGCGGATTCAATGGGTCAAGGCCCACGGCTCTCAGGACTCAATACATGGATCTGGGGTAGTTCCCCTGATCAAAGTTAGGTAAGCTTTCTAATTTTGGGTTGAGATAGCCCCAAGTCTAGGGGCCACTCAAATAATGCAAAGGGAGTTGAGGGTTGTTGCCATTGATGGACTCTTGAGTTTTAGATTGCTTTTACTCCTCTTGTATCATCATTCACATTCATTCTCATAGAGTGTATCAGAGACATAGAGTAGGACAAAGGATACCCAGCCCGAAACAAACGCCTACAAAGGTCTGAGCCAAGTCCTAGACTCTCACATACCACGGCAAGTTAACAGTAGCGATATAAGATCCAGGAACCTAGGGGATGTTTTATCTTCGCTTTCCCCGGCAGAACCAAAGGCGCGCTAGGCTAATATCATCCCAAAAGTTTATTTATAGGTTAAAGAAAGGTGGCTGCTAGAAAGGTCTAGGGCTGTATGGTTATAAGAAATGTCATAGATCTCATTCAATTCGGATCACCCACGCGTGCTCCCTCGCACGTGTCACCCCACGCAGTTCATATCAAAGCATGTAAACCATCCACAGTGTGCGTGAGTGCACATGTGTGCAAGTGGTTGAGTGCGGTGTCTAATCAGATGAGGGTCCAACTGGGTTGGGTGTCCCCAGTGGAGTCGTCAAGCTGTGCGCATGGCAATCCATGGCACACGAGGTGGAATTAGAACAAAAGAAAAGGAGCCGGGTTTTAGGAAATGCCACTGCCTGATGGGGTGCAGGGAGACACCTAGATGCCTAAAAAGGCTGTCTAATAAGTGGTTTGCGCATTGAGATTCTGTTTAAGTGCCCAGTTATGATTTAGGGAAGTCCATAGACACCTTGATCCGCCCCATCAAAAGACAAGTCCCACGGGTCATCCCTGGTTAAGTTTGAATTGAGTCAACTCACTTTTTCTCACTCGTCCTATACCAATCATGCACACTTGTTTACATCTAAGTGGGGCCAAATTAGTGGTATAGGTCCCTTTTACTTTGATTTTTATCTTTTTTTTTTATCTCAAGTGATCTGTGTTTGATGTGTGGGCACCATTGGAAGCCCCACGGGATGCCAAGTTAGGCATAAGTCCCATTGTAGGGTTGCTATATCAGATAACACCCTTTATAGATTAAGCTTGTTTGATTTAGAGGTGATTTTTGGTGAAAATAAGGTTAAATTAAGCTGTTGGAAAACATAGAACATATTAACCATATGCTCAGCACGGTTACATTATTTTACGCTATAACCGTATTGACAATACGGTGGACAACCTTATTACCTATATAGTTATACCCAGTAGCCTTCTTTTCTTGCTTTTAGGTTTATTCCTTTGGATTTAGAGCTTGTGGACTTTGGGAGCAATCCACAGATGGTCCAGATGGTCTGAAATCCATTATTGAATGGATTTTGGGTGTTCAAGAGGAAGTGGGCCCCGTTGGAAGGCCCACATGAGTCCCTTTTTGGGCTTAGAAGCAAACCCAAGTCCCAAGGGGGTCTCTGGGCTGGCTTACTGGTATTTGACTAGGGATTGGTTTTAACCAAGAATTAGCAAGAAAACACAAAACTTGTAGAATTTTTTGATCACTGTAAATATCATACGATTATGTCATAACCGTATATGTTATACGGTTATGCCAGAATAGGCCTAAGTTTACAGTGTACACTGAAAATACATAATTTTGGATTTTCAAAGGGATTTCTAGGGTCCCTCTTCCCATGTGAGACTGGTGATGCTTATGGGTCACTAAGCTGACCCACAGTGAGTTTCCAAGTTGATTTTAAGCCTTTTAGTCTACTTTATGACAAATCTCTGACAGACGCGCGCATGATTGGGGGAGAAATTTTTTTGTAACCATATAGCCTATACGGTTACAGCCACCTTTTCTATTTCCTGGCTCTCTTTTCACTATTTTGTCTTTTAGCACTTTAATTTGCCACTTGGCAAGCATGGTTTGCACACTCATCACGCAGTCCATCTTTCTGCATTTAATTACAGTTTTTGCCTTTTAAAGTGTTTTAACCCTAACTTTTTCATCCGTACTCCAATTCACGCAAACTCAGTTGCTTTGGAACCGTATCGGGATTTCCTATCCATTGGCATAGGGTATGGTGGTCAATTCAAGCTCAGGCAAAAGGACAATTCTTGATCTTTAGGGTTTAAGCTTGTTATAGGGTTTTGCTGTTTTTTAGCACATTTTGGTTTGAGCAAAATTTGGGTGCTTATATTGTGAATCATGCAACGTGAACATTAAAATCGAGAAGAAAAATAAGAAAATTTAAGTGGTTGAGCAATGTGCCTAGGTCTACTGTGTACGTCAAAAAATTCGACTATTTTCAAGTATGGTTACAACATGATATATATAATAGGCCTAAACCTAGTATTTTTGAAATCTGAAACTACCCCTGTACCATATTGCAACAAATGAAGTAAACCACGCGAGTAGAAATATATTAGAACTTGGCTTTTAAGGTGTTGCTTTTCTAGTGGTAGGTAAGGTACCAACAAGAACATATCAAAATCAGAAAAAACAAACAAAAAAGCTAATAAAGTATCAATAATCAACTACTCTTTCAGATTCTAATTAATAGTTTTTCAATTAATCATTTGTGTTTCAATGTGATGCCAATGCTTTGATCATAACCAGAAGTTAGATCGATCAAGGACTAATCTGCCATCAATCATTAGAAAAATGGTATCAGAAATATTTTAAAGCTCATCTCTAATCATTTGATCATAACCAGAAGTTATAAGAGGCCCATCATTCATCTAGTTTTTATAATATTCGGACTTAATTACAACAATATATAATTACAGAATCAAAGAGAAGCTCCCGAAGCATCCCGTCTCTTTGTCTTCTTCTAGGGTGAGTGGCTGCTGCAAACCTCTATACATAGATTCATAGATTGACAAAAATAAAAAGTGAAAACGGGATTGAAGCAGTTTAGGAGACCAAGACATGGAGACAGCAAGCAAAGAGCAAACGGAGGAGATGAGAGCACAGTTACGCATTAGAAACTACATGAAAGGGTATGTAGACTCCATGGCCCTAAAATGTGCTGTTGAGCTACGTATAGCTGATATCATCAACAGCCATGGTAATCCCATATCCCTCCCAGAGCTCGCCTCTGCTTTGCCACTGCCTTCAGTCAACTTAGAGCGCTTAGAAAGGATCATGAAGTACTGGGTTCACATGGGACTCTTCACTGGCGAAAGCACTGATGGGACGTACGCGATGACTCGCTGCGCCAAGTACCTACAAAGAGAAGAAAAGACCACAATGGCTCCAATGGTTCTGGGTGGACTTTTAGAGGGAGCCACTGCTGCATGGCACCGTCTAAGTAGTAGCTTGGAAGGAGGTCCTAATGCCTTTGAAAGGTACCATGGTATGGGTTCTTGGGAATATCTCGCGGCTCACCCCAAGACAGGTCAACTATTCGCCGAGTCCATGGCTTGTGATTCAAATCTTTTGTTGCCTGAACTGTTGCAAGGATGTGGCTCATGGCTATTCAAAGGGATTTCATCGTTGGTTGATGTTGGCGGTGGCAATGGAACAGTCATGATGGAGATGTCTAAGGCGTTTCCGAGCATCAAGTGCACTGTGTTTGTGTAACAACCTAGTCAAAAGAAAGCAAAAATAAATATAATTTTGACCTTAGTCAACTTTTGACTGGTCAAGGGTCATTTCATTTGGGGATTTTAATTGGTGCTGGTGTAGGACCCTCCCTAGTGGCACATACACATTAGAAAGTCTTTGTTTTAAAAGAGAGGAAACCAAAAAGGGGAGAAGCCCCAAAAAGTAGCCAAATCGTACACTCCAAACCCTTTTGTCCCTTTGCTCTAAAGAACCAAAACCGTACCTTTCAAACCTTTTTCCCTTCTTTGCTTCTCTTACTCTTCCTCAAGAAACACACAAACCATAGGTAAGCCTTGTCCCTTTTCTCAAGTTCTCTACACCTCCTTCCAAGTTTCTTATTCTTATTTTTATTTATCTATTTCTTCAATGCTTATTATAGGAGGATTAGAAGAAGAAAAGACGGAATAAGAGAAACCCTAAGAGATTTGGGGCTGGATTAAGGTAAGGGTTTTACTTTCATTTAGATGATGAATAATGTGAGATCTTTGATAAAATAACTACTAGGAAATTTAATTAATTTCTACATGCTTGTTAAATTGTTGTAGGGTTTAATCTGAATTTTAAATAATTTCTGCACATTGTTAAATCATTGTGGGATTTAATCTTTTGTTTGTGATGTTTATTTAAATATTAAAGCCTAGTCAAATTTTTATCTTGTGGTGTTTATAATAGTTAATTCATGAAGTATATATATATGGCTATACTCGTTGAATGATAAGGTCATGACTCAATTTTTTATTATTTTTACGTGATCGTTAAATGGCAATGGACATGAATCACCTTTTTATTGCTTTTACAAGATCGTTGAATAACAGTGGGAATGATTCAATTTTTTATTGTTTTCTACGTGATTCGTTTCTGGATTCACCTTTTACTGTTTAGGTGATTCGTTTGCTTGTACTGCCATATTGCTTGTGCTGCCATATTGCTTTAATGGCAAAGGACACCTTTTATATATATTAAAACAAAAAGGGTAAAAGAGTGTTGCAGGGTTGTCTTGAGAATCGCATGGTTGTGGTTGCTTTTCACCAAATCATGCTAATGTCAATGAGACTATGTAGTGCAATACTATTTTACATATCATGGCTATAAGGCTATTGTGAGATCATGGCAATCATTCAATGATGCCATGGGTTCTCTTTTGTCATCACATAACCCATTGAATCACCATAACTTACTTTTCACATTGACTCATAATCACTGATATCTTTCTTAAAAAAGTCACATGTCTACAGTAACCATGGATTTTATTTATATTTTCAACTAATGCATGGCTTCAATGGCATGGCTTTGGCCACATTCTCATAACCGAATTGGCTACCAAGCCATGGCTTAAAGTCAACTCGTATCAAACCTTTTAGTTCATAGTGTCAATCACATACAATTATTTTAATTGCATATAACCTTGGGGGTGTGAAATTTCAGACGTGGATTTACATTTCAATAGAATGTTGATTCCAATTTCTAACATGCCTAGTTATCAATGTGGAATGTATGCTATGCTATGTTTTGCCATATTATGAGTGTAGTTATTTTGTCCTTGTAAAGATTATACTATAATTCCTTATACTATAATTGTTGTGTTATCATTTATAAGAGCCAATAGTTATTTGTTATCTCTGGTTACAATTTATTTGGTTCAAGAAAGGTATTCTTTTAAGCTTGGGTGATTATAGTAGATCATAAGAATTGTGACAAAATTTCTAATAATGATACTGTGTGGTCAATCGTATATAAGGAATTGACATATTGATAAATAACGTAATCGTATATCTTTATTCTAGTGATTACTCATGAAGGATGACTATCTTAGTGATAAGTTGGTGTTCTTGGGGTGTGAGTCCCTAAATTTTAAGGAAATAAGGTTGGGCGCTTGTGTCCCATGGGTTGAAAGCCCCTAAAACCATGATGTACACGTGGAGTTTATGAAAGTTTGATCCCTGCTGTATTAAAGTGGGATCTAAGAGCTTGATCGAAATTCTGGTTAGATTTGACATGAGAATCATAAGAATAAAGACCCCTATAATTTGTATTTCATAATAATAATTAATTAATTGACACTGATGCTTGTGCACGTAAATGAATTATTGTGATGTTTAGGTTGAACGCATATAATGTGGAACATTATGAATTATCGTGCAAAATCTAATTATATCAATTTTATGCATAGAATGAAATTTGTTATGTTTAAACTTAATTGACTAGAGATTTTACATTATTAGCTCATATAAATTAAAGTAAATCTTCTTACTGGGCTGTAAGCTCACCCCTTTATGGAAATAAACAATTTTAGGTCAGTTGTAGGACCAGAGTTGGAAGAAGCCTAAGTGAAAGTTCATGAAGTTCTATGGCTAATAGTTTAATATTATTAGAATCTTTGGAGTTAGATGTCGTATTGTTAAGGATTCATTTTATTTCAATTGGGTTTGTTAATTTGAGATTTTATGTTATGATGGGTTGTTGAAGACATTTTCCTGGATTTTATTACGTATTATTACTGTCATCTTGGGGATTGTGTTATTTTTTTATAAATTAGTGTTATTGGTATCTTTAAGTCACGTTTCGGTGTTTTGCGAACATACTATTTTATGTGCCCGAAGATCGGGGCGTGATAGTTTGATCGCCCAAATGTGATAAGGAACTCCAAAAAGCCAGATGGGTTGGACTGGGTTGGAGGGGACATGTTTCAGTCTGTCCCCAGTGCTGATGCAATCTTGCTCAAGGTGTGTTTAATTTTAAATTTTCCACTGCAATTAAACTCATAGAAGGTGACCTTATCTTCCTCTTTCTAGTTTTGAGTACTTTATTATTCAAATTGCAGTGGATAATTCATGATTGGAGTGACGACGAGTGTGTGAAGATACTCGAACGGTGTAAAGAAGCGATTCCATTAGGAGAAGGGAAGGTGATAATAATCGAAATGGTATTGGACGATAGTACTGATCAAGAACCCGATTTGGTCCGAGCAAAGCTAACATCGGATCTGGACATGATGGTTTATCTTACAGGAAAGGAAAGAACCAGGCAGGAGTGGGAGAGGCTCATTTACAGTGTTGGCTACACCAGATGCCAAATAACTCCCATTTTGGCCTTGCAGTCGGTCATTGTAGCATATCCCTAGCTAAGCAGCTGGTTTCCTGATCCTGTTTCTTGTGGAAATTGTTGCTTAATTTTCCTTCAATCGCTGCCAGTACTTGTGCTTTCTTGAAATAAAATTAGCTGGGGGGCAGTCATGTGTAGATGATTTTCTTTAATTAGAGGAAAATAATAGCTAATTAATATTCTCAATTAGGAAGCAACAGTGACTATCTGAACATAAAACTAATTATCTTATTTATTTGGAGTCACCATATATAATAGAAAAATTCCAAAGTCGGTGGTCTTGCATTATTAAAATAAATAATGAAATATATTAACTACATTTTTTTTTTGTGTTTGCGGATTTTTGTATGATCATTGACTTCTATTCTATTCGTTCAACCATGTTAGGAGCCATATTTTTTAGTTAAACTGTGTTTTCCCACATTTTCTCATCACTTTGAAGTCATCACCCTTGATATTTCAAGCTTCAACTTGTAGCATATGGGTAGAGATGTCAGCTCAGTAACCCGTTTATGACACAGGAAATTCCGGAGATAGAGCCCATCATCCCACCAAGGATGGATAGCCCAATTTGTCTGTTTCATTTTAGTTTTTTTTTTCTTTTTTGGGGGTTAAAATTTGGGCTTTGAAGTTAGTAAGCCGGTTCAAACCATCATAACCGCGGTTTTAACCCAAATTGTTTTAAGGAAAAATTTAGGCCATGTTAGAGGGGTGAGCTAAAATTAATTTTAAGTGAATCTATTTGGGTTATTTCACCTAAAGTAGGAAAAGTTTTTAAAATTTATTCCAAGTGAGGTTTTTAAGAAATATAGAAACTACATTTCTATTATTTCCCACATTGCTCTTTTTATTCTTAAAACCACATTCCAAATGGTTGGGGTGTGACAAGAAGAGAGGGTATGGGATTTGGGCGTACGGTCCCTTTGGGTGTTTGTTGAAGCAGTTAGTCCTATTTGATTTCATCCGTTTTGGCGCAGTCTGTGTGTCCTGGAGACCTATAACTCGCACAAGAAATCAGAGGCTGAGAATGCAACTACCATGGCTCACCCCCAACCACATAATATCGAAACAAAGAAGTTTTGTCTTTCTGGTTTTGAAAATTAAACCATAATCCTTGGAGCTAAGGTAAAAAAGGAAAATTCAAGAGAACATAGGAAGAGTGTCACACAATATATTTACATATTACAGAAATAAACTAAACCAAACCGACGTAGTAACAAGATCCAAAGTCAAAGAAGAAATTATATTCACATAACAGGGTATAAGCACCTCTCTGAATGCCAGAAATGAAAACCCTAAAGAGACAGGTCAACCCTAGGGAGCAGAAATTGAATTTCTGATCAAGCCTGAATTGATTGTCATACCCTGTCCCTGTTGACCAAAAATTTGAATCTTAATCAATTCCTGATCAAACATCATCTCACCCAATTATGTGGGTTTTTATTTCATGGGGTACGGACCCATCCAGGGTGTCTAGGATACAGAACAATCCCCTTAATTACAACTCTAAAATATTAAAGAAAACCCTATTATGCTAACTTAATTCACAAGACTTGATTACTTGTATGGTTGGAATTGATTTGGTTTATTTTAATTGCGACTGAACCTGGTTTGATTTGTTGGGTTGCCTACGTACCCAATTATTTGGGATCAAGTCATAACGTAGTTCAAAAGAATAATTTGAGTTTGAATTTAAGATATTAGACCATAAAAGATCTTACCTTAAATTTAATTTGGTTTATTTTAATTAATCAAACCATTACATTGGTTCAATTGAGTTTAATTTGAATGGTTTAATTTTAATGCATTGTATTACAAAAATCATACCTTATATTGAACCATTTGATTTATTTTAAATTAGTGGACCCTTAGGGTTCAACTTGAAGTTTGATTTTATTTAAATGGTTTAACGTTGAAGACATTGGACCGTAAAAGATCATATCTCGAATTAAACCATTTGAGTTTAATTTGTTTGATTTGATTTAATTTAAACAGCAAAGAGGAAATGGTTTGATTTGGTTTGATTTAATTTGAATGGTTCAATGCCTAAGGCATTGGGCCTTAATTGAACCAAAAGGTTTAATTTGATTGATTGGTTTAATTTAACCACTTTTACGATTTGAACCGTAAAGGGAAAACGGTTTGAATTTATTGGTTAAATTCGATCACCTTAATAAATTGAACCGAAGAGGAAACGGTTTTAACTTAGGTGAACTTGAAGTATATGAGGGTTGGTTTGAACCATTTTTGGTTCATTTTAGTTTTAGAACAATTTTGGTTCAACTTAAAATTTTTATAATTTAGTTTTAGTTTTAGGACAATTTCGGTCCAATTTGAGCTTTAATTTGGTTTATTTTAGTTTAAGGACAATTTCTGTCCATTTTGAATTATTTATAGTTTAGTTTTAGTTTAAGGACGATTCCGGTCCAATTTGGATTTTTTATAGTTCAGTTTTAGTTTAAGGATGATTTCGGTCCATTTTAGTTTAAGGACGATTCTGGTCCAATTTGAACACTTTTGGGTGCATTGTGGGTTGGTTCAAAACACTTTTAGGTGCTTTTAATCACCTTCACATGGAAAAGAGAAGTAATTTTATTTTTACATCATGAGTTTTGATGTAATTTTGGGATTTTTAGCTTCCAGAAAGGTCCAATGATTTTAGAGATTTTCTGGAATTTTTTTGGGGTCAAATTGGGCTTGAATTATGTAAAATACACATTTCTGGGTTAAACCGGGTTGATTTTCTGGTTCAATTGCTGCCGGTACAGGCGATTTGGGCCTTTTTTTAATCCATGGGTCACGGCTGGGTCAAATCTAGTGTAACAGGCCGGGCAAATTGACCTGACCCGTTCGCGGGCCGCGCTTGGGCTTGGGCTCATTCGCGCGGGTCACGGATTTAGCTGAACAGGCCGGATCGAGCACTTGGGTCCACTCGGGTCTATAATGGGGTGCCTGGGTCTGGGTTAATACCTGAGCCCATGCGCCTATCTGTTTGCGCGCCTGGGCCCTAGTGCACGGCCCAGCACGTATTTAAGCCTACATGCGGCCCAAGTCGCCGAGCCCAAACGCAATAAAATCCTGTTTTGCCCCTACTTAGCCTTCGAATTTGCGATTTTTACCACCTATCGAACATAGGACACATGCAGATTCGTTTTTGGCCGGATTTTGGGTATTTTTAGCCCATTTTCAAGTCTGTAAACTCATATTTTAACCCAGAAAATTATTTTAATGATTTAAGATCATTTTAGAGAGCTTTCACATAGGAGTTCGGGTGACCCAAATATGAGTCCCCAACTCTCCCTTTTTTGGGGGTTTATATTATGAAGTCCAAGTGGTCTTGAAAAGAACCCTTGGCCTTTCGAATTTGTTTCACGGAAGAAATTGAAGATTCCCTTATCTTTAATTGTAATCCAATTAGGATACAAAGTCCAGGTGACCCTAATAAGAGTCCCTAACTCTCTGAAATTAATCGGAGAACAGAATTAAAGATAAGGATAAGATCAGGGGAAGAAAGAGAAGAGATAAACCTCATGTAAGTCTTACCTTCTCTTCTTTGTGATAACCTTCTATAACTCTTCAAATCAATTTCTCTGTTATCTTTCAAAAACCTCCGTACCCTTTTTCTTTTGCTCCCTCTTTTTTTCAACCCCTTTTCCTTATCCCTTAACCCCTTTTTATATATCTGTGGATTTGCAACCTATGTGGGAAGTTATAACTTCCCACACTCCATGACTGACAAGGAGTTATGAGAGAGGCCTTAGTTCTCTCCCTCTCTCCTTATTTTGTTATCAAATATCCCTAAAAGAGGGGACGTAAGCCCCCCTTTTGTTTGTTTGTTTGAATTTGGTTAAAGAAGGAGGAGGGAGGGGAGGACACATGGCATGTGGTCCCCACAAACCTTGACCTCTTCAAACAAAGAGTGCACGGCCTTTAATTTATTTGAAGTTATTTTTTTTTATTAAGAAGAAAAAGAGGGAGGGGGGACGTGACCCATGTGGTCCCCCTCCCAAACAATCTTAACCTTTTTTATACCATGGTCGTGCATGTGCACGACCATGCATTTTCTTTTCATTTGAAACCTTTTTTTTAATTGAATTAAGAAAAAGAAAGAGGGAGGGGGACGTGGCATATGGTCCCTCTCCCTTGAGGAGCCGTGCACATGCACGACTCCTAACAATGGTCGTGCAGGCATATGGTCCCTCTCCCTTGAGGAGCCGTGCACATGCACGACTCCTAACAATGGTCGTGCATGTGCACGACCAACATCCTTTTTTTTCTTTTTTAAACCTCTTTATTTGTTCTTTTGTTTGTTTTGGGGATTTGGTTGGGACGTGGCCTAAGTGCCACATCATACATTTTTTTTTAAGGTGCAAACAGTTCCCATGGATAGGAAATCCCGACACGGTTCCAACGCAACTAAGTTTGCCAGAATCGGAATCCAAATGAAGGAAATATGAGCATAACAACCCTAAGGGCAAAACTGTAAATAAATGTAGACATTCTATCCATGTGGCAAATGAGCTTGCACATTTGCCAAATGGCAAATTAAAGGACAAAAGGACAAAAGAGAAAACACAAAAGTAAAATATCTTGAATAAAATAATAATGTTTCCAAAATATCTAATTTTAATTAATTAACTAAATAAAAAATCAAAAAATATAGATTCTTTCATTAGTGAGAGAATCAAACATCATCTCAAGCCAATTGGAGAGAGAAAATGCAAATATGAAAATATCTAAAAATAACCGAAATTTAATTTCTTTTCTAAGATAAGATTCCAGATTTTTGTGTCAAGATTCTCTGCGAGAATCCCTGACACAAATCATTGTTGATTGGATGTTATTGTGACTGATAAATAGCATAAGCAAACTATGTTTTCGGTTATGCTATTTTTGCCTATAAAAGCACCAAATGAACTCATTTTGAGGGGTTGGTTGATTTTTGCACTCTCTAAGCTCTCTCCCCCATACGTGCCCCTCTCTTAACCCCTCTCTAAGCCCTCTAACCCATACAAAAACACCCCAAATCCCTTCTCTTCCTCACCCTAACCAAGGAGAAGGCCAAAAGCTTCAAGTTGAAGCTGAAAGGGAATACACCAGCTGCTGTCCCTGTCTCAAAGGCGCATCCATACACTTCAAAGAGGGTTCTTAACACCAAAGTGAGCTTCCCTAGCATATTTTACATAACATATATGAGATTGAGTTAATATGAGCATGTCTTTATCATGTGTTGTCTCTTTTACCTTGGTTTGTTCCTATATCTCGTTTTCTCCACTTCTTCTTCATTTTCCTCATAAAGATGGACCCCCTATGGTGAAGGGAGGTAAAGGTATCAAGTGGGAGGTTAAGAAAGCATGTTAAGACATCCCAGAAAATATCATAAATGCAGATTTTGGGTTACTTTAATTATTTTTATCTTTTTTAAGTAAATTAATTAATCCAGCAAAGTTTTTAGGCTTTCCCTTAACCCAACTTGGGCCCTGGTGCCTAGTGGGCCCAAATTGAATAACGGTGGCCTTCCAATGGGGCCCACCCATTCCGACTAATTAACTTTGTTTAATTAAGCAAGATGAATCTTAATTAAGGGCCATACCTCATGAGGCCCACTTAAATACGTGCCGGATAGAGCTAGTTGGTTTGGCCGGGACTTAGGGTTTGGGCCTATTGGGCCCTATCTCTTTAAAGAGAGCCCGTCCAACAAATTGAGAGAGGAAAGGGTTTCACATCCCTTTGACCCAGAAAAGTCTTAGGCCTTCAAGCCTAAGTCTAGGAGATGGGCCCCAAGCCCATCCCTAGTCCATTTGGATCCAAACTAAAACCAAGATAATAAATTGATGGAAAACCATTGTGAGGCCCACAAATCACCCAGGCCCACCTAAAAGCATAAAACTTAATCCTTTCCTCCTGTGCGCATGGACGCACGCGGGGCGCACGTGGGAGTATGTGCCTCAGAAGTTTAGGTGTCGCCATTGCCTGATGGGGTGCAGGCAGACACCTGGGTTCCTAGGTTTGTCTATTGGTTTGTGGTTTGAGATTCTGGCTAAGTTCTTGGTTACTGTCCGGGGAAGTCCAAAGACACCCCGGTCCGCCCCGTCGATTGACGGGTCCCTTGAGTCTCCCTGGTTCGAGTCAACTCAGTCTACTCACCCTGTTCATAAGCCAGTATGCACTTCATTTAGTTTTGTGGGGACCACCAAAGTGGTGTGGGTCCCCCTTTATTTGATTTTATCTTTAATTTATTTACATGATTTGGGTCGGATTGGGTGGGCCCCGTTGGAAGGCCCACGGATCCCCTGGTGGGCTAGGGTTAGCCCACATGTCCCCTGATGGGCCTTAGTCTAATCCTAAGAGGCCCTTTGGGCTTTGGTTAGTTTAATCAATTTTATTTAGGGTTTAATTGAAGGAATTGACATTAAATCTTATTCAAGGTGGGCTTAGATGATTTGTGGGCCCATTGGGTGGGCCTCACAATGGTAGCCAAAAAATTTATTTTATTTTATTTTATTTTGTTTCCAAAATGGGCTAGGCATTGGGCTTGAGGCCCGTAGTGTATGCTTGGGTTTGAAAGCCCAAGACTTAATGAATTAGAGTTTTGAACCCTTTCTTATTCGGTTAATGGGCCTGGTGGGCCCGATAGGCCCTGGTCCGCAGTCTCAGCGAAACCAACCCTAGACTAAGCCTGCATGCTTCAATTTGGGTCTTTGGTGGACCTCAAAGGGTTTGGCCCATTTAATTTATTTAATTGTGTTATTTAAATCCAAAAGTGTTTCTTGGGCTTGGTGGGCCCTGTCGGAAGGCCCACAATGAATCAAATTGAGCTAGAGAAGCCCAAGGCCCATCTTGGATTTTCGGTTGACCCGGAAACCCTACTTGTTCATCCGGTTTCATTAAAACAAACCATTAAATAAACAAGGGTTGAAAAATCCATTTTTTACCATATTTTAAATGTGACCGAAAATGTATTTCGGTTAAACAAAAATATAATATGACCGAAAATTAATTTCGGTCATATTACATTTTCAGGTTTAGTTGAAATAAATTTTCAATTATTAATAAAAATCCTGTTTGCTGACCTGAGTTTCTGATAAATCATAAAAAAAAATCAGTTTTTTGAAGTTTTTTTACATAAAATGGATTTCTTGGGCTTTTGAGCTTGCTTAGGGGCTGTGTGGGCCCCTGTGTGGGTCCACAGTGGCTCAAATGGATATGGTTGGGCTTCTTTTGAAGGGTTTGAAACCAAAATAATAGGGGAAGGATAGGGTTTCACCTTCTCCTCTTTTTGGACTAAGTCTAGAAAAGAAACAGGGACATAAGGATCCCTATTTTAGTCTCTTTTGCTCCAAAAATCAGTAACCATTAAACATGGAAGAAAACCAATCAAATGGGACTCGAAGAATAAATCTCACACATAAGGGTATGTGTATGCATCTCTGCACCTATGGACTGAAATGAATGTTTCCATGCAATCAAAAGTTGAATAAAATGATGAAAGGAGAACAACCTAACCATGTTCCTAGTGCATGAATATGTTAGCTTATGCATGAAATGTATAAAGAAAGATGGGACTAATTTCCTATAGGCAGAACAGAAACTACAAGTAGGGTAAAAATCATGACAAAATTGCATAAAACAGTAAAAGAGGAGAGGGAAAAGATCGTGACAATAGTATACAAATTGATAAAAGAAAAGGAAAAAAGGGAAGCATGCTTTAGAGGCTTTAATGCACGAATCTATTTGATATACATGAACATGTGATTTCAGTCATTATGCATGCTCCAAATATTTATAAATGATGAGGAAATGGCATGCATGCTTAAAACAGTAACTAAACCATGTACAAGCAAAAATAAATAAAGGAAATAAGACTCAGCATGCATCCCACACAATTTACAGCATGAATATATTAACATAAATCATGGGGTACATTAGATCAAGGTAGAGGGGAACATACTCCCCTAAAGAAAATAATAACAATATTGGAAGAAACAGTAGCTTTAAGACACTTAAAATCATGCAAATAGACCCCTCATCCTCTCTTTAGTTCGAATAAAGTATTTCTCTTACCTTTAAAGAGTGACTACTCTTATGAGGGTGTGAAAGAAGAGCGAGAAGGAGAAAAAAAAAATACAAATATCACTTCTAACAGTAACCATATAACATATATAAAGTTCTACATGCTTCAAATAAGACTATACTTACATATGTGGAGCAAAATAGCTCAAGGAAGCTCACCTTGGGCTTGAAAACTTGATTAGAGGTGTTCTAGCTCTTCTTGGAACCAAGACAATGGCTGGACAGCATTTCTCCACCTCCAATAACTCCTCCAAGTCTCCTCTTTGTGCTTGAAATAACGGAGGAAAGATGAAGCACTACAAAAAACTTAGGATTTAGTGGCGGAGCCTGAGCGAGCTTTAGCAACGGTCTTTTAGTGACCGCCACTAAAAGCCACACCTCTCTTACAAATTTTCCTAATCTTCGAAATAACCTATTCGCTGCTCTCTCCCTCTGGTTTCAGCTCCGGAATCTTTTAGACCTTTCTCGTTAATCATCCTTTTCGATTTGTGACAATAAACGCTTGATAACATTGAAGATTAAAATCAAAACAACGACAACATCCTTTTGATCGTGGACTTCATCCAGTAGAAGAAATCAATGAAGGTTTGTGTTTAAACCCTATTTTTGTGATGAATCTGAAACAATCCTCCTCATTTCTACTTTTGTCGTTTTTCTTTAGATTTCGTCTTGACAGCTTTTTGATCCCTCGATCATTTTCTTCTTTTGATTTTACCTTTTATGTTTTCCGATTCTCGATTTTATTATCTCTATTTGGTCCTTTTTACTACGATTCTAGAGAATAGCTGCTGATTTGTGTCTATCTCTTTAAGGTGTTTTTTTTGTTGCGATTCTTTGCTCTAGAAGTCGTTCTATACCTGAGCTTCATAGGCAAAAATCAACAATTGATCTTCAACCTCAATTTGGTAATCTCTCTCTTTCTCTCTCTCTCTCTCTCTCTCTCTCTCTCTCTCTCTCTCTCTCTCTCTCTCTCTCTCTTTCTCTCTCTCACACACACATTCATTACGTGTTCATCTTCTCTATTTCTTTATTCAACAAATATAGGAGCTCTTCTGTCAATTGTATTTCTGTTTTGCATTTCGGTGGAATTGTGTTATTGTTCAGATTCTCTGTTCTTCCATTTTGACAACTGACTTCAATGCTCTATAATTATAAAAAGATAAGGCTATACATTTCCATTACTTTACATTAATCTGGTTTGTTGATATAGCTTTTTGTTCATCTTTTCATTTTCATGTCAGGGTTTTACAAATGTGATAAAAAGGCCAGTACGAATTTGTGACTTCCTTCTATGAAGCAAAATCCTCTTTTAAGCAATTTTTTCAGTCAAAAGGTATCGAAGTTACATGTTAGTTTGTTTTATTTATTTATTGGGGTTTTATCCAAGCCTGGTAGGTCAAAGGATTTTAGCCCAATTCTATTGGTTCTATGCTATCAGAACTCATCAAATGGGAAAGGAAAAGTTGGTTTCTTGTAAGCAATAAAGGTGCCGTTTTACTCTTCTCCATGTCTTTGCACATATTAATTTCATCTTCAAATTAATATTCTTTTCCTTACTCTTAGTTTGTGAAGTGAGTACTATGATTACTACTGTCTTGTAATGGACAAAATAACCATATTAAGGTGCGTCAAGTCTCAATAATTTAGGCCTTATGTTCACGGATTAGTACACCATGAAGTTATATTATCAAAAGAAGCCTCCATATCTATAACCTTAATTTCAATGCCATAGAATCAGAATAAACTTGCAACTGTAAATCATTCTAACTAGTTCCTCCTTACAGATAATGCTTTACTCTGCAGTGAAATTTTTCCGTCAAGGAAAGAAAGAAACTAGCATAGCGGAGGTGCATTATATTAACCATGTTTAATTATATGCAGGGTGCTAAATGACCAGGTACTTTAAGTAAACATATTATTTTGTTGTAATTTTTAACTGGTGACTTCAATATATATCTATATGAAAGATAGAATAACTATGTATTAGTTCACAGTGCCCAGGCTTTTTAAACTTGGTGTATCTTGAGAAGATAAACTAAAGAGAGTAACACTGAAAGTTACTGAAGCAAACATCACTTTTTCATTACAGGTATAGCCATGAGAACTTGAGTGTCATATTCTATTAAATTTTCTTGATGCTTTGTACTTCCTAGGTTTTTTTCTCAATGACTATACTTGCTGGAACAGGGGATTCACTTCCATCAGATTGTCTTGTAGAATTTTGATTGAGTTTGATACAAGTAGAGTTCATCTCGTGAATTCTTCCAAGTGCACTTAAAAGGTCAAAACAACAAAACTAAACTGTCATTTCTCATGTGCCAAGCTAAGCTAATATCCTTCCATTTGTCTTTCTTTGGCATCATTCGTTATGAGAAACAGGTTGGTTTAGGCAAGAGCATATATTGTTCTAAGATCAAGAATTGGAATCTAGGAGTGGGCCAACATTATTTGATCCATTCTCAAATACTTCATGTGCTGTTTTCTTTTCCTTTGCAGGTGGAAATGCGAGTTTAGATTCATGGAAATAAGGGCTACTTTCCATCTTGAGAGCTAGATGGTTTGAGACTCATAAAATCAAGTGCTGGTGATGACACCTTGTGGATGGTTAAGGTCCTCTTATTTGTAAATAATTCTGTGTTGATCCTCTTTTATTTATTTCCATAATTTTCAGTTAATTAATGGATTTGTTTAAAAGTGAAGAATATTGAAAGTTAGGTACTTTTCCTTGCTTGTTTCCTCTCCTTGGGTTTTTTGGGGAGGACTGAGAAAGATTTAAAACATACAGAGATCCATAGATAATTTTGCATGTTTTTTTTCCTTAAGTTATACTGAATTTGGATAGATGAGAAGAAAATCCAGTGTGTTATGCTTTTTATCTTGCAGTTTGGCAATAATCATCAAGTTTTCTTTCATGGAAAGAGTCAAGGAGAGGACGAATAGGTCATTTTGGTGAATGAGGACTCCAAAAAATGAAATTTACATAAAGACAATGGGGGTAAAGCAGGTTCACATGCTTGTGATCTATGGGCATGGGCATGGGCACGGGGAGGGCAAGGGCAGGGGAAAGGGAGGACAAGAGGGAAGGGCAGGGGCAAGTGTGTATTATTTTTATTATGAAAATAATAAAAAATTTTGGGGGTGCGTGGTGTGTAAGGTGCATGGCAGGTGGGTGTGGTTTTATTTAAAATTTGTTTTCCTTTCAATAGGATCTTTAGCGGCGGACATATATCGTTTGGGGAATGCTTTAATGGCGAGCTCATGGGTTTTAGTGGCGATCTTAGCCCGCCGCTAAAACCCTCCTTTTTGGTAGTGAAGACAAGGTTAAGCAAGGTTTAAGTAAGGTTTAAGGCTTGAAAATGTGAAGAAAGGGAGTAGAGAAGAGGTTCAGACAAGTGTACACACCTGATTTTTGCATCCCCAAAATAAAGAAAAATGAAAAGTCAAACCTTGAAGGGGTCAAAAAATTGACTTTTTGATTCAAGTAAATTTGGCCATCAAACTTCATCTCATTGAAAAGAGCATTTCGACACGGTTTCAACGCAACTGAATTTGTTGGAATCGGAGTCCAGATGAAAAAGATATGAGCTGGTCAAACTGTTGGGGAGCAAAAAGTTTTGCTTGACCCTAATTCAGCTTCCAAACTTGATCCCATTGGATAGGTGGTTCCGAGCCGGTTCCAACGACACTAAGTTTGCTGAAATCGGACACTGAACGAAGAAGTTATGAGCAGTTGAAGTTTCAGAAAACTGCTCATGTGGCAAAAAGGCAGCAAAAAATGGAATAAACCAATAAAATAAATAAGATAAATGTGTTTAATAATATTTTAATAAAAGGAATCTTGCTTTTCAATAAAATAATCGGAAAATCAAATGAAAATCTTGCAAAAAACCAAATTGAATAAAGGTTTGAAATCCAAACATTTTAAAAACGTGCTGGACCGTATTTCAATTACGGGTAGGGCATGCCCGTATTTCAAATACGGGCAAGCTTCTGGAAGAAGACATGCGTCACTGTACGGCGAGACACGCGTCCCGTACGGCCGATTCTGCGAGATTTACAAATGTGCGTTTTTCGCCCGTATTTGAATTACGGGCAAGGCACACCCTTTTTTGCCTATAAATAGAGGGCCCCCCCCCCCCCCCCCTCTCATTTGAACAAGCCTTCCTCTTAGGCCGAACCCCTCTCCCTCCTTGCAGTTCTTATGACCAATCCCTGCCCAAATTCTGTCTCTCCCAATACCTAAACCCATTTAATACCCAAAATGCCCTTATTATCCCAAAACCATGCCTAAACCTCCAAATACCTCCCTCTAAACCCAACCACCTACTGAACCCTTTACAAACCCAACTTAAGAATCTTGGGAGGATGCGGAAGCGCTGCCAAATTCGCCAGAGAAACCACCATTAGCAAAAACCACATTGTAAGTATGTTGGGTTTTATAATATCTTCATTTTCCATTTCTTTTCTAAGTCTCTTTTAAATACCTTTAATGTTACTAATGTTACTAACTCAATGGCTGTTTTGAGTATCATGAGAATATGATGTTAAAGAGTTGATCATTACAAGAAAGGAGGAAAAGAAAGTGTCTAAAAAGCACTTTGAATTAACAAATCAAATAACTCTTTTTTTTTAGTCTTTGACATGGAAGGATTGAATCCTTCTTGAAGTTAAATAAGTGCCCTGTAATTTCCTACTTCCCTCATCCAAAAGATGATCATGGATCACCCAAGAGATGCTGGTTTTCATGTTAAAAGAGGAAGAAAGAAGAAGAAGGTCTTTTAGGCCAAAAGAAGAAAGAGAAGGACTTTGAAGAATCCTAAATTCCAACTGAAGTTACCAGAACACCTGAAAAGGCCACGGAACAGATCCCAAGCAGAATCGGCAGCAAAAGTGCAGAATAAGCTGCGCCCGTAAACTCAAAGCGGTCCGGCCAGGACCGTGCTTGCTTCACGGGCGAGCCAAACCGGATTTCGTTCACGGGCAGGGGTGGACCGTATAGAAAACACGGTCCAGTGTAAATATAACTTAAAAGACCTAATTTTTGGCCCGGTTGGGTTTGTCCCGACCCAAGTCAGTTTAACTCGATCCAAACTGGTATTTTGGGCTATTTTCAGCCCAATAATGGTCCATGGGCCTAGATGGGCCCACCAAGGCACCTTGGGCTCACTTGAGTAGTCCACTTTTGACCGGTCCAAACTGGGCCCGTTTTCAATAAACGGGCCCAAGGCCACTTGACTCTGGCTAATGGGCCAAATCCAAGCCCGAATAAAAATGTAAATAAATAAAGCTTAATAAATAACCAAGTGGGTTATCCAATAACCCAACTGGGCCCAAGGCCCAACCATGGCAGCCCACGGGTCTTCCAACGGGACCAGGATCCGACCCATCTCACTTAGATAAATAAAAAAGATAAAATCAAAATAAAAGGGACCCACACCTTCAGAGAGTCCCACCAGACCAAATAAAACAACATGCTGGTCTAGGAAGGGTGAGATTGACTCATAAACCAGGGAGACCCGAGGGACCCGTCAAACCGACGGGGCGGGCTGGGGTGTCTTAAGGCTTCCCCGGACGTAACTGAGGACTTAGCTAGAACTCTGAAAAGCCGCAAACCAGACTTAGACCCGGATAAGGCAAACACCGTGTCTACCTGCACCTCTCAGGCAGTGGCGACTCCGAATGTCCCGAGGCACGCACTAAAAGTGCGCCTCGTGTGTGATCTAGGCCAGGTTTAGGTGCGCACAACAAGGGTAGGGAGTGGGGGGAGCAAAGGAGTCTCCAACCTTGAGAATGGGGGGCTGGCCCCCTATTTATAATAAAAAAAATTTTGAACCGAAAAAACATTTCGGGCACACTAATTTATGACCGAAATTTAATTTCATATTTGGTGTTTTAACTAGTAACCAAAATTTGATTTCAGTTACAAAAATGATGATTATTTATTGACACTTGTCCTTCATTCTTATCCATACAACTATTGCCTTCAATGCATTCTCCACATGCGTTTTTTTAATTTTTATTTTTTATTTAATTTAATTATTAGATATTTTAGATAATATTAATATTTTATTCTTAGATTCTTTTATTTATGTCATTTCTTTATTCTTTGTCACATGGGCAATTTTACCAGGATTTTGACCTGCCTATAATTCTTTCATCTGATGTTCGATTTTAGCAAACTCAGTGGCGTTGGAATCAGGTTGAGATCCTTTATCCACTGAGTTAGAGTTTAGCAGTAAGTTTGGGTTTTTAGCAGAAGTGCAAAACTGCTCGCCTGGAGCCAGTTTTGCTCATTACTTTCATTTCGGGACTCCGATTCCGGCAAACTTGGTTGCATTGGAATCGTATCGAGATGCTCTCTCTGCTGGGACAAGTTTGGGCAGCTGATCTGGGGTTTAGCAGAAAGCCGATTTCTACTCCCTTAAAGTTTGACCGGTCCATAAATTCTTCATCCGGACTCCGATTTGGGTAAACTCAGTTGCATTGGAATCGTGTCGGAATTTCCTATTCAATAGTAAGAAGTATGGTGGTTGATTTGCACCAGATCAAAAAGTCAACTTTTTGACCCATCCGGGTTTGACCTTTCAGCTAGGGTTTTCATTTTCGGCACTTCTGATGTACAAAAATGAGGTGCTTACAGTTACCCCTTTTTGCCGGAGTCACCTTGGGGATGAACGACAAAGAACAAAAAGAACCTCGTTTTTGCGCCTTGCATTTTTGTCAACATAATTGATGAGCTAAGTCCTTTTAATGTTGATTTCCATAAAATGGGGTTGGAGACGCGAAGTGTTGATCTCCAAAGGATTGGGTTTTGGAGTTTGCTCACCCTTAATTTCTCGGGTTTTCTGAAGCAACTCTTTTTTCTTTGATTTAAGTTAAAAAAGAGATGGGATTGGACTTAAGCTCACCAACCTGTTTTAACGTTGATGCAAGGCACTCAACAATGTTCTTTTCTTCTTATTTGTTCCATTAAAGCTTTTAGGTGATTTCCAGTTTTTGATTCAAAATTTCCAAGGACAGTTTTTTTTCTTTTTTAGGAGGTTGACTAAGGTATGGAAGGAAGAAGGGAAGAGGAAGAAGGAGGGAAGGAAGAGGTGCTCTTAGCGCTGTCCGGTGCCTCAAAGGAGCTCGCACACCTGTCATATTCTATTTACAAAAGTGGGAAATCAAAATTACAAAATGGGGCTAATTAGCCCAGCAGCTTCTTGTTTTCTTCTTTCTTCTTCTTGTCTTGAGAGGTGCACCGCCTTTTTTATGGCCTTCTTGGTTTGGGGAAGAGTTCTTCCGTCAGCTCCTTTCATGGTGAGGTAGGGGCTTCCTTGTTTGGAATGATTCCATTGGGGATTGGTGGGAGCCTCTACCACTTTTCTTGATTCTGAGAAGTCTTCTCTGCAAAGTCAGCCTCTTCAGACTGGGCATGGTCTTGTCATGCTGTTGAATAAGGAAACTTCATCGGGGGAAACGAATCTGCAGGGGATAAGGGAGCCTTTTGTTATTCCCTTGCATTGGCTTTGCTTTTCTTCTTCTTTTTTCCTTTTCTTTTCTCTCGGATTCAAGATGCTTCTTGACATCCTTCGGATTTTCTGCCTCACGCAAGCCTGTACAATTCCTACAAAACGGTGAGATAAGCTTCTTTTTTTTGTTTTTTGTTTTTGGCAAGTGTTTTAAATGAGAAGGCTAGACCAGTGGCCATGGTAAATTGCCTGCTTACTCGAAGTGTTTTGGGATGGTGTGCTTGACACATATTCCCATGAAGTTCCTAACTTTTGCAGGCAAAGGTTTAGAAGATGGGGGGTGTTTCAAGAAGTGTTCCCCCTTCCCTGGTTTTGGTTTCTCTCATCTTTCAGCCTTGAGGGTGGTTTCAGGTTTTTGCATTTGTGGGTTCTTGCCTAGGGATTAATGTCTGTCCTAACTTGGGGGTTTTTGGTCGACCTCTGTACATCATGTCCCCTCAATCAGAGAGGTCTTGAACTTGGGATGAAACATCAGCTTGGTTTTAAGTATGAGAAATGACGGGTCATGAGGCTCAAGCTCTTATCTTTTTTCATTCTCAAGTTTTATTTTGCGTCTTGCCGAAGCTCATTCTTCTTTTTAGATTCCTTCATCACCAACCTGCATGAATCTGTGTCACATTCAATGTAATCAGAAAGGGCTTTCTAATAGGATGAAATGAAGGTCGAGGTTTTGGTTTATGAAGGAAAGTGGAATATGGCTCAAAGTCTGTTGTGAATAGGTCGAGTTATGTTCCACCATTTTCTTGACTTTGAAAATTGTGATTTCTACTCTCTTTTTGAGGCCCTTTTGTGACCTTCTCTTCCTTTTTAGCACATTCGTTCTTGCTTTTGGGGTCTACCTTTGTTTCTTGATTTGTTTGGCTTGCCCTATTGTACTTCCTGATTTCTTTTCCTTTTTTTGCATACCCGCATCCTTTCTTCTTTCCTTCTTCTTTGCCAAGCACCATATTTAAGGCTCACGACTCAGTGGGTTAAAAGAAAGAAAGTTAGGCTCAAGGGGTTTGACTACGAATATGACTCTAAAAATTTTGGCAGGTAAAGCAAAGATGGCCTTTCATCCTTTTATAGAGGTCGTGACACCTTGGTTGAATTGTTTCATGCAAATTCATTCAGGAATCTACTCATCCTTTTCTCTTTTTTTTAGCTTTGCTCCAGTGTGGGGTGGATAGACACAACACGGGTATTTAAATAATACGATCAAACTCAAAGTGTTTTGACTAGCGGTTTTCATGATTAAGGATGCATGAAGAATGGCCTCTCAGCCTTTCCTAAAGACATGATATGGGGCCGACCTTAACCCTTAGCTAGTTCAGACACCTTCTCTCTTTTTCTTTTCCACTTTTTACTCTCTAAGGTTGTTTTGCCCCCAATGCAAGGATGGGTTGGAGGAGATAATTAGGCTTTGATCAGGAAAGGATTGCCTTTGGCTCAGTCAAGGTTCTCATGGGGCAATATACTGCACCCAGCTGAAGGCACCTTTGAGCTACTCGGCACTTTTTCATGATCACGGTCATCACCGACCAAACACTTGCGTTTTCTTTTTTTTTTTTTATGTACATAAAAGCAGTATTAAAAGGCAGTTACATCAAAAAGCATTAAAGTAAATAAAACCTCCCTTTAAGTGTCGGCCTTACGGATTACGAAAGTCATAGAGATCCAGTTCCTGGGTGGTGACTTGTCTTTATCAACTTCAACCGCCTCCTTCGGTTCAGTTCCACCAGCCATGATCATATTGACAAACTCCTCCGGATCACTTTCATTTGATGATTCGTCCTCCAGGTCTTCATCCGAATAGGCAGACTCATCCTGGCTCTCATATGGGTCAGGCATGTTCATGAAATCGAGAGTGGATGGTGGCACCCCTTCTACCGAGACATGAGGGAGGTCGGTTCACTCAAGCATTTCATGTGAGAGGGAATCCTGGTCAGACTAGGGCGATGACGGGTCAGTAAGGGATGATGGCTGTAATTCCGGCTCTGACGCTGCAGACATATAATCAAGAGGCCATTCAGCTGACCTCTGGAGAGGGACTTCCGAGCTCTCGATTGACGGATCCGGGGCACGTGGCCTGCCTTGAAACCAAAGTCCTTCAGAACTGCCTATTCCTTCAATGGCCGGAGGTGATGGAGAATTACTGATCCATCCACAATTGACTTGATGCCGCGGTCCGGTAACTTCTTCACTGCTTGGAGGGTCACCCTTGAGCACGCAGATGTAATCGCCCGTGTTCTCTTCGACTTTGGATTCCTTAGTGGGAGTAGGTGGAGTGTCTTCTTTATCTTCTTTCCTGGTGGCAATCATCGTTGGCAGCTTGGTCTCCTCCTGGAGATATACTCTCATTATCTAACCTGGCCACCCAATCAGCACTGATGGTTCAAACTGCCCCTTGTTGCCATCACTGTCGTCTACTTGATTTATTGAATTGCTGGTGGATGCCTTGGAATGATCTGGAAGTGGGTTGGTGGAAATACCTGCAGTGGGAGTTGTTACTAGGGGATCGATTGAGATGCGCTTACTGTCGATCAAGTCTTGCACATCGTGCTTTAAATCCCAGCAACGATTGGTGTAGTGTCCAGGGGCTCCCATGTGGTACTCGCAGTACTCATTGGGGTTATAAGAGCGACTGTTAGATGGCTGTTGAGTTGGCTGTTTCTTCTGCAGATATCCTTTTTTCAACAAGATTGGCAGCAATTCTGACAATGAGTAAGGGAGGGGTGTAAACACCTTGTTCATCCTTACTTGAAATTCTTCTTTAGACCATCTTGGCCGACCTACAGACTGTGCTCCCTGGCCAGTGTTTTGATTCTCCCTCTTGTCTAGTGTTGAGAAGTGGAAAGGCCTATTTTGCTGGACATAATTGACGGTCTCTTCATCTTTCTTCCTTTCCGTGCTTCTCCCACCAATAGGGTTCTTTTTAGTCTCAGAGAAACTTGCGACTTTGCCAGACTTAACTCCATCCTCTATCCTATTAGCCACGACAACCAGGTCTGCGAAACTTGCGGCAAATTGCCCCAGCAGCAGTGTATAATAGGATTGCTACAATGTCGAGATGAACAGTGTTACCATCTCTTTTTCCAACATGAGTGGTTGAACCATCGCAGCCATTTTCCGCCACCTCTTGGCATACTCTCGAATGGATTCAATGCTTTTCTTGGACATTTTCTGTAATTCCATCCGAGTGGGCAAGACTTCGGTGTTAAACTTGAAGTGCTCCAGGAACTTGCTTGCCAGATCATCCCAAGTCCTGATTTGACTCTTGTCCAGACTGGAAAACCATTTCTATGCCGATACTTTCAGTGAGCATTGGAAGAACTGGATCATGATCCTCTCATCATGTGCATACTGGCACATGTCTCCATAGTATGCCGTTAACTGTGACAGTGGGCATCCACTCCCATCGAATTTTACGAAGTCTGGACATTTGAATTTTGGTGGAAACTGCAGATTAGGGGAAAATCCCAGTCTGTCCAGAGAGGCTTCTTTTGGCACGGGGCCTCGGCTCATGTTCTGCATCTGTTCCTTTAGAGCCTGTATTTTGGCCTGCATCTGGGCTGTGACATTGGCTGGTTCCTGTATTTGGTGCTGGTCTTCTTCTTCATGCCCCATTCTATGTGGTGGTACTTGTTGTGGGGGGGGGGGGGGGGGGGGGTGGCAATACGTGCTGGAACCTGCTGAGGCTACTCTGGTTGGACTGGCACAGATTGTAGGATCAACTGTTATAGGGGTTGTGGGTTCATCTACGGAATGGCCGGCAGAGGATGGTCTGGCAAAACTGGCAATGGCGGAGGAGCTGGTGGCTGCGGTTGTGGTGCTGGTGGCTGCACCGGAGGTACTGGTGGTTGTTGTGGCGGAGGTACCAGCAACTGTTGTTGCGGTTGCACAAACTGCTGTGGTGTTTGCAGCCTCTCCATTTGCTACATCATGGTGGCAATCATAGTTGACATGTTGGCCATCTGCTGGTTAAGACCAGTGATCACTGGATGATCTTCCAAGTTTTCTTGCTCTTGGGGTGGAAGTGGAGGTTGTTCTTGTTCCTCGGCAGGGTCCATCTGGAATCTTCTTCCGGAACGCAAGAGGTAGGGGTTGCGATTCACAATCTTGAAACCTTGGGAAAAAATAAAAGAAGAAAATAAGTTAGTACAAAGAATTCATGAGACATAATGCATGCCAATGCAGATTATTTGTGACCTTTTTTATTTTTATATTTGATTGGGATGTGGAAACTTGAAGAGTTGATTTCCACTTGATTGGATTCTGGAAACGCAAAGTGTTGATTTCCAGAGAATTGGTTTGAGATCTTAAAGATTTGGGGTTTTGGAAACGCAAAGCGTTGATTTCCATAGGTTGGGTTTTGCGGAAACGCGAAGCGTTGATTTCCACATGGAGCTCTGGAAACGCGGAGCGTTGATTTCCAGAGGGTTTGGGGATTTGGGAAACGTGAAGTGATTTCCACTAAATTTAAGGGATTTGGGAAAAGTGAAGTGATTTTCCAAAACAGTGGAAACGCAAAGTGATTTCCCAGAACAGTGGAAACGATAAGTGATTTCCGCTTAAGAGATTTGGGAAACGCGAAGTGATTTCCCAGAGCAGCGAAAACAAGAAGTGATTTCCACTAAATTTAAGGGATTTGGGAAACGCGAAATGATTTCCTAGAGCAGCGGAAACGCAAAGTGATTTCCACTAGACTTAGGGGATTTGGGAAACACGAAGTGATTTCCTGGAGCAGCGGAAACGCGAAGTGATTTCCACTAGGTTTGGGTTTGTGGAAACGCGGAGCATTGATTTCCACATGGAGCTCTGGAAACGCGGAGCGTTGATTTCCAAAGGGTTAAAGATTAGAATTTGAATTATGACATTTTGACTTATTTAATCTTGCTTTTGGTTTGAAGTCCTTTTTATTTCTCTTCTTCATTTTTCTTTTTCTCTTTTCATTTCTCAATTTGACCGATGGCCATCGGCAAGGAACATACTCATCCTTGATTTTCCTGATTATTTTGGGCTAGGTCACAGCCAATTGATCTCACAAAAAAAAATTTTTTTTATTTAATTAGGCTGAAGCTAATTAAGGCAACAGGGAAAGTTTAAAGCAAAGTGTGTGCCTTAGCCCGCCACTAAAACCCTCATTTTTGGTAGTGAAGACAAGGTTAAGCAAGGTTTAAGTAAGGTTTAAAGCTTGAAAATGTGAAGAAAGGGAGTAGAGAAGAGGTTCGGACAAGGGTAGGGAGTGGGGGAGCAAAGGAGTCTCCAACCTTGAGAATGGGGGCCTGGCCCACTATTTATAATAAAAAAAAATTTTGAACCGAAAAAACATTTCGGTCACACTATAAATTAGTGTGACCGAAATTTAATTTCATATTTGGTGTTTTAACTTGTAATCGAAGTTAAATTTCGGTTACGAAAATAATGATTATTTATGGACACTTGTCCTTCATCCTTATCCATACAACTGTTGCCTTCAACGCATTCTCCACATGCGTTTTTTTAATTTTCATTTTATTTTTTATTTAATTTAATTATTAGATATTTTAGATAATATTAATATTTTATTCTTAGATTTTTATTTATTTATGTCATTTCTTTATTCTTTGCCACGTGAGCAGTTTTACTCGGATTTTGACCTACCTATAACTCTTTCATTTGATGTCCGATTTCAGCAAACTTAGTAGCGTTGGAATCAGGTTGAGATCCTCTATCCACTGAGTTAGAGTTTAGCAGCAAATTTGTGTTTTTAGCATAAGTGCAAAACTACTCCCCTGGAGCCGGTTTTGCTCATAACTTTCTTTCCGGGACTCCGATTCCAGCAAACTTGGTTGCATTGAAATCGTATCAAGATGCTCTTTTTGTTGGGACAAGTTTGAGCAGTTGATCTGGGGTTTAACAGAAAGCCGATTTGTGCTCCCCTCAAGTTTGACCAGCCCATAACTTCTTCATCCGGACTCCGATTTGGGCAAACTCAATTGCGTTGAAATCATGCCAGAATTTCCTATTCAATGGTAAGAAGTATGGTGATCAATTTGCACCAAATCAAAAGGTCAACTTTTTGACCCCTCCAGGTTTGACCTTTCAGCTAGGGTTTTCATTTTCGGCACTTCTGGTGCCCAAAAATGAGGTGCTTACACCTCCTTTTCCACTTTAAACTTAAATAAAATTAATCAGAACTTAATCCAAACCCTAAAGGGCTTCTAGGTTTAGATCAAGCCCACACAAGGGACATGTGGGCTACACCTTAGTACATCTGGGATTCCGCAGGCCTTTCAATGGGGCCCACCCAATCAGACCAAGATTACTTAAATAAAGAAGATAAAATCAAATGAAAGGGAACCTACACCACTTAAGTGATCCCCACATAGACCTAAGATAAATAGTGCATATTAGATTAGGATCGGGTGAGGCAATCAAGTTGATTTATAACCAGGATGACCCATGGGACCCGTCACCCAACAGTGCGCACCGGGGTGTCTACGGACTTCCCCGGACCTAACCAAGAACTTATTCAGAATCTCAAGCTGCACACCACCTAATAGTCAAACACTAGGCACCCAGGTGTCTGTCTGCACCTCTTCAGGCAGTGGCGACTCCCCATTTCCCAAAAAGAGGCACGCATTCACGTGTGCCTCAGCGTGCGGTCCTTGAATCGACGCGCGCACACAGGGGACAAGAAAAAAATCAACTAACAGAAATAATTAACATTGCACCCAAATCTATAAACAATTTAGAGAGGATTAAATATGTGTGTGTTTGTTAGAGAGAAAAAAAATCATACGAAGTCATTATTGAATTCAATACTATATCAAGAAAATTTGCATCAAATATGTGTGTGTTTGTTAGTGAGAAAAAAAATCATACGAAGTCATTATTGAATTCAATACTATATCAAGAAAATTTGCATCAAATATCCATTCAAAAGCGATAAAAGTATAGCAATCATATACAAAAATATGCCCATTTATTGCCAAAATTGTTTGATCGTGCCGATTGCAGTAGTCATGTTCACTAGCTTTCATAATAGATTATTACATTCTTTCATTCTGTAATTTTAAGATTAGTGAAGCTAATCATTAAGGTTTCGGGCTATAAGTATGGATGCATGGGTTGTAGTTTCCAACAGAGGATCTTTTATATCTCTTCTTCATCTACTATGAAATTGTAGAACACTGTTCCTACTAAAAGCTCAAGCTAATAGCAAGGGGTGAACTTTATATATTTAATATATTCCTTAACACTCCCCCTCACGTGTGGGCCGAATTGAAACCTATTTTTGAGGGGACCCATTTTTAGGGAGACCCTACACATGGAATATTTTTTCTCAATGGGTGGAGTGTAGGTTTGAACACAAGACCTTGACGTTTGCCTAAGGCTCTAATACCATATAGAAAGTAAGATGCCGATGAATGAGAAGTCTCATCACACAACCAATGTGGGAGTCATTGTGTATATACATATATATTAAAAGTGTGTACAAGGTTGATTTGGTATGTTAAGCTATACAAGGCAACCAGAAAACAGGGGAGAAAAATCAGCACTATGATTTATTCAAATAACGGTGAGATTCTGAGAAGTTGGCAGATGATCTCTTGTCTGAATTCTTGGCTGAATTATCGAGCACTACTCCTTTTATGTTTGATTCCATATCTGGCTTCTTGACATTTGAATGTTGAATGTTATCATCCCACCACCCCCCCCCCCCCCAAACTGTGCGTGGTAACAAGGCAGAATTTTTGTTTAGGTTGTTTAAACCAACTCGACTTTGGGGCTTGGTGGACACATCCGCAAGCTGTGAGGAAGTTGACACATGACAAGTAACCAACAACCCAAGTGAAACTCGTTCCCATATATAATGATAATCTAATTCAATGTGTTTGCAGGAAGCATGAAACACAAGCTTAACAGTCATGAACAAAGAGCTTAGATTATCACAAAATAAAAGTGGTGGTGTTGGTAAGGGAACATTAAGATCACAGAGAACAAATGTGATCCATGTTAGCTCTATAGCAGTTTGTGCCATAGCCTTGCATTTAGCTTCAGAGCTTGAGCGTGAGATAGTGGGTTGTTTTTTTTTTTTTTTTTTGCACTCCAAGAAATAATATTGCTGCCAAGATAGGTGCAAAAGCCAGTGGTTGAAAGCCTTGTTAGTGGAAATCCAACCCAATCTGCATTTGAGAAGGCATACAAATCCAATGTGCTTGAATTCTGGATATGTAAGCCATGATGAAATTGTCTACTATTGGGGCATGAATTAACTGTATGACATAATTAACACTAAAAGAAAGATCAGGCCGTGTTAATGTTAAATATTGTAATGCACCAACTAATGAACGGTAATGATGAGGATCACGATATGTCGTAGAGTCCTTAACTGTCTTGAATTTCTAAGTCATTGGAGTAGAGATTGGTTTGCATTCATCCATTAAGGCACGTTCCAACAGTTCAATTGCATATTTGGACTGGTGTAGAATAATGCCACCTGAAACATGACAGACTTGAATGCCCAAAAAATATTGAAGTCTATCGAGATCCTTCATTGCAAATTCAGTGTTTAGCACAGCAATAAACTGATCGATTAATTCATCAGATGTACCTGTAAGAATGATATCATCTACATAGAGAAGTAGAATTAAGGTACCAATAGCAGAATGATTAATGAAGAGACTTGGATCAGCTCTACTGCAAGAGAACCCTGTTGCAAGCAAAAAGGAGCTAAAGCGATCAAACCATGCTCGTGGTGCTTGCTTTAGTCCGTAAATGGCCTTATGAAGGAGACATACATGATCTGGAATATTAGTGTTCGCAAAACCAGGAGGCTACTCCATGAAAACCTTTTCTAAAAATAGACCATGAAAGAATGCATTTTTCACATCAAGCTATCTAATACTTCATTTCCGTACCACTGCTAGTGACAAAATAATTTGTATTGTACCGGGCTTAACAACAGGAGAGAATGTTTCTGTGAAGTCAACCTCATCCATTTGATGATATCCTTTAGCCACCAACCTCACTTTTAGATGCTTCAATGAGCCATTAGAATTTATTTTTGACTTAAACACCCATCTAGACCCACTACATTCATCGTGGTCTCTCTGGGAAGAAGTGACCAAGTCTTATTTTTCTCCAAGGCTTCAAGTTCCTCTTCCATTGCTTGCTTCCACCCCAGGTGGTAAAGAGCCGATTAGACTGTTCAAGTTTCCTTTGGAATTGCAACATAATCATGTAACAGAGCATACTTAGGATTAGGCTTATGAATTCCTGATTTAGCACGTGTCTGCATAGCATGAGAGCGAGTATGTGGTAAAGAATTAGTAGGATCTTGTGGAGGGATATGCAGTGCAGTTTGAATTTGAAGGTCATCTGAAGCTAACATGGGCAAGTCAGAAGCTTCAAGGATAGCTAGATGTTTGGTCAAGGGCAAGCTTGAGTTCAAAAGAACTTCAGATTTTGCAGATGTAGTTGGAGTTTCAGCCAAGGAGGTATTTGAATTTTTTGCACTAAACAACAAATCAGATAGAATAATTGGTTTGCTTAATGTGGCATTGGGAGTAGGAGTCTCGTGTTGTTGGTTGACTGGTGTGGGAGGTTGTGTAATTATAGGACTCTGTGAACTCCGTTCTTTAAATGTAGCTGTAACGCCCCGAACCCGGGTCAGTGCAAACCGGCACCCGACCCGAACCCGGTTCGCTACTGTAACAACCCGCATTTAGTTCAACAATCAAATCCGAGGTGTTACGGGCCCATATCAAATACATCATCAATAATATACCATACCAAAGAATTAAAATCCATTCAACTTATTATACTATCAGAGTTGCGGAAACAAGTATGTGCAGAAGTGTAGTTTAAAATCCTCCAATAAACATATAGTTTGATCATCAATCATTAATATCAAAGTCTGGTAAAATAAGCTGGTTACTATCTCTCTCTCATCTCTCTAATACATCAAATCCAAATGAATAATAATAATCTAATTAAAAGTGCTAAGTCTATATCATTCATCAACCTCACACAAGATCCGGATAATAGTAATCCTCCGGTGTATACTCAGCTATCTCTCCCTGGAAATCACTAAGATCCCCCTCTCGCATATCAGCTGAAAAATGAAATAAAAGTAGGGTGAGATACGAATATCCCAGTAGGTAACACATGCATGATTAAATAGTTCATATAAGTAAAGTAACAGTTCATGCACGGTTAAGTAATAACGACTAATCAGGCTCGTATAATCATTCATATCATTCATGAATACAAAACAGTTTGATAAACAGTTCTAGAAATGAATTTCAGCAAGTTTTAATATAAGAATCCAATATCAAGATCAATAACATGATTCACACTTTGCTAGGATGCACTAAGCAGTAACATCCGATCAATATCTCAATCACATGCCTCCAGCATCTATTCAATCATAATATCAAGTGTTGTGATTTCAGTGTCATTATAGGACTCACAAAGATAGATAAACCTTTTGAGATGATTCTCAACCAATTGCTATACCACCGTCCGACTTAGGAGCAATGCTACTAATGATACTCAAGTCTCATGCAGCGCAGCTTAGACAAGAGCCGTAGTCACTGACTTATTGCACACGTACCCATCAGAGTTGGCATGTACCACCAGCATGCAGCACCAGAATCAATACATGGAGATGGTCGCTTATCCACATGTACAGGGAATCACCAGCAACTCACCGGGATGTCCCTCCAGACATAGGACCTTCCCAGACAAACTAACTTACAAAGGAAGCGCGTCGCATATAGGAGTAACTCAACCCAAATGACATATCCCTCAGATATCTAGCTACAACTATGGATTCATAACCAGCTATGCCCACTAGACTCCAAAATTCCCTAAAATATAATATTTCTATAAGGGTTGGTGTCTAGCGGCATATAAAGGTTAAATCTATCAATTACTTCAATATTCGGTCATCTGAGTTCTGAATTCTCTATATACAGTTTTCTGGTTTATAGTGTCATTTAGAAGATGTTCTAGTAATTAAATACAAGTTAGGTTTTCCAAAAACTAGGTTTCTCCATTTCTTTCAAAGTTTGGCAACTAATGTCCTAAATACCTCCCTAATTTATTTTTCTGTAAAACAGGGAATTAGATAGTTTATTTTGGTCTTAAAACATCTTATTTAATCATTAAAATTGTCTAAAAATAGTTTGGAATTGAATCAGGGTGTGAAATTATGAAAATCTGCAAAATCTGAACAGAGCGCCTAAGATCGCTCAGGATCGCCCCGGCGGTCTGTGGTCGGCGGTAGTTCAAAATCAAACGCCGACGATACGTCTTCAAGCGGTCTACGGCGGTCTGAAATTTATAACGAGCGCCTAAGATCGCCGATGATCGCCGAGAACAGTCGAGGTCGGCGATCGTTCAAAAACGATCAGAATCAGTTCCAAATCATGATTTTTCTCATCTAAACTCATTCTAACATATATATAACATGATTATCAACATATATACATCATTATATATCATAAAAACATGCTTTTGTCGATTAATCACATGTAAATACAAAAACGAAGGTAAACGGTGTCACCTACCTCTTTCGTGCGTGGTTTCTCTCCTTCTTCTCCAAACAACAGACGCAAGGTACTCCCTAGACGATGAAGAACACAAAAACCAGACCTTTCCTCCTCCTCTTCTTCTTCTTCTCCTTCAGTCGGGTTTGTCGCTTGCGGCTGAAGGTGACAAGCGAGAATACAACGCGTATAAGATTTAGGTTATTAAACTAATACTTATACTCATTGATCCCATGTATCTCACATACACCAAATTCCATACACACGCCCATCAGAATACATACCTCGATATCTCATGATCGGACAGTCAGATCTGCGTCTAATTCTGGATCTCCACTAATTAGATCATCCCCTACAATAATAAATTATTTCTATCAATTATAACTCTCACTAATATTATTTATTAATTTATATTATTATTTAAGGAAAATTCGGGGTTTTACAGTAACCGCCATAGGTTCTGGCTGTGGTTGGTGATTCTTGATAGATTGTTTGAATGGAAAGACACCTTCATCAAATATCACATGGCGTGATCCCACACATATGGATAACATCTTGAACCGAACACTCGAAATGTTCCATAATTTGGTTTTTTGTGGTGAAGCATAAAGTAGGATGACTCCCATTGAAGAGTAACAGTAAGAAGCTTGTTAATTAAAAACATAGTGGTAGTGAATGCTTCAACCCAAAAACACTTTGGGATATTAGCATCGATCATCATGGTAAGCCCCAATTCTCTAATACTTGGGTGCCTTCTTTCAACAAACCCATTCTGCTCAAGCATATAAGGACATGACACTTGATGTAATATACCAGAATTTTGCAGATGAGTGAGAAAGGATTGATTTATAAATTCACTCCGTCCATCTGTTTGCACCACTTTAATATCTTTGCCAAACTGTTGTGCCACATACTTCTGAAACAGCAAATATTGAGCAAAAAATTCAAACTTTCGCTTGAAGGGAATCAGCCAAACAAATTTGGTAAAGTCATCCACAATAGCAGCATAATAACGAAAATGATTAATTGAGGAAACAGGAGCAGGTCCCCATAAATCAATGTGGAGCTTATCAAAATCTTCAAAAGTTGTAGAAGAGGATGTTGAAATTACCACTTTGGTGTTGGTTTGTTCTTAGCGTGGTTAAATGCTGGTTCTATCTACTTGGTTTATCCTTGATTATTAAGAGGATTTTGAAATTGACTTTTAGCCAGCAACTTTTTCATGCTTTCGACGATTGCCATGAGATTTCTTCAGGATGATGTGGGGAATGAGTTGGGTAGTGGGAGCAGCCAAAGGGACTTCTTATGCAATTCACCTCCTGTGCACACAAGTAATCCATTAATTCATGTACAGTTTGTTCTGCAAACCTCAATGCTTGCATCCTCTTCGGGGACATCCGACGTAGGTAAGGCTTCATTTGTAAGAGTGGATAGAGCCCCCTCCCATGGAACTTCTCTTGGTGGGAAGCCGACGATAAGAATTGAGTGGTTTGCTTGTGGGACTTCTAAGTCCCGTTGCATTGTTCTTGCACTTGCTCAGAAAGGGCAAAAGAGAAGAATAAGACTGAGAGAAAATGGAAGTGCGACAAATCACATCGACATGGGTTTTACGCCTCTTCTTGTCTCACCAAACAACTAGTTGTTTTACCTGTGCTAAGCACGGGAACATATATATATATATATATATATTTTAAAAGATGTTATTTTGTAAATAATTTAAAATAACTGCTACAATGAGCAAATAAATATTTCTCGTAAAAATAATAATAATATAAATATTTAAAGTGGCGTCTAAAAGGGCTACTTTAAATAATGTCTTTGATTACTATTATTAAATAATAGTAAAATAATATATCTTAATTGAAAAGATATTTTTTGCTTTTATTTTTAATAACTATTATTATAATTTAGAGATATATCACCAGCAACCACAACTAGGAACACAAAGATCTTTCAATGAAGAAACACCGGCAATTGTAGATTCAGAAAAAATTTTGGAAAATAGATAAGTATATCTTTGATTATTTGATTATTAATTTAGTTAAAGATAGTTATGGGTTTCTAGAACTCTGAAAAGATAAGGATTAATTGTATAATTTTAATTTCATTAAGATAACATTGAAAAAAGGGCAATGCCACGTGGAAGTAAGAAATATATATCTTAAGAAATTGTTGACGTCAAATAAATTATTTTAATGTGGGGCCAAAAGGGTCATTGGAGAAAGGAGGGGATGTCCACGTGGAGGAGAGAATATTGTTTTAGTTAAAGATAGTTATGGGTTTCTAGGGCTTTGAAAAGATAAGGATTAATCATATAATTTTAATTTCGTCAAAGATAATATTAGAGTTAGGGCTAATGTTTTATTTTAAATAAATTATTTTAATGTGGGGCCCAAAAGAGTCATTAGAGAAAAAAGGAGATGTCCACGTGGAGGAGAGAGAAGGTGGTGTTTCTGTACTCTACTTTACTATATCTATATATATGATTTGGAATGTGGTTTTAAGAATAAAAAGGCCAACGGCCAACGTGGGAAGTAATGGAAGGGTAGTTTAGATATTTCCCAAAAACCTCACTTGGGATAAATTTTAAAAACTTTTCTTACTCTGGGTGAAAGATCCCAAAGTAGGCTCACTTAAAATCAATTTTCGCCACCCCTCTAACTGGGCCTAAATTTTTCCTTGTGTTAATGGTATAGTCCATGTTACTTATTTGCTTAAGCCCAAGAAGTGTGGGTCAACTACGTGGGCCCTGATATAAGGCCCACGATCCATTAGTCTTTTGGCAGCAAATTTTATTTCGAAAGTTGATTTCTAGAACACTTGGGCCCACATAGTTTGTCTCATGAGTTTATAAGGACTGTATGGCCCCGTGTTGGGATACCCACCACGGTCTAAATGACCCCAAAAAAGGAGGGGGTCCCTTTTGCTATTCCACTGGTCAGTTTTTATGGAGGGCCAGGCTTAGGGCCACCTCGTCCCTTTTTCTTTTTCTTTTTTTTCCTGGTAAGGACTACTTGGGGAAGGGGAACACACACCCAACCACTTACCTCGGAGGGGAGCGCGGGAGTAGAACCCTTGTCTAGGCTAGGACGAGCCAAGACATTACTGCTAGAGCAAGCTGCACCTTCAGCTAAGAGCCTACCTGCAAAGGTCATGAAACCCTCTATCTTAGGCCCAAGAGGCTGTTGGCGTTAGCTCACGTTCAAGACAACCCATCCACGCCTTGTTCTTGCGAGTGTGAGCGTACAACAATGAAAAAACATCCAGGCTACTGCTTGGCTCGTTGTCTTCATTTGGCAAGATCACATTGTTTAATTGTAGTTCTTAACTCTATAACTTCTAAAATCCATATCATGAGATTTAAATTCAAATATGTTTTCTACCATTTTTTACAGAACATATAATATAATATAATGTATTAAATATATAAATGTATAATATTTTGCATTATACTTATACTGTAGTACATAATACAATAATAATGACTTTATTTTTATAAAATCATAATAATGTATTAATCATATCTCTTATAGTATACATAATGTATAATATAGTTTAAAATTTATATATACTATGATATAAAATATTATATTTTAATATTAAATATATACCATATGACATAAAATATTTATATTATAATATAATATGCTGTATATGGAATAGTATAATAATATATATCATAATCAATTACAATATATAATATATCACATATTCTATTTTATAATATGTATATATGAACTAGCAGTTACAAGCCCGGAAGAAAGGAGGCTGTTGCGTCATATTAGCAGCCAGTATAAAACTCTTGCTAAATCTAAACATGACATGAATCTTAAACTAGAATCCAATATACATGCTAGGTCATTGCCCATTTTAAGCAACGCACTGCAATAAAGCCCGGTTGCAGTGAGAAATAAGCAAGGGCTGAGGGCATCTTCTGCAAACAAGGCACTGCAACGCTTCCTGGTTGCAATGAGAAGGGTCAAGTTGGAAGAATTCGAGTAAAGAAACTAGTCCAAGATAGTAGGATTTGCTTTGAAATATAGGAACTTTACCAAAGGAAAAAACTAGAGTTGGCAGATACTATGAAGAGAAGATGGGTAAATATAATATGTTTACAAGAAACTAAATGGAAAAGGGATAAGGAGGTTAGTGAGGATAAACTTTGATACATATGGAAAGGTAATAAAAAAAAAATAGGGTAGGAATAATGGTAGATAATGTGCACATGTGGGTGCATACGGGGAGGCACCTAGCTTTCTGTAGGTTTTCGTGGTTTTGAGGAGTCACTGCTGTTCATAGTTCAGAGGTGTGAACAATCACCCAGGTTCTTGGTTTGATCTTAGTTTGGATGGCTGGTTTGCCCAAATTTCAAGGTAAGTAGTTCAGTTATGATCAGGGGAAGTCCATAAATACCCCGGTTCACCGGTCCCAAGTTTTTGGAGTTTAAGGCTGAATTTGACTCACCCTACACTTAATATTCCAACATGCTTTCCATTTGTCTTATTTGATCCTCATTCTGGTGTAGCCCAATTAATATTGTTTTGGTTTCTTTTGATCCCATGAGTGGATTTAAAAAGGTAGACCCCATTGGAACGCCCTTTAACGAAGCAGGGCTTGTGATTTAAGCTCAAATCTTATCTGAAGGCTTTGGGAATACCCCATAAGCTTTTTAGTTTCATTTATATTATTTTATGGTTATTTTATTTACAAAATTTGGATTTTGAGTTCTGGTCAAATTCTACATGTTACACTGTGCAATCAGCACAATGCGATGTAATTTTTTTTTGCACTGTGCATAGCGCACGGTGCAAAAGAGAATGTTTCTGCACCATGAATGGCACACGGTGTTGAAGCATACCCTTTTGCATTTCACTAAGTGTGCAGTGCAAGCTGCAATACCTTCTCCAGCTTCTTCTGTAGAAGGTTTGGAGGCTTTCCTTAAGGGGTTTTTAACACAAGTTTGCAGGGACTGAGTTGTGTAAAACCATGGAGGATCACTCAAACCCACGCGTTTTATATGGGACTTAAGAAATATTAGGAGTCACCACCATCCAAGGGGTCTTGGTGTGGATGGTCACCAAAGAGTGCAAAATCATAGAAAATGAGCCAAAGTAGGCTCAAGTATAAGTCTATACAAGATTTTGGGTAAGGGGGTTAGGTTGTGAATAAGGGAAGGTGTTAGGCACCCTTAATCATTCACCTAAAGGTGGTTGCCAAGTTTCTTATAATTTTTAAATTGCTTGCACATGAAATAAACACATATTATGATAAAATTAACAAGAAGTCGCCTCAATAAGGATCATCCTATGGATTAGGATACTCCTCATTGATCTATTATTTTCAAAGCCCTCTAATCAAGTTAAAATCAAGATAAGAAATCATAAAAATAAAACCAAAGAGTTTAGATCAAAAAGCTTAGGTTCTTGAATCTAGAAATTGTTACTAAGCAGCATTGATTCAATTAAGCATATCTCTCTTAAAACAAAATGGTAAGTGCTCAGTCAATGATCACATCAGGGTTTGGATCAGGAAAGGATAGCCTCTGGCTCAATCTAGGTTCTCATGGGCTCAGTATATTGCACTTAGTTGAAAATACCTTTGAGCGACTCAGCATCTTTTCACAATCATGGTCATGCCAAAAGGATGGTCTCAAAGTGATGTCATCATCGACTGAGCACGTGCCATTTTTTCTTTCTTCTTTTTGTTTTTCTTTTTTGAAAGGTTTTTTTACAAAAGTTTGTGTGAAAGTAAAAGTATGTGAAGTATTTACAAAATAACTGATCCTGCTGGATGATCAGTGCAAAAAGTGAAGTTTAACTTAGCCTGATATGATGGATTCGGAGTAGATCCAAGACCGGAGAAGATTTTGGATTTTTGGGCATTTGCTGTGCCTTACAACCTTCTGGATTTTTCTTAGCTTCTTTCACTTGAAGATGTCCCCTTGTTACTTGAAGAGACCATAACTACAACAAATTTACTGATGTGCAACTTGGTAAGATGAAAGCTAAAAACATGAAGCAAATCAAAAGCTAATAACCAATTGCATTCCTTTCGTAGGTAAGGTCTGAGTTTTCATTGATAAATTTAACGTTTAGTGTCATTTTATAAATGTCACCAATGCCCTAAAAAATGTCACTACAACTTTAGTGACATTTTCAATAAACGTCAATAATAAGGGTATCACTAATTGTTTTAGTGACATTTTCGTAAAACGCCATTAAAATTTTTCATTATAGTCCCATTTCTTTTGATATTTAGTGATGTTTATATGCGTCACAAATCCATTTAATTCATTATAGATGTTTACAAAATAGTTTTATTCACATTTATTTGAACATTTAATGACATTTCTATAGGCCTTTTAATCTATCTTATATGTTCCCTCCATTACTTGAACCCGAGATATGGTGCCTACTCTGATAGTGTCTATTACATGCCTAACCGTTGTTCCAGAAGTCCTATTACTTATTGAAATTTCTTTGTTTAAGTATTAAACATTTATTAATGTTTTGGAAATGTCATGATAATACAATGACATTTTTTTGATAAACATCACTATATAAGATTTATTTAACATTTCATGATAAAATATTAACATTTATTCATTTTAATTTAGTAGTACATTACATTTTTTGATAAACGTCACTATATAAAATCTATAGTGATGTTTCCTATATAAATACCACTAAAATTTTAAATTAGTGATGTCTATTGTAAATGCCACTAAAATATAACTTTTTTGACATTTTCCTCTGAATGTCATTAATTAAATGTCACTAATATCAACATTTTTTGTAGTAGCTAAATTAAGTTGTAACAATTAAAGCAAATTAACTAAAGTCTCAGCAGTTGATTTGGGTTATGAACATAGCTATCTTTACAAGTCTGAAAATAGATGGTTAGAGAATTCAACTGTACCTTTCTATTCGATAATATAAAGGAATCAAGAAATGTAGGAACAAAATTATCTCTAAGCATGTACACATGAATGTACAGATATATATTTATATATGTGTGTATGTGTTTGTGGAGATACATAATCAAGTTTCATGGATGAAATCATTTTTTTCATTGGAATCCATCTAAACGAGGATCTAAGTTGTTGATTTTGCTACTTATTCTACATATAATCCAGCTTAGCCAACAACGAATTGGGAAGTTTCCATTGACTTCTGTTTGATCCTGGTTGAAACAATACCAAAGTGAGCTCTAAAACTATAACTTAAGACTATGTTCAAAATTCAAGCATATGGTAGAAAATACTCACAATCAGTCAGTTATTTTGCATATATATACCAAAAATATATATATATAAGCTTCGTCCAATACAAGCAAATAATCAATTTCAATCTGTGCCAAGTCCACAATTAACCATCAAAACCAGATAAAGAACATTGGTTAAGGAGAAGGAAAGGAGTTAGGCAAATTTCTACATCAATCGAAAGGATTGTGCTAACCTTATGGTATTGTTAGCCTTATGCATCCATCAACAACATAAGCATAATAGACAAACAATAACCAATTAGATTCCTAAAAAAGATAATCCAGTAAATGAAATTGTACTCTGTGAAACATTTTTAGCAGTTTTAACACAAACAAAATTTAGAGGCACACCTTCGAAGTTCCAACCAGTGACTTGGCTCTTGGCTGGATTTCATACAAAAGGAGAGCGGGACTCTCTGATCTCATTGGGACCCACTACTTCACGTCATAAAATAGAGAGATAGCGAGAGGGAGATTTTGGGTCCGCCAGCACTTAATAATGCCATGCGGCCCATGCCATGCCATCCAGTGCCGAATTAACGGCAGGGGTCGCTCTTCCCATTTTCAAACCTCGAGATAACAAGTGACCACTTTCGAACCTCAGGATCTCCTCTTTTTTTGGTAAATCTCAGGATATCCCTCTTTTTTGTTTTTTGGTAACGAATCTCAGGATCTCCCTCTGCCTTTCCAAACCTGAGGGTTCAGCAGTTAATTTCCCTATTTTATTTTCTTCGGTAAAATTTCGAGAACGAGGGACATATAATAGGGGTGGTACTGTCTTTCCATGAATCTGTCCCTTCCTCCTGTCTATCCAGCGAAAGAGATCCGATCAAGGGGAGAGGAGAGAGAGAGAGAGAGAGAGTGAGAGAGAGCGATGGGAAAGAAGGCTCTTCTGGTAGGGTGTAACTATCCAGGAACAAAGGCAGAGCTCAAGGGATGCGTCAACGACGTTAAGAGGATGTTCAGATGCCTCATCGAACGCTATGGATTCTCCGCAGATGACATCACCGTCTTGATCGACACCGACGACTCTTACGGGCAACCCACCGGCAAGAACATCCGACGGGCATTCGAACATCTTGTCCGATCCGCCGATCCAGACGACTTCCTGTTCGTTCACTACAGCGGCCACGGCACGCGTCTACCCGCCGAGACCGGAGACGACGACGACACCGGCTATGATGAGTGCATTGTCCCCTCCGACATGAATCTCATCACTGGTATATTAATTTCGTTATGTCTGATCTTATCTTCTCCGAATTTTTTTTATTTGATTGTTAATTGCATCGATAGATCATATCAGGTGAGGAATCTGAAGGGTCATTCACATTATTTGAGTGACAATGACATCGATTATTCTTTTGAATGAAAAAAAATTTTACTTTTCTTTTTTGTAGTACTTAAAACGGTTAACTACAACCACAGATACTATGAGAACTCACCTGGCATAATAGCATAGCAAAATATCCCTACCCAGATATTATAGATGTGTTCTAGAATTCCCTCTTAGAGTAATCTCGATTATTTTATGGGAATTAATTGCTCCCGCTTAGAGTTTATCTCAATTTATTTTATGACATTAATTGCTCCCATCTTGATATATGATTCAAGTAAGGCTAAATGTATCCTTTTTCTGTCGCCGCATCTTTAGTTTGCTGTTGGGTCAGACCAGAATATGTCATGTAGAAGAATGATCTGGCCAATCCAGACTAGCAATATGAAAGGAGACACTGCGAAAGAGCACATATCATCTGCATATGCATTTTCAGCATCCATTCCTACAATTGGTGCTTTGATTAGTGCATCTACTTAAAAAATTAAATAAACTTATATTCTAAGATTATTATTTTTTTCTTTTGATTAAATGCACCAATCACAATATCCATTGCAAGCTTTTCAGTGCAGATTATATCCAAGTTAACATATGTGTATGAAGTTATGTGTATGAAGTTGTATCATGTGTATTAATACACATCCAACTTATTAATATCATTAGCTTTATACAAAGAATAGCAATTAGGCTCAAATAATGAGTCCTTCATACCACCTGGAAAATTTCCTCGGATCTAACACTTAGTATGTGACATTGTAGATGTACCATGTGTGACTTACTTGCCTCAACAGGTTTTTTTTTTAATTTTTTTAGAGGACTGTGACTCTACGGTTAGTTTAGAAATTTAGGCTTTTTTTCTTTTTAATAATTTTACCATGCTTTGTTTTTTAAGGAATACCGGATAGACTTTGTTAGAAAACAAGGGAACATGTATAATCAAGGAATAAAACAAAGTAAGACCTACTCAAAACAAGCAGAGATATCCCAATACAACCTACAACGAAGCAACAGCATGCGATCAATAAGAAAATAAATAAATGATGCATAGCTAGCACCTCATCTTTTCAGGAAACCACACTGAACTTCTCTAGTATTAGCATGCCCCAGAATAAACTCTCATACACCTCTAGTCTTGGCCAACCTTTCTTTTTCTAGTAGACGAATTCATCAATGGCTATAACTAAACTCCCCCTTCCCCCCAATTTTTGTCATATTAAACCGTTGAAGTTTTGGGATTAATCATGCCTACAAACCAGCATCACATAAGTCATCTGAATATCTACCATGATTTTCCTTTTATAATTTTTTTTTCTGTGTTATTTGCATCATGCTGAACCATGAAGGTACGGAATTCATCCTGCCCACAAACAACTTGCAGCTTAATTATCTTAGTAGGCAGCATGCTTTTATTCCCCCTTTTTTATATTGTTTGGCTGGGGTGGGGTGAGGTTGGTTGGTTGGTAATACACATTATGCTTACCTGACAGTACATCAAAGAAGTTTGAAAGACAAACTTTAATTATTGGTTTACCAATGAATATTAAATGAAGCAAATGCAAATAATTGCACGGTCATCTTTAATTTTATGCAGTTGGATAACAGATTTTGAGACAAACCTTGTGTTGGAGGCAAGGGATATGTACATACTCCATAGTCATATTGTAGACCTAACAAAAAAGGTTGACTTTGTAAGTCTGTATGCTATTATATTCAAAGAGAAAGAGGGCAGGGCCAAAACTTTTTCTTGAGGGGCCGGGGGAGTCCTTGGGTTTAACCCTATTTAACCACCCGTTTTATACATATTTATTGTCATCTGAGGTTTAGATAGAGTGTCCACTCAATATAAAACAATCTGGAAAGACTGTGAACAGCACTAGAGCACCGAAAAACCCCTATTAAGTTGTGTATCAAAATTTTCATGTATAGATGATATTTCCAATATTTTTTTGGCATATGACCTAGCATGTGAAATGGACAATGTGAAAGTATACATTGACAAGTTTGGTTTGCCAATTTATGCTCAATAGGCTTCTGATTTTGATGTGTCTTGTCAAAAATTATTGTACTCATACAGTTAGAAAAACTTAATTTAAATCAGTGTCTTATTTTTATTTTTTATTTTTTTGGAGTGAACGATAAAAGTAATTTAAAAATTTACAAATTATGCACTTATTTTGACATTTTTCTACTGAAGATAGCTATCATGCATATCGTGCATCCAAATAAGTTTATTTATAAATAAAATGAATTGTTGACGCAAATATAATTTTTATTCTTGTTTGCTTAAAATTAAACATTTATGTAATATAAATTTTTAGGGGTATAGAACAGGCCATGCTGCCCATCGCCTGTTTAATAAGTTGGAGGACCTGTAGACAATACTTTGTCTTTGGTATTCAACAGGTGGAGGACCTTTAGAGGGTGTGGACTGCTAATCTTTTTTTTTTTTTTTTGGTTGGTGTATAATTCATTGGTTTTCAGTGATCTAGGACTGTTTGATCCTCTGCTGGGTGTTTTCTGGTTCTAGGACCAGATTCTTACTTCTTCTCCTTTTCTCTCTCTCATTTTAATGTAATTCTCATCGTTGCCATCATCACCGTCATCATCAAAAGCCAGTTCCCACTAAAGTAGGGTCGTTGTTGCGATCAAGAAAGGCACCACATGGCACACTTGTGGTTTGTCCATGGGCCATGCTGGGACAAGGCCCAGGCAAGTCACGTGCAGCATCGCATGGCATCATACAGTTGCCAAACGAGTCAAGCATGATATGGCAAGACACAAATGAGCCACAAGCTGTCATTACACAACCCATTTGACACCACTATAAAGTTCTAAACTTTTTAGTACTTGGTTATTTTTGCTCTCAATCTTAGAATTATTTTTAAGTTTTCTGAGATCTTTTGCATTTTAATGCGACTACCTAACCCCTGGCTCTGCTATTGCTTTTAGGCTGCTCTCATTGAGGTCCTTCTGAAGACAACTGACCTGTGGCTCCACACTGCTTTTAATCTATATATATTGGTTTGCAGTGGAAATTTGATTTATTTGACAGCCCTCATGTGGTTCCTTTGTTTTTCATTAAAATATCTTTAAATTTTTTCTTAGTAATTTATAATATGTCCTCTATACTGATATTTATAGCTAAAAGAAGGAAACTTGGTTTGCCCTATTAAACAAAACATGACCGTGACAGTTGGGTTTGCAATGTAGATGATGATTTCAGGGAATTTGTGAACCGAGTGCCTGAAGGATGCCGTATAACAATAGTATCAGATTCATGCCACAGCGGTGGCCTTATTGATGAGACAAAGGAGCAAATTGGGGAGAGCACAAAGCAGGAAGATCATGAATCGAGCTCAGGCTTCGGATTCAGAAAGATCATTCACCAGACTGTGGATGATGCATTAGAGTCTCGAGGAATTCACCTTAATGTAGGAAGGCACCATCACCACCACCCCCATTATGAGGGTGATGAAGGGGAGACCCAGTATGGTGGGGAGGAAAATATTAGGAGCCGATCACTACCACTCTCAACTCTTATAGAAATACTGAAGCAGAAAACAGGAAAAGATGACATTGATGTGGGGAAGTTGAGGCCAACCCTGTTTGATATCTTCGGTGAGGACGCTAGTCCAAAGGTGAAGAAATTCATGAAGGTCATCATGAACAAGCTGCAACATGGTGACGCAGAAGGTGGTGGTGGGTTCATGAGCATTGTGGGGAATCTAGCGCAAGAGTTCCTGAAGCAAAAGCTTGACAAAAACAATGAGGGGTATGCAAAACCTGCATTAGAAACAGAGGTTGGTAGCACCCGGGATGTTTATGCAGGAGCAAGGAAGGGAGCACTTCCTGATAATGGAATCTTGATCAGTGGCTGCCAGACTAATGAAACATCGGCAGATGCCACCCCTGCTGGTTCTGCATCGTATGGGGCCCTCAGCAATGCAATCCAGACAATAATTGCTGAATCAAATGGAACCGTTACCAACCAGGAACTTGTGATGAAGGCTAGGGAGATGCTGAAGAGGCAAGGCTTCGCTCAGCGGCCTGGCCTCTACTGCGGTGACTATCATATTGATGCTCCTTTTGTCTGCGAATCTTGAAGTCATTATAGAAACAGCTTGCTGTTGATCTGCCTGTTTGTGTGTTAGTCTGCCTATATAGTGCTTGTATGGTGTCCTATCTGGTTTGGAACAATAAATTTTGTAAACAGAAAGGTCTTTCAGTTTGTTCCTGGAGTGAAATAACAAAGTATAATGACTTTGTTAACACCCGCCATAGCTAGACTTCTCTTCTTCTGTGTTTGAATTTGAAGGCATTGATGTTTTAAACCGTAAAGAAACTCTCAAATTGGAAAGTGGAGTAAGACTCGAACGCCAGTACTTCAAACGCCATTTCACTGCTACCCCAATTGGCATCAGTCTTATTAAAAGACAACCTAGGCGCTTGAAGGGGATTGGGTCTGTTTGTTTGAAGAATGTGGCTGATCTGGTTCTACACTTTGACCTCTGGACGCTCATTTTGTCCTAAGAATTTCTCTGTTCGCTGATAGGAGGGGAAGGACAAAATAACAATAACGCAGAATACCATCAATGAACATAGACGTCTGGAACTGCTCCTTCCATTCTATGTCTTGAACTGCTCCTTCCATGCCCAGACCTTAACCTACAATAGCTGAACGACAGCATTATAAGGTCTGATTCTGGGTACCTTTACACCCCATCCTGAACCCAACCAACCTGAAGCATGAATGTAGTTGACATTAAGAGCTCCATCTGTTAGTACCAAGTCAACTGACTTTACTGCAAATGTTGCAGAAACTTGGGAAGCATATGAACTCTAAAGCTTGATTCCTAGATATTCGTCTATAAAGCAGTCCACGACCAAGCTCCCATACATCAGATTCTGTATAGCATTTAAAATTCTGGATGATGAATTTTCCAAAGTAAAGGTCATTCATGGAAAGCATTTTATACAAAAGGCAATATACCTGAGAAAGAATCAGGGGTTCCAACCTACAATTATGAATAATAAACATGCCACTCAACAAACTTCAAATGTTAATCATGCAAGAGTTTGCAGTTAGTTGCAATTGATTTCATATGGTGTGATGCTCATGTCCACATGAACCAAATTAAAAACCATCATCATTGACGAACATTTGACTCTTTAAGACGTACAATTTTTGCTTCAGACAAACTGGAACAATCTCAACTGAATTGGGATAAGTTTCAGGCATCACAAGCATCTCTGTTGGTCAAAATTTTGCACTACGCCTTGATCCATGTTTCGCCTTAGTAAAAATCAACCCAAGCTCTTTACACTGCTCTTCATCAGGTTCTAATGTCCCAATGGCACCAAATGCTCTTCGTGTGAATTCACTCCCAGAAGCTGCAAAATGCAAAAATGCTGAAGCATCCTCCATTTTCCTTTGCATACTTGGCAGCTTCAATGATGTTGACATAAAATTCTTTGCTGGAGTTTCAGGTATTTCCTTCTCAATGGCCTTGTCAAGCCCAGCTGCCCTCACAAACCGTTCTGTGGCTGCCTCCCATGAAAGCTCGTGCCTTTGTGTGTCATTCAATGGAGCAGGCTCTTCAACTAGTGCCTTACATGTTGCCTTGACAAATCCTTTACCATCCTTGAATGTGTGGCAATTTGAGAATTGCTTAAAAAATTCATTGGACGGATGGTCTGCACAAATGACAATCTTTCCCATTGCCAATGCTTCTGCTGTGGTTGTGCAGACTACATCTGTTGTACTTGGATTTAGAAATACTTTGTAACTGGGTGACAAACAAGAAAAGAGGAATTTAGTGACCTCTTTCATTTGATTATTTTGGGAAAGAAATAAAATACCAAGATATCTGAAAATTCAAAAGAAAAATAAATAATCATAGACAAGTAAAAATTGAGAGCATGCATAAGATTAGATAAAATATTGTTGTTCAATATTTCAAGCTACATGGTCTCTTAAAAGTAATATTATAAGAAAAAACTCTGTTGGGTGTAAGTTATGTAACCTTACAATCAATTGAAATCTTTATCTTGTTAAATTCCAAAACTGACCTTTTGGGTAGATAATGTCCTTCATGCAATCCATTTCAACATCGCCAAAGAAAAACCTTTTTTGACTTGGTGCCAATGAAACAAGCAGGAATGCATTAAACTTCTGTTATTTTGTCTTAAAATTGGTCTTAAATTGGGCAGTTAGCAAATTTTGCATTTTGTGAAGTGCTCGTGTTGAGGACATTCTCTACCCAGAGAGTCCACCTTTGTAATTTAGTACAAATAGGAAGAATATTGGTAGTGAGGTATCACAGTCTGCAACTGAAAGCAATTATAATATTTTATATCATTTCATCCAGTTCAGTGATGCACGTTACTAGGTGTTTCATGCCATAGGTGGTCCAAGATGCTGGGCAAAGTTGATAGATCAGATGTTGTGATCAACTGATTGAATCGATTCTTATTCCAGAAGCTTGTGCCTTGATTATCAGGGATTGTATGATAATCATAGTTCTACTTCTACATCAATTTCTTTTCATTGAAAAATTCAATCAAAATCAGTGAGAATCAGAACCAGAAATTAATTTGGAAAAAAGGTCATACTCGTGAAATAGAGGATCCACATGGTCACGCCCTGGATGAACCTTAACCAGTAGTTCCAACTTTTTAGCAGCTTCTTTGACTTGGTCAGAGTCCTGACCATTTCCATACAAATCAACCTGAAGTCCACATAGTTCTTTCTGGTGATGATTGAGTAATTGAAGGAGCTCTTTATATCCTTTGCTCCACACCATTTTTCCTATATAGTATACACCCTTGGTGAAAGCTTGGTTTCCACTTTGCTGCTGCTCTTGCTTTCTTCTACCAATCTCAAGGAACTTGGGATTGACACCATGAACATTACAGACGATAGATTTTGGAAGGTCCTGGGTTGCAGCTGACAATCTTATAACCTGCCAAGCACAACAATGAACTTTCATAAGAATAATAACCATTTTCTTGGAATGGACAAAGGCATCTCAGTAAGTGGTTGAATGCATCGCCACTTACATACTATACACTGAAATGGTTCAAATACTTTTGTTGGCATTCAAATAGTAAATAAATGGTTTAACATTCCAAATAAATGACAAAATATTGTCTATAAACTTGTAAACTATTAAGAAAGGTCTTAAATCCTGCTAATCACTGCATCTTGTCTGCCCTTTTGCAAGGACAAGATTCATACTGAACCTTCTATTACAAAAATGTAATGCAACCTCACCTTTTGGCAACCTAACAAAAAAGTATCAAGCTCTGTTGTCAAATGCAGATGCATAAGGTATTATAAAACCATGCAGACAAACTTGGAGGTGTCTCACATATAGTCAGGATCCACAAAAGCAGTACTCCTGTATTGCTGGAATTTTTGGGAGCAATTTATGCAGACCAGCCATATTACATGCCGGTCTGGTCCCATAATTAAAAAAAGCCAGAATAAAAGCTGTTTTCTGAATTTTATTGAACAAGGGTGTCTTTCATCTATAAATACCCCCACATTCACCCGTGTTAAACTACAAACACATCCTCTTCAACAATATTTATATATTCACTCTAATACTCTCTTTAGTGATATATGGGTTAGAGTCTGAGCAAAGCCGCTTTGCACAAAAATGTTAAATGTTAGGTCTGCTGCCAATCCATCATTCTCAGGATCCTACTTTGGCAAGACTTACACCAAATTATGGTCCTATATATATGCATGGAAATAGCACCATGCTTGGGTCTTCTATTTACCCCTCTCTAACCACTTTGAGATTAACTCAAATCTCCATCTTCAGTCACTAGGATGTATCATCCTCTAACCATCACACACAGACTCCAGTTTCACATTCACAGGCCTCACAGACTCCTGCTTCTCCCTCTGAAATAAAATTCAGTTACGCCACCAAGTTGATATTATACACAGGATCAACCTTTCAGCTACACAAGCAAATCAGATTGCAAAATAAACCTCTGCTCCCCAGTACAAGCCCTTCATCAAAGCATACCCCGACCTCCTTACCATGAAAATACAGCCTATCTTCTGTGAAATATGTTCTGGGTTCATGCAAATCTGATCTCTACTTAGTACACAAAACTAACTTCCTTTGTTAATGATAATGCAATTCCTCAATAACCAAACATAATTGTAGTATTTAATCTTTAATCAAGTTAGTAGTTAGAAAGAATTGTAATTTATATTTTTAAATGTCAGCCTATTTTTGTGGAAAGTGTATGGATATACACACATGGGCTTTATAGCATTTGTTAAAAAAAATTTAACCTTGTATAACTTTGTTCTTTTTATATGAGGTGTTCAACCTGGACAATTGCAGAATAGACCATACCCTGGTCACACAATTGTCCAAGTGCAATTTGAAAACATTGGCCTCAACATCCAAGCAGGTTCTGCAGGGCTGTTAGACCAAGGTCACCACAGCTTCTCATGTTCTGCTCTTCCTGAAAGACGAGGGAACATGAGTCTTTCTGTATCTCTAGTCTCCAACTCATGCAGAAATTTCAGATCCCCACACACAAATAATACACACACACAGACACAATATATATATATATATATATAAACATAAGTACTCAAGTTGGTTTCTATGCAGTAGCCAAACAGTAGAAAAATAAAATAAACCCAAACTGTGGGTCATATGCTTTCTGCAGTTAATTATAACAAAGTACTAACAAACGTGATTTTTTAGTTGCCTTCACCTACTAGAACAGCAAGAACAAGTCAAGAAAGGCAAAAGGCATAAAAAGAAAAGGAATGGCCTCTTGTTGCATCTTTTGATAACTTTAGTAACTTTATTCAACAATAAGATGAAAAATTTTAGAAATTAACATTTTTTATTTCTGAATAACTTTATTCAACAGTAAGACCGATCATCATTTAATGTTAAAAATTTGCTCTTACAGTAACATAGAATTCTAACAACAATGAGATCCCTAAGATTTGATGTTACCCTCACTTGTCATTGTCTCAAAAAAGGCAGCAACGGAAAATCAGAATCAGCATGCATGATGTTGGAATAAATACAGATGAAGGTGGGAAATCAGATAGAACAAGCCACCACAAGCTTGATGTGAGTGAGATAGAGAGAGAGAGAGAGAGAATTTGTAATCATTTGTGGCAGATATCCCATGTAGGCAATTTTAAAAAATTTTGTTACATATACCACAAGATACGCAGTCTGTGCCATAAAACTATACATTGCTTATGTCATCAAGTCATCCATGTGAAAGAATCCTTTGATCAACAGCCTCCCTCCTCGCCCTCCCCCCTAATGGCTAAACCTCTGGTTCAGTCTTTAAAACACCGTATAGGAGAGTCAAGTTCAAGAACCTTCCAAACTTCTGCAACATTGACAATCCTCCAATCAACCAAGAGAAGCCTTCAGGCCATATGTATATCACTACTAGCAACAATAACCAACATCTGTTGCCAAGTGACAGTCTCAAGCTTTCAATTATGCTGTAGAATCTTAAAACAACAGTCATCAATAACATTACAGTAATTTATGGTTACTTTGTATAATTGGAGGGACGCACACTGTGGAGAAATGTCAAATTTAAAGTTTTATCTACATATAATCAGAAAAATCAGACATAATCATGCTCCGTAAGAAGTTGGAGTTTATAAGCAGAAAAAATCTACGGGATTGTTGAATCAATATATTTGGAAATTCTTAAGTTCTACCTGCAGTTGGGTGTTCAGAATGAATCATTCTAGCCAAGAACAAAAAGAACCATGCAGAAAGATGATTTAGTTTTGGTAAAATACCAAGTCACCAACTCACCATGCTGGTCCAACTTGTAGAAACTGGTAAAAAGTGGCTACTATAACACATCATGGCAACCAATAAGTTCCTCTATCTGGAGATGTGGGAAAAATTGCAGAGAGTAAGTATGTAGGATGTCAGATGCTGTTTGGGAGCAGAGCTACATTTACCTATGAAAGAACAGGACACCATAGAAGGGAAGCAAGTATGACAGTTTTAAATGATTTCATCAATAATTATGAGTTCCTATGCTAACGTGGAGCCAAAACACTAAGTCTAATAGGTAAGAGAGACAGGTTCTATCAAAAAAAAAAAAAAATATATATATATATATATATATATATATATATATATATATATATATATATATATTTGATAAATTAGAAGGAAATCTTTTGAATTGCTTAATCAAATCTCTTTGCAAATACTTCTAAAAGTCTTATACGGAATGGCTCTGGAGGTTTCCCAAAAGAAAATATGCTCATTCATCTCTGAAAATATGTGGCTGTAAGGTACTGATTCTGTACAAAGGATCAAGACATGGTGGGAAAGTTTCAATTATCAAGCAGGTTAAAGTTTGCTTTTCTGCAAAATGAAAGTTTTAAAGGAGTTGAAAATATAAAGATTTTTTATAGTGTTATCCAGATTCTGCATCAGAATGTTGTAATGGATACACTATTAGAGAAGAAAAGGTCCGAAACATAAGATTGAAAGATAACTACAGCAAATGAGTCTGGCTAGAATACTTAAACTGAAGATGGAAATCAAGGACTCCCTGGTGAAAGGATTAGGATAAAAATCTCTAAATACTGGCACAAGACTGAAAATAATTGAAAAAGAGTAAATACCATCAGCAAATTGAAGCTAGGAGGGAGTTGGTGTAGGAGGACTAAGACATTTAACAATGGAGATCATGTATCCTTATTCATCGAGAATCAACATGTTTTTTTCCCAAAGCTCAAGGCAAATGAAGGTGATCCATTATCACCATTACTTTCATTTCAAGGATCAAAATCCCCAGACAGATAGTTCATTACTAGACTGAGGGATAAGTAATTCAACTCATAAAGAAACAAATATTTAGAATCTAAACTATTGAAAGAGATTTTACTTTTGCTAATTCAAATTAAAGGTTGATATCAAATCAATCTATCTTCCATGTCAAGTACATAGCACATGTCATAGTAAAAGATTTTTTGACTAGTGGAGGAGACCAACCCATCTATAATGTCTGATTTGTAGATATTTTGTTGTTTTATGATCCAAGGAAAGGCCAGAATATAAGGATTATAATGTTTATCAAACTCGTACTTCTGGATGCTGTTAAGAACAGACGTAAAAACCACTTCAGTTGGGAACCAATCATGGAAATAACATGAAGAAAGCTACCAACATAGAAGAAGGGATTTTTATCAGATGTGCAACATTGATTAAAAGGGTGCTATTAAATCTTCCTGCAAAATTTCTCCATTTGTTTCCCAGTTCCCATGTCTAAAAAGAGGAGATCTATTACTATTATAAAGCTAACCGTGTGTTTTCTGGCCGACATTTGATACCTAAACTGCCCAACACATTCTATTAATTTCACTTTCATCTCCCCTTAACTAACTTACACTTATAACTGCAAGATTTCTCTATTTGTTTCCCAGTTCCCATGTCTAAAAAGAGGAGATCTATTACTATTATAAATCCAACTGTGTGTTTTCTGGCTTACATTTGATACCTAAACTGCCCCACACAGTCTATTAATTTCACTTTCATCTCCCCTTAACTAACTTACACTTATAACCACATTTGATACCTAAATTGCCCCACTCATTTTTATTATATTCACTTTCATCTCCCCTTACACTCATATAAAAACCTTATATTATCCAAAATGCCCTTTTCTTTTAATTGTATTTACTTTTATATCCTTACACACATAACTACTTCTATTCCCCAAAATATCCTTCAATTTATTTTTTTCTTCTTTCTCCCAAGTAATTGCATCCACTTATTTAATTCTTTTCATTCGTGCATAGCAAATGCATTTCCCCTAGTTTGGAGAAATGCAAAGATGCTGCTTGTGGAAACATATGGATGATGATTTCAAATATCAATGTGAAGTAAATACCTTTTTTTTCATGAAAGTCACTTCAATAATATTAAGGAATAAGTATAGGATTAAATACAAGAAGACGTTCTCCAAACGTTATCAAGAGATAAACCAAGCAAGAAATAGACTAGAAGAAGCTAAGGAATTTCATGATATAACAAATCCCTCCCACAATCCTCTTTGGCTTAACTAATAGCTAGCTTTTTAGCTGTCTTAGGCACATGACCGAATGAGGTATTCAACTCAATAGACAAAAGCTGAGCCAAACGAACTAAATGCATAACCATCCATGGAACCTCCCTATCTCTCCTCATCCAACCTATGACAGATTGTCTCCTTTAATCTGAAAATTTCTTAAACCTCTCATTTGTGCTTCCTTCAAACCTGTCATAAGAGCCAACAGGTCTGCCCTATCAGAAAGTGCGCATCAAGAGGTCTTGAGAAAATGTGAATTAAATACATTTGAAGCCAAAGGTACAAGAACGGTCATAAAGAAATGGGATAAAGCACAACAGTATTTGGAAAGACGCCATAGAAGCAAAGTATCGGAATCAACAGATGGAATGAATATATATCAAGTCCCCTCTCCAGTGGTTTATTATTATTATTGTTATTATTATTCAAAATATGGCTCTTAACAAGATTTACAGGCTGAAGATCTCCTATAAAGAAATTGAACTAATGCATATAGGCCAACTGATTAGGCACTCTTCAGTGTTGGTAAACTCTGAAGTACTCATGTTCCTTGGAAAGAGGAAATTTTTCTTTAACCTGCTGCTCCTGATAAGATTTAATGCCTGGTCATTCATATCAAGAAATTGAACAATGCCAAAGAGTATTACTCTGTAAGGGTGATGAGAATATTGACTAAATATTTAATGCTACACATTTTCACATTCGTGGTATGGCACTTTCTGTTTCTGAAACTTGGAGGGCCTTTGGTGATGCAGAGTAATTGGTTCACACTTCTTGAAGGGTGGAGGTTAATATGAGGATTAAATTGTGGTTGCTACTGCAGAGACAAGATCCCTTGCCATATGCTGGGTAATTTAGGAGCAGGACAATACAAAGCATCTTTGAAGAGAAGGTGAATGAAAAGTACTCAAGTGAACAAAGCTGGTCTTCAGTACCATCAAATTTTCACAAGATTACTGCAATGATTTCTAGATGAGAGGAAAATTCATAAGCATCCGTTCTTGTAATTTTCCATGTTACACACTTTGTGACATCAATTATTTAATAAACTGTTCTTTATCCAAAAAAAAAATTTTTTTGATTGAAAGAAAATAGAGGTCCTTTGATAATCTCGACATTTATCCCAAAAAAGAAAAAAAAGTTAGTGTTCAACAAAACTATAATTCGATTTCCAATGTGTCTTTAAAGTGAACTAAAAATAAATTCTATGGCATGTTGAAAATCAAAAGTGTTTTAAGTTGAACAAACAATCAAAAAATTCTAAACTTCTTTGGCAAGTTGAAAAACCAAAATACCCAAAAAAAAATTGCAAAGGACCACTACATCTATAAATCTATAAATATGTTTATAACTTTTACCTGTCAAAATTGCGAAGTTCAAAAAAAAAAAGGGGTTAACAATGTACAAAACCATTACTTGTGTTAGTCTTCAAGAGGAAGACAAAAGCGTGCAAGTAAAATTGTAACAATATGTCAAAAAAATAAAAAATAAAAAAAAATCAGAGCATGCAAGGTTAAGACATTGTAGTAATAATATCATCCCCAATATTCAGCTGTAGGTTAACTATTGTGAAATCAAGGAAAGACATTTTATGGAATAACTGCATCCAATATACAAAGTGAGCAAGCATGAATCAACGTAAGGGAATTCATTTAACACTTTTATCCTTTTAGAATAAGTAATGAGACGCAAGTTATTTCAGGAAAACTGAGCTTATCAACATATATACCTTGTGGCAATAGATATGAATAACCCAACTATTGACCTGCTTTAGAAAAAAAGCTTGTAATCCGTTCTTCTCTCTCTTCACATATTCCAGATAATTGGTGTGAACAATCCCTATAACTAAACGGAATTTGGCCTTCCATCTCTGCCCATGATGGAACCATGTAAGATGCTCAGGCTCCTCAAGGACTGCAATGTCAGCCTCATCATCAGGAATAATTTCTGTAATATCCCCGACAGGAAGAATGCTCCCTTTATCTCTAGAAAACTGATATATAAAACAGTGTCACATATTACCATGAAAAAAGAGGAATAAGAGCAGGAAACCTTCAAACAGAATTTAATATTAGATAAGCTAATTAGAAGTCAAAAACAACTCGAAACCATATTAGGTAGGTTTTACTGATATACTGATAGAAAATACTTATACACTGGCCGGGCTAAAAAAGTTTTGAAATACATCTCTTTGTTACAAGGAATCTAAACCAAAGTAAACACTCAATGACATAATAATAATTCATATCAGTGTACATTATAAGTCCATAAGGACTTTATGTATAGAAATTATGAAAAATCCGAGATTACTAACTTTTTGAGGCATTGATTAAATATCTAATTCACTCCAAAAAAAAAAAATTTTAAATCTGATGAGGCATACATCTACATTCATCCTCCATAACAACAAAAAATAAGTAAAATATAAATGTAATTCACCTTGATAAAAGATCCCTCTAAAGCTTTTCACAATTTTTACTTTTTATACATAAATGATCGTATTGAAAATATGCATGATAATAGCCATATGTATAGGAATACTCACTTATTGCTATACCCCTTACAACTGTGTCTATGAATTGTATGTCATATTTATTAAGTATATAAACCATTTTATTCAACAAATAAAATGCCACAGTAGTTAAAATAAAATAAAAGCGGATGGCTATCATTAAGAATGTAGCCAAGGTAAATGATCAGAAACTTATTCTCTTTCTTATCATTCTTTACGTGTAGAATCCTTTGATTAATCTGCTCTCTTTCTAAGCTGTATCCATCAATGATAACTAAAAGAAAAAAAACTCTCACGAAGTATATATATCATATTTACTCTGTAACAATCAACACCCCCTTCTTTCTTTCTAAACCATGTTCTTTCTCAACAATAATGGATTCCGTATAACCCGAAAAGTGAGCTATAGTATGAAAAATTGTGGATGGTATATTTGTTACAATGACATAGCATTTGAGAAATAGAAGACAACAAAAAAGAAAAAAAATGGAACAAATTGAAAACAGAATTTTTAAAAAGTTATAAGATGATACACATAAGTGATTAATTAATTAATTTAGCATCTCAAAGCCACGGATAAAATAAAACCTTTCGGAAATATGAAACATAACAAGTTATTGACCCTTCTCAAAGTTAGTTTGCCTAATTTGCAACTGTATCTACAAAGTGACAAATCCAAGCTAAAGTCAAGTCCTGAAAGCAGGATTGGAAATTTACCTTTCCAGGATAGAAATGTAAGTTAAATCTCGAAATGTATCCAGTCCTCTCTTCAAGCCACTTGCGGACATAGGCTTCTTGATCCAAAGGTGTTTTGAATGTGATTTTGTTGGGATAAACAAGCTCTTGATCCTTCAAAGAAAGCCAGGGGATCACCAAACTAACCTTTCTCTGCCCATCTTTGGCAAGATATGCAGCACGAAACAAAGGGTTGACAGCAGTTCCAGTCATCCATGGAAGGCTTGCGGTAGTAAATATTGCTATACGCTGCTTTCTATCCATTCAATCCACCCCTCATAACCTACCTTAAATTTGGTTCATTCTAGATTCGGAATTGGATAACATCACCATGGGACTGCAAACCTGCTGTTTAAATTACTTGTAAATCAAAATCATTCTAATAAACAATTTTCTATTACAATTTAGAAGATTACTCGTATAAAAGGCATGAAAAAAGCAATAGAACCAAACAAAACTGAAATAATTGAAGCAAACCAGAAATTAATCAAATTCGAGAAAAGAAGAAAACTAATGTCTTAGAAATATCACCGGAATGGGAAATAAAACAAAACATGATCCAGGATGAACCAATCAAAGAAAAAGATTCAGATTCACAAAGGGGAGTTCTCCGCATAAAACTAATTGATTTCATGATACCCAAAACATACCCCATAAGGAGAAATTTAAAGAAAAAAAAATCTACTAAGAATTTGTCAAGTAATTACATGAAGTATCACCGAGAACAAAAATCAATCCAGAAGTTCAAAAGTAAGGTGACTTTCAATTGGAAAACATGTGAACACAGCAACACTAATAAACGCATGAATCAGATGACCGGGAGAACGAAGGTTGAAATTCTAGAAGATAAGAAGGGTCATTTAATTGTACCTTTGAAGCGAAAATTGCGTGTCTAAAAGGATTGGGTGAGAATGGTGGTTGATTTCGGAGGATTTGAAGCAGCCCGAAGAATAAAAGAATGAACTTAAGGACTCTCTCTATTATTGAAAGGAGGCGAAGCGTTTTTTCTCAATTTTATATTCTCGCAGACAACGGAACGCAACTAGAAAGTACGCAACGACCAAAAGAATAAGAAGAGAGAACGTGTTGGGGCAAAGTCAATCAAGGATTATGCCAAATTAACCATCTGACTCATATCATTCCATCCCCCACCAAATCAAGTTTTGCATTTCGATCAGGATTCTCTATCCCGGCCCAACCCAAAAGAAGTTCTTGCCTCTCTTTTTTAGTTTTTTGCCCTGTTTTGGTTTTTTATTGTTAGGAAACGGAGACAAACATTCAACTGAGGTTTGCTCTCTAAAATGCCCGTCCCCCTTCTCCATATTGATTTTCATATCCTAGTTAATAAATTAAACCCACATGCAATATGCAAATTCCACTTGCTAGTGTTTAAAATTAGAAGTCAATGATTTTGAAGGATAATACATTAAAAAAACAAAAAGGAAAAGGAAAAAAGCTAAAGTTTTGAAATATCTAGTATATTTTATACAAAACTATTTGTACTTTTTATTGGAAAACAAAAATTTTTACTCATTAGTGGAAAACTTAGATAAATTATATTCTTATGAATATGTAACAACTATTTATTTTACCCATGCTAAGCATGCGAATACCATTTTTTTTTTGTAAAAATAACGCATTATTGAATAACTTATAATAGTTTTTATTATGAAAAGAATATAATAGTAGTTTGCTATTGTTGTAAGCCTTATCTCAATCTTATTTTAATATCTTTATCTGTTAAAAACAATTTTCCCTTTTTTTTTCTATAACTTTTTTTATATGTTTCCTATCTTATTAACATTTTTTAAACATAGTAATTACATATGTTTCATAATATATGTTCATCTCTTAAACATATTATTTTATATGTTTATCAGGAACATTTTTCCTATATTTTTTATATTTAATATGCATTTTTCCTATATTTGATATATTCTTTATCTTGTTTCCTATGATGTTTCTTTCTTATATTTTTAATAACATTTTTTAAATAATATATATCTTTTCCTAGCTATTGTATTTTTAAATAACATATATCTATTTATGTATTTATATGGTAAAAACTATGTTTCCTATTAGATAAAAAAAATTCCTTCAAATCAACTCCTAAAGACAGTGGGGTGCTTCCCTTCTAATTTTGTTTTTAATAATATATTTCTATATCTTTATATGGTGATGTGGGACCCACAAGGAAAATTAGAGGAAAGAGAAAATAGCCACATGAAAAAAAAAAGAAATTGGTGTTTGAGGCTTCTACCCAGGACCCACGAGGGAAATTGGAAGAAAAACAAAGTAGCCACGTGGAGGAGAGAGAAATGATGCTTGGGGCTCCCACTCTGACATGCAACATGGAGGAAAGAAAGTGGTATAGGTAGAATTTGAGTTCAAGTAAGATAGTAAGATATAAAGACTATAATAATATTTCACAAAAGAACATTATTTTTCTAATATAAGTTAGAAAAATAACACAATTATTATATTAAATAACGGTTAAAAAATATTCCTAGTTGATAATAGCGTAATTCTATAATTTTATATACTATAATTTTTTAATATACTTAAATATGTTATGTAGTAAAATAACGTTGTTATAATATAGTAAAATTATAATTGTAAAGTAATGTTGTTAAATATAGATACACTTAAAAAGATATTGAAATAATATCTCTTGTTACTATTATTTAAAATTATATAGTAAAAAATATATAAATTATATCTTAGTACTCACCTCTTTTCTGTTCAAAATAATAAAAGAAAAAAGATATATTGGAGGCAAGTGGAGACGTTAATAACAAAAAAGGAGAAATTAAAGGATAAAATAAAGAGAAAAAGAAATGTTGAAGGCAAGTGCAGACGTCAACAAAGAAACATGAATGAAAGAGGATAGCATGGGCCCCACATTTAAAATTGATGAAAAGATGTGTCTACGTGGAGGAGAAAGAAACTGAGGTTTTAATGTTCTTGTAATCCCTCAAATTTTCCCTTTTAAATAATTTAATTAATTTATTGACGAAAATATTAGATTAAGTGATTGATTAGAATTTTATTGATATAGATAGGAGGTGAAGAGGAAGATCAAGCCTAGAGATTGCAAAGGATGTGAAGAAAAAGAATAAACAACCAAGTCTATAATTGAGCTTTTATTTGAGTTTTAATTAGTGAAGATGCATGAGTATGATAGATAGGCAAGGTAGGCTATCATATTTTAATTAAATAGAGAGGAAATTGCCTATATGAACATGGTTAGAAACAAAAAGAGTTGCAGAGATGGCCGACCAGCCAACTTTGAACGACGAGTTAGGAAAATCCAACCATTGGAATTGGCTGAAATTTTAGGGTTTTGATCTACTCATGGGTGACTTTAAACTGAACGGTGGAGATTTGAATTGGAGAAGTCTAGGATGTACGGTCGAGCTCAGAAAACGAGCACAGAAGGAGTTTTCAAAAAATCTGGGTTCATTCAAAGAGACAAATAGTAAACCCTTGAAACTGGAGGAATTGCATGTTTTCTTTGTATTTTGGATGATTGATCGAGGTGTTAATCGAGTTAGATTTCGTTTGCAACTCTTGATGATTTGGAAAACTTGTTTTGGGTGTTTTAACTTTCTTTTGAAACAAGAAAAGGATGGATCATGGTGATTATAAATTAGAAAGAAAACACTAGATAAGTAGAAAGATGATGGGATTAGTTTAGGGTTGTCTCAGAACTAGCTTAGGATGAAAATCATATGTTTAGAATCAAATCAGATTAGTATTAGACTTAGGAAGTTCAGAAATTTCAGCAAAAACCAAGAAACAGTGATTTATTTTACTCACCCGAGCTACTGCTCGAGCGTACTCACGAGCAATCTGCCTTTGAAACTCAAACAAAACCTGAAAACCAACCGCCCAAACAATCGCCTGAGCGCCCCTTCGAGCAACCAATTATCAGAATATTCAAAACTTGTGATTTGTGCCCAGATTTAACTTTTCATGATTTTTCTTGAAATTTTAAGGTTTTAACACCTTTAATTAGAGTAACTTGAGATGTAGGAAGTGACGAAATTAAATTTGGATTAAAGGGTAATTATTTGGGACAATGAATGCATTTAGAAACAAGGTAGTATAGTTATGATGGAACCTATGCACTCAGATAACTTTCATTGGGAATTTAAGTATGAAATGTTGTCTAACAAACCATAATAGACCTAAACAAACCTCTGGAAAGAACCAATAGCATTACCCAATGGTTTTAGAGATTTGGGTATTAGTTGGTAAATAAGGATTCTAAAGTAAGGATTATAGGATGGACCAAAGCGTAGGATTTGGGATAAAATTCGTAGAAAATAATTATTAACATGAATACTGATTTAAAAAGATAATTTAAGAATGCTCACACTAACACAACTCAAATCTGAACCTTTTCATTAAGAATTTGTGTACACTCTCGTACCTTTCTTATTAAATAACCTGGAACTCTATTTAAGAGCAGTATAATGGTTATTTTGGATATCTTTTGGTTTGACACTGTGGTTTTGGAAATTACTGTTGGAGATGTCATTGGTACATGTTTATGATTACTGGTGTGAGGTTTATCACTGAATATTGCAATGCTTTGATTGAGAGTTGTGTCTAGTGGGCAATGCTTAGTATGGATCCATAGCTTAGCTAGGAAGTGAAATGAAATTATTTGGTAAGTTATTTCTGTTCAGAACTCCCCAGTATGCGTTCCGTCGTACTTGCAGGTGCAGTGCGACGTTGGCAGCAATCCTCGACCACTGCAGGTGCGGCCTGGTCTTAGCCGAGTTTGTCGATCGACAACGGTTTATTGGATTATTTGTTATTTGGGTTATCACTGTGTTTCAATGAGACATTGATCTTCACGAGCTTTATATTGGTCATGTGGATAAGTTACTTGTGACTCGCACATTTGAGCTATGATTTGGCTGTTCTTGAAGTTCACTCGTGACTTGTACATACACTGGTATTAGTCGTGTTGTCGAGGATCCATATATCTTTGATCGGATTGGTATTCCCTGGTTTGTTATTTCCGCGGAAGCGGGTTTTGTTGGTTTTGGACTAGGGATTGTATTCGCCAACCCATTCGTGGGTGATCTGCGTTGGTGGTTGACGGAGGAGATGGTAGTGACTGCAGGTGCTGGCTCCATCTATCATGTAAGTCGTGATGTGGCGAAATATAGGGGCAAGAATATCTTATTAAGTGGTTTTAGATCATGAGTCCTGCCTGGTTACACATGTTTGGTTTGATAATTGATTGTGAATATTATCGTGGTTTTGTTTTATCGTTTCACCTCATGACTATTATTGTAAAAATTATAAACTGTTTTACATCATGCACATTGCTACTTGTTGAGATTTATTTTCACTCCGGTTTCTCCCATTTTTTTTTCAGGTACTTTTGGCAAGGACGATAAACTTTGGACTAGTTATAACGGGGTGGTTTTATAGTTGTATTGAAATCCTTCGTATATGATATTCATTAATTAATAATGAAATTTAATTCAGGTTTCCGCATTTACTCTGATAATAAAGTAGTAAAAGTTTCAAATTACCTAGTTCTTTAGTTGCTTTTGTTACTTACCTTAACTCCTCGGGTTCTGGGAAATGGACCCGGAACCGGGGAGAGATTATTGAGGCTCTTGATTGCCTAGAGGACAGTAAGGTGAGACTTGCTACTTTTGTTCTGGAAGGAGAGGCAGATTTTTGGTGGAAATCTATTCTCAGGGAGGTTATTGAGATAGGATTTGATATCACATGGGACCTATTTATTGAGAGTTCTATAGGCATTACTTCCCAGAGGAAGCAAGGATGTAGAAGGAAGCGGAATTCTTGGTGATAGCTCAGGGTAGTCAGACTGTAGCCCAGTATGAGGCTAGATGAGTTGTCTCATTTTGCTCCAGCTACTATGAGACAATTCATAGAGCTTCGGCTTCTGAGAGAGCTAATGCATTGAGGAGAGCAGAATTCATGAAGGGAAGAGCTCTATCGAGACCTACTGAGCAGAGGGGAGTCCCGTCTGGGGACAAGAGACAGAGACTTGAGATTTCAGATGGGAGGAGAAGCCCAGGAGGCCAGGGTTCTAGGATGATTCCTAGAGGATGTTCGAGTTGTGGACGATCCTATTTACCAGGACCTTGTGTGGCACCATTTGGATCTTGTTTCCGGTGTGGGCAATTTGGACACAGGATTTCTGAGTACCCATATCCGTCATCCTTTCAGCGTTGCAGACTAGGTTGGCACCACAACCAGAGGCACCTACCACCATTACTGCTACTATGCCTCCACATCGATTTATGAGACCTCGACCAGTACAGCAAGGTGATCAAGCATCATTGAGGCCACAAGACAGAGCAGGACCTTCTATTGGAATAAATGTAAGGGCCAATGGTATTATGAGGGGTAATGGCAGAGGTAACAGGAATAGTACACAGCAGAGAACAGGACAAAGGTAGTAGGCCGCAGCTCCATTACCACCAGCCCCTAGTGGTAGAGTTTATGTAGTAGCAGCTCAAGACGAGGATATAGAGACTCCAGAGACCACTAAGACTCCAGAGCTAGTTGGAGGTATTATTTTTATTTGTGGTAGATCTGCTATATGTTTATTTGATAGTGGAGCATTTCATTCTTTTATTACACCATCTTGTGCATGTTGTATTAGTTTGATTGCTGGATTGTTGGATTCTGTTATTTCTGTGCATACACCATTGGGTGAGACTACTAGAGTCCAGACTATATATCGTGATTGCATGATTAGATTAAGTCATTTCAAGTTACCTGGTGATTTGATTAACGTTGATTTTGGTGATTTTGATGTGATATTGGGCATGGATTGGTTGTCTAAGTATCATGTTAGCATTGATTGCTATAAGAGGACTATCACCATTACTCTTCCTGGACAATCGGTTCATTGTTTCTTATGTGAAGGGTTGAAGAACCGTGTGGGTTTAATTGCTTTTTTTGAACCAGAAGAAGGAAAGGATAAGAGACCTAGTATTTCTGAGGTTCCGGTTATCTGTGAGCATGAAGATGTATTTCCAGACGATTTGCCAAGATTACCACCACAAAGAGATGTTGAATTTAGGATTCAACTCTTACCTGGCACAAATCTTATATCCAAACCACCTTACGGAATGGCTCAGATTGAAACACAAGAGCTTAAGAAGCAGAGTGATGTATTACTTAAGAAGGGGTACATTAGACCCAGTGTGTCACCTTGGGGTATACCAGTTCTATTTGTCCAGAAGAAGGATTGTACCATGAGGATGTGTATTGACTACATGCAATTGAATCAAGCCACAATGAAGAATAAGTATCCTTTACCTAGGATTGATGATTTGTTTGATCAATTTAAAAGTGCAACTTGGTTTTCTAAGATTGATTTGAGGTCTGGATATCATCAATTGAGGGTGGTTTCTGAAGATATTGAGAAAACAGAATTTCGTACAAGGTATGGACACCATGAGTTCTTGGTTATGCCTTTCGGGTTAATCAATGCTCCAGCTGTTTTCATGGACTTAATGAATTGTATCTTTCACACTTATTTGGATGAATTTGTTGTGGTGTTTATTGATGATATTTTGGTGTATTCTAAGAGTATGGAGGATCATTCTCAGCACCTTAGAATTGTATTGCAGACATCATGTGAACATAAGCTTTATGCCAAGTTCAGTAAGTGCCAATTTTGGTTGCAAGAGATTCCTTTCTTGGGGCATATTATTTCAGGAGTTGGTATTTTTGTGGATCCAGGGAAAGTACAGGTAGTTATACAGTGGCCCAGACCTACTACAGTGATAGAGGTACTCAGGTTATTACAGGAGGTTTATAGAAGGCTTTTCTAAGATTGCAGCCCCACTATCTAATTTGACTAAGAAGTTGGTGAAATTTAATTGGGATGATAAGTGTGAACAAAGCTTTCAGGAATTGAAGAAGAGATTGACTACATCCCCAGTTTTGATCATACCTTTAGAGAATGAGGGGTTTATTATTTACTGTGATGCTTCTAAAGTTGGATTGGGCTGTGTTCTTATGCAACAAGGTAGGGTGGTAGCATATGTGTAATGCCCCGAACCTGGGTCAGTGCAAACTTGCACCCGACCCGAACCGGGTTCGCCACTGTAACAACCCAAGTCTGGTTCTACAACCAAACTCGAGGTGTTACTTCGAAGCTGGGGTCAGATACAAACTAAGATTCACAATAAATTTTAAAATTAATTAATTACATCAGAGTTCTGGTGGGAAATAAAACAATTCTTTATTCAATTTAATCAATTTAGTTTACAATAATATTTGTCTAATCAAAATGTGAACAATAATATCAATTACAATTCTACCCATCAAATAAAACCCCATCTTCGCGATCTCTCCAAGCAAACCTGAAAAATAGAGGAAAACGGAGTGAGATTTACATGTCAGCAAGTAGCAGGTGCATGCAATTAAAACAGTCTAATTTAAGTAAATAGTCATGAGCTATGCAATTAATCAACGATAAAGTGATGAATTCAAGTTATCGATGGTAATTCCAAATAAAGCGATAAGATATGCAATCATACATAGATACCAACAAAAGATGTTGTTTGATAAATAAAACCAACGAAAGCGATAAAACACATGTCATTCATAATTTATAGTCAATCTTACAATCCAATAGAACATTCTCCCATGTAGGATGCAAACACGTAGTATTCACATCTCCCCTACATGAGGTTCCTCCTGCAGGAGCTAACACATCTCACCCGTAGGTGGTAACACACACATCTTCCTTGTGGGATGTAATCACATCGTGATTACATCTCCCCCACAAAGGTCTCTCCCGCAGGAATTACAAATTTTACCCTCAGGTGGTCACAAGAGGTCACATCTCTTCTGCAGGAGGTCACATATCTCCCATGTGGGATGCAATCCAATCAGGATTACATCTCCCCCAACAGGAGGTCTCATCTCACTCGTAGGTGGTCACACATCTCCCTTGTGGGATGCAATCCAATCAGGATTACATCTCCCCCAACAGGAGGTCTCATCTCACCCGCAGGTTGTCACACACACATCTCCCTTGTGGGATGCAATCACATCATGACTACATCTCCCCCACAAGAGGTCTCTTCTACAGGAGTTACACATCTCACCCGCAGGTGGTCACATATCTCATCCGCAGATGGTACAACTCTTATTGCCATCATGGCATTTAATCCACGGTCCACATTATATTCAAAATAAAACTCCTGAACATAAATTCGATAAAAATCAGAGTTTATGCAATTCCAGAAACCAATATTCATATTTAAAGCTCAAATAAAACTAATTCAAATCTTGCTTAGAGTTTTGCTTATTAACCCCTTTATTACAAACTAAATTCCCATCTTAATACCAAGGATAGTTTCTATTTAAGTTTGCTGTATTTTTATTCTCCAGCATATCCTACAGACCTAAAATAAAGTTTAGAAGGTAATTTTAATCCATAATTACCAGTAGTATTATTCCTAACAATATCCCATACCATTGAGACCTTTTCATGAACCCACCTTACATTATAACCTCCAATTAGCTGGTTAATTTTCCCAATTTAATTTTATAAATTTTTATATATTAATTAGGTCTTTATAAAAATGTTAGTATGCTTAACTAATCAGAAAATTTATTGGATATTTATTCGTATTATAAAAATCCCCAAAATCTGCATAGAACGCCTACCTCTACAGGGCTAGGCGATCTTGGGCCCTAGTTCAATTTTCAACTATAAATTTCCAGATTTTCCAATTTCGGATTTTTAGGCTTTTGCTATATGTTTAATCAGTCTAAATTAATCTAATAATATTCTAAATCATAACTAAAGCCTTCTAGATTAATTCTTATCAATTAAATACCATCTTATGATTATTTGCATGATCAAACCAAAATTTCTTCATTACTTTAATAAATTCTTCAAGAATAACAATCACTAAAATATAAACACTTTGATTCCATGTAAATCCAGTTCCAACTAATCCATTCAAACCATATTAAATCACAGAAAACAAAATCATGCAGTTCTTCCAGTTTTCAAGGGTTACTACTTGCCTTATACGCTAAAATCCATCTTCCATTGAAGTTTCTAATTCTGGACCCAACTTCTGCTCCCAAACACACCAATCTAGAGTTCTCTAATTCCAATTTCCACCGTTCACATTGTAGGTCCATCAGTGAAGATCAAAACCTCCAAATTTGAAGTCGATCCACCGTACGGATTTTTCCTAATTGCGATTTGATGGAGACTGGTCGAACAACTCCATTAACAGTCTTCTTCCTTTCTCTCCCTCTTTTCTCTCAGTAGTTACCCCACGAAAATTCTTTCTTTTCTATTTATACTAGGCTATAAGAGTCCTAAACCAACCCTAATAGGTTCCTTTAATTGGGCTAACCCAACACTATGATGGTCTAGTTAAAATCTAACACCTTCTAATTAATTCCTACTTTTTCTCCACCTTCTATTTTTCTACTTAAACTATTCTAATCAAATCTCTTATTATCTAAACACTCTTTACAGCCTAATTTTGTGTCTAACACTCCCTTAAATCCTAAATATCACCTAAAACCCAAATTAGTTACTTTTCTCCCCATTAAGACTTGAAATCTCTTAATTACCCTTTTTCCTCATTTGGGCTTTTATTAATTTCTAACTTGTCTAAATAAATTGTTTTCTTCTATTTTCTAATCCTAGTTATTATTTAATGATCTATTTATTAATTACCCTTTTCTGAAAATTACCAAAATACCCTTTTACCCTTTTAGGCTAATTTTCCTTAAAATTCCTTCTTTATTTACAACTTTCTACTTATTTGAATTACTTATTCTCTAAATCTTCACTTTTTATTTTAGCTAGGACTTAAACTCATATTTCCTTTTATTTATTATGTGAAAATTCGAGGTTTTACAATATGTATCTAGGTTATTGAAACCACATGAGAAGAATTATCCCATTCATGACCTAGAGTTGACTGCAGTTGTATTTGCATTGAAAATCTGGAGACATTATTTGCTTGAAGCCCAGTTCGAGATCTATTATGACTATAAGAGTTTGAGATATCTGTTTTCTCAGAAGGACTTGAATATGAGGCAAAAGAGATGGATGGATTTGCTTAAGGACTACAGATGCACTATACAATACCATCTAGGCAAAGCAAATGTTGTACCAAATGCTTTGAGTCGTAGAGGAGCAGTGGATGATACCATTGCGACATTAGCTACATTCATGGCTAATCAGTGTAGTTTGATTGAGGAGGTCAGAGATTGGCATGGGGAGTTTGTTCTATCCAATGATGGCATGATTTTGGCACGTGTGCATGCAGAGCCAGATTTGATACAGCGGATTCGGGATAAGCAGTTGCTTGATTTTGATTTGACTATTACTAGAGAGTTGGTTAAAACTGGATCTAAAAAGGGTAGAGATTTTGAGGACGGAGATGGTCTTTTGAGGTTTAATGGTAGAATTTGAGTTCCTAATTGTAAGTACCCAAATTTTGATCAAGCCCAATAAAAAGAGAAAAAATGTGCTAAAAGACAGCAAAACGGCTCAAAACCCTAAGGAACAAAAATTGGCCTTTTGATCGGGTACAAATTCCCCGCCATACTTCTTCCCAATGATTAGGAAATTCCGACACGATTCTAACGCAACTGAGTTTGCTCAGATCAGGGTCCGGATGAAGAAAATATGAGCCGGTCAAACTTGAGGGGAGCCGAAAGTTGACTTTTTGCTGAACCCTGAATCAGGTGCTTACCCCTATGCCGTTGGATAGAGGGCTCCGATACGGGTCCAACGCAATTGAGTTTGCCCAAATCGGAGTCCGGATGAAGAAGATATGAGCCGTCGAAGTTCCGAGCAGCAAAACCGTCAAACTGCACACGTGGCAAGCAGCAGAGCAAAAAGGTCTCAAGGATTAAATTTGTAATTACCCAAATCAATGAAAAATATCTCAAGGGTAAAGCTGCAGATATCCAAGGACTAGATCCATAAATATCCAAACTTGAGAAAATATCCCAGGGACCAATCTGTAAATATCCAAAAGTATCAGGGACTAAATCTGTAAATATCCAAAGTTCCAGGGACCAATCCACAAATATTAAGATTTGCTCATGATTAATGTCTCCTATGGGCATGCATGGGCATCATCCATGCATGCCACCCCTCATGCATCTCTCTCTCTCTCTCTCTCTCTCTCTCTCTCTCTCCCCCCATGATCAACCATGCATGCACCATACATGCATCCCCCTCCCTCTCATGATTGATGAGCATGCATGTGCATCATACATGCATGCAACACCCCATACAACACACACTCTCTCTCTCTTTCTCCCATGATGGTTGTCCCCCATGCATGCATGCATCCACCATGCACCATTTACACTATAAATAAGCCCCAAGACCCATACGTATGGGGTTGGTGAAGCACACTTTTGTCTCCCACCATCTCCTTCTCCACTCTCTTCTCTAACCTCTCTCCCCAAACCCTTCAAGCATCACCTTGAGCTCTCTCTTTCCCTCTCTTCTTCTTCATTCTTCACCCAACCAACCAAGAGAAGCTTGCTGTTGGTGGTAGGAGGGAGCTGCTCCAGCAGCTGTCCAAGCTTCAAGGAGGTGCCACCACTCCACTCAAGGGTTCAAAAACCCCAAGGTAATGTTCCCTATGGTCTTTTGTTCACCATATATGAAAAGGAGCTCCATGTGAGCAGGAGCTTTTTAGCCACTTTATTCTTTCCACTTTAAGCATGTGTTGTATGTTCTTTCTCTACTTTCTCTTCTTCATTTTTGCATAAGAAAATCCCATGGTAAGGGGAAGATACATGGTCAACTTCAAGAGAGAAGAGGGGTGACTTTTGAGTTGGCTCTTAAGCACTCAAAAAATCACTGTTATTGTTATTGATAGAGGAGGGTGTTCCCCTTTAATTTTATCTCATGTACCCTTTTGAATAATCCCCTTTACCCCCTTCTTTTGTGGTTTTCCCTCTAAGATAGTGTGCGCGCGTCGGAAACGCGGCACGAGAAAATTCGGAGTCGCCACCGCCTGATGAGGTGCAGGCGGACACCTGGGTGCCTAATCTTGTCTATTAGGGCTTTTGGTCTGCGGCTTGAGATTCTAAGTCTGTTCTCGGTTGCAGTCTGGGGAAGTCCGTAGACACCCTAGTCCGCCCTGTCGGATGACGGGTCCCGTGGGTTCCTTGGTTTGAGTCAGCTTACATTGGTCTCACCTGATTCCTAATCCGATATGCAGTTTGGTTAAGTCTGGCGGGACCACCTAAGTGGTGTGGGTCCCTTTAATTGCTTTTATCTTGATTACTTAGGTGATCTGAGTTTGGTTGGGTGGGCCCCGTTGGAAGGCCCACGGTATCCTTGGTGGGCTTAGTCAAGCCCGTGTCCCCTTGTGGACCTCAGTCTAGTCTGAGAGGCCCTTTGGGCTTTGGTTAGTTCAATTGATTTTACTTTAGGTTCAGATTTAAAATTTAAGTGTTTTTCATGAAAAGGTGGGCCGGATAGGTTCATGGGCCCCTAAGGTGGGCCCACATTGTGGCCAAGTATTTTTATTGGGTTTATCTTTTTAATCTGCCAAAGTGAGTTGAACACTAGGCTTGGGGCCCGTAGTCCAAATCTGGGCTTGTAAGCCCAAGTTACCAGAAGTTAGGGTTTGCACCCTTCCTTGGTTCGGTTGGTGGGCTTTGGCGGGCCCGGTAGGCCCTTGCCCCTGGTCTCGGCCAAACCACGGAATTCATGCATCAATTTCACAAGTCTGATTCGGGTGGACCGCCTTAGGTTTGCGCCCGGTTTAATCGGTTAATTTTGCTTATCTTGATTAAGTTGCATGCATACATGTTTATTGGGCGGGGTGGGCCCCGTTGGAAGGCCCATTGGAAATCAGGTTGGACCGGGGGTCCAAGTCCCATGTCGGGTTTCTGGGTGACCCGGAAACCCTATTGGTTCATCCAGTTCGGTTTGGAAATGCCACCCATATCTAGCAAAAGTTACAGTATATAAGTCACAGGGACATACAGTAAAGGGTATTTTCGGAAATTTTCAAAAATCTAGCAATTCGGCATGTTTTAGGGGTATGCGCTCACTTCCTGAAGTGAGCGCCAGGTGAGCGCCAGTAGGCGCTAAGAACCAGGCAAAATTTGGACCTGGTGCTCACTCGATACTAAGTGAGCGCGAGCTGGGCGAGAAGCGAGCGCAAGCTGAGCGCCAAATGGACGCGAGATGGGCGCCAGCTCGGCAGGTAGTGAGATAAAAGGGGCGCCTACTTCCTAAGTGAGTGCAAGTGAGCGCCAAGTGGGCGGCTACTCACTGCGATTTTCAACTCTCTGTTACTTCGAGATATCCATCTCTGGCCGATCTTTTCCGGCCTGTAATTGTTCCACTAGTCTCCTAATATGCCCAGGACACTTCCCAACTAGTTTTGGATTTAATCTAAACACATTTTTGTAAATCATTTTCATGCTCGGACTCATTATATTCCAAAAAACAGAAATCTCACAATACCACCATGCAATCAAAATATATCACGAATAATATGCCCAGAACACTTCCCCGGACTCCGACCACTCCCCCGAAGGCACTCACACTTGTATTCAAATTAACTAAACTACATCCCACAACTCCCAATCTCTTTAAAGAGAAAAAAAAAAAACCAAACCCGATAAAAAAACAAACAGCTACAGATGCATTAACAGCTTAAAAAAAGGGGGGTGATCGGAGCATGCTCAAGGGTGCACAAGCAGCAAATAGTAGAGCTGGCAACGGGTCGGGTTGGGTCGGGTCGTAATCGGGTCAGGGTTAAACGGGTCGGGTTCGGGTTGACCCGATTACTGGCGGTTGGGAAAACCCCAAACCGAACCCAACCCGCCAATAAACGGGTTCAACCCACCAACCCGATTATATTTTTTTATTATTTTTTATTTTTTCAAAAACATTATTAAAATAGGATTATGGGGTAATCGGGTCGTAATAGGGTCGGGTTCGGGTCGTAATCGGGTTGGCGGGTCATAATCGGGTTGATTCATGCATTTTTTTTTAAATCGGGTCATAATCGGGTTGGCGGGTCATAATCGAGTTTGACCCGATTACAAGCGGGTTGGGAAAACCCCAACCCGCACCCGACCCAATTAATAAACGGGTCAACCCAACCCATTTATAATCGGGTTAAACGGGTTGACCCGTCGGGTCGGGTCAATTTTTGCCGGCTCTAGCAAATAGCATGTTAGCAAGTCCAGCACAATAAAAACAAAAAAAACAACATGCAGACATTACATGCACTTTCATCCATAGACTGGACCTTCAAGCAGGCACACTAACATCCGAAGAAGGGAATGAGGAGGGGGGTTTACAGGGATACAATGGATCAATTAACATGAGGGAACAAACTCCCTTTTAAAGCAGCGAAAACAGGCACGACCATAGCATTAAGCATGCCCGAACAGTTTGAGGGGGGTACTCTCTCTCTCAACCTACCTTAAGCCCCCGGTGGGTCTCTTCCTCACTTAGAGACCCTCCATACGTCAAAGCGAAGCAAGTGCATACTAAACTACCATGGGAACAGAATCATGCCCAAGGACGAAAATAAGCTTAGCAAACTTATTAGAAGCTTCTCATTTCAACATATGTATATCAAGCATATTAGAGAATGATACCTGGGATCCTATGACTTGCTTGAGGTGTGTGGGCTTCTCCCTGCAATGAAGCAAGAGCTGGAGCACCTTCCTTCTAGCTCCCACGGCAGCCGGCCTTCGTCTCGTTCGCGATGAAAGTGAAGGATGGGAAGATGAAGGGAGGGTGAGCTCGGATAAGGGAGGGGAGGGAAACCCAAGGCCAACCAGAGGGAACCCCAAAGAGAAAGTCCAAATCCGAAAATCTTCGAACCCCAAGAATGATCCCACCCAAAAAAAAATCCGAACCCTTTGTGCGAGAAAGTCGCGCGGCTTATATAGGCAAGGGAGAAGGGGTGCCGCTCACTTTGGCGCCCAGCTCAAGGTTAGCGCATGCTGCTCGCCACGTCCGCGCGAGCGGCATAATGATGAAAATTCATTAAATGCCGCCGCTCGTTTGGTCGGAAAATCCGAATTTTCGGATTTAGTCCCTGGAAAATTTCAATTTAATCCGATATTCTCGGATTTTTACAGATTTAGTCCCTGGGATATTTCGTACATTTAGATATTTACGGATTTGATCCCCGAGATATTTTCCTGCGCGACTCGCCACGTGTGCAACTTTTTGCCACGTGCGCAGATTGCCAGTTTTGCTACTCGGGAATTTCGTCACCTTATATTTCCTTCATCCGGGCTCCAATCTGGGCAAACTTAGTTGCGTTAGAATCGTATCGGCGCCCTCCATCCCATGACCTAGGGCTAGGCCTCTAGATCGGATTTTAGCAGAAAGTCAACTTTTGGCTCTGCTCAGGTTTGACCGCCCGCAGAACCTTCATCCGGACCCCGATTCCTGCAAACTCAGTTGCGTTGGAACCGTGTCGAGATTCTCTATCCAATGACCTAGGGGTAGGCCTCTGGATCGGATTTTAGCAGAAAGTCAACTTTTGGCTCTGCTCAGGTTTGACCGCCCGCAGAACCTTCATTCGGACCCCAATTCCTGCAAACTCAGTTGCGTTGGAACCGTGTCAAGATTCTCTATCCAATGACCTAGGGGTAGGCCTCTGGATCGGATTTTAGCAGAAAGTCAACTTTTGGCTCTGCTCAGGTTTGACCGCCCGCAGAACCTTCATCCGGACCCCGATTCCTGCAAACTCAGTTGCGTTGGAACCGTGTCGAGATTCTCTATCCAATGACCTAGGGGTAGGCCTCTAGATCGGATTTTAGCAGAAAGTCAACTTTTGGCTCTGCTCAAGTTTGACCGTCCGCAGAACCTTCATCCGAACCCCTATTCTTGCAAACTCAGTTGCGTTGGAATCGTGTCGAGATTCTCTATCCAATGGCATAAAGCGGGGTGGCCAATTTTCACTTGATCAAAAAGTCAACTTTTCACCCCTTGGGGTTTGACTTTCTGTCCAGGGTTTGCATTTCTGGTTTTTATGGGAGCGCAAAAATGAGGTGCTTACAGATAGATAAATGGTTTTGTGTGAGCATGATAGGGTTAGCATGCATGGTTTTGTGTGAGCATGAGTATGTTGCAAGGTCTATGGAATTTCGTTCTTTTCTTATCTTTATGTGTTATCCATGCATGATAGGGTTGGATTGCCTAGCATGCATAAGATTCCTCATAATCTAACTCCAATTTAAGGCATGCATGCTACTACCTTAGGATGGCATGAGCATCATCTTATTGGCTGCTTAGGTGAGTTTTTTTACTAGGGTCTTGTGTCAATTTAACTACTGTTTTGGGTCATGTGAAGTCTATGCCACCTTGCCTAGTGCACACACCACATGCATGCTTGTGTTTTTATAGATCCCATGCCTAAAGTGGTTGTTAATTTTCGGGTGTTTTTATGTAGTTCACTTTTAGTTTAGTCTTGTTTGCACCACTGTGGGCCCACACAGGGGCCCACACAATCACTAGAACATCCTAGAAGACCTAAGAACTCAATCCCATAGCAAAAATCCCAAAAAACCATCCCTGTTTGCTGATCCGGCAACTCAGGTCGGATCAACTTGTGTTTGTTTGTAGCCGGCATCTTATGTCGGCTACAATGGTTCTTGTGTGTAGCCGGCATCTTAGGCCAGCTCATCGCCGAAATCTCATTTTCCCATTTTGCTTGGTTTTGTGTAATTTTCTTACTCTCCAAATCGAACCAGATGAACCAGTAGGGTTTCTGGGTGACCCAGAACCCAAGATGGGACTTAGACCGCCGGCCCAACTTGACTCACAGTGGGCTTTCCAACGGGGCCCACCAAGCCCAACAAACTCATATCGTCTTAAATAAGCAAATTAACTCAATCCAATGGGCTCGACCATGTGAGGCCCACCAAAGCCCAAATTGAAGCATGCAGGCCTAGATTAGGTATGGTTTGGCCGAGACCGCGGACTAGGGCCTATCGGGCCCGCCAAGCCCATTAATTGAATTTGAAGGGTTAAAACCCTAAGTTCTAGGCTAAGGGCCCCAAGCCCATGCCTAGCCCACTTTGGTTCAAACAAATAACGATAAATCAAAATCATTTGGCAACCACTGTGTGGCCCACCCAATGGGCCCACAAAACCATCCATACCCACTTTTTGGCATGAAAAATACTTAAAATCCCAATTTTAACTTCAAATACAATCCATCAAATCAACCAAAGCCAAAAAGGGGTTATCCGACGTAACCCCAAACGGGACTTGGGCTTTCACTAAAGCCCAAATTGGCATCCTGTGGGCCTTCCAACGGGGCCCGCCCGATCAGACTCAGATCACTTCAAGTTAAGAAGATAAAATCAAGTAAAAGGACCCACACCACTTTGGCGGTCCCGCCAAACTTAACCAATGTGCATGCAAGATTAGGAATCAAGTGAGAAACCAAATCAACTCAAACCAGGGAAACCTATGGGACCCGTCACTTGACGGGGCGGACCGGGGTGTCTACGGACTTCCCCGGACCGTAACCGAGAACTTGCTTAGAATCTCAAGCCGCAGACCGCCTAATAGAAAAACATAGGCAACCAGGTGTCTGTCTGCACTCCATCAGGCAGTGGCGACTCCGAATTCCCATTTTACCCTTCGGGGGATCTGAGCCCGTGTCGTGCGATTTACCATGCGCACACTGATGATAAGGAGATCAAGGACTTGATTCTAGAAGAAGGCCATAAGTCTGGATATGCAATTCATCCAGACAATACCAAGATGTATAAAAATTTGAAGATCAATTATTGGTGGTTTGGGATGAAGAGAGAAATAGCTGAATATGTGGCAAAATGTCTTACATGCCAACAAGTTAAGGCAATCAAAGACCCCCAGGACTTCTACAGTCACTTCCTATTCTAGAGTGGAAGTGGGAATACATCATTATGGATTTTGCTTATGGATTACCAGCTACAGTAAAGCAGAATAATGCTATATGGGTAATTGTGGATAGGTTGATTAAATCAGCTCACTTTTTACCGATTCAGATGACACAGCCTTTGAAATCATTAGCAGAGCTATATGTCAGGGAGATAGTGAGATTGCATGGGGTTTTAGTTCCCATTGTTTCAGATCGAGATCCTTGTTTTACTTCTAAGTTTCGGAATCGCCTACAAGATGCTTTGGGAACTAAGTTGAAATTCAGCAATAGTTTTCATCCTCAAACAGATGGGCAGTCTGAGAGGACCATTATGAAACCCAGTTCCAATATCCCTAGCACATCATAACTAGTGAACTTGATGTGTAGGTGAAGTTGGAGAAGCTCAAGCCTAAAAGCCAGTCAAAGTGTCTAAGCCCCAGGCTATCAGCAGCCTGTGAAGGTGAGCATCTTTCATTTGGTTAAATAAGATTCCCTAATGTGAGATAAAATAGCTAAGTGGTGGTTAGTGTTGTGCAATGTATGAGGAGAGTGGCAAACTTGTAAATTGTAGTGTCTTGTTGGAAAGTCACTTAAGAGAACATAGCCAAAGGGAAGCCCCATTCACGACCAACCCTTTGCCCAAAACCCTTTTCTTCCTCTCCTCTTCTCGCACTCTCATCTTCTTCATCTCCTTCTCTTCCCCATTTTCCCCATTTTCGTCTCCATTCCTTTCCAACCCTTTGGAAGAGTTGTTGGCAAGAAAAGGAAAAGGAAGAACCATAGAAGCCATTTTCGTGTGGGTGTTTTGGTGGAGATTTTCGGAGGAATCATTTAAGAGGAGCTTAAGGTGCTGTTCGTGGCTTGCAATAGAGGCTAGACAACTTGCGTAAGAATTTGCAAGAGGTAAGCAACACCACCCCAACCTTATTTTCCCAATTTCGGCCAAAAATCACATATTTTGATGAATGTTAGGGTTGATATGTGAAAACAAGTCCTAGGCCAAATGGGAGGGTTTTCTTTGAGGGGTTTAGTTGGTAGTAGATTTCTACAGATGCTAGGAGTGATTTAGAGCCCAAAAACACCCAGAACAAGTGAGATTTGAGAAAAAACCAAAATCCCCAAAAGTCGGATTTTGCGAGCTGCTGAGAAAACCCAGCTGCCTGAGCAGCCGCTCAAGCGCAGCATCGGGCGGTAGTTTTAGGAAGTGATATAAGGCATGGCCGCTCGAGCGACTATTCTAGCGATTGTCATAACAGAAGAACCCAAGAACTAATTCCTGGCCGCTCGAAGCAGGCTGGAGCGACTTATTGAGTGCCCTTACTAGAAACTCCAAAATTTGAGTTTTTAGCTCAAATTGAACTACCACTTGTTTTTATTCAAATTCAACCTATGTATAAGTGAGAGTTAGGTGTCTAGGAGGTGTTCCAACTGGAAGTACCTCAAAATTCCAACTAACAAGGATTTTAGGAACGTTTTCCCAAAGAAGGTCTTGGAAAGAGTTTCTGTCTCAGATTACTATAGGAATAGGATAATTTGATTCTGTCACTTCGAGCACCTTCCAAATGACCATTAGAAGCAGAAAACAAAAGCCAAAACCAAGTTTCACAAGTATTATAAGAGTTGAGACATAAGTTGCCCAAATTGAGTCATGAAAGATAGAAAATTTCTGAAAACCAAACCTTGCCTTTGACCATCAATGTGAGTACACCACCCATGACCTAATGGGCTTCAGCCTAGTGCGTAACACATAGTATCAAGGGCTTTGGCCCGTTATTGGAGACGTGAGGTGAAAGGGCATTGGCCCGTATTACATTGAACCACTTCAAGGGCTTTGGCCCATTATTTGCAAAATGAGACACAAGGGGCAGTGGCCTAGGGTTATTGACATCGAATGAGAGGGTAGTGGCCCCAATGACATTGAGATGTATTGAGCAGAGGGCATTGGCCCATTTGTGTAGTATTCTAATATGTGATATTCACCTCAATTGGGGGTAGTGAACTATTGTTCACCTCAATTTGGGGGTAGTGAACTAGCTCCTTCACAAAAGTGAATATTGGTAAGTAATATGTGATGTTCACCTCAATTGGGGGTAGTGAACTATTGTTCACCTCAATTTGGGGGTAGTGAACTAGCTCCTTCACAAAAGTAAGCCTTAGTGGGTAGATGGATCGGTTCATCTCGGTTGGGGGTAGTGGACCTTTGTTCACCCTGGCCTGGAGATAGAGAACTCATATCCTCCACGCAAGCTTGGGATTCCGTGACGTTTAACATTATAAGAATTGATTGTGACTGTTATAAATTGATGAACTGTACACCTATTGCACAAGCATGCACCAATTGTATGGCACTGATCTGTATTACATTAAGCATGATTTCAAATACCCGCATGACACGATTTCAACGGATATTATTAGCATGAACTGTGTTTTCTCGTGCATGCATGTGTTACTTACTGAAACATTCATCTCACAGTTGTTTTTTATCGTATTTTTCAGATCCATAGATGTCCAGTGTGAAGGACCGGGCTGGGGATAGAGGCAAGGAAAAGGCCATCGGGTATAGAAAGGAGGATTTCTATAGGCCTTAGGATTTCCCTTTTGTTATGCATGTATAGTTTTGAATTGTAAACCCTTATAGCTGAGAGGTGTGATTAGTCACCCATCTTTTTGTAACTAAACTCTCATGTCTTGTTTCCCTTCAAATATATATATGTGAACACACTTTTGATATGCATAGTATGAATTGTTTGCACTTGCACTTGTATAGAAAAAGAATTTAAAATCCTTCGTGTTTTGTTAAGAATAATGGCCCACTTGCCACGGTCTGGGACGGGTTGTGTCTTGGAGAGGCAGACTTGGTTCCAGGTTGTGACAACCATACAGACAAATGAGGATTTATTGAGGTGTCGTGTACTTGATTTTGGAGGGAGTTGGAGTAAGCACTTACCCTTAGTGGAATTTGCTTGCAATAATAGTTATCAAGCCAACATACAAATGGCACCATTTGAAGCACTATATGGAAGGATGGGTAGATCGCCTTTATGTTGGGTAGAGGTTGGTTAAAAGTAACTTCTTGGCCTATAATATGTGCAGGATAGTGTTGAGAAGGTGAATCTGATTAAGCAATGTCGTTTGACAGCCCAAAGTAGACAGAAGAAATATGCACATACCAGGAGGCGAGCGTTGAATTTTAAGATTGGAGATCATGTTTTTCTTAAGGTATCGCCGTCTAGAGGTATTATGAGATTTGGGAAGAAAGGCAAGTTATCTCCTAGATTCATTGGACCATTTGAGATACTTGATACGGTTGGACCCGTTGCTTCTAAGTTAGCATTGCCGCCACAGTTGACCAGAGTCCATGATGTATTCCATGTATCTATGCTACGTAGATATGTTCTAGATCCTAGCCATGTAATTTCATATGAGCCTTTATTTGTTCGTGAGGACTTCTCATTTGAAGAGAAGCCTATTCAGATTTTGGACCGAAGCGAGAAAGTCCTACGTAACAAGGTCATTCCATTGGTGAAAGTATTATGGCAATATCATACATTGGAAGAGGCAACTTGGGATCATGAACAAGAGATGAGGAACAAGTATCCATTCTTATTTGGGGAAATGCAAGGTAAATTTTGAGGACGAAATTATTTTGTAGGAGGGTGGAATGTAATCCCCCGAATTTTCCCTTTTAAATAATTTAATTAATTTATTGAGAAACATATTGGATTAAGTGATTGATTAGAATTTTATTGATATGGATAGGAGGTGAAGAGGAAGATCAAGCCTAGAGATTGTAAAGGATGTGAAGAGAAGGAATAAACAACCAAGTAAGTCTATAATTGAGCTTTTATTAGAGTTTTAATTGGTGAAGAGCATGAGTATGATAGATAGGCAAGGTAGGCTGTCATATTTTAATTAAATAGGGAGGAAATTACCTATATGGACTTGGTTGGACATCCAAACACTTCTAGTAATTTTTTTAGAAGAATAGAAACTCCTAATAGGGTTAGAATCAAATTTTTAAGTATAAAAAGGAATTTTTAAGAAAAAAGAAGGTTTATTCTCTTGTTTTGGATGTGTGGTATTGAAGGAGACTTGATGGACGTGTGCTTGAGGATTTGAGAGAAGGAAATCACACCCAAAAATAGAGGAGAAGAAGTAGAGTTGCTAATTTTGCTAGTTTAGTGTTGGATCTTGCGAAAAAGGCAAGTAACACCTTTGTTTTCGTTTAATCATTGCATGGTTGTTGTTTATTTGTTATGAATGATTTAGATACATATTAAGAGATGATTTTCGAAGCAAAACATGTTGGTTTATACAAGGTTTTATAGTTATGTTTTAGTTTTCTCAAAATATGTTAAAGTATGGTTATTTGATGGGTTTTGATTCGATTTGATTTATAAAGGAAGTTTTATTTTGTTTAAACAGATCTAACATGTCTAGAGATTTTTTTAGAATGTTTTCGAAGTGGTTTGAAGTGTTGATTTAGTGTTATTTGATTTTAGTATGAAATTTCGCAAAGTTCAGAAAACTCAGGTTTTTATTAGTTTGAACCGATGCCTGCAATCATGCTCGAGTGTCCTGCTAGGCGCTGAGTGGATTTCCAGGGCGCTCGACAGCGCTCGAGCACTACTGAAGGCACCCCACCTATGTTTTTTTTTAATTTTTCAAAACCCGAGAGTTGACAATTTTCAATAAACCAAACGCTCGGAAGAACCCTCAAGTGCAATCCCGAGAGGCCAACCTTGAGAAAGTGAGTTTTTAACGAGTGCCCAACAGCACTCAAGCGCGCTTGACAGAAAGTCTGTATTTTTTAAATAGACCTAGTTTTTTTTACTATAAAATTGTTTTTATTGATTTCCAACTTATGTACCAATAAGATTAGAGAGTTTTGAGATTGTTTACACTGGCCGTTGATTAAATTGAATTTTTATAAAGATTTTGGATATGTTTACTGAAATAGCTTTTATTTGAGTTTATCGTTCCAAACTCTTTTCCTTTCAACTTATTTTGATTTTATTGATTTTTATACTTGTATTTGATCTATCTAAAGATGTTTCCAGGGTTGTTTTGAAAGAATTGCATATATTTTCCTTCGTGTACCTCGGAGTGGTTATTTCTCACTCATGTAGCTTGAGTTTGAACTTTGTTTTCCTCCATGTATCTTGGGGATGATTTGAGATGAATTGTAAATGTTGTGGATTGATTTTGGGTATCAAAGATTATATGATTTCAGTGTTTTGTTTTGTGTGCCTAATGGGCATAACTTGGTATGGATCCATAATCTAGCTAGGAGTGAGAATAGTATTTTCTTTGTTTGGTTAAACCTGTTTCACATTATGCTCCAGTGTGTATCTCGACGAGGTCTTCCTGTATCTGGTTGTGCTGCAACAATCCCACCTGTCGTGTATCTCGATGTGGCTATTATGGGCTACCTACCATGTATTTTGGTCTGATATTCCCACGTTGCTGCAGTTGATTGGATTGTACGTGCCAGCCTTCTGTGTATCTCGGTTGGGTGATCCGCAATTAGTCAATTACTGTGTATCTTAGCTCACACCTAAGCCGTAAGGTGGCAACCCTTGACTCAGGCATTTATCTTTTCAAAGATGAATTGTTTTCATGAGTCCTGTGATGTCACATCGTCGCAAAGATTTGATTTAATTGGAAATTATTGGTTGATATTGAATTGGAAAATGAATTGCAACTGAATTATCCGTTACTATTCTGAATTTGAAATATATGCTATCTTGAGAATTATATAAATGATAAAGTGCTTTATTCATGCATGTGTTGTTTGCTGGGATTTATATCTCATCCTTGCTTTGTTTTGTTTTGTTTTCAGACTATTCTGGAGAGGACGATACCACTAGGGTAGAGCAACAGGGTACTATTAAGGAGTATCCAGCTGACGACTACGTAGAAAACGATTACTATTGTCTTATGTAGGATTTTGATTTCTGTTTTAGGGAGTTCATTTTTCAATAGTTAGGGAGTATTTTATAATTGAGAGATGAGAGAGAGTGATGTAGTAGACCTTTGTGTCCAGATTTTTATATTAGGAGATTCACTTATTTGAAGACTATCTCAGGATTTTTGAAGTAATAAAGATTCAGTTCAGCTAGTTTTATTTCTATCTTGTTTCCACACTCTGATATTGATATAATTGTTGAATTATATTAAGGCATTGGCTTGCTATGGGCTTATGTATAGTGTTACCATGTGGGCTCATGCATAGCGTTACCGTGAGACGAGTTATATCTTTAATGAATAACTCGAATTCGGGGTGCTACAATTCTGCTTTACAATATATATATATACATACTAGATATGGGTCAAGCTAGGTTGGGCCGGGCTTTCACTTACCTTGTCGTTATGCAATTTATAGTTAGATGTAGAGCTGGCAGTTTTGACCCATGACTCGCCAACCCGCCCGAACCAGCCCTCTCTAATGTGGGTTAGGGTTAGATATCTAAACCTGTGGGTCGGGTTCGGCTTTGAAATTCCTAACTAGTAATTAAACGGGTTGTGTTCGGGTTTACCCTTTCAACCCGACGGGTCATAACCATAAGCAAAAGCAATGTTAAAAAAACATAAAAAAACAAAAACCCTAAATTTGTTCGTCAGTTTCTCTAGTCTCTACAATGGCTGCCGCTCAATCCCAATACATCTCTCAGTTTCTCTCCTCTTTCTTGTATTCTCTAGTCTCTACAAATGGCTGCCGCTCAAGCCTCAAGGAAGTAAGTACCCAACCTCTAATATGTATTTTCAAGGTGTATGGAAAATTCAATTACGATTGAAAGAGGAAATGGAAAGTGAGGACATCTTCATGAAAAGCATGGCTCAAAGAATGAGATCCAAGTTTGAAAAGTATTGGGGTGATTATAGCATTATATTATCTATTGCATCAATTTTTGATCCTCGTTACAAGATGAAAATGGTAGAGTTCTCTTACACCAAACTTTATGGGGATGAAGGGAGACAACATGTTATGCGTGTTAAAGAAGAAATGGTTTCACTATTTAATGAGTATATGAGCCATGCTTCTTCCTTATCAAGTAACACTCCGTTTGCTATTGCTTCTACAGTTAGTATGGATAATGACAGTGATGAAGATATGCAAGAAAAAGTTTCATTATTATGTTTTAACTTTTTTTCGTTAATTGAATATTTTTTCATATATAGATTCATTCATTCCTTCTCCCTCTTTCTCTTTATGTACTCATTTTTGGTAGGGCTTTGAGGCATTTGAGAGTCAAGCATATATTGGCCAAGGAAGTCGATCTCAATTGGAAATGTATTTGGAGGAGACTACTTGTGATAGGAAGCAACCTCTCGATATTTTGTTGTATTGGAAATCTGTCGAGTTCAGGTTCCTTGAGTTATCTCTGATGGCTCGTGATGTCTTGACTATTCCAATTTCTACAGTTGCCTCAGAATTGGCATTTAGTTGTGGAGGAAGGGTCGTAGATCAGTTTCGAAGTTCTCTCCTACCAGAAAATGTTGAGGCTTTGGTATGCACCCGAGATTGGGTGTATGGATCAGAAGGTATTTATTTATTCACTACATCTATATTTTATAAATAACTTCATTCTGTTGTTTATACTAGAGAATGTTAAAATCATATTAACAATAGTTGTGACTATTCAGTCTTTGTTCTTGTAATACAGATAATGACAAAGATAAAGATGTGGACAACTTTTTACATATAAATATTTCAAAGTCCTTGGCCTCTAAGGAGGTAAATTGAAGCCTTGATGGTAAGTGAAGGCTTGACGCTCCAACTGTAGTTCTTCCAAGTATGTCATGTTTTTTAGTGATATCCAGATCTGCATTCAGAAACAGTGTTTCTTTGGTGAAGTAATGATCATGTTCTACTACTAGAGAAGGATGTTTCCCTTATTTGGAATCTATTGATATTGAAAGACAAGTTATGTTGTTTACTACTGTCTGTTTTAGGATGTCAAATATATATCTGATTTATCATAAATTTTTTAATATTTTTAAGCTTCTTCATCTTGTTATGTTTTAAAAACTGTCTTAGAGGTGCAAATAAATCCACACTATAACATAAATTAAGCTTCTTCATCTTGTTATGTTTTAATATTTTTTCTTGATTTATCATAGTTCTTAACGATTGTTGTCTTATGTGCTCGCCAGGAGTGCTTTTGATATTAGAAGAAATTGAACATGGAGCTTGCTTGGAATTTGGAATTGAAGGAGGAGAGTTGAAGACCTCTTTTTTTGTGTTTTATTTTTAAATTGAACATGGAGCTTGCTTGTGCTTTCATTTAAACTTATTAAGTTATTACATGATTGTAGCTTTAATCATTTATATTTGACATGTTGGGCAACAACTAGCCTAGTAGCTGAGGCTATTTTGTGTTGAAAATTTCTGCTCTTACAATTACAGGGACACGTTGAGTCGTGACCAAGACAAAATGTAGCTTCCATGGCTAGATCTTGTATAGTAGTTTTTTGGGCTCAGGTCCTTTGTTTGTGGAGGTATACTAGGGGTGTATATATGACTATTTTTCTTAGTTATAATTGGTTGGGTATATAAACTGCAGGAACTTGACGTAAGGTATATGTGCTTTTGATCAACCAGTTGGCATTCAAAGGATCCTTGAGAGTGGGTTTTGTTTGTTACATGGTCCTAAGGATCTTTGTTAGATAGGTTGTTTTTTGTGGGCTGGAAAGGATGGATCCATCGTCAATTACCCTTGTAAACTGGGTTTCTTAGGAAAATGTAGCTTTGAATTCAGTATTTTATAAATGGGTTGGCGGGTTTAAACGGGTTAGGGCGGGTTGGCATATCCCAACCCGTTTATTAAATGGGCGGGTTCGGGTTGAGCACTAACCCATTAACCTCCCATACCAACCCAACCCACTGCCACCCCTAGATGTAGTCAACTAGTGTAAACCGTACTAGCTTACACATCGTGTCCAAACTTACCAAACCTTGCTGACAAGCTATTTGGCTACCTACCTCAAGCCACCTTTAGCTAAAGCTATCAATTTGATATTAGATCTACGTAACAACTTTCATATATATATTCACACACACACACACACGTGTTAATGCAACTTAGGGTTTGGTTTGCAACACAAATTCTTAGTCTATCATTGCATAAGCACTTGCAGTGAAAAACCCTACAACAACCTCAAGAAATATTTTTTAGGAGATCGCCATCATTTGCCATTAGATCACTCTACAGAAGTCGATAATGGCTAATAAAGATAGAGGAAATACTATAGAAAGGAGGGCATTGAAGACAGGAAAGCACAAATCAAACCCCAAAAGGAAAGTAGATTAATGAAAACTAATACTGGGATGGGAAACAAAGGGGAGAGTGATGATGAAAAAAAAAGAGAAAGTTCAAAGAAAAATTCAAAGATGCAAACAAAGACTCTTGAACTATAAACAAAAGATTCAATTAATCATGAAGAGAGGAAATAAGAAAAGCTATTCAAGAATTTGCATTATAGTTGATCTTCAAAATGTTAGGAATAACTCCCCTTTTAACTATTATTTTGTCCAAACTAAGCTTCTTATAAGCAGCCATTATGAAGATGGAAATGAAAAAGTTGGTAGAGAGACTTGTGCACGAATGAACTTATAGATGAAAGCTAAAGGAAAGTTAATTTGCTAAAAATTTGCACTAAGGTAGATGTAGAAAAACATTTACTACATGAAATAAAATTTGAGATAGGGAGACACATGTAATTTTAGTATAACGGTGTGCGCACTTCAGGAACGACGGGGCATCGGGGCACAATGGCGGTTTGCATGCCTCCTAAAGGGTAAAAAGGAAAATTGGAGTCGCCACTGCCTGATGGGGTGCAGACAGACACCAGGGTACCTAAACGGGTATATTTTGAATGGTCTCTGAGGCTTTTTAGAGATTCTAGTTAAGTCCTTGGTTATGGTTCGGGGAAGTCCGAAGACACCCCGATTCACCCCATCGGTTGACGGATCCCTCAGGTCTCCCTGGTTCGAGTCAACTTAGTCTCACCCTTTCCTAATCCAGCATGTATTTTTGTTTGGTCTGAATGGGGACCAATGAAGGTGTAGGTCCCCTTTTAATTGATTTTATCTTTTTAGCCTTTTAGCGGAGTGGGTCGAATATGGGCCCCGTTGGAAGGCCCATTGGTTCTAAGTTGGGCTTTAGTTGAGCCCAAGGCCCCTTAGGGTTATTGGGTAACCCTTATTGGATTTGGTTGTTTGGTTTAAAGATTAATTAAGTATTTCCAAAATTGTAGTGGGTTGAGGCTTTTAAGGCCCATTGGGTTTGAGCATGGCTCATAGGCGATTAATCAAGTGTCCTGGGGCCCATTATTAAAATGGACCCTGGTACGGGCCGGACTAGATGTGGGCCTCGTTGGAAGGCCCACAAGGTCTTGTTGGGTCTAAGTGCATCCGGGTCTCCAAAAATGGGTTTAGGCCAACCCAAAGGCCCGCATGGATCAGATCAAATGAGATTTGGTCAAACCAGGTAGATCCGGGTCCGAAAATGGGTTTTGGGAGTTTATTGGGCCTGAACGCATACTGTGTGCAGATTAGGCTTGACTGCACATACTATGCGGTTAGGACTGATCCGCACATAGAGTGCGGTCGGGTCTGACCCGCATATGAAATGCGGATTTGACCCGAATCCAAAAAATCGCCAAACTGCCATGGGGATTCCGTTCACCCTCCCTCCAGGGGCTTTTGTGATTTACTGTGAGTTCTAGAATGAACTCACAGTGGTGTAAATGCCACTTTTTGGCTTAAATGGTCTCTTTCAAGAGGCTCCCAATAATGAACAAACTGCAGATCATAAATCAACAATCAAATCTCAAAACAAGGTTTCTAAGGGTCCCTGTTTAAAGTGGATATGGTCTCCATCTCCCTCCTTTTTGAGGAAGTGCCATGAAGGTCCAAAAAGACCCAAATCAAGACTTAATCCATCAAGCCATCACATACTTACCCGAACCAATCATCAAACCAAATAATAACAAATCATATATGCAAATAACATATGCTTAAGATCCTAAAAAGAAACTATATATGAAATGATGATGACTAAGAAATATCTAGCATGCTTTCACAAATTGGGTGTATATGTATAGTGAATGAATGGTGCTTCCTTACCTTTTAACATGCCTCCATGAACATACTTCTTCATTTCTTTACTCATAGTGATATGAAGACGCATGTGAATATGCATGAGTAGTGCTTACGCATGCATCCTAAAAACAAATACCTCATGCAAACCAAAATAACTATCATGCTTTTTATGTAGAATAACCTAACGAAAGGATAAAAAAGGCATGAAATACATACATATAGAGCAATGACCACTAAGGTTAACCAAAAGAAGGGAGAGAGGGAAAGAAGGATGAAGGGTACAAAGGATCTCTTAGGAGGACAAACCCCTCCTTAAATAGAATGGAACATCAAAGATATGAGATATATTTAAGTTAAAATAAAAACCCTATTCTTCTTCTTCTTTATTTACTTTACTCAACAAGGACTACCTCTCCCTCCCACTTTTCGTATGAGGAGTTCCCCCTATCATGCGGACTCCCATGTCATGCATGAAAAGAGCAAATGGTGAGAAACAAATGATAAATAACAAGTCTGAATGATTCAAAAGGAAGTGAACTCAAAAAGCTTCATGTTAATATTTATTGAAGAGAAACTTAACAAACATTCTTACCTATTTTTTAACTTCACTTATGGAAGTGTTGTGGTCCCCCAAACTGATGAGAACAGTAGCCTTGAAGACTTCTTTTTGTTGTAGGACTAGCCTCTTTCTTATACACAATGAATTAGAATATAAGAATGGAATGAAAGTGATGTTTTGGAGGGGTAAAATGGGGATAAAAGAAGGTTTAAGGGTGAAAATGAGAGCTTTGAGAGTTGCTGGTTTTAGGCAAACAAGGTGGGGACGAAAGGGGGGCCAAGAGCTTGAGAAATGGGGGCTGGGGCCCCCTTTTATAGGCAAGTTTTCCATGACCGCACATACAGTGCGGTCACGTCTAAACCGCACATGGTGTGCGGTTTGGCTCTGTCCACACACCATGTGCGGACACGTTTAAAACGTGCCCAAATCCACCAGCTAGGGACAGCTAGCAATGCGGATAAGAACCTATCCGCACTATATGTGCGGCCATGACACGTCCGCACATATAGTGCGGATGCGCACATGCTAAATATGTTTGGATTCCAAATTTTATTCAATTTGCAATGTTTTTCTAGATTTTTATCCGATTTTGCTTTTTATTTTTCATTTATTTTTAATACAAAAATAAGATATTTTATGAAAATTATTATTTTATTCAAGATTTTTATTTATTTTGCCCTTTTTTGCTATCTTGCCACGTGGGCAGTTTTCCTATAAACTTTGACTTGCCATAACTTTTTCATCTGATGTCCGATTTTAGCAAACTTAGTGGCATTAGAATTAGGTCAAGATCCCCTATCCACTGAGCTAAAGTATGACAGTAAATTCAGATTTCTAGCGGAGGTGCAAAATTGCGTCTCGAAATCCAATTTTGCTCATATCTTCCTCTCCGGGACCCTAATTCCGACAAACTCAATTGCGTCGAAATCATGTCAGGATCCTCTATCTTCCAGGATTAAGTTGGCAGCTGAATTGGGCTCGAGCAGAAAGACAATTTCTGCTCTCCCCATATTTGACTAGCTCATAACTTCTTCATCCGAACTCCGATTTGAGCAAACTCAGTTGCGTTAGAATCATGTCGAAATTTCCTTTTCAATGGGAAGAAGTATGGTGGTTGATTTGCATCAAATCAAAAAGTCAAATTTTTGGCACCCTCAGGGTTTGACTTTTCAGTTAGGATTTTTATTTCTTTCATTTTTGGGGGTGCAAAAATGAGGTGCTGACAAATGGCCTTTCAGATTACTACATATTATTGGTGCAGAAAGGTAGGGCACATATAATTTTAGTATAACAGCTTGTCATTACAGGAATGTATTTTTAGTTGAAGGAAAAACAAACTAAGATGAAGGGCTTCGAAACTAAATGCAATGAGGAAATATGGGGGAATGGCTAGAAAATGCAAACGAAGTGTATGTTGATGTGTTGGTGATATCACCAAATTATAATCTGCATGGAGTTATGGTTGGTCAAAGAGATAGGGAACCAAGTTGTAATACCCCAATTTTAATCGCATAAAGATAATCATAATTATTAGCTCAATCAGATATTTAAACGTTAATTGAAAGGAAGATCTCAAACTTACTAGTCTTAAGGTGATTGAAGTTACTTAATTACGAAAATTGAGAAGTTTGGTTGGTCGAAGTAACCTAATCTAGTAGGACATGATAGACATAGACATGTTAGCCAAAAGTCTATAAATATGAGGGCTCTCGTTTTGAAATTCATAATTCTAGAAGAGAGGGACATGGGTGGGGGTAGGGTATCAAATTGCACAAAGGAACTGTCAAAAAAATCCAAGATTTTCTAAGCCAATGGTTGGTAATAGAGGATGCCCAAGCCCAAGTTCTAATAATTTAAGCTTAATTGAATGAATTATAAGTAAGCTTGCAAATTTAGGCGCCATAAAAAGGTTATTTTTACCTGTGCTAAGTAGTGGCATTGTTGTAATATCCAATGATGATCTTTATATTTTAATGATGATTTAATCAACTCTCTCTCTCTCTCTCTCTCTCTCTCCCTCCCTCCCCTCATGTTTTACTTGTCACTTATATATATATATTGTATGGAGTTAGGTTTTCACTTCCTCCATAATTTGTCATTTTCTTTTGGTAGATTTTGATCAATAACGCAGTAAAGTAGCATTCTTTTCATATTTCCAAGCTCAATCGGCATCTTGAGGCAATAGGAGCTGTGCGCACGTTGTACCCGTGCGAGGGCGCGCGCGAAAGCGAGGGGAGAGGGGGATTGGGAGTTGCCACTGCCTGATGGGGTGCAGGCAAACACCTGGATGCCCTAAGGATGTCTATTTTGGTTTGCGGCTTGAGATTCTGAGAAAGGGCTCGGTTACAGCTCGGGGAAGTCCGTAGACACCCCGGTCCACCCCATCAGTTTGACGAGTCCCTTGGGTTTCTTGGTTTGTGAGTCGACTCAATTATAAATTCACCCCACTTCTATGCCAGCATGCACATTTTATTAGTCTAGATGGGGACCACCAAGGTGGTGCGGGTCCCCTTTTCTTTTATTTGATTTTTATCTTTTTATCCAAGTGATGTTGGTCTGATGTGGACCCCGTTGGAAAGCCCACAATGCCTTATTGGGCCCAGGTCTCAAAAGAGAATCTGTATTGGCCCAAAACCCAAACAGTTCAATTTGATTAAATTAGGATCGGGTCGGCCAGATCCGAGTCAAAGGGATCAAATTTTAAGGCTTCTCTGGGTCTAACCGCAGACTCTGTGCGATTTGGTTGTGACTGCACATACTATGCGGTTACGGCCGAACCGCCCTATGTGTGCGGTTTCGGCCCAGAAAACCTAGAATGGCCATTTTCGGAGGGGGGCTGGGAGTCCCTTCTCCTCCACTATTCTGAGGGTTATCGTGGGTCACTGTATTGACCCACAGTGGTTTGCTCTCTTCCAAATCCAGAAAAATGTCATCTTTTTTGGGAGGGGATTCAAAAAAAGGGGAAGAAGAGAGAAGGCCTGGGGTTCTGCCTCTCCCTCTCTTGGGATCTTTCGTACAGTGGAATAGGGACTTGAGTACCCCTACTGTGCGCACCTAAACCTGGACTAGATCGCACACCGGGCGCACCTTCGGTACGTGCCTCGGGACATTCGGAGTCGCCACTGCCTGAGAGTGCAGGCAGACACGGATTTGCCCTATCCGAGTCTAAGTCTGGTCTGCGGCTTATTAGAGATCTGGCTAAGTCCTCGGTTACGGTCCGGGGAAGTCCTAAGAACACCCCGGTCTGCCCCGTCGGTTTGACGGGTCCCTCGGGTCTCCCTGGTTTTTGAGTCAAGTTCACTCTTTTCCTAGACCAGCATGCTGCCTTGTTAGGTCTGGCGGGGCCCTCTGAAGGTGTGGGTCCCTTTTTATTTGATTTTATCTTTTTATTTATTTAAGTGAAGTGGGTCGGACCCGGGTCCCGTTGGAAGACCCGTGGGTTGCCATGGTTGGGCCTTGGGCCCAGTTGGGTTATTGGGTAACCCATTTGGTTATTTTATTAAGTTTTACATATTTACAATTTTAGTTTGGGCTTAGTGGGCTTGGAATGGGCCCATTAACCAAAGAGTCAAGTGGCCTGGGCCCGTTTTATGAAAAACGGGCCGGGTTTGGGCCGGTCAGAAGTGGGCCCCACTAGTGGGCCAAAGGGATCTTAATGGGCCTATCTAGGCCCAAAGTCCAAAAATGGGCTTAAGGTAGCCCAAATGGTTTAAGGGAACGGTTCAAGCCGGCTTAGGCTGGGTCAAGTCAAACCGAACCAAGAAACTACACTTTTCCATCATTTTTACATTTCGCCCGTGTTTTCTCTACGGTCCAGCCTGACCGTGGATTGACTACGGTCTCTTCTGCCCGTGAAGCAAACACGGTCCAGGCTGGACCGGCCTGAGTTTACGGGCGCAACTCAGTTTGCCCGTTTGCTGCCGATTTCAATCTGGATCTGTTCCGTGGCCTTCTTGGGACCTCCAATGGCTTCTGTAGGTTTTTTTCAACTCATCCAGTTGCTTCATTTGGCTTCATTTGGCCCAAATGATCATCTTACTTTTCTTTTCATGCTTCCCAAAAGCTCACTTTGCTTGTACTCCCATGTAGCCCAAATTCAAGGAAGAAGAAAGGAGAAATTACAGGAGTATATGGGATCTTTGAAATGAAGTCACACCTCTCCTTGTCAATAAGCACAAATGATTAATAAAGCATTTTAAAGGTTAGTTTAAGTGTCCCTTCTTTAAGCATTTTTTCTCTCATTAAGAAGAGTTTTCTCCATGTTATGGAGAGTCCATCGCCATACAAAACAAAAGAAAACAGGTGAGACATAAATAACAAAATAAAAGCATGTTTAAATAGTATTGAATTCAATGTAAGATGAATAATACATTACCAGAAACATCTCTTTGCTATTACCTTGTTCTTGATGATATGTGATGGTGCTCCGAGAATTTTGGCAGCGCCTCCAGGGATTTTCCAGATTGGTCTTGAAAGGGGTTTGTTAAGTGACTATATTCAAAGGAGGGTTATGGAGAGTTTGGGCATGGTTTTGGTAAGATAGGGGTATTTTGGGAACAAAATATGTTTGGGCTAAGGGTGGTGGTGGTTGGGCAGAGCTTGGCCGTGGAGAACACCAGGAGGGAGAGGGGGTAGGCCAGGGAGGATGGCTTGCTCAAATGAGGGGGGTGGCCTCTCTATTTATAGGCAAAATTCTCGTGCCCGTATTTGAAGTACGGGCATGCCTTGCCCGTACTTCAAGTACGGGCGTGTCTTGCCCGTACTTCAAGTACGGGCGTGCCTTGCCCGTAATTCAATTACGGGCGAAAAACGAATATTTGCAATTATCGCAGATTCTTCCGTACGGGACGCGTGTCCCGCCACGCGTCCCCTTCTAGAAGCTTGCCCGTAGTTGAAGTACGGGCATGCCTCGCCCGTACTTCAAATACGGTCCCGCACGTTTTTAAAATGTTTGGATTTCAAACCTTTATTCAATTTGGTTTATTTAAAGATTTTTATCCGATTTTATGATTATTTTATTATATAAACGAGATTCCTTTATTAAAATATTATTAAACACTTTTATCTTATTTATTTTATTGGTTTAGTCCATTTTTGCTGCCTTTTTGCCACATGGGCAGTTTTTCTGAAACTTCAACTGCTCATAACTTCTTTATCTGGTGTCCGATTTCAACAAACTTAGTGTCGTTGGAATCAGCTCGGAACCACCTATCCATTGGGATCAAGTTTGGCAGTTGAATTGGGGTCGAGCAAAAAGTCAACTTTTTGCTCCCCAAAAGTTTGACCAGCTCATATCTTTTCCGTCTGGACTCCGATTCCAGCAAATTCGGTTGCGTTAGAATCGTGTCGAAATGCTCTTTTCAATGAGATGAAGTTTGATGGCCAAATTCACTTGAATCAAAAAGTCAATTTTTGACCCCCTCAGGGTTTGACTTTTTATTTTTCTTTATTTTGGGGGTGCAAAAATCAGGTGTCTACACCTACCTTTGTCCTTTCAACTTCACACAACAGTAAACAAACAACTCAAACAAAAGCATTTAAGCAAGATTATAAAAGAAGGGAAAGAGAGGGGGGTTAAATGGGGTACATGAGAGGCACAAAGTAGAGGGACAAATTCCTCATCTGAATAGGACAAATCTATAGCAAAACAGAGCATAAAGTGCTCCTAAAAGTGTGGGAGGGCACATTTGTAAAACCCCAGTTTTGAGTGGAAAAAAAAATAATAATAATAAAATAAAAAATATGCGAAAGTATGAACACATGGATTTATGGGCAGGCTTAATCAAAATTTATTTATTGCTGGAGATTTGTGATCATTAGTTGTCAAAGAGAATAAGCTTAAGTGGATGCGGGAAAATGTAGGGTTTTCAGTGGGCGAGCATGCACAGGATCAAGGCTTTTAAAAAGTTGTCGTGCGGCCATACGTATGCGAGCGTGTGGAAGGTATATATATATACTAAAGGGGAAATTAGGGTTTTGGTTTTCGAATGCTCGCATCGTATTTTTGTAACTGAGCGATTTCGGCTGGAGTGGCGACTAGGGTTTCTGCTCGTGAAGAACAAGAATCGCAAAGGCTAAAAGAAGGGTTTTGGAGCTGAAGTTCAGTGGGTTATTTCTCTCTGCTCGAGAAGATTTGTTTCGGTAGATTTTTCATTCGCGTGCGTGGCCGGAGTAGTGATCGGCCGAGGTTTTACCATTCGGGAATAAGCGCATTCATGTGAGTAGCACGGTTTTACAACTGGGTTTTGTGTTTTATGTTTCTCTCGAGCTTATTCTGATGCATGGTTTATATATTAAGTGATGGTATGAGTTTGCTGGTTTTTCTGGGTTTCGGGAAATTACTTGAACAGAGTCTCCGGATTGAGTTTTATATTTAAAAATGAAAGTGTTTAGATTAATTCCAAATATGGTTGGGAAGTCTTCTGGGAGTATTAGGAGTGTAGTAGAACAATTACAGAGGTACACAAACCGGCCAGTCATGTAGATCTCGAAATAACAGAGAAATGAAAATCACAGGGGGTATCCGCTCACCTCGCGCTCACCGGCGCTCACCTCAGAGGTAGGCGCCCTGTTAAACACTACCTACCGCCGAGCTCACGCCCGGCTGGCGCTCATCTCACGCGAAGTAGAAAACCTTGCGCCCATCTCGCGCGGATCTCGCGCCCACCTCACGCTCGTCTCGCGCTCACCTCACGCTCACCTAGCGTCGAGTGAGCGGTAGATCCATTTTTGACTGTTTCTTCACCGCCGACCGGCGCTCACCTCGCGCCCACCTCAGGAAGTGAGCGCACACCCTATTTTTCTTACTGAAATGGAAGTTCTGATTTGACCAAGAGTATTTGCATTACTTAGGGGTTAAACCACTTCACTATTCACTTGGTTAGGAACCTGGGAAACCATTTTGCCTATGAAATTATTAGAGGAAAAATTAGTGAACCTCTTAAGAGTTTTTAAGTTGAGTTTAGGTTACTTATGAGTATTGTGCCGGACACCAAACTAGTAAGAGTTACCAGTTACTTTTCCTTGTTCTATACACTGTTTTGATTGAGAAGTTATTGTATTTCTGGTTTCACTTGTTGGAAACTTTAAATGTATTGAAAGGAATTCTTTGGTATGAATGCTTGAGTTTTATTTCCAAATGGCATGTGTTACGGAAATGAGAAAAATACTGAAGTACTTGAAGTACTGCTTGGTCCAGAGGGACAGGTGATGAATTGTGATGAGTTTTTACATGATGTGGAATGAATGGTTTTATTTTGATATTGAAATTGAGATTATACGATGTTTACTGTTTTGGTCTAGCTTGTCCTGGATCCAGATGTTTAAGCTTAGTAATGTGATGTTATTGTTGGTTGTTGAAATTGCATGGCCTTGTGTGTTGCCACGACCGGTGTAGAGCAGCCAGAAACCCTGAGTAGGCCTGGTTGTCAATGCAGAAACCCTGAGTAGGCCTGCATTGGATGACGAAACCCTGAGTAGGCCGTCATTTCAGAGTTTCCGAAACCCTGAGTAGGCCGGAACTGTGTACATGGAGGTGTGGAGTGTCTACTTGGCATGTTTAATTTATCAACTGAACAATAGTCATGACATTGACCAATGTTGGTATTTGATTTTGTTTGACGTGATATGTTTTATTCGCTGGTTGTTGGTATTTATGGTTCATGGAATATTGTTTACCGATTATTGGGTATTGTTCCTCCCGCCGGTGTAGATCAGCCAGAAACCCTGAGTAGGCCTGGTTGTCAATGCAGAAACCCGGGGAGTAGGCCTACATTGGATGACGCAGTCATTTCAATATCCAAAACCCTGAGTAGGTCGGATATACATTTGGAGGCGTGGGCATGGTTATGAGAAGACTTTGTGTTATATGACATTGGTATATCTGGAATTATATCTTGAGATACGAAATTATGATTAATTGCTATGTTGTTGTCAGTTAATCATTATTTTATCGATGGTTTCGGGATTGAAAACGGATTGTTATTTCTTGATTTACCTGATGGTTTTCCGCACTGATATGAATTGGATTATTGAAGTTTAGTCAGATTATTCGGAATATGTGTGTTATCATCATTGTATATGGTTTATAACCGTGGCATGTTTTAGAACTGAAATAAATGTATTTGTGCATGCATGTGCTGCTCGCTGGGATATTTGTATCTCATTCCGTATTGTTTTGTTTTGTTTTCAGCTGCTCCTGGAGAGGACGATACTTGCTGGTAGTTACTTGGTCATGTGAGTTTATTTTCGTTTGGGATTATTTTAGCGCACTCTGTTATATAGTTATTGTTGTATTCATGTTTTCCTTCACTCTGATATTGCGATCCTGTGTTTTATAATAACCTCTGGAGACGAGTTACGGGTTTTTCATGTGACTCGGATCCAGGGCGTTACAACATTCTCATCCCCCCCCTCCTTCGGTATCATCCACGTACCATCCTCTTACCATGGGAATTTCCATGTTTAGCAAGAAGAGTAAAACGGACAGAAGAGACACTACTCATACTAGAAATGAAGGAGACAGCAAGCTAAGACTAAGGAACACCAAAACATACTTGGAACATGCTCATTCTCACTTATGTCAAATACAATGTCATAAGGAACATTACCTTGGGGTTTTGAAACCCTGGAGAGGTGTGTTTGAGCCTCCTTCAGGCAAAACAAGGGCTGGAGCAGCTCCTCTTGGCACCACCAGCAAGTTCCCTTCCTCCTTCTTCAAGTTGGGTAGTGATTGTAAGCACCTTATTTTTGCACCCCTAGAAGTGCTAAAAATGAAAACCCTAGTAGAAAAGTCAAACCCTGAGGGGTCGAAATTTGACCTTTTGATTAAGTGATAATTGGCTGCCTTGCTTTATCTCAATGGATAGAGAATCTAGACACGAGTCCAACGCAACTGAGTTTGCTGGAATCGGAGTCCGGATGAGGGTTCTATGGGCCGGTCAAACTTGAGGAAAGGCCAAAAGTTGACTTTTCTTCGAACCCCGTGCCAAGTGTTTAGCCCTATGTCATTGAGTAAAGGGCTCCGATACGAGTCTAACGCACTTGAGTTTGCTCAAATCGGAGTTTTCGGATGAAGGAGATATGAGCTGTCGAGGTTTCCGAGCAGCAAAGCCAGAAACTGCACACGTGGCACAGGAACTGCACATGTGGCAGCCAACGCAGCAAAATATCTCAGGGACTAAATCTTAATATCCAAGATTCGTACGGGGCGATCCGTAGATATACAAAAGTGTCAAATCGGTCGAATCGGTCAAGTCGAAGGGCAAATCCGTAATTTTTCGATTTGTATCCGGCATTTAATATCGGATACACTAGCTCCCCTTCATAACCGGACTTGAGGGCCGGATACAAGAAGATTTTCGCGCGAGATTCGCGCCGATCGCCCAACAAATTCGCGGCGGCATTTAATTTTCAAATGATTATGTTTTGTATCCGGCATTGAAGACCGGATACAAAGGAGTACCAGTGTATCCGGCCATGAAGGCCGGATAAGGAGAGGCCTTAATGTATCCGGCTTGAGTTGCCGGATACATTAAGTTGCCTATAAATACCAAAACAGCAGCTCATATCCGGGGTTGGCTCTTCTTGGTTGTTTTCCACCCCTTCTCCCCCACTGCACCTGGTCTGAAATCTCCCTCTTTAACCCCTACTTGCACCCCAAACCCAAAAACCTCCTTGCTTGACCATTTTACCCCTCCCCATTCCCTTCTTTCCCTCACTCAAAAAGTTGAAGAAGGAGAAGAGGTTGCTGTTGGTGTTGAAGAGGAGTGCTCCAGCCACTGTTTGAGTTCGAAAGGAGGCTCAACACATCTCATTCCAAGGTTCTAACCCTAAGGTATTGCTTCTTACTCCCACTTGTTTCACATATGTAAAAATGAGGGCATTTCACAATCTTTAAAAAGCTTGGTTTCTCTTTTGTTTGGATCTGTTTTTCTACATAGCTTGCACACATGTTCTTCTCATTTTTTGTCATATAAAAGTCTCTAAAGGTGAGATGGAGTATACGCATGGTTTGAAGGGAGGATGAGAGGGTATGTTAGGCACTTTTAAAGGATTGTTTAGGTGTTGTTTAGCATGCTTTTACTGCCATTCGAATGGGGGAGCTTGTTCCCCCTCTTGGTCACTCTCATGTACCCTTTGACCCCCCTCCTTCCCTTCTTTAAGTAGTTTGGTTCAATGATCATGTGTTTGCTTTGGATGTGGTGTAATTTGTAGGACATGCATGCTAGGTTTAGGGTGTTTATGTATGATTCATGCCTTCCCTTACACTCCCATTATGGTGCCTTTTTAGTTGCTGTTGAGGACAGCATGCATGCCATTTTGTCCTTGATCCCATGCTCACCCACCCCCAAGTATATTCATGCATAATAGCTCCCATGCAATTACTCCTTCCCCATTCATTTAGTTACTGCTTGGTGTCATTAACTTGCTCCCATTCCACTCCAATAACCACTGTTCTTCGGCATGTTCCCATACCCCCCGAATGCCCCAAGTTTAGGTCATGGGATGCCGTGCATGGGAGCCATGATAGCCCCCTTTTGGGGGGTTTGTTTATGCCCACTTAAGCACGTATCCATCGTATTCGTTTACCTACTGTTTTGCATATTTTTATGTTTCATATGACTTGCTTAATGTGATTAGTATGCTGTTTTGTCAAATATGCAGTTTAGGCGGCCGAAAGTGGACTAAGCCTTGGCCTACCGGGCCTCTCTTTTCTCCTCCCTACGTGGAGGGATGGAGACGACTTTGGGTAACCTAAACAGGGACACTTAGGTCCCTGTTACATTGCTGGAAACGTTTGGAGTGGGAGGAGGCAACCTCCCGTGCCTCCCCCCTCTCTCCTTTGTTGTAAAAAACCCCATAAGAGACCAAAAGTGTGGTCTTCCTCTTCCCTGAACCATTGTGGGCCTACCCAGGGGCCCACACCATCACTGGAACACCCCAAGAAGCCCACTTGTAGCCGGCAAAAGATGCCGAATACATTGAGACTTGTGTGTAACCGGCATCTCAGGCCGGCTACACTGCCAGAATGTTATTTTTGCTATTTTGTGATCTTATGTTGATTTTTTGGTTCATGTGATCAATCCGGATGAGCCAGAAGGGTTTCCGGGTCATCCGGAAACCCAAGATGGGCCTTGGACACCCGGTTCAAATTGATTTCCAGTGGGCCTTCCAACGGGGCCCACCAAGCCGACAAACTCATTTTTTTAAAATCAAGATAACCAAATTGATTGAGTGGGCCAAACCCATTGAGGCCCACCAAGGCCCATCTGGGGCAGCATGCATGTCTAGATCTAGGATTGGTTTGGCCGAGACTATGGGTAGGGCTGATCGGGCCCGCTAAAGCCCATTAAATCGAACCAACTTAAGTAACTTAAGCAAGATAAATCTCAAATCATTTGGCAAACAACTGTGGGGCCCGCTCAAGGGCCCGCAAAGCAATCCCGGCCCACTTTGGCATGAAATCCACTTAAATAAACAAACTTAAACTTCAAATAAAAATCAACTCATTTGAACCAAAGCCCAAAGGGCCTCTAAGGTTTAGACTGAGGCCCACCAAGGGGACATATGGGCCACACTTGGCCCACCAAGGGATCCGTGGGCCTTCCAACGGGGCCCACCCAATCAGACTCATCTCATCTTTTAACTAAAAAGATAAAATCAAGTAAAGGGACACACACCACTTTGGCGGTCCCGCCAGACTTAAACCACAATTGAATGCTGGATTAGGAATCGGGTGAGTGAGAGACCAACTGAATTGGCTCAAACCAGGGAAACTTATGGGACCCGTCACTTGACGGGGTGGACTGGGGTGTCTACGGACTTCCCCTGACCGCAACCGAGAACATACTTAGAATCTCAAGCCGCAGACCAAGCCTTAGTAAAAGAACTTAGGCACCCAGGTGTCTGCCTGCACCCCATCAGGCAGTGGCGACTCCAAACAAATCCCGAGGCACGCATCGTTTTGCGTGCGCCTCGCCGTGCGACCGAAATCGGGTGCACACAGTGATGGAGGAGGGTGGAGGAAGGCTAAAAAAGGTCTTTGGAGTGGGGCTTGGATGGTATGGAGGCAAAAGAGGTAGTTTCGTACCAGCAACAATGGGGGAGAAGGGGTGGAAACAACCCAAAAGCAACAACCCCTCCCTACTGTTCGGATTTTCTACTTATAGAACACAAAGGCAAAACCACACATACAGTGCGGTTATAACGCGGTTTGGTCAAAACCGCATAGTATGTGCAGTTTGGTCTGAACTGCATGCCATGTGCGGTTCGGCCACGTCTTTTCAGCAATGATTAGGGGACAAACTCGTGCAGGTACAGTCTGACAAATCATGCAACCGCACTGTAAGTGTGGTTACTTTTCGCGCGACGCTTGCGCTGATTGGCTCGCGCGAGCGGTGGCCGAAAAAATCAACCGCACATCATATGCGGTTGCTCCCTTTTTCTCCCTCTTTTTTGGTTGAGTTGACTGCTGAGGCAACTCAACCGCCCACTCGGACGAATTAGACTTCCACAATTTTTAATGTTTCCCATTTATCTTAATTAGTTTAATTAAGATATTAAACTTTGACTGATTTGCTCGCATCTTTTCCATCCGGGCCCCGATTCTTGCAAACTTAATTGCATTGGAACCGTGTCGAGATTCTCTACCCACTGGAATAGAGTATAGAAAACAATTTGGGCTTAGGTAAAGTGTCACTTTCTGCTCCTTAGGGTTTTGAGCTGTTTTGTTGTTCTTTAGCACATTTTTGGTTTGATCAAAATTTGGGTGCTTACAGGAGCTATGAATTTTAGAAAAATCTCCGATAAGATTCGTCGATTGTTCACATTTTCAAGCTAAGAAAGTCTCTAAAGAATTGAAGTTGTATTGTTTGTTAGGGTTTTCTAATTCCTTTTGTTAAGCAGCCATTGCTTGGGGAGGAGAAAGTGAAGGTTTATATATGTGAAATCCTGAATTTAAGGTAAATAAATAAAAAGAATTAAATATGAATATATGAAGAGTTAATGATTTTAATTAAAATAAAATGGGAGATTACATCAACATCTGGACATTTGGGGTTTTGTGCACTAATTTTGAAAATCTAAATTCAATTAAAAATATTATGAAGAATAAATCTAGAAATTTTGGAAGAGATCTAACGGTTAGATATGAAATTATTAAGAGAAGGGTATTTTGGTCAATTCTTAATTAGCTAAATAATTAAATAATTAATAGACTTGAGAAATTAGATTAGACCTAAGTTGGGTTTAATTTATATTTAAATAGCTTGATTTATGGTATAAAATGTGAAATAGGGCATATTGGTAATTATAGTCAATTCAGAGCCTTAAGTTGAGGAAAAAGAGGAATTTTTAGGAGTTTTAGTAATATTTAAAAATAAGAAAAATAATTACGAAAATTAAGAAAATAAATATTTCTTTTATTTAGAATTAAGAGAAAAGACTTAGAAGGAAGAGTTGTGATAAAATAGGAAAGTTTCTAAGTGAGATTAGGAATCTTAGAAGGGTGTGTATAAAAGAAGAAGGAAATTATTATTTAGGGTCTTTCTCATTCTCGTTGGGTGGATCCATACGGCTGGAGGAATAGAGAAAGAGAGGGAGAGATCGTGAAGAAGGAGAACTAGAGAGGAAGAGATCAAGGTTTTAAAGGCTTGGGATTTCTTCTAAAGGCAAGTAGTAACACCACGTTTTGATTAATCACTACATGGTTTTAGGTTTAATCGATATGGTTTGATTTGGAATTAATGTATGATGATTTGAGATGCAAAACCATGTATTTTATACAATATATTTCATGGGTTTGATTGATCATGGATAAAGTTTATGAAAACTGTCAACCATGCTTTTAAGTGTTGATTTTCATTGGATTTTGATTTAGATTTATTGTGAATCTATGTTTTGATGTTTTTGGAATGATCTATCATGTTTAGAGGTTGAGAATATATAATTTAGAAGTAATTTGAATTGTTGAAATCATGTTTAAAAGGATTGAAAAGGAAAAATCACGAAAATCGGAATTTCCCGAATTTGCCGGAATTGGCCGAGTGCCCGACAGGTTGCTCAAAGCAGCCTTGAGTGCCCATGTATTTTGTTAGGCCGCTCAACACAAGGTTCAGTGCCCATGTCAAGCACCTTGCCTGTGGTTAATTTGTAACTATTGCTCAACATAGGATCGAGCACCCTATTGAGCGCCTAACCCATATTTTTATATTTTGGTATTTTTGTACACTTTTGAACTATAAAATGATTTTTGTGCAAATCCAACTTATGTATTAATAATAAATAGGTGTTTATGAGATGTCCCATTTGCCAAACATTAAAATACAATTTTATAAAGATTTTGGGTACATTCTACTAAAATAGGTTTTATTTTGGTTCCAAAGAGGGTTTTGGTTCTCGTATTTTGTTTAAAATCGATTTGGTTGATTTGTACACTTGTAAAATATTGTTTTAGATGTGATTCAAGTCCTTGAATTGGTCAAATGCTTTAATAAAAAATTTGGGTACGTTGAACCTATGATTTAGAAATTTAATGAGTATTGGCAAGAGGCTTTGGACTATTGATTGAACATAAATATTCTACTCTATATATGAGATTTGGATTGAGGATTTGTGTTCTTCCATGTATAATGGAATGATTTATATACCATGATGGCAATGTGAGATCTGTTTACCATCTGAGGATGAGATTTGATTACCTCCTATGGGAGAGATGTATTACCTTCTGTGGGGGAGATGTAATCATGATATGATTGCATCCTACAAGGAAGATGTGTGTGTTACCACCTACGGGTGAGATACGTTACCTCCTGTGGGGAAGACGTAGTCCAGATGGGATTGCATCCTGCAGGAGAGATACCTCATGTGGAGGAGATGTGATTAATACGTGATTGCATCCTACAATGGAGATGGGTGTGTGTGTTACCACCTGATGTTGAAATGAGCTATCTCTCGCGGGGGAGATGTAAGTACTATGTATTTACATACTGCGATAGAGATGTGCATTCTCCTGCAGGGGAGATGTGGATACTATGTGTTTACATCCTGCGATAGAAGTATACTACCATCTACGGATGAGATTTAATTACTAATTATGAATGATTTGATTCCTTTAAAAGAAAGATATTGATTGGTATAGCCATATATTGACAAAAACGGTTTTGAAAAGAGATAGTAAAATTACATTATTGACATGATGAATTGTTTTAGGAAAAACTAGTTGTATTAATTTAGGAAACTTGTAGATTTGATTTATACGGCATTGTCTTCTTGTTTAAATGGTATTTGTGATATTGTTTTGCAACTCATGAAAGGTCTGTAAAGGATATATATATATATAAACTGCTTTCTTTCATGCATGTTGCAACTTGCTGAGATTTTATATCTCATTCTTGCTTTTAAATGTTTTGTTTTCTAGGTATTCTTGGATAGGAAGTTATGGGTTAGACCGATAATGGGCTTGAAGAACTAGGATTATTATCGGATTGAATTAAGAATATTAAATTGTGAATATTTTATGTAGTAGAACTGTGGTACTTGAGTAACTAGTAGTTTATGACTATAATTGAGATCAAGTAACCCCTTTTACTTGAGAATTTGATGTAATGCACATAAAGGTGTTAATGAATAAAATATTATCTTAGTGCACTCTAGCATCTCTTAGTTATTTTATTCTTTATCCTTGAGGCTGATTTGTTTTGTATCACTAAGTAATACCTTAATCTGAGAAAAAAAAAATGACCCGGATTTGGGGCGTTACAATATATGTAGGCTTGTGACCACCTTAAGCAACGAGGCCTTTTGAGATAAAATCCAAAATACAAAAATACGTAAGGCTCAATGGGCCAAAGCGGACAATATCATTGCTGGTAGGATTAGGGACGCTACATTATACTAAGTAAAGAGCCAAGTTAAATTTGTAGCGCCCCGGATCCGAGTTGCTCATTAAATACATAATTCGTCTCACGGTAACACTATGCATGAGCCCATAGCAAGCCAATGCCATAATATAATTCAACAATTATATCAATATTAAAGTGCGGAAACGAAATGGATATAAAAACCAACTAAACTAAATCCTTATTACTTCATAAATTCTGAGAAAGTCTTCAAATAAGATAAATAAATCTCCTACTATAAAATTTCTGGACACAAAGGTTTGCTACATCACTCACTCTCATCTCACTAATAATAAAATACTCCCTAACTACTGAAAAATAAACTCCCTAAAACATAAATCAAAATCCTACGTCAATAACTCAACCAATAACCTTTAAGATCTCTAAGTCTTCAATTCCACTAGTCCTTCTATTCCACGACGTCTTCTCCAATGATATCTAAAACAAAACATATAAAAACAATGATGAGAAATAAAATCTCAACAAGTAGCAACATGCATGCTATAAAACAGTAATAACTTTCTTTGAATCATATATATAAGATTACGGAAAAACCCTTTGGTAAAACCAAGCAATCAATCATGGTAGCATCAAGTACAAGAGATTCATTCATAATGTCATCAATCAAATGAGGATTTATCATACAAAGCATCCAAGCAACATTTACATATCATGCATATCAATATTTACCCAAATACTTTACCTGTGCCATTACTTGGCTTAATTTTACCTTCACCATTACTTCAAGGCCATTAAATGGCAACAAGGTGATGAGCACTGCCAATACCTGGCTAGGTGTGTGCTAATACTTAGCTCAAATACAAGGCCAAACGTGACTGTTGCGGCAAGATGATGAGCACTGCCAATACTTGGCTAGGTGTGTGCTAATACTTAGCTCAAATACAAGGCCATAAAGGCTGTTGCGGCATGAAGGATGAGCATTGCCAATACTTGGCTAGGTGCGTACTAATACTTAGCTCAAATACAAGGCCATAAAGGCTGTTGCGGCATGAAGGATGAGCACTGCCAATACTTTGCTAGGTGCGTGCTAATACTTAGCTCAAATATCAGGCCATAAAAGCTATTGCGGCATGAAGGATGAGCACTACCAATACTTGGCTAGGTGCATACTAATACTTAGCTCAAATACAAGGCCATAAAGGTTGTTGCGGCATGAAGTATGAATACGGTCAATAATGGCTCACGTGTATGCCATTACTTGGCTAAATACACGACCGATAACGACTCACAGGTAGGCCAATAATTGGCTGTACCTGCAAGAATACAAGAAGAACCTTTCCGCAAGATACAATAATCCACATCCAATCATATCCACCAAATAATGCATAAATAATCGCATACTTAATTCCAAGCCTAATTTCACGTCAATAATAACTCAAATAACAACTCAGCAATCCAACATGTTCAAACACCCAATACATGCATAGAAAACCCAAGGAAATCAATCAATGTTCATGTGAGCACCAAACCATGTAATAGCTGTGAAAAAATACACCAAATCCATGCTAAAATAGGTCAAACAAAGAAATACACACATAACAGATATACAAAGGCCAAAACCCAACTAAGATTCAACTAACTAGTATGTCTAAAGCAAAAGTGATACCCATTCAAACTTCCAAATCCACCAAAGAAGCAAAATCTCCTTTTCCACCAAAACGTACCCAAATTCTTTATGAAAATCCAAATAATGTTTAGGCCAGTGCAAACACTCTCAAAATACCCTAATCTAATTGGTACATGAATTGGAATTTCCCGAAAACAAGTTTTGAATCAAAAACTAGGTCAAAAGTTAAAGTTCCTTAAAATCTGACAGTGGGCGCTTGAGCGCTGACAGGCGCTCGAAGAAAATTCAACTCCAGGTTTGGTCGCTCGAATGGCGCTTAAGCGCGATTCCAGGCACTCAGTCTAATAAAAATTTCTGGTTTCGGGTTCTAATTTTCAAAAAAACACAGGCGAGGCGCTTGGCATGATGCTCGAGCGCTAAGCCTAGCGTCCGTATAAATCTGGAAAATTCTAGGTTTTTCTAAATTCTGCAAATTTTCATTCTAAATCCTAATCACACCAAACCAACTCCCCAAATCACTTCTAAATCATGTAATATCATCCTTAAACATGCTAAATCATTCCAAACATATCAAAACATGAATTCACAAGTATTCTAAATCAAATCCTAATAAAATCCATACTTTTCTTCAAACAAGATTAACAATTCTCATAAATTACTAATCCAATAATATTTAATCCATCAAGCATATCCAAATTCACCCAATTAATCCACTCAAAATACAATTTGGCGATTAATCCAGAAAACATAAAATAATTTTAGAATTGTTACTACTTGCTTCAAGAATGTGAAATCTCTTCTTTTCCAATAACCTCAAGTTGTAGCCGATTTTCTGAAATTTTTGCACAACTCTAGGGATCACCAAATCAAATCTCCATTGTTCAGATTGAAGAACTACCAGCCTAGGATAAAACCTCCAAATTTGAGGCCGATCCAACAGCTAGATTTCTATAGATCGTCGTTCGAAGTATGCTGGTCAGACTTCTCTTCAACTCCTCTTTTCTCTAAAAAGTGTCTTACTTTCTCTCCTTTCTCTCTCTATACTTTCCTCCCTTTATGAGTACGAATTTTCTCTTCCTTTCTCCTCACTTTTCAATTAGTAGGAAACCCCAAATCATCCCTAAAGCCTTCCTTTTATAGGCTCACTCAAATACAAGTCCTAATTGGTTTAGGAAACTTTTTAATTAGGATTCCTAATTCTATTTGGAAAACTTCCTTACCGTATCTCTCCTTTCTAATTCCTCTTTTAAATATCTCATACAAAAGAAACTCCTAATTTAATCTATTTTCGTGCTAATTATTTCCCCTATTTTTAAATATTACCAAAACACCCAAAACTCCTCTTTCTCCTCAATTTAAGGCTCCTTACTAATAATTACCAATATGCCCTTTTCTCACCTATTAGACTATAAATCTCACTATTTATATTCAAATCAAACCTAACTTAGGTCTAACTTAATTTCTTAAGTCTAATCATCATTAATTAATTCATTTATTATTTTTGCTAATTTAAAAATGACCAAAATACCCTTTTCTTCAATGTGGTCATATTTAACCATTCACTTTCTTCCAAAATTTCCAGATTTAATAGCCTCATTATTTTGGATCAATTAGGCATCCTAGATTAATGCACACTTCCGCAAATCATTATAATACTTGTTCTATCTCCAATTATTTCAAATAAAATTATTATCTTTCCAAATATTAATATTTAATTTCTTTTTATTTATTTACTGAAAATTTGGGATCTCACAAAATTACTATTATATCCTAAGCTTTATAAACCTTATTATTATTATTTATTAAATTCAAGTTTAGTTAGCAATTTAATAATTTAAAATTGAGAATTTCTAGGGTGTTATAGACCATGTCTTACGACATAAACCATAAATGAATGAGAAAGGGAGAGAGAATTGTCATGGTGCATTTATGTGAAGATTTGAGAGAGTCCTAAATTTAGGAGAGAGATAGAGAGAGGAGGCTTTAGAAAACTCAAGTGCTATCGAGTTGGTATTGCCCTAATCATAGTCAACTTTGGCTAAGTTAGACAATTTCCATGTTCATTTATTATACAAGGATGTCAACTTGTCCTGATAGGGGCGAATACCAAGTAATATTAGCCAAGTTTTCAAACCATGAACCGGAGAACAAGAAATTTGCTAAACTACAACACGATAAAGTCACCATAATTTTCTAGTTGGTGTAAAATCCCAGATTTTAGTAAATAGACTAATTGGATAATAATATGCAGGAGATGAGATTTTGGTTCAACCCGGAGGAGTTCAAGATGAACCGGAGATGACAGGAGAGCCTATATAAGGTGAGTTCATGATTATTGGCTAAGTATTAATTTAATATAATAATTATTGTTGCTATGGTTTATATTAGTAAGAATTAATTGTATTATAATCAAGGAGAATAAATAAGAGTTGGTTGAACCCAAGGAGAGTGGGTTGACCCAATGATTATTTGGTTTAAAGAGTAGTGGGTTTAAAGGTTTGGTTGTAAATTGGTTTAATGAAGAGGGGGGCAATTAAGTAAAAGACTTTAATTAATAAAATAACCTAGTAGTGCATGGAGTTGCTATTCACGTGGAGTTTAAAAACCCAAATTAGAAAAATAGCCGCACGTCCTTGCTTGTTTCCTCTATTCTTTTCCTAGTTGCCTTGTGATCAAACCTAACCCTAAAGCACCTGTTGGAGCCATCTTAGAGAAGGAAAAGAGAGGATTTTCATGCACAAAGAACTTAGGTAAAAGCAAGTAATAAACAGTTTTGTTTTTGGAGAAAAAGATATGTTGCTAGATTCTAAAAACGTGATTTTCTTAACCCAGACGTAATCGGGCTTGTTGGGATCATTTGACAAACTTAGGAGTGATATTTCGTTGCTTTTAGAGAAGGTTTAAGTTCCTAAAACCAGGTAAGTAGTCCGTTGACGCTTGCATAAAATCTAAATTCGTGTTAAGACGATATACATGGTTATTCGGTGTTTGATGCGTTTGTTTTTGTTATTTATGATGTTTCAATTGTTGGGAATTGTTCTAGCATGTTTATAAAGTATTTTAGAATGGTTTTGATGCATTGAATATTGAGTTGTGAAATTTTTATGAAATTTCGCAAAGCTACGGATTTTTCACATATCGGGCCGCTTGAGCAGTTGCTCGAACGACCTATGTATTTATTCAAAACCCGAGAGCAATTTTACCCAGATTAAACTGACGCTAGAACAGTAGCTTGAGCGATCTATCGAGCAACCAACCCTGAATTAACCTACACTGTAAGGCCGATCGAGCACCCTTGGCCGCTCGAGCGACCAGTCTGTCAGATTTTTGGAAATTGACTTTTCAACCTAGTTTTTCACCACGAAAGTGTTTTTATCCAAATTTAACCTATGTACCATCAAGATTGGGGTATTTGGGAAGTGTTTGCACTGGTGGATGTTTAAAATTCATTTTTATAAAGATTTTGGGTAGATGTTTCTAAAGAGGCACTTTTACTTGATTCTATTGTTCCAAAAGATTTTACTTTTAACCAAGGTTGGTTTTGTGAGTTCATACACCTGTATTTGGGTGATATGAAGGTATTTTGTGCATCGATGGAGTCGATACACATTCGGGACATATTGACCCATTGAAACCTGGAGTTTTGGACATATGACTTGGTGCATTCTGTTTTGGTTTTGGGTCACTGGTGTGACAAGACTGGTGCCTGATTTATTGTTTCCCACATGGGTGGATTTGGTTACAGATATGGTTCTGTATTTTGGTGGGGTTTATTGAGAAGTATGTCCGTTACCCTGGTTGGTTTTTCTCACTGTTGAGTGGGCTTAGCAGTTATATGGATCCATAGAATAGCTAGTAAGAGAAATGTGTATTAGAGGGGTTTGAATTCTGTGTCTGAGGCATTACATCATCTCGAGGATGGTACCGCTCCTAGATTGGTCGGTCGCTACGTTACCCACTCCTAGATTGGTTGGGCTGTACATGCTAACTCATGGTTAGGCTCTTCCGTTGGTGTTGAATAGCCAAACTGCAGGGCAGCTAGTCCATCGTAATTCGATTAGGTAGCATATTGGCACATGTCTACTCTCTTTTTCTGGTATACTATTTCATGAGTCCCATGAGGTGGACAAATTGTATTTCAATGTTGTCTTGATTCTTATTGTGATTATTCGAATTAAGCGATGCCTATTTTATTGTGGTCAACTATTTGCATAACTGCTTACTAAGATGTTGTTTCTCACATTATTGTTTTATCGATTTTGTTTTTAGATATTCCTGGAGAGGACGTTGCTGGGGTAGAGACTCCGAGGGATTACTGTGATTATCCGGAAGAAGACAATTTCATTCCTGTGTAAGTCCAGGAGGACATGGAGAGACATTTAGATTTATTTTCTTAGGGATTAACTTTAGTATTTTACTTGAGGAGTTTGATGTTATTTAAAGGATGATTGGTATCTTTACTCCACACCCTTGGTGGATGTTATTTAATTGAACCCTTTCTAGACTTCATAGATGAAATATAAAAGGATTATTTTGGTAGTTTAATTCCGCACTTTCTAAAAGATGTTCTTAATTCCGCACTCTGATATCATAAATGAAATTGTTTAAGTCTGAAATAGTTGTTTTGGGCCATTTTCCTTAACGAACCAGATTCAGGTTTATAGGTGTAAATAAACTTGGATCTGCGGCGTTAGAGTTGGTGAGCAAATAATATCCCATAATCTAATAGAATGATAACACAATTGAGCTGTATTGGATAGATTCCTAGGTGTATTGGATTTGCCCCTACTACCTTTAATGTGCACAAGTTATGCAAATCCCACAAAATCCAACCCCAACAACATAACAATTAAAATGAATCAAGTTACTGATCGTTAAGGATGTATAAATGAGTTTAGATATTGATCTTTAAAGATGCGGATATTGTTGTAACGCCCCGAACCCGGGTCAATGCAAACCGGCACCTGACTCGAACCCGGTTCGCTACTATAACAACCTGAATTCAGTTCAACAACCAAATCCGAGGTGTTACTGGCCCATATCAAATATACATCAAGAATATACCAGACTAAAGAATTAAAATCCATTCAATTAATTAAACTATCAGAGTGCAGAAACAAGTATGTGCGGAAGTGTAGTCTAAAATCCTCAAATAAACATTAAAGTTAATCATCAATCATTAATATCAAAGTCTGGTAAAATAAAATGGTTACTATCTCTCTCATCTCTCTAGTACATCAAATCCAAATGAATAATAGTTTAATCAAAAGTACTAAGTCTATATCAATCATCCACCTCAGACAATATCCAGGTAAAAGTAATCCTCCAGTGTATACTCAGCTACCTCTCCCTGGAAATCACTAAGATCCCCCTCTCGCGTATCAGCTGAAAAATGAAATAAAAGTAGGGTGAGATGCGAATATCCCAGTAGGTAACACATGCATGATTAAACAGTTTATATAAGTAAAATAACAGTTCGTGCACGATTAAGCAATATCGACTAAGCCGGCTCGTATAATCATTCGTATCATTCATGAATACAAAACAGTATGATAAACAGTTCTAGAGATGAATTTCAGCAAGTTCCATTATAAGAATCCAATATCAAAATCAATGACATAATTCATACATTGCTAGGATGCACTAAACAGTCACATCCGATCAATATTTCAATCACATGCCTCCAGCATGTATACAATAATAATAATAACAAGTGTTGTGATTTCAGTGTCATTTGTAGGACTCACAAAGATAAATAGACCTTTTGAGATGATTCTCAACCAATTGCTATACCACCGTGCAGCTTAGGAGCAATGCTATTAATGATACTCAAGTCCCATGCAGCGCAGCTTAAACAAGAGCCGTAGTCACTGACTTATTACACACGTACCCATCAGAGTTGACATGTACCACCAGAATGCAGCACCATAATCAATACATGGAGATGGTCACTTATCCACATGTACAGGGAATCACCAGCGGCTCACCGAGGTGTCCCTCCAGACATAGGACCTTCCCAGACAAACTAACTTGCAAAGGAAGCGCGTCGCATATAGGAGTAACTCAACCCAAATGACATGTCCCTCAGCTATCTAGCAACAACTATGGATCCATAACCAGCTATGCCCACTAGACTCCAAAATTCCCTAAAATATAATATTTCTATAAGGGTTGGTGCCTAGCGGCATATAAAGGTTAAATCTGTCAATTATTTCAATATTCGGTCATCTGAGTTCTAAATTCTCTTTATAAAGTTTTCTGGTTTATAGTGTCATTTAGAGTTGTTTTGATAATCAAATAATAGTTAGATTTTCCAAAAACTAGATTTCTCAATTACTTTCAAAGTTTTGCAACTAATGTCCTAAATATCTTCCTAATTTATTTTTCTTTAAAGCAAAGAATCAAATAATTTATTTTGGTCTTAAAACATCTTATTTAATCATTAAAATTGTCTAAAAATAGTTTGGAATTGAACCAAGGTTTGAAATTTCGAAAATCTGCAAAATCTGAACAGAGCGCCTAGGATTGCTCAGGATCGCCCCTGCAGTCTGTGGTCAGCGGTAGTGCAAAATAGGACACCGATGGTACGTCTTCCAGCGGTCTTCGGCGATCTAATATTTTTAACTAGCGCCGAGGATCGCCGCTGATCGCCGAGTACAGTTGAGGTCGGCGGTCATCCAAAAACGAACAGAAACACTTCCAAAACGTGATTTTTCCTATTCTAAGCAATCCCATAATACTTGTAATGATTATATCATGCATCATACATATATCTACATCATAAAAACATGGTTTGAAGATTAAACTAACGTTAAATACAAAAACGAGTGTAAACGGTGTCACCTACCTCTTAAACGTGCGTGCTTCTCCTTCTTCTCCAACCAACTACACTCACAGACCTGATATAACCCCAGGACAACGAAGAACTCCAAAAACCAGACCTTTCTTCCTCCTTCTTCTTCTCCCTCAGTCGTTCGGTCGCTTGTCGCTTGCGGCTGAAGTTGACGAGCGAAAATACAACGTGTAAGTTTTAGGTTATTTTAATTGGTATTTATACTCTCCGATCCCATGTATCTTACATACACAAAACTCCATACGCACGCCCAATCAGAATACATACCTCGATATCTCATGATCGGACGGTCAGATCTACGTCTAATTCTGGATCTCCACTAATTAGATCATCCCCTACAATAATAAAATATTTCCATCAATTATAACTCTCAATAATATTATTTATTAATTTAATTTATTATTTAGGGAAAATTCGGGGTTTTACAATTGTATTGAGGAAGACAGAGAGACCAACCAAGCCCCTGCAATAATGGACAAATGGGCAGAAAAAAAGTGATTTGCAAGTGGTCATAGTGGCCACAATAATTAGCACAGTGTAGGAAAGTTCTTACTGAAGACAACTAGACATCAAAACATAAGATATTTTGAAGATCGTCCAGATTAGTATTTTAATCGTAGTCCAAAATGCAAGAAGAATTCCACAACAAAAACCATAAACAAACAAATATAACATATTTTCTTTTCTTTTTTTCTGCATATCTATGCCCCCCGCTTGTATTGAAAGACTTCATAGACTAGTTGATTGCTTAGAGAAAAATTTATATCTCTCAATCAAAAAAATTGAAACCAAATTACTGATTGAGAAAATTACATTATTGATCTTGCTCTAAAGGAAGATACATAACTAAGGTGTATGAGTTTTACTTTTTTTTTTATTTGTAGAGGATGGAGTTTCAAAGATTAAAAGCAATTAGAAAAAAGTCAATATATATTTATAATTAACAGTGATTTTTATATCTTCTATTTATAATACATATTTATAATGTTGACAATTAATGTGTCCAAGGATCCCAAAATAGAATTCATATATAAGATCTTGGAATCTCATATTGCTCAGGAAGAAGAAAATGAAGGTTTTCATATATGTAGGCTTGTAAATCCCTCAAGTCATGAGACCTTTTGGGTAAAAACCATGAGATCCAATGGGCCAAAGTGGACAATATTGTTGTTGTTAGGATTGGGTCGTCACAAAATGGTATCAAAGTCAGACCTTGACAACAGAAATTGTAGGACTTTGATATTGCCTAGTGTATGTAAGTGGGCTACATGTGAGGTGGCAGGCTACTGGGGCTAGCAAGCTATCGCACATGGAAATACAGCCTTATGGGGTGGATTGTGAGATCCTAGAATCCAACATTGCTCAGGGAGGAAAAAGTGAAGGTCCATATACATAGGCCTATAACTCTCTCAGGTAACAAAGCTTTTTTTGGCGTAAAACCCATGAACAAAACCGTAGGGCCCAATGGGCCAAAGCAGATAATATCATTGTTTGTGGGGTCGGGTTGTTACATCATAATTGTTTTTATCTTCATGCTAAGATTAGACAAATACTTAACCTAACTTAAAGTGATAGTATTTTTATGAACAATAACATATGTGGTAGATGATTTCATTTGGCTCAAACCACTGTTGCCTTTGGCCCAGTTTAGCTTGGCACCCAGAAACTTGCTTAAGGGCATTTCTCTTAGTTTACTTTAGTTATGTGTTAGTAACCTTAAAAAAGAGGCCCCCGTGTTTGTCGGAACAAGTTACCGAATATCGGCTGGAGCTCCGCCGGATCTTCACCACGCGTCCTCAAACCTCCTCACATTAGACATTAGCGAAGACATCTCTTCGTCTCCTCACATACTGCTCAAAACGAAAAACACAAAAATTAAGAAAAAGAACAAATATTTCAAACATCCTACTTCCCGCTTCCGCCCAAATAGCAAAGAAAAAAAAATCCACTGGTTTGGTGTCGCTCTCCTCAGAGGATGTCGAACGTTGAGAACGACAACATTATTTCCCACTACAATATTCATTCCAGATGTCCGGCATCATTCCACCACCTTCTCCTGAACTCAACATGTTCTATACGTGTTTTTTCACTTGCAATCGCTACCTTGAATCCCTGCCTTGAACTATTCAAGATCGCTCATCAGATCAAGGGCAGAGGTGAACATCAATTGACTCTTGCTTTTAGATACAGAGCATCCAAATAAGGGCTGGCTGTCAACAATAGCGGTTCACCTTTTCGAAAGAGAGCACTGGCTCAGCTCGTGAGCGGAAGGTGGACTCAATGCACTTCAAATATTCTAGATGCATTGTGGAATAGAGTTGGGATAGGGTAGTTTGTTGAATGGGAATAGATTTTTAGTTGTATTGGTAGACATTACGTGATCGTGTTGTTTAAGTTTGAAAGAGTCCTCTCTCTGCAATCATCCCACTCCATCTTCTCCTAAACTCCACAACCACTGCCCCTCATCTACAATCACTGCCTCATCTAGGCTCTTACAATCACATTAAAAAAAAAACAAGGTATGTTACATCTCACCTACAATCACATCAAAATATAGTGTCCATTGCAGACTTGATCCATGCAAGGTACTTAGGTACACAGACATGTAGATTATTAGATCAGAATACCATTCGGTTTCTTCTAGTATGAACCACACTGTTCAATGATGTCCCTCCTATAGCTATTGCTGTTCTTCAATTTTCTAGAATTTTCACGAAATTCTACCTAATTTCCCATTTTGAGGGCACTGAAATATACATATCAGGAATATTTCCCTGAAAAACGATATTTCTTCTAGATTTTTTACATATTAGGAATATTTCCCATTTCGAGGGCACCGAAATGAAAGTTTCTGTTCTATCTAGGAAACTTGTTATTGTTTTGTGGAATTTTGATACACTTTCTAGTTGAGTAGAGGTTCATGATTTTTCATCTGTTCATCATTGTTGCTTTCAGTGGTACTAACTAATCGTTGGGTTCTTTATTTATTGTCATTTGAAAGGCAAAACTTTAGTTTATTATTTTTGTTTTGATATATATTGATGTAATTTTTAAGCCTTTTCAATTTTCACTTCTTTTTGTTGATATTTCAAGAAAGAGAACATTTCGTGTATTAAAAAAGATTGATCTTATGGACAAGGGAATTGATGCAGTTGATGTAAGTTTGCTTATTATTTGTTAAAATGTTATAACATGATATTACGATAATGCTTCATGTGAATTGTCTTTAAAAAAATTTCCTTTCTCATTAAATCAGATTAAGAAATGCTTATATTTATATAACTATTTTATTGAATTGTTTACTTTCATGCTTCAAACATTTCATGTTTTAGCTTGCATTTAAGTGGACTTTTTGCTTGTTCTTCTTTTTTCCTGTTTTACCTTTTTTTTTAAACCTAGGAAACTTGCTATTGTCTTGTACTTTGGATAAATGATAAAATTAAGCCATCTTCTTCCATATTTCACTAATCATGTTTGTTAATATATCAAGAAACTTATTTCATGTTTGTTACCTTGCATTGTTGAAATAACCCAATAAGATGAAAGATAGTACCTTTAATCATCTATTTCTAGATGATACCTAAACTCTCATTTGATTTTTATGTAGCATAAATTTTATGCATAGAAATTGTTTATAATAGTTAGTAGCATTATGAAATTTTCTAATAAATCTTTTTGACAATAAAAATGAATGAAAAATATGTGGAGGCAGCCAGTTGTAAATCGATGGGAAATGAGGACTTCATTAGCGATATAGTTAGATACACTGATAACTTGAATAAGCACAATGGTTGCATAGAAGAGGTGAACCAAATGAATTACATACCAAACATTGGAAAGGAGTCCAAATCAAATGAAGAGGTAGAAATGCTTTATAATAACTATGCTAGAGTGACAAGATTTAGTATTCAAAGAAATAAAGTTCATAGAAAATTTGGTGTTATTGTTGATAGAATTTTTTGTTGCTCTCGAGAAGGAAAGTATGAAATAGATAAATGGCGAGAAGAAAATGTAAAAAACCTAGCATTGAGACAAGGATTGAATGCAAAGCAAAAATGAGAATTAGGATGAAGTGTGATGGTAAGTTTTAAGTCACAAATTTCGAGCCATTGTATAATCATGAATTAGTTCAACTTAAGATGGTTCATTTATTAAGGTCCCATAGAAAATTGACTATTGCACAAGCAGCTCAAGTTGATACGCTGGCAGTTCTGGTGTAGCGCCTTCTACTATCACGGAACTCATGAGTTGACAAGCATGAGGTTCTGGGAATATTGGTTTTACTATTATAGACTATAATAATTATTTGCACTATAGGCGGAAAGTGACCATGAAGAAAGGAGATGCTAAGGTTCTATTGGAATATTTTCAGAAAAAGAGATCAAAAGACCCTACATTTTTTATGGCAGGCTATTATAGAAGATTCATTGAAGGATTTTCAAAGATATCTGCCCCACTATCTAATTTGACAAAGAAAGCTGTAGCATTCAAGTGGGATGAGAAGTGTGAAACAAGCTCCCAAGAGCTAAATAAAAGGTTGACCACAGCTCCAGTTCTTATTGTACCCACAGTAAATGATGGGTTTGTGGTGTACTATGATGCGTCACATATTTGACTTGGATGTGTGTTGATGCAATCTGACAGGGTAGTAGCTTACGCTTATAGATTGCTTAGACCCCATGAGCGTAACTATCCTACACATGATTTGGAGTTGGCCACCATTGTATTTGCTTTGAAAATATGGCACCACTATTTATTTGGAGCTAAATTTGAGATTTTCTCATAACATAAAAGCCCGAGGTATCTTTTCTTAAAGAGACTTGAAAATGAGACAAAGAAGGTGGATGGATTTATTGAAAGATTACAGATGCACCATCCAATATCATCCTGGAAAGGCCAACGTTGCGGCAGATACACTAAGCTGCAAAGGAGAAGCAGATGATTCTGTTGCCACCTTGGCATCATTCATGGCAAGTCAATGTAGTCTTATTGATGAGATTAGAAATTGGCCTGGGGAGTTCAAATTGTCTAGTGGAGGTGTGAGTGTAGCATGGTTACAAATTGAGCTAGATTTGATTGAGAGGATCATAGCAGGGCAGTTGGTAGATGAAGAGTTGGTTAAAACCAAAGAGCTTGATGAGGACATCAAGACAGTCATTCTTGAAGAAAGTCATAGAACGAGATATACTGTGCATCTAGGAAGTACTAAAATGTACCGGAATTTGAGAGATATTTATTGGTGGAGTGGCATGAAAGGTGGAGTGGCATGAAAAGAGAAATAGCTGAGTTTGTATCCAAATGTCTAGTGTGTCAGCAAGCGAAAGCTAAGCACAACCATTCTCCTAGATTACTACAGCTACTTCCCATTCCTTAATGGAAGTGGAAACACATATTGTCACGCCCCAGAACCAGGTACGCTTCTCCAAGGCATCCCCCTGTCCCAGGTCGTGACGGGTTGGTCTTTCGACCTAAAGAAATGCAGATAAATAAAACTTTTTCCTATTGGTGCAAGTGATAAACAATTCATACTTGTGAATATCAAAAGTGTGCTTATATAAAGTTGAAATGTAATAAGTCCCAAGGACTTCAAAATATTTACAAAATGTGGGTGACTAATCACTCCTCTCAAGTGTAAGGTTTACATGTCCAAAAATGTACAACTATCGTATACAAAAAAAATAAATCCTAAGTAGGTCTGTAAAAGTCTTCCTCTCTATATGTAATGCCCCGGATCCAGGTTTATTTAAAAACATAAACCCAAATCTGGTTCGTTAGTATAATGGCTCAAAACAACTAATCCAGACTTAAAAAATTCCATTAAATATATCAGAGTGCGGAAATAAATGACAAATCTTCAAGAAGCATGGAATTTAACCACCAATAATAGTATATTCAAAAAGTCTGGAAAGGTTCAATTAATAAGACAAGCGACATCTAGTAAAGTTATGTAAATAAAATTTCCAATAATCCCATAAATAACATCAAAACTCTCAAATAAAATAATCGAATGTCAATCCCTAAACAAAAACTAAATTTTGATCTCCATATCTTCCTGGACCTACACAGGAATGAACTAGTCCTCTTCCTGGTAATCACAGTAATCCCCCGGAGTCTCTACCCCAGCAACGTCCTCTCTACGAATATCTGAAAACTAAACCGATAAATAATAATATGAGAAACAACATCTCAGTAAGTAGTCATGCAAATAGTTGACCACAATAAAATATGCAACGCTTAATCAAATTAACCACAATACAATACAACAGTATAATAAAAACAGATCAAATCCAATTGTTCACCTCATGGGACTCATGAAATATTAAACCAGAGTATGAGAGTAGACATGCGCCAATATGCTACCTAACCGAATTACAGTATACCAGCCGCCCTGCAGTTTGGCTATTCAACATCAATGGAAGAACTCAACCATGAGTTAACATGTACGGCCCACCTACACAAAATTCAAACCCCTATAATAAACATTTCACTTACTAGCTATTCTATGGATCCATATAACCACTAAGCTCACTCAACAGCGGAAAACCAAACCAGGGAATTGACATACTTCTCAATAACACCCACAAATACAGAACCTTATTTGTATACCAATAAACAAATCCGCCTTGTGCAAAATAAGAAAACAGGCACCAGCTTTGTCACAACTGTGACCCAAAAACCAAAACAGAATGCACCAAGTCATATGTCCAAACTCCAGGTTTCAACAGGCAAATATGTCCCGGATGTGTATTGACTCCATTGATGCACCAAATACCTTCATATCACCCTAATACAGGTGTATGAACTCACAAAAATAACTTTGGTTTGAAATTGAATCATCTGGAACAACGGAATCAAGTAAAAGTGCTTCTTTGGAAACATCTACCCAAAATCTCTATAAAATTGAAATTTAAATATCCGCCAATGCAAACAATCCCCAAATACCCTAAACTTGATGTTACATGGGTTAAAGTTGGATAAAAACACTTACGTAGTGAAAAATTAGGTTAAAAGGTAACTTTTCAAAAATCTGACAGACAGGGCGCTCGAGCGACAGTTGGGCGCTCGAACAGCCTAACAATTTGGTCGTTTCAGGGTTGGTCACTTGATGAATCGCTCGAACGACTGTTCAGGCATCAATTCAATCTGGAAAAATTGCTCTCGGGTTTTAATAAAATAAAAAGGGCGCTCGAGCGACTACTCGGGCGACCCGATACGAAGAAAATCCGAACTTCTGCAAAATTCCATAAAAATTCCACAACTCAATATCCAATGCATCAAATCCATTCTAAAACACTTTAAAAACATGTTGGAGCAATTTCCAACAATTAAATCATCATAAATCACGCAAACAACTCATCAAACTTCCGAATAAACATGGATATCGAAAAAACACGAAAATATTTTTGTGCAAGTTTAAAGGGACTACTTACCTAGTTTTTTAAGCTTAAACCTTATCTAAAAGCTCTCCAAAATCACCCCCAACGAATGCCTATTTGATCACGTCAATCCTCTATCACTTCTGGATCAAAATCATATCTTTAGGAACCAAAAACAATGCTCTAACTTTCAAAACTACAACTTTCTCTTGGTTTGCTCTTACCTGGGTTTTTGAGCACAAAAATAATCCATCCTCCTTATCTAAGACGGCTCCAACAAGTTCTGGAGATTAGGGTTTTACTTTAGGAAGAAGAGAGAAGAATAGGAGAAGAACAACTAAAGTGGACGGTTGTTCTCTTTGGGTTTGGACTGAGTTGCTTCATGCATATTTAGGTTTAGTTTATTATTTATTTCCTTTTACCATATGGCCCTCCTTCTTTAAGCCAAACCTTGAAGCCTTAAACCAAACAAAGTTTTGGGTCAACCCACTCTCTTGGTGGTTCGACCAACTCCCTTAGTTTCATGTATATTTTATTTCCCAATTAATTCTCACTAATATATATCATAGCACACTACAATTAATTATATTAAAATTATACTTGGCGATTAATCATGTACTCACCTTATATAGGCTCTCCCATCACCTCCGATTCACTTTGACCTCCTCCGGGTTGAACCAAAATTTCATCTCCTGCATATTATTTACCCAATTAGTCTATTTAATAATTAATTTATTCATTACTAAAATCTGGGATTTTACACTATACCCAATGGCCTTTTCCTTGCCTCTATCCCTAGTCTGGTCCTTCACACCAGATATTGATGGATCTGAAAAATAAGATGGTAAACAACTGTGAGACGGGTGTCTCAATAAGCAACACATGCATGGTCGATGAAAACACAGTTTAGGCATGTTATTATTCGATAAACCATGACATGCGGTTAGTTGAAAATATTAAATAAAGTATCATAGTTCAGTGCCATCCCGATGGTGCATGCTTGTGCTTAAGTGTACAGTATAATCGTTTAACAACAACCATTCGTATATTCTTATCACTTGTTATCTAGATTGTTTAATATATAATGCACATGACCTCTGTAAAACCCTGGATTTTCCTAAAAATAAAATAAATAATTAATAAATAAATTATGGAGGAAAATGCTAAGGAATATAATAGTAGGAGAATTAAAGAGAGATATAGAGGTTAAAATAGGAATTTAAAGAGGAAGGGTAATTTGGTCGTTTCAATTTGTTAAATTCCTGAAGAAAAATAAGATAATTAGTTATTAAGTCAACAAATTCAACTAGACAAAATCTTAGCTTAGTTGGATGTAAAATAATGAAATTAAGGCTTAAAGGGTGAAAAAGGGCCTAATGGTAATTATACTATTTAGTGTCCAAAATATAGGTAATTTGAGTGAATAATAAAAGTCTAAGTTCAATTTAAAATTAGAAATAAGGTTAAGCACGAAAATTAATTAGGAGATCCTTTAAAAGAGAGTTAAAGGAGTTAAATTAAAGAGAAGGGTAGAAGAGGGAAACACTAAGTGTATTAGAATAAGCTAAACCTAATTAGAGTTGAACTAGTAGGGAGGCTATAAAAAAGAGGTTTAAAGAGTGTTTTATGTTTTGAAAATAATTTAGAAGGAGAGTGAAATTTGTGCATAAGTGATAGGAGCCAAAAATAGAAGGAGAGAAGAGAGAAAAGAAAGGAGGAATTAGAAAGAAGAGAGTTGCAGAGATGGCCGACCAGCCAATTTCGAACGGCGAGCTAAGAATATCCAACTGTTGGAATGGGCTAAAATTTTAGGGTTTTGTTTTACTCATAGAAGACTTCAAATTGAACAGTGGAGATCAAAATTGGAGAAGTCTAGAGGGGTGTGGTAGAGCTCCAAAAACGGGCACAGGCGAAGTTTCTGAAAAATCTAGGTTCATCATAAGGCAAGTAGCAAACCCTTGAAACTGGAAGAACTGCATGTTTTCTCGTGATTTTGATGTTTAATCATATTGTTTTGAAGTTGGATTTCATGGTAAAAAGCTTACTTGTTTATAAAGAATTGTTTGGTGATTTATCTTTCTTTTGGAAATCAAGAAAAGATTGATCATGATGAGTTTAAACTTCAAAAGAAACTCAAAGATAAGTGGAAAGATGATGGGATTAGTTTAGGGTTCTCCTAGAACTAGTTTAGGATGGAAATTAGTTGTTTAGAATCAAAACAAGTAAATAGTATGTATAGAAAGTTCTACAATTTCCGTAATTGAACAAAAACAATGTTAAAGCTGGAGCGCTCGATACACCACTCGAGTGTTACTTCAGGCAATAGGCCTTTGAAAAATAACAGAACCTGAAAACCTACCCGCTAGAACAGTTGCCCGAGCGACCCTTTGCAACCATCTGTCAGAAATTTGAAACCTTGGGATTTGTGCCCAGATTCAATTTCTAATGATTTTCCTTAAAATCTTAATGTTGTAACACCTGTAAATAGGGTAATTTGAGATGTAGGAAGTGAAGGAATTAAAATCGGATAAAAGGGTAATTATTTGGGATAATGAATGTAATATGAATCAAAGGAGACTAGTTAAGGTATACCTATGCACTCAAACCACTTTCATTAGGATTCTAAGTATGACACCAAGTCTAACAAGTCACAATAGACCTAAATTAACTTCTGGAAAGAATCAATAACGTAATCCAAAGGTTTTAGAGAATTAAGGTATTAGTTAGTAAATAAGGATTTAAAAGTAAAGATTTTAGGATGAACCAAAGTATAGAGTTTGGAGTAAACTTTGTAAGAAATAAAAAATAACATGAATACTGAATTAGAAAGATAAACTAAGCATGCTCACACTAACACGACTCAAATCTAAACCTTTTATTTAGAATTTGTGTATACTCTCGTACTTTTCTTATTAAATGATCTGGAACTTTGTTTAAGAACTGTTTAAATGGTTATTTTGAACATCTTTTGGTTGGACACCGTTGTTTTGGAAATTATTGCTGGACACGGCACTTAGGACATGGTTGTGATTATTGGTACAAGGTTTATCACCGAATATTGTATTATTGAGTTATTCAAGGTTTTGATTGTGAGTTGTGTCTAGTGGGCAATGCTTCGTATGGATCCATAGCTTAGCTAGGAAGTGAAAGGGAATTGGCTGGTAAGTTATTCTTGTTCGGAACTCCCTAGTATGCGGTCCGTCGTACTAACAGGTGCGGGCGACGTAGGCAACAATCCTAGACCGCTACAGGTGCGGCCTGGTCTTAGCCGAGGTTGCTTTCGATAAACGGTTTTTATTTTGTTATTCAGGTTACCATCCGCATGCTTCAATGAGACATCGACTTTCATGAGCTTTATATTGGTCATGTTGGCAGGTTACTTGTGACTCGCACATTGGAGCTTGGCCGTGCTTGAGGATCACTTGTGACTTGCACATGCACTGGTATTAGACGTGTTGTCGTGAGTCCATTAATCTTTGATCGAATTAGTATGGCCTCCGCGGAAGCGGTACCCTTTATGGGATTTTATTTGGACCGTGGATTGTACTCGCCAACCCATGCGTGGGTGGTCCACGTTGATGGTTGACGGAGGAGATGGTAATGATTGCAGGTGCAGGCTCCATCTATCATGTAAGTCGTGATGTGGCGAACTATGGGGGCAAGAATATTCTTATTAGGTGGTTTCAGTTCACGAGTCCTATTATGTCACACATGTTTGTTTTGGATTGGTATTTGTTATTGTTATAGCATCGTATTATCGTGGTTGGTTTTATCGTTCACCTCATGACTAGTATTGTAAAATTATGGACTTTTTACATCATGCACATTGCTACTTGTTGAGATTTATTCTCACTCCGGTTTCTCCCCATTTTTCAGGTACTCTTGGCGAGGACGTCAAATCTTGGGCTAATTGTAGATGGGTAGTTTATATAGTTGTAGGTTGTTCATGGAATTGAAATCATTGTATATCATGGTTATTGATTAATAAAGAAAATTTAAATTCAAGTTTCCGCATTTACTCTGAATATAAAGTTACAAAAAGTTTTAAATTATCCAGTTTCTTTAGTTGCTTTGTTTGATTACCATAACACCTCGGGATTAGGAATGGACCCGGAACCAGGGCGTTACGATCTCATCTAGCTTCACCGATTCCACAAGGTGGCTATGCATCTACGCCGATTACCCTTGACGTAGGCATTTAATACACCGATTACCCTTGACGTATAGGTATCCATTGCTGATTACCCGTAGCAAACGGACATCGGCCACTGATGTTGCTGGTGCTAGAATGATATAGCAATGGTAACAAGAACAACAATAACTTGGTCAAGGCATTTTTATACAAACAATCCTGTTTAAGTTTATGGATCCATATCTTAAGGGTTTATTATGCTGGTGTGTCCATTCATCAAGTTTGATAACAATACAACATGCACACTTGCATGGAAAATGCTCAAGGGTAGCCCATGGCCTTACCCGAGTCAATCTTAAGCCAAGCCCTCTTTCAATTCTCATGGATTCTAGGCCACTGCCCTCCATTCAATATATTAGTATCAATGGGCCACTGCCCTTTCATTCAATGTATCAATATCCATGGCATGCTAAACAAGTGGGCCAATGCCCTAAATATATATTGCATGCATACAAGATTCTCAAAAATATCAAAATACAGTTTAAACAATAATCTTTGCAGCTCATGGCTCACTTGGGCAACCTATGCCTTAAATCTTTGGAAATTCGTGCAACTTGGTTTTGGTTCTTAATTACGACTTCCAAGGGTCATTTGGGAGGTGCTCAAAGTGACGGAATCAAATCATCCTACTCCTATAAGAATCTAGGACAAAAAACTCTCTATAAGACCTTCTTTGGTAAAACGTACCCAAAATCCTTGTTATTTGAAATTTTGAGATACTTCCAGTTGAAACACTTCCTAGACACCTAACTCTTACTTATACATAGGCTGGATTTGAATAAAAACAATTGGTAGTTTGATCTGGGCTAAAAAATCACATCTTTGGAAAATCTGGACAAGGCGCTCAAGTATGCTTCTAGCGGGTATAAAACAGCTCTCGAGTTCTTCTGGTTCATGCATGTAATGCCCCGGTTCCGAGTCAAATTTTTCCGGACCCGAAGTGTTATAATAAGTAACAAAAGCAACTAAAATCCATATCAAATTAAAACCTTTATTAATTACATCATCAGAGTTATATGCAGAAACCTAAAATAATATTCATTAACAATTAATCTTTAACCTTTACAATTTCCTTAAGCTCATGAAACTAGACTACAACTAAACTGGCTACCCCTTTTGCATACTAGCCCAATACTTGTCATCCTCGCCAAGATTACCTGAAAAATTGGGGAAAACTGGAGTGAGAATAAATCTCAACAAGTAGCAAGGTGCATGCATGAAATCAATCCATAATTTTCATAAACATAAGTCATAAGGTGTACGATTAAACCAAAGCAACAACTAGAAAAACGATAATATAGAAATCACGGCAAACAGTATACCACCCTGTAACATCACACAATGAAAGGTAATCACTACCACCAAGAAGTATCCTGCCAAATACACGGACTAAGGATAAAAGGCACCAACCACAAAACAACAAGCTTCCCGCCGAGTACACGAACTGAAGAAGTAAATCAAATAACAAGTAACCAACTTCCCACCGAGTACACGGATTGAGGAAGTATCCCGCCGAGTACACGGACTAAGGATAACCAAAAGTAACTAGTTTCCCACCAAGTACACGGATTGAGAAGTATCTCTCCGAGTACACAGACTGAGGATAAATAAAAGTAACCAGCTTCCCACCGAATACACGGATTGAGGAAGTATCCCGCCAAGTACACGGACTGAGGATAATCAAAAGTAACCAGCTTCCCATCGAGTACACGAATTGAGGAAGTATCCCGCCGAGTACACGAACTGAGGATAAATAAAAGTAACCAGCTTCCCACCGAGTACACGGATTGAGGAAGTATCCCGCCGAATACACGGACTGAGAATATAAACAAAAGTAACCAGCTTCCCACCGAATACACAGATTGAGGAAGTATCCCGCCGAATACACGGACTGAGGATATAAACACCAATAACCAAATCCGCCCTGCGGAAACAATAAACCAAACACCTGCCTTGTCACCACTGTGACCCAAAAACCCACACAATTGGAGTCCAACACATATCTCAAAATCATGGTTTCAATGGGCAAAATAATCCGGGTGTATATAAAATCATTTGGCACTCAAAACATGTCCAGATAGTCCAAATACAGGTGTAGGACCTGTAAATCCCAGATTTTAGTAAATAGTCTAATTGGTTAATAATATGCAGGAGATGAAATTTCGGTTCAACCCTGAGGAGTTCAAGATGAACAAGGGATGATAGGAGAGCTTATATAAGGTGAGCTCCTGATTATTGACCAAATATAATTTTACTATAATAATTATTGTGCTATTATATTATTAGTAAGAATTAATTGGATTATAAACAAATAGAATACAAGGGGTTGGTCGAACCCAATGATAGTGGGTTGACCCAATGATTGAGTTGGTTTAAGAAGGTTTGGTTGCAATGGATTTAATGAAGAAGGGGCAATTGAATAAAAGACCTTAATTAATAAAATAACCTAGTTGTGCATGGAGTGGTTATGCACGTAGAATTTAAAAACTCAAATTAGAATCAGCTGTGCGTTTCCTTCTTATTTCCTCTATCCTACTCCCAGTTGCCTTATGATCAAACCTAACCCTAAAGCAACTGTAGGAGCCGTCTTAGAGAAGAAGGAGGAGTATTTTCATGCATAGAGAACTCAGGTAAGAGCCATATAGATATAAGTTCTGTTCTGGAGATTTTCGTATGTTCAAGAGTCTTAAAAGTGTGATTTTTGAACCAAGACGTGATCAAGGCTTGTCGGGATTGTTTGGTAAACCTTAGGAGTGATATTTCGTTGCTTTTAGATAAGGTTTAAGTACCTAAACCAGGTAAATAGTCCCTTGACGCTTGCATAAAATCCAAATTCGTGTTTAGACGATATTCATGGTTATTCAGTGTTTTGATGCGTTGTTTTTATTATTTATGATGTTTTATTTGTTTGGAATTATTCTAGTATGTTTATAAAGTATTTTAGAATGATTTAAAATGGTTTTGATGCATTGAATATTGAATTGTGGAATTTTTATGGAATTTCGCAAAGTTACGGATTTTTCACGTATCGGGCCGCCTGAGCAGTCGCTCGAGCGCCCTATGTATATATTCAAAACCCGAGAGCAATTTTACCCAAATTGAACAGTCGCTAGAACAGTCGCTCGAGCAACCTCTCGAGTGACCTACCCTGAATTAACCTGTTTTGTAAGGCCGATCGAGCGCCCTTGGCCGCTCAAGCAACAGTATGTCAGATTTTGGGAAAACTTGACTTTTCAACCTAGTTTTTACTAAGGAAGTGGTTCTATACAATTTTAACCTTTGTACCATCAAGATTAGGGTATTTAAGAAGTGTTTGCATTAGCGGATGTTTAAAATTCAATTTTATAAAGATTTTGGGTAGATGTTTCTAAAGAGGCACTTTTACTTGATTCTATTGTTCCAAAAGATTTTACTTTTAACCAAGGTTGGTTTTGTGAGTTCATACACATGTATTTGGGTGATATGAAGGTATTGTGTGCATCAATAGAGTCGATATACATTCGGGACATATTGGCCCGTTGAAATCTAGAGTTTTGGACATATGACTTGGTGCATTCTGTTTTGGTTTTGGGTCACTGGTGTGACAAGGCTTGTGCCTGATTTATTGTATCCCGCGTGGGCAGATTTGGTTACAGATATGGTTTTGTATTTTGGTGGGCGTTATTGAGAAGTATGTCCATTACCCTGGTTGTTTTTTCTCACTGTTGAGTGAGCTTAGCAGTTATATGGATCAATAGAATAGCTAGTAAGTGAAATGTTAATTAGAGGGGTTTGAATTCTATGTCTGAGGCATTCCATCATCTCGAGAATGGTACCGCTCCTAGATTGGTCGGTCGCTACGTTACCCACTCCTAGATTGGTTGGGCCGTACATGCTAACTCATGGTTGGGTTCTTCCGTTGCTGTTGAATAGCCAGACTGCAAGGCGGCTGGTCTATCGTAATTCGGTTAGGAAGCATACTGGCACATGTCTACTCTTTTTTTCTGGTATACTATTTCATGAGTCCCATGAGGTGGACAAATTGTATTTCATTGTTGTCTTGAATCTTATTGTGATTATTCTAATTAAGCGTTGCTTATTTTATTGTGGTCAACTATTTGCATGACTGCTTACTGGGATGTTGTTTCTCACATTATTGTTTTATCGGTTTTGTTTTCAGATATTCCTGGAGAGGACGTTGCTGGGGTAGAGCCACCGAGGGAATACTATGATTATCAGGAAGAAGATTATTTCATTCCTGTGTATGTCCAAAAGAACAAGGAGAAACATTTAGATTTATTTTCTTAGGGATTATTTTTAGTATTTTTGATTGAGGAGTTTGATGATTATTTGAAGAATGATTAGTGTCTTTATTCCACACTCTTGGTGGATGTTATTTATGTTAATTAGTTGAACCCTTTCTAGACTTCATGGATGAAATATAAAAGGATTATTTTGGTAGTTAAATTCCGCGCTTTCTGAAAGATGTTTTTATTTCCGCACTCTGATATAATAAATGAAATTTTTTAAGTCTGGAATAGTGTTTTGGGTCATTTTCCCTAACGAACCAGATTTGGGTTTATGTGGTTAAGTAAACCTGGACCCGGGGCGTTACAGGACCTCTTAAAATCAAGTTTGGTTAAGAATAGAATTATTTGGAACAAAGGTATTAAGTGGAAAAGCCTTTTTGGCAAAATCTACCCAAATTTGTTATAAAAATGAATTTTAAACAACCGCCAGTGCAAACAATCTTTAAATACCCTAAACTTGCTGGTACATAGGTTAAAATGGATAAAAACAATTCCGTAGTTGAAAACTAGGCTGAAAGGCCAATTTTCAAAATCTGACTGACAGGGCACTCGAGCAGCAGTAGGGCGCTCGAACGACCTAACAATTTGGTCGTTTCAGGGTTGGTCACTCGATGGGTCACTCGAGCGACTGTTCAGGCGACAATTCAATATGTGAAAATAGCTCTCGGGTTTTGAATAATCACATAGGGCGCTCGAACGACTGCTCAGGCGCCCCGATACGTTAAAAATCCGCAACTTTACGAAATTCAATAAAAATTCCACAACTCAATATCCAATGCATCAAATCCATTCTAAATCATTCTAAAACACTTTATAAACATGTTAGAACAACTTAAACAAAATAAAACTTTGTTTACAAATAAAATCGTATCAAAACTAATCATCATACTTTAACAGTTCTAGAGAAAACCCCACACAAACACATAACACCTATGAAAATCCTTGTCTAAATGAACATGGTTTGTTTCTAAATCATCTCATAATATATCTAAATCATGCAATTCCTCCAGTTTTCTAAGTGTTTGCTACTTGCCTTTTTAATGAACCCAAATTTGTAGAAAACCCTTCTATGCCCATTTTATGATCTCAATCGCACCCCTCTAGACTTCTCCAATTCAAATCTCCACTGTTCAGTTTGAAGTCCTCTATGAGTAGATTAAAACCCTAAAATGTTAGCCCATTACAACGGTTGGATCTTCCTATCTCGTCGTTTGAAGTTAGCTAGTCAGCCACCTCTACAACTCCTTTTTCTTTCTAAATCTGATTTTCCACCAACTTCTGGGTTAGTTCGAACCACCTTAGACTCCTCTAAATCCAATCTCCACCGTTCAAATTAAAGTATCTCATGTATAGATTATAACCTCACAATTTCATTATGATCCAACGACTAGATCTTCGGGGATCATTGTTCAAAGTCTGTTGGTCGGACCTCTGCAGCACCTCTCTTTTCTTTCTTCCTTCTCTTTTCTCTCATTCTCTTCTTCCCCTTATTTTTCTCCAAGCCCAAGCACGAATTTCTTCTCTCTTCCCTCTTATTTTAGCTTACTTTCCAAACCCTAAACCTTCCCTAGGCCTTCCCTTTTATAAGCTCTCTTAATTAGAAATCCCAATAGGTTTAGGAGTCCTTCTAAATAGGATTCTGTTGAAAATCGTGCAACAAAACAGTAAAGAAAAAAACGAGGAAGAAGACACAGATTAAATTGGTTCGGCGTTGTGCCTACGTCCACTGTTCACGGAAAAGAATTTCCACTATATGAAACGATTAGGGTTACAACAGTATATATACAACCCTAAACCCGGTATTTTTGAAAACCCAAAAATACCCTTTACCGTACCCCAACCCCATTGTTCACCGCGCATCCAACTCGTTGGACCTAGAATATGAGCCATCATTGCCAATAGATTCCTACTCCTAATTGAAAACCTTCCTATCTTAACCCTCCTTTTAATTCCTCTTTTAAGTATCTCATACAAAAGAAGGTCTTAATTTAATTTATTTTCGTGCTAATTTAATTTCTTATTTTAAAATATTAATAAAACACCCCAAAGCTCCTCTTGTCCTCAAATTTAAGGCTCCTTATCAACCATAATCACCAATATACCCTTTCTCCTACTTTTAAGCCATAATTTGCTATTTAAATTCAAACCTAACCCAAATTAAGTCTAGCTAAATATTTCAAGTCTAAAAATTATTTAATTACCCAATATATTAATTTGGCTAATTGGAAAATAACTAAAATACCCTTTCCTTGAAATTCCATATTTAACCTTTGAATCTTTTTCCAAAAATTCTCCTCTTTATTCATCACATCAATCTTAATCATATAATGCACTTGGATTAATATCTATCTTCTCCAACATTCATATTTTAGTTACTCTCCCAATTTATCTAAATCATCCTTTTTCTTTTTCTTATTAATTTGGAGTTACTATTTAATTTCCTAATTACTCAAAATTATTATTTATTCATTTAACTACTAATATCTCTTGGATTATATTGTTATTCCTCCAATACCTAAATTAAATCTTAACTTCTCTATATATTTAGGCTTATTTAATTTATTTTATTTTTAGGAAAATCCAGCGTTTTACAATGCGGGTCGCTTGAGCGGCCAAGCTTTAAATCATTTCCTAAAAAGGCCGCCCGATACCGCGCTCAAGCAGTGATTCAGGCAACTGAGCTTCTCGACAATTCGCGAAATCCGAATTTTTGGGATTTCTAGGTTTTCTCAAATCTCACTTGTTTTTTGTGTCTTTGGGCTCTAAATTGCTCCTAACATATGTGGTTATCTATTCCCTACAAAACCCCTATAAGAAATCTCTCGTATTTGCATGAATAGACGAAATCACATCTCAAACCCTAACTTTCACACTTACATACGAAAATGGCCGAAATTTACAATATAGGTGAGGGTGGTGTTGCTTACCTCTTGCAACCGATTAAGCAAACCTTCTAGCTCCTATTCCAAGCCACGAACATCACTCTTGCTTCCTCTTGGATGTTTTCTCCACAAATCTCCACCAAGGCTCACCAAACGAAAATCTCCTCTTCTTGCAAGGGTTGCTCAAGTGGGCTTTAATAAAGGGGGAGGAAATGAGATGGGGAAATAATGAGAAGAGAAGGAGATGAAGATTTGAGAGTGGGAGAGAAGAAGGAGAGTGAAGAAGAGAAAAAGGGAGAGATAGGGGTCGGGTGTGCTTTGGTCGAATGGGCTCTTTTTTTTTCTTCACTTAAACAACTCCCATAACAAAAGAATTACAATTTTGCCCATCTCTCCTCCTATATTGCACAATAACAACACTTAGCCATTTTTCTCACTTAATATCAAATCTTATTCAACAACTAGAGGTTGCTCACTTTCATAGGCTACTGAGGAGCCGGGGCTTAGCCACTTTGACTAGCTGCAAGCTTGGGCTTCTCCAACTTCACCTACACAACAAGTTTATTGTTTAGAGTGTGCTAGTGATATTTGAAATCCCGGGTTTCACACATATCCATGGATTTTGTCACAAAATTGCCTAAGACTGTGAAACATCAGGATACTATTTGGGTCATTGTAGATAGATTGACCAAGTCAGCCCACTTTCTACCCATTCAAGAGTTTCAACCATTGAATTTACTAGTGGACTTATATATCCGAGAGATCGTCAGATTACATGGTGTGCCGGTGTCTATTGTTTCTAATTGCGATCCTCGTTTCACTTCAAAATTTTGGGGAAATCTTCAGGAAGCATTGGGTACCTAGCTGAAATTTAGTACCAACTTCCATCCACAGACTAATGGGCAATCCGAGGGTACCATCCAGACTTTAGAAGATATGCTCAGATGTTGTGTTTTAGATTTTGGAGGTAGTTGGAGCAAGCACATAGCTCTAGTGGAATTTTCATACAATAATAGCTACCAAGCAAGCATCAAGATGGCTCCTTATGAAGCCTTATATGGTAGAGTTTGCAGATCCCAATTATGTTGGGAAGAGGTAGGAGAAAGGCAGTATTTGGGACCATAGGTCATTCAAGATAGTGTAGACAATGTTAATTTGATTAAGAAACGTCTACAAACTGCTCAAAGTCGTCAAAAGAGCTACGCAGATACAAGAAAATGAGATCTGAAATTTGAGGTTAGGAACCAAGTGTTTTTAAAAGTATCACCTTATTGTGGTGTTGTGAGGTTCAGCAAGAGAGGAAAGCTGTCTCACAGATATATAGGTCCATTTCAAATACTGGAGACAGTAGAACCCATGGCTTATCGATAGAGCTGTAAGAGGGCGGGATGCGCTGGGTTTCAATGAGTTCAGGCTCAACCCTAACTAAAATTAGTGAACCCAAACTCTCCTTGGCCGGCCCTAACCCAAACTCTTTGAGCCCAAACCCAACCCTAAAATTATTTCTTGAGTTTGGGTTGGGTTCGGGCCATCCCAAACTTGTTTTTCTACTTTAGACAAAAGTTGAGCTAAATAGTTAAGCAATTAAAGCATGATTAACATGGGATTAACATGATTAATGGTGGCATGGTGGCAATCTGTCAACAGTCTTAGTACATTAGGTGACACTGGTTAAGGTTCAGTGGATATGAACAAGCAGCCAAGGTTGCAGAAAATAAAAGAATGTATCAAGACTGGAAACATCACTTTATATTATCATGTGGTGTTATTATTTACTTTTGTCTGTCATTGTAATATTAGCTGGCTAAGATTTAAAACAATACAAATCAAAGTAATTGGTCCCACAGAACAAAAGTGAGTTTGGTTGATTAAGAGGAAGTGGCAATCTACATCAGTTTGATGCACTTGGAGAAGAAATGATAGGGTCCCATTGGCAAGGTTTGTGACATGAGGCAGTGAGGTTGATATTTTAACTTTTGCCGCCTCAACTGGCAGTTGATTTAATATATTTGTAAGTATTCTCAAATGCTCAAAAGCTCCAAAGGAGGAGAAACTTTTCAAATGCACAAGTTTTCAAGTCCATGATTATGCTTAGATAGCCAACTTTTTCTTCCATCAATAGCACCTCAAAGTCCAATCCAAAGCCAAGAATTTCAAAAAAAGAAATTAAACGCCTTTTTGGAAAGAGAAGAACTTAAACGCAGAGGTTTTAGAGCTAAAGCTCATAGAGATGATAAAGGAAGGGAAGATCATGAAAAAATTCTTCAAAAATCGATATCATAAACGGAGCTAAGATCGATCTACGACTGTTCGAATGCTATTGTTAACTAATGGTCACTTCTCCAAATCTCCTAATGATCATATTATCAAACATCAGAAAAAATAAAAAATCAAGCAGAAAACAAAAAGGATTTATCAGTCAGAGTGATACCTTACACAAAGACTGCAATCTAATCGATAAAAAGAGAGATCAGCAAAAATCGATGTATTTTGAAGAGTTTCAATGGCGAAATCTTGAACAAAGAGAGAAAGAGCGTAAGAAATCACACCTGTGAGTTGAATGGAGTTCTTTCTTTCTGTGAGATGGCCTTTCCGACTTCCGAGTCTTCCGACTTCCATGGTAGAGAGATGGGAGAAGATGAGAAAGTTTTATGTTTTGCATGAGACAAAATCGTATGGAGGTTTGTCGGAGACAAAGTATTGGGTTTTAGTTGTATATATACTTCGGGTTTTTCAGGCTGTACCTTGTGAGCCCAAGCCCAGCCCGAACTCAACTTCGTGCTCAATCTTGAGCCCAGCCCAAACCCAAACCTAAACTTATTTCTTAAATCGGGCTGTTATTCGGGCTGGGTTGGGCGGGCTTTGGGCGGACCGGGCCAAACTTACAACTCTACTAGTTATCGATTGGCTTTACCATCTCAACTTGCTCGGGTACACGACGTGTTTCACGTATCCATGCTTTGTCTTTATGTACCTGACCCCTAGCCACATCATTGAGATAGAGCCTTTTGAGGCATGTGAGGATGCATCATTTGAGGAGTGTACGGTTCAAATCTTGGATAGGCGCGAGCAACTACTCTTACCAAGACCATTCCCCTAGTGAAGGTTTTATGGCAACATCACACGGTTGAAGAAGTTACATGGGAGACCGAGGCAAAAATGAGAAAGAAGTATCCTACTTTATTTGGAGAACCACGAGGTAAAATTTCGATGACGAAATTTCTTTTGTAGGAGGGTGGAATGTAATGTGAAACCCCAGATTTCTATACCATTAGCACACCCTAAATAGTGTAATTTATTTTGCAGGTGAAGTTGGAGAAGCCCAGACTTGAAGCCAGCCAAGTGGCTAAGTCCCAGCTCGCCAGTAATGTATGAAGGTAAGCCTCCCTTCTATCTAAGCAATTCCTAAACTTATTAATCTGAGAGAGAATGTCTAACTGGTAATATCATGTGCAGTGGAAAGAGTGGCAAGAAGGTAATTGTTGGTGTTTCATGAGGGAGAAGGGCAAACTTGGGAGTTTTGCCAAATGTCATTGTGGGAGGAATTTTGGTTAAGTGTTAAAGAAAGGGGGTTTTAGCCCCATACAATTGAAACACCCTTTCTCTCCCATCTTCTCTTCCTTCACTCTCCTCTCCTCCTACCATTCTTCATCTTCTTCTCCTCCTCATTCACTTCCCCTCATCACAACCTCCTTGTCAAGAAATACAAGGGAGTATTGCAAAAAAAAAAAGACAAAGGAGATCAAGGTTATCATTTTCGTTTGGGGGTTTTGGGGTTGGAGATTCGTGGAGCAAGCAACCAAGGAATCAAGGGTGCTGTTCGTGGGTTGAAAAAGAAGCTAGGAAGCTTGCTTGATTGCTTAAAAGAGGTAAGCAACACCACCCTAACCTAGTTTTCTCATTTTCCCATTTTCGTATGAAATAGGTATATTTTGGGGGTTTGAATAAAAATTCGTTTATTTGTGCAAATAGAGGAGATTATTGTTGGGGGTTTTGTAAGAAATAGGTAACCACACATGCTAGAGACAATTTAAAGAACAAAAACTATAGGAAAGAGTGAGATTTGAAAAACCCTAGAAGTTAGGAAAAATCGGATTTTCACGAACCTGAGAAATCGCAAGGGCGCCCGAACAGCCGCTCGAGCGATCTCTCAGGCGTCCGCATAGGAATTAGTTAGCAGGTGAGGCCACTCATTGCCGCTCGAGCGTGAATTCGAGTGCCCCGCTTGTGCTTTTTAAAAATTTTAGAACCCGAGAGCTATTTTCCCAGGTAAGCCGAGCGCACCTTCGAGCAACCTAGACAGATTTTTGTAAATTTTGGATTTTAGCCCAAATTGAACTACGGATTGTTTTTATTCGAATCCAACCAATGTACAAGTAGGATTTAGGTGTCTAGGAAGTGTACCAACTGGAATTATCTTAAAATTCCAAATAACAAAGATTTTGGGTACGTTTTCCCTAAAATAAGATTTATAGAGAGTTTACGTTCCAGATTCTTATAGAAGTGGGATAAATTAATTCTACCACTTGGACCACCTTCCAAATGACCCTTGGGAGTAGAAAACCAAAGCCAAATTCAATTTTCACTTGTATCCAAAGAGTTGGGGCTTAGGTTGCCAAGTAGGCCATGAATTGTAAGGTTTTCTGTTGAAAATGCATATGTTATTATTTGATTACCTTTGTAAGCATGCAATTTATATTTGGGCATTGGCCCATTTGTCTAGCATGCCATACATGTTGTTAGCATGATATGAGGGGCGTTGGCCCAGTTATTGATGAATTATATGGAGGGCAGTGGCCCAGATTCCATGAGAAATGAAAGAGGGCTTGGCCCACGATTGACTCGGAAAAGGCCATGGGCTACCTTTGAGATGTTATACACATGATATACTTGATGTGGAATTGATGAAAGGAAAATTTGCATAATGAACCCTTAAGTTAAGGATCCATAAACTTAAACAGGAATGTTTGTATATAAATGCCATGGCCAAGTTACTGTTGTTCTTGTTCTCTATTGTTATATCATCCCGGCACCAGCAACATTGGTGGCCGATGCCCATTTGCTACGGGGAATCGGCAATGGATGCCTGTACATCAAAGGTAATCGGTGTATGAATGCCTACGTCAAGGGTAATCGGCGTGGATGCCTAGCCACTATGTGGAATCAGTGAAGCTAGATGAGGTCATGTGTGTAACACCCCGAACCAGGGTCAGTGCAAAACCGGCACCCAACCCGAACCCGGTTCACTACTGTAACAACCCAAGTCCGGTTCAACAACCAAACTCGAGGTGTTACCACGAAGCTGGGGTCAGATACAAACCAAGATTCACAATAATTTTAAAACTTTAATGAATTAATTACATCAGAGTGATGGTGGCCAATAAAAACAATTCTTTATTCAATAATATCAATTCAGTTTACCATAAAGTTTATCTAATCAACATGTGGCATTAATACCAATTATAATTCTACCCATCAAATTAAAACCCCATCTTCGCGATCTCTCCAAGCAACCTAAAAAATAGGGGAAAACAGAATGAGATTTACATCTCAGCAAGTAGTAGGTGCATGCAATTTGAAACAGTCCAATGTAAGCTATAATCATGAGGTATTCGATTAATCAATGATAAGACGAGAAATCCCAGTTATTCAGGACAATTACAAATAAGGCGATAAAACACGTGCCATTGCAGGACTCACAAAGATGATAAGTATTTGAGATGACACTCGACTAACTGCTATTCCACCGTGCGGCTTAGGGGCAGTGCTACTTAATGATACTCAAGCCCCATGCAACGCAACTTAGGCAAGAGCCGTAGTCACCGACTTATTGCACACGAACCCCGCAGAGTTGGACGTACCACCAGCATGCAGCACCAGAATCAATACATGGAGTGTGGTCGCTTATCCACATGTACAGGGAATCACCAGTGGCTCATCGGGGTGTCCCTCCAGACATAGGACCTTCTCAGAGCAAACTAACTTGCAAAGGGAAACACGCTCGCATATAGGAGTAACTCAACCCAAACTAAATACCACTTAGCTAACCAGCCAAACTATGGATCCATATACAGCTAAGCCCACTGACACAAACCACGATAAAACCATATACAGGAGGACACGCTAATGTATGAAGCATACACACTTTTACCCGTAAAGGATTACACATCTCTACACAGAGGATTACCCATCTCTGCCGTAAAAGTTGGTATCAACTCAACCACAGAAGCCGTATCACCCAACCGTAAAATTAAAGAGAACAACATCATACCACATACCAATCCATACCCAAGTATTCCATTCCATGTGAAAATCATGATTCAATCATAACAAATCCAATTATAGGCATTTTCAGAATAACATATGCAATTCTTCCTATTATATTCAAAATAAAACTCAAGTATCATAAATCCAATAAAATCTGAGTTTATGCAATTCCAGTAGCCAATATTCCTATTTAAAGTTCAAAATAAAGTAAATCCAATCTTACTTAGAGTTTTCTTTATTAATCCCTTTTATTAGAATCCAATTTCCAACCGTAGCACCTAAGCTAGTCTCTATTTGAATTTTCAGTATTTTATTTTTCCAGCATGTTCTACAGACCTAGAATGAAGTTTAAAAGATATTTATAAGCTATAAATTTCAGTAGTATTACTTCTAGCAATATCCATACCGTTTGACTCTTTTATAAACAATCCTTTCATTATAACCTTCAATTTATTGCTTAATATTTCCAAATTAATTTTATAATTTTTATAGCCTAATTAGGTCCTTATAAAGATGTTAACATGCTTAATTAATCAGAAAATTTATTGGGTAATTATTCCTATTACAAAATTCCCAAAATCTGCAAAATCTGAACAGAACGCCTACCTCTACAGGGCTGGGCGATCCTAGGCGCTCGTGCAAAATTAAACAGAAATTTCCAGATTTTTAAAGTTCGGATTTTTATGCCTTTGCCATATGTTTCTTTGGTCTAAATTAATCTAATAAAATTCTAAAACATTCCTAAAGCCTTCTAGATCAATTCTTATTAATTAAATACCATCTTATAATTTATTTCATGATCAAACCAAGTTTTCTCCATTATTTCAACAAATCCTTCAAGAACACCAAACACTAAAATATAAACAATTTGATTCCATGTAAATACTGTTCCGACTAATCCATTCAATCCATATGAAATCACAGAAAACGAAATCATGCTGTTCCTCACGTTTTCCAAGGGTTACTACTTGCCTTATACGCTAAATCCTTCTTCCATTGAAACTTTTAATTCTGGACCTGACTTTTGCTCCCAAACGCACCAAGTTAGACTCTTCCAATTCAAATCTCCAACGTACACAATGTAGTTCCATCAGTGAAGAACAAAACCACCAAATTTGAAGGCGATCCACCGTACGGATTTTCCCCGATCATATTTTGATGGTGGCTGGTCAGACACCTCCATTTAGGAACCTCCTTCCTTTCTCTCCCTCTTTTCTCTCCAGAAGAACCCACGAAAATTCCCTCTTGTCTAACCTTAGTTTCCTATTTATACTAAGCTTTAGAAATCTTAAACCAACCCTAATTGGCTAATTTAATTTGGGCTAACCCAACCATAGTCTAGTTAAAGCCTAATCCTTCTAATTTAATTCCTACTTTTTCTCCACCTTCTATTTTTCTAATTAAACAATACTAATTAAGTTTCTTATTATCTAAACTGCTATTTATAACCTATTTTCGTGCAAAACATTTAATTAAACATTATTATCACCTAAAACCTTATTTTCCCCAAATTAAGACGTGAAATCTCCTAATTACCCTTTGTCCCACTTTTAGGCTTTTTATTAATTTCTAGATTGTCAAAATAAATTATTTCCTTCTATTTTCTAATTCTAGTTATTATTTAAGGATCTAATTATTAATTACCCTTTTCTGAAAATTACCAAAATACCCTTTTTACTCTTTTAGGTTAATTTCATTAAAATTCTTTCTTTATTTACAACTTATGACTTATTTGAATTACTTACCCTCTAAATCTTCACTTAACTCATATTTTCTTTTATTTATTATTTATTTATTTATTAGGTTAAAATTCGGGGTTTTACAATGTGCAATATATATTAAACATCTTAGTTAACAAGTGATAAAAATACATGAACGTGTGTCTATTAAGTGGATTATCTTGTACACCTACGCACAGATTTGCACCTATTGTATGGCACTGATTTGTGATGATTTCTTATACTTTCAACTAACCTCATGTCATGGTTCCATCGAATGATATCTGCATAAACTGTGTTTTACCGAGCATGCATGTGTTGCTTACTGAGACATTCGTCTCACAGTTGCTTTACCATCTTATTTTCAAAGCCGTCGACGTCCAGTGTGAAGGACCGGACTGGGGACAGAGGAAAGGAAAAGGCAATAAGGTATAGAGAGGAAGACTTCTATAGACCCACCTAGGAGTTTATTTCTGTTATACTTTTGTTGTAAACCTTCTAACTGAGAGGAGTGATTAGTCACCCACCATTTTGTAATTAACTTCATAGTCCACGTGACTTATTAGATTTCTTTTATACAATTACACACTTGATACACACAAGAATGAACTGTATATCACTTCCACTTGTCTTAGGAAAATGTTTTTAAAATATCTGCATCTTATTAGGTCGAAAGACCAACCTGTGACGACCAGGGATAGGGGATGCCTTGGAGAGGCATACGTAGTTCAGGGTCGTGACATGTAAAACCCCAACCCTAATTATATCTTAATTGTTAAGTTTAATTATTTAAAGTTTGATTATTAGATTGTGCACTCGTCGATCTGCGGGCCGCACGTTGCTGACTTGGAGGCGCACGTGAGTACGTGCCTCTCTTTTGAGAAATTTGGGAATGGGATTCGCCACTACCTGATGGGGTACAGACAGACACCTGGGTGCCTAATGTTTGTCTATTAAGTGGTCTGCGGCTTGAGATTCTAGCTAAGTTCTCGGTTACGGTCCGAAGAAGTCCGTATACACCCCGGTCTGTCCCGTCGGATGACGGGTCCCATGGGTTATCCTGGTGTGCGCACCTAAATCTGGCCTAGATCGCATACGGGGAGCACGTGAGAGTGCGTGCCTCGGGACATTCGGAGTCGCCACTGCCTGAGAGGTGCAGGCAGACACGGTGATTGCCCTATCCGGGTCTAAGTCTGGTCTGCGGCTTTTCAGAGTTCTAGCTAAGTCCTCGGTTACGTCCGGGGAAGTCCGAAGACACGAAGACATCCTGGCCCGCCCCGTCGGTTTCACGGGTCCCTCGGGTCTCCCTAGTTTTGAGTCGATTTCACCCTTTCCTAGGCCAACATTATACCTTATTTGGTCTGGCGGGGCCCTTTGAAGGTGTGGGTCCCTTTTTATTTGATTTTATCTTTTGTTTAGGTGATGTGAGTCGGATCCGGGTCCCGTTGGAAGACCCGTGGGTTTGCCAAGGTTGGGTCGGGGGCCCAGTAAGGTTATTGGGTAACTCTTTTTGGTTATTTATTAAATTTTATAATATTTACAGATCTTTGGGCTTGGTGAGCTTGAGTTTGGCCCACTAGCCTGGAGTCAGGTGGCCTTGGGCCCGTTTATAGAAAACGGGCCTGGTTTGGGCCGGTCTAAGGTGGGCCCATGGAGGTCTTGGTGGATCCATCTAGGTCCACAGTCCACAAATGGGCTTAAAATAGCCCAAGACATCTAAAAGGTTGGTTCAAGCCGGTTCGGGTCGGGTCAAGTCCAACCGGTCCGAAAAATCAAATTTTAAACCAATTTCTTTATTTGACCGCACTTATTGTGCGGTTCTGCCCAAACCGCTCTGTAAATGCGGTTGTCTCCCTAACTTGCAGTTTTGTTCCGATTTTGATCTGAATCAGTTTGGTTGGGTTCTTGGGACGTCCGACACCTTTGTTGAAGTTCTTTAGCATCTTCATGGTGCTCCATTTACTTCATTTGGCCTAAAAAAGGCCTTTTCTTCTTTTCTCTTGTGTTCTTTGGAGAAGCAAGGCTTTCTTCTAACCACTCATGGTTGTTGTCGAGCAAGGCTTTCTTCTTTTCTCTTGTTTTATTGATTTTATTAATTCATTTTGCTTTTTTTGCTGTTGTTTTGCCACATGGGCAGTTTTCTTGAAAATTCAACTGCCCATAACTTCTTCATCTGGCGTCCGATTTCAGCAAACTTAGTATCGTTGGAATCAGCTTGGAACCACCTATCCATTGGGATTACTTTGGACAGCTGAATTGAGGTCGAGCAAAAAGTCAACTTTTCACTCCCCAAAAGTTTGACCGGTTCATAACTTCCTCATCTGGACTCCGATTCCAGTAAACTCAGTTGCATTGGAGTCGTGTCGAAATGCTCTTTTTAACGAGATGAAGTTTGATGACCAAATTCACTTGAATCAAAAAGTCAATTTTTTGACCCCCTCAGGGTTTGACTTTTCATTTTTCTTTATTTTGGGGGTGCAAAAATCAGGTGTCTACACCTGGTTTTATGAGTCAACTGGTTTATCTCACCCAATCCTAATCCGATATGTACTCTTCATTTTAAGTCAATGCGGGGACCGCCCGAGTGGTGTAGGTCCCTTTATTTATTTTTATCTTTGCTTATTTAGTGATCTGTGTTTGATTGGGCGGGCCCCGTTGGAAGGCCCGCAAAATCCCAAGTGGACTGGGGTAGCCCACATGCCCCTTTTGTGGGCTCAAAAACTAAACCTAAGAGCTCTTTAAGGTTTTGGTTCAATTTGATTTGTTTTATTTAAGGTTAAGGTTTAAAAGGAGTTAGGTTTAAGATTTCATGTTATTTGGTAAGCCTAGACAGTCTGTGGGCCCATTGGGTGGGCCTCGCAAGGGTTTTCTTTAGTTTGTTATTTTTGGTTCAATTTATTTCCAGATGGGCTAGGAATGGGCTTGGGGCCCAATTCCTAGGCTTAGGCTTGAAGGCCTAAGGCTCCCACCTTATTTTGGTAAGTGGGCTCTCTTTTGAAGAGATAGGGCCCGATAGGCCCAAACCCTAGTCTTTCAGCCACACCACGCATTCATATACAAGCAATCCACGTAAAGCAAGTAATATGAAAAGAGAAAACAGGTTTTAAAAGTGTTCTAAAGTGGACAAGAGTGCATATGCATGTATGAAGTGTGCATGTGACTTATAAGGAGATCAAATTCATATAAAAAAAACCTAACATGCTTTCTAAGAAACCAAGGCTTAGGGACATGGGGGGTTAAAATGGAGAAATACCTACTAAAGAAAATATCAAGCAAAGGTGTTTGCAATTTCATGCAAGCATACATAAAGTGTGGCTAATCCATGCAATAAATTGTAACTAATCCATGCAAATATATTAAAAGAAAGTATTATTAACCCATGCAAGCATGCATGCATGTCACCATCTTCTCATATTAAGAAAAAGCAAGCAAAAGTGCTAAACACCACCTAAGAAAATAAGTAGAAGAAGGGACATGGGGGATTAAAATGGGATACATGGGATTTGAGAGAGAGAGACGAGAACATGCTCTCCTTGCATTTGATAAAGCATGTAAATATATAAGGACATGGACTTAGGTGTGACTTTGTCATCAAATAACCTCTCATCTCTTCCCCTTTGGCTCATTCACCTCTCCTTACCATGAGAGGTCTTTTTTATGAAGGAAATAAAGTAAAAGAAGAAGCAAAGAAGATGGAAGGATGAACCACATTAAAAGAGAATCGACATTATTAAGGCATGCTCACATTCAACTCATTCTCATAAATGTCATTTACAAGAAGTTTAGGAAGCTTATCTTGGGGTTATTAACCCTGTTGGGTGTGTATAGGAGCCTTCTTGAAGTTGGAACAGCAGCTAGAGCTCCTCCTCTTGAGCTTCCAAGGTTCTTCCCAAGCTCCTTCTTGGTTCCTCCTTGGTTCCAAGTTGAAGGAAAAGAGAATAAGAAGGGATTTTGAAAGTGTTTAGGTGAGGCTTGAGTGCTTTTGGATGAGGGAGAGGTTAGGAAGGTATTTCATATGGGGGAGAGGGGTTAGAGAAGAGCCAAGACCCACCCATGTGAAGTGGAGAAGGGGGCCTATTTATAAATGAGGTTAGGGGAGGGGGATATCATGAGAAAAATCCCACTCATGATCTCTCATTAATGAGAGAGATCCCACTCATTTGTATTTTGTCCTTTAATTTGTCACTTGGCAAATGTGGTTTGCACATTTGCCATGTGGCCAGTTTTCTCTCATGATCTCTCATTAATGAGAGAAATCCTATTCATGATCTCTCATTAATGAGAAAAAATCTCACTCATGATCTCTCATTAATGAGAGAGATCCCACTGGTATTTGTATTTTGTCCTTTAATTTGCCACTTGGCGAATGTGGTTTGCACATTTGCCATGTGGCAAGTTTTCTCTCATGATCTCTCATTAATGAGAGAAATCCCATTCATGATCACTCATTAATGAGAGATCTCTCATGATCTCTCATTAATGAGAAAAATCCCATTCATGATCTCTCATTAATGAAGGTGAGGTGGATGTTGATCATGCTTGAGAATTAGGAGAATCAAATTGAACTTTATTGAAGGTTATTAAGGTAAGCTTAATTAATGTTATTTCTCAATTTCAATTGGCTAAGATACCCTCAAATTAGTTCTAGTGAATTGGAAATCAAAATCTGAAAAATTAAAGTTAAATGTGAAGATTTACCTTGACTTGCAGACCTTGAATCGCGCATTAATCGCATGTTGAGCTAAATAAAGGTTTAGCGTTCGAACGTTCAACTTTAACGTTCGAGCGTCCAATACAAAAATTTCCAAAATTTATTGTTTTGTGCCCAAATCCAAATTGCAACACTTCTAAATCATTCTTGAACCCTCATTAACACTAATTTAGGCCAAGTACACCTAGAGCACACCTTCAAGTATACCAAAAGTACCTCCTAAGAATACCTAAGGTACCTCTCAAGTGTACCTAAAGTGCCCCATAAGAATACCTAAAAACCTCTCAAGTATACCCAAGGTACCCTCCCAAATAACACCAAAGTATACCCAAATATACCTAGGGTACACCCATATATTACCCAAAGTATATCCAAATATTACCCAAGTATACCTAAAGTACACCCGTGTATTACCCAAAGTACACCTAAGTATTACCCAAGTATACTTAAAGTATACTCATGTATTACCCAAAGTATACCCCTTGTATTGCCTAAGGTACCCTACTTGTATACCTCAGGTACCCCCTTGTATTGCCTAAGGTATACCCCCTTATATAACTAAAGTACCCCCTTGTGTTGCCTAAGATACCCCACTTGTATACCTGAGGTACCCCTTTGTGTTGCCTAAGATGCCCCACTTGTATACATAAGGTAACCCCTTGTATTGCTTAAGGTACACCCCATTATAAAACTAAAGTACCCCCCTTAAATACCTAAGGTACCCCCTTGTTTTACCTAAGGGACACCCCTTAAATACCTAAGGTACCCCTCTTATGTTAACTAAGGTACACCCTCTAAGCATGCCTAAAGTATAACCTCTTGAATAACTAAGGTAAACTCCTTGAAACACCAAGGTACCCCTCAAATAACACTAAGGTACCCCCACCCCCCTGTGCGCACCTGATTTCGATCACACACAAGGTGCACGTGACGTGTGCGCCCCGAGACTTTTTCGGAGCCGCCACTGCCTAAGAGGTGCAGGCAGACACAAATGAGCACCTATCCGGGCCTAATTGTTCTGGTCTGCGGCTTTATTAGAGATCTGAGAAAGTTCTCGGTTACGTCTAGGGAAGTCTGAAGACCCCCTAGCCTGCTCCATCGATCGACAGGTCCCATGGGTATCCCTAATTTGAGTCAACTTAGTTCTCACCCAACTCCTAGGCCAGCATACACACTTATTTGGTCTGGTGGGGACCGCTAATGGTGTGGGTCCCCTTTTTATTTGATTTTATCTTTTTATCAATTAATGAAGTGGGTCTGGTATGGGCCCTGTTGGAAGGCCCATTGGAATCCAAGTTGGGCTTAAGTCAAGCCCAGGGCCCAATTCGGGTTATTGGGTAACCCTTATAGGATTTGGCTATTTGGTTTAATGATTTATTTGAACATGAAAGCCAAGTGGGTTAAAGATTTTCAGGGGCCCAATGGGCTTGGTTTGGGCCCACGGGCAATTAATCAAGTGGCCTCGGGCCCGTTTATTGAAAACGGGCCTTGGTTGGGCCGGACGAGATGTGGGCCCCGTCGAAGGGCCTACGAAGCCCTGGTGGGCCCACTTAGGCCCACAGTCTCAAAATGGGCTTGGAAAAGTCCAAGAAGCCCAATGGGTCGGGTCAAGTCCATTTGGATCGGATTGGATCCAACCGGGTCAAAAAATTAGATTTTTAACTTATTTATGAGCTTGACCACACTTTAACTGTGGTCAGAATTGAACCACATATTAAATGCAGTTCAAGCCAGACCGCATTTCAAATGTGGTCAAGCCTAGACCGTATTTAAAGTTCAGTTTCGGCCCGATTTCCAAAAAATAGCTGCTGTGACCACCGAATCAAGTTCATCCACTCCTTGGGGTGCTCACCGACTTCTACTGGTGCTTTCGGCACCTTTACTGTTGTCTTCGTGCTTTGTTCTTGGTTTCACATCCTCCTTTCTTGGTGTTCCGCAAAAAGAAAAGCGCCCAACTCTTTGGCATCCGCTTAAATCATGTAAGAGCACAAATATATGTGGGTCTAACCAAGAAGGGAAAGAGGGGAGAGAGTTAAGGGTACAAGAGACTTTTATAGGAGGACAAACCCCTCCAAAATAAGATGATCAAATTTGCAGAAAAAGGGGTTAGAACAAAAATGCTAAAATGAGCCTCTTTACATTACATAGAATCTCTCTCCTCCCATCTTTTCGCGTAAGGGAACTCCCCTCTCGGGGAGTCCCGTGTATATGCACAAAATGGAACAAACAAGGTAGAAAGGAAAATATATATGGTAAAAAGAATAACAAGATTTTAAAAATAATTAAAGAATAAACTTATTAGAAAGGCTTGATTTTCATATATGTCAAATAAAAAATACAGGGAAAGCTCACCGTGCTCTTATTACCTTGTTTTGAGGAGTGGAGGTTCTCCGGTTAATGTGGACAGCACCTCGGCAGTCTTCCCAACTCCAGAAATCAGATTTTCAAGGTTCTTTATAAGTGAAAACAGAGAAAAAGAGAGAAAGAAAAGGGGCTAGGGGTATTTTGGGTATAGAAAAGTGTTTGGGTGAGTAGGTTGAGCTTCAGGAGGGTGGTAGGCTGCTGAAGAGGCAGGGGGACAACAGGGCTCCAATGGCCTTCTTCTTCTCCTCCTCTCACAATGGGGTGAGGGGGTCTATTTATAGGCAAAAAAAACATGACCGCATTTCAAATGCGGTCATGTCTCGACCGCATTTGAAATGCGGTCGAGCCGCCCATGTGTCGAAATCGAGCAAATCTTCCAGCTGTCGCCGTACGGGACACGTGTCCCGTTTCTAGAAGGGTTGTCCGCATTTTAAATGCAGTCGTGCCTTGACTGCATTTAAAATGCGGATACGCAAGTTTTAAAAATGCCAGATTTGAAATTTTTTATCAAATTTGATTTTTTTAAAAGATTTTTATCCGATTTTATTATTATTTTATTATAAAAATATTAAGATATTTTCAATAAACATTTATTTTATTGATTTATTCTGCTTTTTGCTGCTATTTTGCCACACGAGCAGTTTTCTTGAAACTTCAACTGCCCATAACTTTTTTGTCCGATGTCCGATTTCTGCAAACTTAGTGTCATTGGAATCAGCTCGGAACCATCTATTTACTGGGATCAATTTGGGCAGCTGAATTGGGGTCGAGCAAAAAGTCAACTTTCGCTCCCCTAAAAGTTTGACCAGCTCATAACTTTCTTATCCGAACTCCGATTCCAGCAAACTCAGTTGCGTTGGAACCGTGTCGGAATTCTCTTTTCATTGGAATGAAGTATAGTGGTCAATTTGCACTAAATCAAAAGGTCAAATTTTGGCCCCCTCAGGGTTTGACTTTTTAGATTAGAATTTCATTTTCTGCACTTTTTGGAGTGAAAAAATCAGGTGCTGACACCACCCCCCCCCCCCCCCCACTTTAACACTAAGGTACCCCCTAGTATGCCTTAGGTACACCTTATAGATTTAGTGGAATAAAGGCTTTGTTGAGGGGCAAATTTGAAAGATAAAAAGTAGGGCATATAAAAGGATGCCCTAACTAATATTCTATAACCCCTTTCCTTGTTTTGGACAAATAGAACAAGAGAAGAAGTGTGTGAGCTTGATTGAAAGCTTGAAGAAGAAGGAGAAGAGGAAGAGAGATTGAAGTGAAGTAAGCTTCTCCATTAAACATGTAAGAAGCAAACCCTTCAAACCAAAATGTATTGTAAAAATTCGTATTCTCTCTCTAGGGTTTGATTTATTTCAGGAAATAATCTTGCATGTTGGTTTTTGCTTCTAAAATTCGTAAAGTTTTGGTTATATAATAATCTTGTTTAGTTTTCTATTGATTTTCTATGGGTTTCTAACCTACATTGATCATATTTCATATTTGGGTTTGAGTTTGGTATTTTGAATGAGGTTTCGGCTACGTTTGGTAACACTTTTGCTTTTTTGCTTCTAAAAGCAAGAAAGAAAAAAAGCAATTTTATGCTTTTCGAAAGATCTTTTCTTGAAGCAAATGCGTTTGGTAAACTTTTGCTTTGCTTCTAAGAAGTAAAAAAACATGTTTGGTAATTGCAGTAACATAGAAATTGCTTTTTGCTTTCATAAAAGTATTGTACACAATTTATGTATTGTACTTAGAAATATACTCAAAAATATAAGTCCAATATTATAAAAGATTCATAAAATAGTCATTTAATTACATTCAAATAACTAAACAAGTATCTAATATCACCATTGTGCTAATCCATATGCACTAGCTAGTCTACGTGCAATTGAGTCTCTTAATTCTGACATCTCTCGTCGAGATCTAGCCGTCACATCAATCTCTATAGGTTGTTCTGAACTTGAACCTGCTAGCTCATCTTCGACCACCATTTCCTCATCTTCAAATTCTGCGAATAAATTATCTTCATGTGCTTGCATTCTGATAAAATTATGTAATGCACAACAAGCAATAAATAGAGCTGGCAATGGGTCGGGTCATAATCAGGTTGGGGTTTATCGGGTCATAATCGGGTTGGACTAACTTAAGGCGGGTTGGAAAACCCCCAACTCGCCAATAAACGGGTTCAACCCGCCAACTTGTTTATTATTATTTTTATTTTTTATTTTTCAAAAAATATTATTAAAATAGGGTTGGGGGTTAATTGGATCCGGTTGTACCGGGTTCGGGTCAGGTTTTTGGGGTTAATCGGGTTGAAACATGATACTTTTGCCATCTTTTTTTTTAATCGGGTTGGCGGGTCATAATCGGGTTGACCCGATTACTGTTATTTTTCAAAAAATATTATTAAAATAGGATTGGGGGGTTAATTGGATCCAGTTGTACCGGGTTCGGGTCGAGTTTTGGGGTTAATCGGATCGAAACATGATACTTTTGCCACCTTTTTTTTTTAAATCTGGTTACTTGTCAGGTTGGCGGGTCATAATCAGGTTGACCCGATTACTGGCCCAACCCGTACCCAACCCAATTAATAAACGGGTCAACCCAACCTGTTTATAATCGAGTTGACCCGTCGGGTCGGGTGGCATTTTGCCTGCTCTAGCAATAACAATACGTTGTTGCTTCTTAAGTGAGTATGGAGGCATCATCTTTAATATATGAATAAAGCAATAGGGTATTGAGGGGTTTTGAAAGCAATAAAGCAATTTTGTAAAAAAATTGAGAAGCAACGTTTTGTTGCTTCTGGTGAAAAGCAATAAAATTGCTTCTTTGCTTTTAGTAAATTGCTTCTCATGTGCATTACCAAACGGTACTTTTGCTTTTAAAAGCAATTTTTTGCTTTCAAAAGCAAAAAAGTACTTCCGAAAAGCGTTACCAAACACAGCCTTCATGTGTTGGATTGGTGTTCATATGGATTTGGGATGAATTTCTGTTTTGGAAGGTGTTTTTAAGTATCTTGGGATGTTTTATGATCATTCTACTTGGTGTTGGAAAGGTTAGAAGTGGTTTGTATGAGTTTAGTGTTAAAAATAGCCAAAATTTTTCAAAACCCGAGCTAGCGGTTAATCCTGAGAAGTGACAATTAGAAGTAAATGTCATGTGTATTTTATGTTTCCATTTACTTAAGTCTTTACATGTAAATAAGGTTTTACTCCCCATTTGAAACCACTAAAAATACTCCCAAGACCTAATTTCCTACCAATAAAAAGTCTACTTTCCACTTCATGCCTAAAATTCCAATTTTGTCTGATTTTCATCAAAAACCACTTTTTGAGTTTGATACCCAAATGAGTGATTCAGAAGCCCATAAAATTACAGAAAATGTGTCTACCCTTCATTAGACTACAATCCAAATTTGAAGCCGCAACTCCTTATAGATTTGTTTAGAAAAATCATATACTCAAAAAGTCAACGTTTTTAACCAAACTTAGAATATTTTTCAAGGTCGAAAACTTTTTGTCTCGGAATCCATTGATTTTTTGTATGGTGACTTTATTGGAAATTATAAAACCATCCCCCTCATCAAATACGTATTTTGACAATTTTATAGCATTCGTTTTGCTTGATTTGGATTTATGAAAGTAAGGTTGAAAACTCTTATGTGATTTGGCAAGGCTCTTAGCCTATGGTTTTATTGGCGATGGACGAGGAATTCCACTTGGCCTCGGTTGGTTTGGTAGTGGATGGGGAATTCCACTTGGCATATGTTATGATTTGGCCGTGGATGGGGAATTCCACTTGGTCCTGGCTTGTGCACTGATTTACTCATTGAATTGAACAGTTTGGTTTTGAGTTGTGAGTCGTTTAATTGGATGTTGTTCTTAGAGTGAATCCACAATTAGTCTAGTCAATGTGTTAGTGTTGGCTTGTTAGCGTTAATATCCTTGTCCATATAGCTTTCCACTGTGTGGTATCAGTGAGGCCCTTTTGGGGCATAGAGGTGCTGCGGCAACCACCCATCATGGAGTCTTGGTGGGATGTTCTTGTGATTCATATGGTATGGTTCGGCAGTGGATGGGGTCTTCCACTTGGCCTTGATTATCGGTTTGGTTGTCACTTGCCAGTCCATACGTGGGTGCTCCACTTACTGAGATGTCCCTAGCTAGGTTTCTCTCTATAAGTCGTATAAGTGGCAAATGGTCAGTGGTCATTAATCTAATTTAGAGACACGCTAACCCACAAGTCCTAACAAGACATGCTTGCAGTAAATGATTGTGTTGATTGAACTACTGATTTTATGTATTATCTGACTGAGTTGTTTCAGTTTACATTTGGTATTTTATATTTGAGCATGCTATCAGGATGTTATAAAATTGCATAAAATGTTTCTATACATGCATGTTTGCTGCTTTCTGGGACTTTCATCTCACGCATGTTTTGTTTTACCAGATTTGTTTTCAGATCCTCCTGGTAAGCTAAGCATTGGGGGAGACATTGAGGGAGATCCAGATTATAGGCCCGAGGACTTCTACCACCCATTGTAGGGTTCTCTTTATGGTACTGTTGTCTTTAGTTTTGGAAACTGTAAATGGGATTGTAAATATTTTTTTTTGGACTTATACACTTGGGAGTTGATTTCTGTATATGTCTGTTTATATGAGAGAGATTGTGAGTTTAGTTTCCTTCTTTTGTAGACATAGACATCATCTTTTGGAGTTATTATACAGGTGACCTTTTGTTAGATGGAAAATTTTATTCCATGCTTCTTATTGCTTATGCACTCTGATAATTACTTTGTAATTGCCCAGGTTTTGATTGTATTAATTAGGTTCTTTTAGGCCCATAAGTAAGGCTCAAGGATAGGTTGGTGCCGTGATAAGGCAAACACGGTTCGGAGGAACTACATGGCATATGTATCAAAATGTTGCAAAGCAACTTCATGATGTATTGTTGCATAACAAATCATTTTCTGAAGATTTTTAGAGATGTGTATATGAACATGAAGATGATGAGGAATTCAATGAAAAATGAAATGCCATGATTGAAAGATATAATCTTCAAGGTAACAGCCTGTTGGAAGGTAGATTTAGAAAAAGAGAAAAATGGTGTAGGGAATTTCATTAAGACATAAAGATTTGATGAAAACATAACATTACACACCATTGTGCACATCATTCATTTAAAGACAAATAATACTAATGGATATATTCTAAGGCATGACTTTCTTAGCTATATATGTTCATTTATCCTGCCTCTCTTGTTACAATCCCAACCATCATATATCCTTTGTTTTCTATCTTTACATGGTAAGTCAAATCATCAATGAACTCCGCATGTAGGGAACAATGACCTGTTAAAACAATAAAACTAAAATAGTTCAGTCCATCTTTTTAAAAACTTATCCATGATGAGTGTTAGCACCTCATTTTTGCATCCCTAAAAATGCAGAAAATGAAAATCCTAACTAAAAAGTCAAACCCGGAGATGTCAAAAAATTGACTTTTTGATCTAGGGCAAATCAACCACCATGCTTCTTCCCTTTGAAAACGAAATTCCAACACGATTCCAACGCAACTGAGTTTGCTCAAATCGGAGTTCGGATGAAGAAGTTATGAGCCGGTCAAACTTAGGGGAAAGAAATCGCCTTTCTACTCGAGCCTAGTTCAGCTGCCCAACTTGCTCCCAGAACGACATGATTCCGACGCAACTGAATTTGCCGGAATCGGGGTCCCGGATAAGAAGTTATAAGCAAAAATGGATTCCAAGGAGCAGTTTCGGCTTTCTGCCAAAAACCTGAATTTACTGTCAAACTTTAGCTCAGTGGATAGAGAATCTCAACTTGAGTCCAACGCCACTGAGTTTACTAAAATCAGACATCAAATGAAAAAGTTATGGCAAGTCAAAGTTTCAGAAAAACTGCCCACGTGGCAAAGAAGCAGAAAAGGACAACATAAATAAAAATCAAAAATAAAATAATAATTTTTCTTAAAATATCTCTTTTTCACATTTAAAATAAATGAAAAATAAAAAGGAAAATCGGAAAAAAAAATCCAAAAGTTTGACAATTGGATAAAATTTGAAATCCAAGAGCATTTAACACGTGTGAATCGCATTGTATGTGCGAACGGGTCATGTTCTCACATACAATGCGGATGGGATCTTATCCGAATGACAACTGGCAGATTCTCTGTGATCGCGCACATTTTTAATGTGATCCGCACTTAAAGGCGGATCCAAAATTTTTGCCTATAAATAGAGGCCAGCAACCATTGTTTGAAAGCTTCTCTCCTACCCTCTCATTACTCTGTCTCTCCGAAAACCTGCACACCCTTGAATCTCACTTCAATCACCTAAAACACTTTTTAATACCCAAAATACCCTTGGATCTCCTTCCTTCTCTTTTTCTTCTTGTTTCCACTCATAAAAGAACCAAGAGGTGATTTTTGGAGCAACAAAGGAACTCCAAGCTGCTGTTTGGACACCCAGGGGGCCACCACTTATCTAGGAGGGAAGGTAATACCAAGGTAAGAAATTTTGTAAAATTTTGTTCAATATATATTGAGATAGAGCTCTTCTAAGTTTATTTATTTTGGACTGCTGTTAAATCTGTATTTTTATTGCTCTTTCTCACCATTTCTTTTGTTTCTCATGCCGTTGGAGTCCCCCGTGGTGAGGAGGACTACCCGTACAAAAGTTGGGAGGAGAGGCTTTGTTTTGATAATCACAAGTCATAGTAATGGGGACTTTGCTTTATGAGTTAAGAAACATCTTCATGGATTGATCGTTATATCATTTCAAGGGGAGCCTGTTCCCGGTTCTCATAATCCGCTACACCCCATAAGATCCCCCTTTTTCTTTTCTTTCATAGTGATATTTGCTATCTTTTCTTATATATTCGTTCATCACATCATCATGGATACATATGCATACTAGCACACACTTTCATTCTCACTTTATCCTTTACTTTGGCAGGATCAAGAGGTTGTAAATAAACACCACACACACACTCATGCATGATATTTAGAGGACTTGTTTAAAAGTTTGTTTTGCTACATGCTCACACTATCACGAATATCAAGAGATGGTCACTAGTACAGCATATTAAGTCCATTATACATGTCATTCCCACACGCACCGAAGTCACAATAAGCAACATGCATCATTTGTCCATAGTCTTTTGTGAGTTTTAAAACACTTTCTTAACACACAATCACTGCTGTTCTACATGGATCATGTGTTTGTTCATAGTTGTTGGATGCATCTTTAAATGGATGGTTGAATGATGGTATAATCAGAGGCCTCTCGGGCCATTTTGGAGCTTTTAAAGCCACTGTGGGTCTGCCATGAGACCCACAGCAGTTCATAAACCCCCTGGAGAGAAGCCGAATCAAATGCCATAGCAGTTTTGGCCATTTTTGGTTTCCAGGCCAAATCATCATACACATTGCGGATCAGGCCTGTCCGCATTGTATGTGCGGACAGGCCTTGTCCGCACAGTGTTTGTGGACAGACCTGTTAACCCCCTTTTTTCGTTTCTTTTGGACCCATGTCCATCCGGTTCAGCCCATTTCATGCTAATTTGAACCATTTGGGCCTTTGGGTCAACCCTAAGCCCATTTTTTAGACTTGGGCCCATTTGGACCCAATATGGTTTTGTGGGCCTTCCAGCGGGGGCCACACCCAATCCAGCCCATACCAAAATCCATTTCAATAATGGACCCAAGGCCACTTGGATAATTCCCCATGGGCCAAGTCCAAGCCCATTGGGCCCTAAAAGCTTTAACCCACTGATTTTTGTAAATGCAATTAAATCCAAAATCAAATAACCAAATCCAAAATAGAGTTACCCAATAATCCTAATGGGCCATGGGCTTACTTAAGCCCAACTTGGAAACCAATGGGCCTTCCAACGGGGCCCATATCCAACTCACTTCACTAAATTATAAAAAGATAAAATCAATCGAAATAAAGGGGACCTACACCTTCAGCAGCCCCCCACTTAGACTCAATAAACATGCATGTTGGCCTAGGAATTTGGTGAGACTGAATTGGCTCGAACCAGGGAGACCCGAGGGACGAGTCAAACCGACGAGGCAGGCTAGGGTGTTTTCTAACTTCCCCGGACATAACCGAGAACTTAGCCGGAATCTCTAGAAAACCTCAGACTAGCAAAATTAGCCCGGTTAGGCACCATTGTGTCTGCCTGCACCTCTCAGGCAGTGGCGACTCTGAATGTCCCGAGGCACGCATCCTGCCTGCGCCTCGCCCATGTGAAACCACATGCGCACAATGAGATTTATATAGATAGAGTCACTGACCATATTGATACCAGCATGAATCCTCCAAGCTTGAACAAAGTATGAATAGTTTGCATGAGGTGGTGACGTAATCCTGTCAGTTCCTTCTCAATCTGAAATCACAAACCCTATGAAGGTCATCCAAAAAAGACTATAATTAGCAATCACAAGCTTTCGATTTAAATAATTGGAAAAAAAAGTCTCATTTGCATCAAAATCACTATATAATCTTACCCTAAAGTAATTTACACATGTTGCAACCTTTATCCTACAATTAAAGTTAAAACAGCTATGGAAAGGCAAAAACATTATTAAACATTGGCAAGGTCGTGTTACCATCAATGCCATGTGTGTATCCTTGTCTTGTACCTTCACCTCTCCCAATCGATAAGAGACCTAATTACTTCGGTAACTCGATTATCAAACTGAAGAATAAGGTCTGAAATGAGCTTTTCGTGAAAGTACATAATATTGCCCTACAAAATGGAATGTAGTGAATAAATATAAGCTAAATAATGTTTGCCAAGACGAATGAAGATAAGTGAACATCAACCATGGTCTTTACCTGTGTAAATTTTGTGGTTAATGATGCTCCATCCCAAAATTCCATGAACTTTACTAAGAAGACACCACAATTAAGGCTACAAAATCATAAATTTAAATTGTATTATTAAACCAGTATTTAAAGCATACAATAATTATCACATACATGTAAACTTCCAATTTTGTTGATAAGGGACACTAACATGACGAAGTTTTCAATTGTGAATTTTTAAGTCCTCATCAAATGTAGTCACATGTTGAATAACTTGATCCATTGCTTTCATCTTGAAATAAACAATATAGTTAAATATATGTTCAAGAAGTTTAAATAAAAACAACATTAATTATCTAAATTCAACAACAAAGAAGAATTTTTAAGTCCTCATCAAATACAGTCACCTATTGAATAACTTGATCCATCACTTTCATCTTGAAATAAACAACATAATTAAATATATGTTCAAGAATTTTAAATAAAAACAGCATTAATTATCTGAATTCAATAACAAAGAATTTAGCACAAGCCACTTTCTTTGTAACTAATGAATTGGAGTCTACTTCCACTTTTTGAATCTAGAATCTCTATTCTTTGATCTCTTAAGTTGCACATGTATGCAAACCAATGGGTTTTATGACACATTGGATGAACAACTGCATTCGAGCAACTAGTTTGTTTTACATACTAAATATATTCAATGATGTTGCATAAATTTCATATACCGCACCGTACACCTACTAATATGATTTATTTTCTAATCTATTTAATCACATACCATGTGACAATTCGTGATATTGTACCTCACATGCTAGATGTCTAAATATTTGGTAAGTTCGCGCATGGCATCCACTCCATTTTCAGAGCTTAAGATAAGCCTCTACAAAATGAGTTACAAATAGCATATAACATTAGACAAGGTCTGCTATTACTAATATTTTAACGTAATTTGCTCCTATAAGCCTTTCCGAGATAAGTGTATCAAAATAGTATCAAGTCACTTTGCCACCATTCTTTTTTTGTTGTTATATCAATAACTTATACACTGCATCCACCACCTACATGTTTAAAAATTGTCAACTACATAAAATAGCACTTATCTGATATATCCTTAGATGGAGAAAAGAGTAAAAAATAAACTCTATATTATTTATCATCTCGCCTATAAATAAGCAGCATTGTTCTTTCCTTGTGATATACGTGTTGTCTATCGATATTAATATGCCTTTATTTAGGCATCAAGATGAAGATTACTAAAATATTAAAACCACATACAATCTATATATTAAAAACACATGTATGAGTTGACTTATTACTCATCATGTGCACTTGCATTCTTCACATACACCACGATTTTTCTCTCCCTCACATAAAGGTGGAAACCTATATGGCACATTATATTGTGTTTGAATGTGCACACTGCATTGGCAAAGACGCCCAGGATGAGCTTATTGTCGTTTCCGTGGAGATTGTTGTGCACATAAAATATCTTCTTTGGGGCCTAATATAATTTGATGATAAGTTAGGAAGACTTGATGGTATATGGGAACATGCTTCAACAACCTCCTGGGCAATCTTTACCACATTGGCCACTTCTGTATCATGACGATCCAATGATGCTTTCTCCATTGCTGAGAGAGTTTCTAGAGTAGTACACTACAAAAAAAAAGTCTTTTTATTACAGCACTTCAAAAGTGCCCTTATAATATAAAAAATGCCGCCATAACATATAACGGCATTTTGACCAAGTGCCGTTTCAAGTGGTGTTGCATTATGTTATAGCGACAACTTATAACGACACTTTGGAATATGCTGCTATAAAGTGACTTTTTACAACATTTAAAAATGCCGTAATAATGTAAGCTATTACGGCATTTTTTTTAAGTGTCGTAATAAAGTTTAGCATCAATTGAAGGCTTTAGCGGCAGTCACCAAGTGCCGCTAAAAGTATATTAATTTTTAAAAAAATCATTTACCCCCCCCCCCCCCCCCCCCCCCCTTCCTTCTCAAAACCCCATACCCTAACCCAAAAAATCCTTTTTTTCCCTAGTATTCTGCATCTAAATAACTAAACAAATAAGCTATTTGACATGATTGACTACTGTTCCCCAGTCCGAAATTGATTTAATAGGCAGCAAGTGCTCTGAAATTAGTCATCAAGAGTCATATCCCTCTGCAACAACGACAAAGAAGAAAATTTTAGCTACTGTCTCATACGATATCAATGACAATGGCACACCTCATATAAACATAACTATAATTACAAAATGCAGTGATACAAACTCTTATCAATAGCATAATCCGCAGGAAGAACAAAAAAGAAAAAATATATAATTATCAAAAGGATACATGGAAACATGCACACCCAAAGGACGTGTTTGTGACGATGTTCATTGAATTAGACTTGTCTAAGTAAGTTTCACTTGCTAAAAATAAAAGTGTTTGTTGATTGAAAAGTTTCAACTTTTGTATATATGATTTGTTAAAAGTTCATAATCCTTGATTTAAAACCTTCCCATTTTTGTTTTATTAACTCAAAATCCAAAGTCGAAAGAATCCAATACTCCCAAACTCAAGCACAAGTGTGGTTTAAACATAATGGTATCTAGGGTCTTTTAGAAATCGATCAACATTCTTTAACCATGAGTTTAAGCAACATTGAACTAATTAAAATCAGACCCAAAGTAGTGAACAAGATCATCTATGGCTATGTTTCATGCCTTTGTTTGAATGATATTCAGAACATATACTAGATATGATCCTCAACCCCAATTAAAGCATAAGTTGGTTAATGGGGCAGAGTTGAGAAGAGAAGGCAGAACAGAACTACCCCATTTCTAGAGAGTCAGTTTTGCATAACCTAAACCTTATCCAGATTAATTGGATTTACCAAACCCAGGTGAACCAACATGCTTGTCAAACCAACCAACCTCAATTTCATTCAACATTCATGGAATGAATTTCCCAAAAAAAAAATTTATTCATGGAACCCAAGAAAGGTATTAAACCACACAATTGAGGTCACAACTCAGAGAATATAAAGCAGCATATACCTCATCCTTGAGCTCCTTGACATCAAAACTGCCATCAAAATCAAACTGTTGAGATCCCAAGACATGATTTGCTTTATCCTTGCAAGGAGAACCTTCTTTCTCTTTGGAAAAGATGACAAGAAAGAAATATTGTACTTAGCTCAAGTACCATGAAGTTATTCTTAAGAAAAAACAAATCAGCACAGAGACAATTTGTTTCTTATAAAAAAAAAATAGATCAACCAAGATCAAGGCACTATCAATTGTGCACAATCACCTTAGAATTCAAGAAAAGAAAAAAGTTATTAAAGCAATAAAAATCAACAACAACCAAGATCAGTAGTAATTTAGGATTTCATTATTCAGCATCAATGCAATCAAAACAACTTTCACAAAAAAGATATAATAAAATCCCTTTATTTGCCTCCTAATTTCTGCTCAATCCAATGCTAACACAAACAGGAAACAAGTGAAGGTAATCAATATAAAAAGATGAGGATGACAAGGCTTTGATTATGGATTATGGATGGATTACCTCAGCTCACTTGCAACATCAACAAGGTATTGATTATGTATGGGGTTGCCTTAGCTCACGAGAACAACTCAATCCTTTCTCTTACTCACACCAGCACATTTTCCATTGAACCTGTGATTAGTTTAAAATTATAAGGATGGAATCCAAGGAGAGTTTCCTGGTTATAGCTATAATCAGGAAACAGTAAGTGCGTCAATAGTATGAGATCAATGTTCTAATATGGCAAACTTCTTACAGACACCAGAGTGAATGAGCTCTCCATAAATAGTTTGTTTACTTGAACTCCTTCCATCATAGAACATTTCAAATCCCCACTAGCAAAAACGCATGGCCGGCCCCCTAAACAAGGATAGGTGAGTGACACACGAAATCCTTATGACAACAACAATTTGAGGAAGTAATAATGCTTTGCATTGTCATCTTTCTCCCATTTTTCTAGGCACTCAACTAGCAGAGACACATGGTTGCCACAAGGGTCAGATTAGATCAATCATTATATAATAGTAGGTTCAAGACCTCAATCTGAGAACAAGGAATCAAGGGGATTGAACATAATTCACCTGCTTCTGTGGAAGTGGAAGAAACCTCAGGCTCTCAACCTGCTAAAGCATACAACTTGGTAGGTACAACAGTGCATGCAGCAAATATTTTCTCTGCTTATGCATCATAAAAATATTTCAAGGAAGAAGAATATAAATATAAATAGTGCCATGAGATCAAGTTTGAACTTTCAAAAGAAAGAAGGGAAGAAGATTCAAAGTTAGACGAGCTTTGTATAGAAAATCAATGAGAAACTGAGGATGTGGCAATTAATAAGATGTCCAAGAAGTAGGAAGACAACAAAATGAACGAAAATAGAATTCCGAAAATGATTGCAATGTGTGAAAAGGACTTAGATAAAACAAAAAGAAAGTCAATCCAAAGGCTTGATTTATGCATGAAAATTATTATCCAAAGAGAAATAACATTCTTCAACACAAGCTGTCTTCGTCAGTTGAGCCCCTCTATGGCGTTGACATTTGACATGAAATTTACACAAATGCCTCAACCTGAATTCCAACCAGGTTAGGCTGCAATCTGTACATCTTGTTTTCCACGTTAATTCAGAAAACTAAAATAATACCTAGAATAAAATAGGGATAGTGTGAGCTAGGGACCATACTGGTAACCCATATATATATATATATACACACACACACACACTAAATAAGCACGTGATATATTCTTTTTTGCTATAAAGCGTGGACAATTAAATCAACCCAATTACATATTCAAATTATATAAAAAAAATCCAAGAATAATTCTTTCAGGCATTTCAACAAACATTTTATAGACAAGCCTTCAAACTTTATTCAAAAGGCCGCCTGACCATATCAAGCACTGGCCAATAGCTAGAATTACAATACAAGCACATAAATATAGATGAATTAACAAGATGAAACTAATTAAACAATTTAATCATGAGACAATAGGTTAAAGATGAAAACATAGGGGCACAATTGCACACAATGAGATGAAAGAATGATGAGAAAGTGAACGTACCAAATTTATGCATGAACAGGAATGTGCTTATACAACGGAACTGTGCAACAAATTGCGAGAGATCGGAAATTTTCTGCGGTTACACTGATCATTGCCAATTTTTCCACTAATGTCTCATATCAACCGAATTAATACAGTGACCACTACCAATTTGCCAATTGTTGGAATTAAAATACAAGCACAAAATACAGATGAATTAATAAGATGAAACTAATTAAATAATTTAATCATGAAACAGGTTAAGTATTAGAACACTGGGGCACAATTGCATACAATGAGATGAAAGAATGATGAAAAATGGAACGTACTGGATTTATACGTGAACAGGAGTGCGCTTATAAAATGGAACTATGCAACAAATTGCAGGAGACCTAAAATATTCCTGCTGCTATAGTGATCACTGCCAATTTGTCCACTAAAGTCTCAAATCAACCGATCGGAGCACAAAACTTGAGATCGTCTGTTTCAACAAGCTCTCCCTTAGAGATACTCATGCCATTGCTACAAACAAACTCAAATCCATAGCTCTTCGTCAGAGATACTCACGCCATTGCTACAAACAAACTCGAATCCATAACTCTCCGTCACAGATACTCATGATTCGTTCTCTCCTTTACTCACTTGCATATCGATTCCTCTGAAAAATCTCTTGTTCGTAAGTAATCCGACAGGTCTTCTTCTTTGAGGCTCATGGAGACGCTCAAAGATCCTGATTCAAAGGGCCATACTCAGGTCATGCGAAAGCCCTAATCCGACATGTCTTTTTCTCTGTTTCATTCGTTGAGAGCAAAGATTGACAACAACAACAACAACAAAAGGAAAAAACTGGTTTTTAGGGTTACTTTTTAAAACTAATTCATATTCAGTCATCCAATTCTTTCTAATTGGTAATTAATTATGTTTTCTTCAAATAATTAAGAACAAGTCTTCTTTCAAATAATTGCATGACTAAATCTAAATTATTTTCATAAAACAACAATTAAATAAATTTACCCAAAAAATACTTTATTTTTAATAATTCTTTTAAATTTTATAGCGGCATTTTGTAATAAAGTGCCGTAATACAATATTTTAAATTGTTGTATAGCAGCATTTGATAGATAAGTGCCATAACAAATTGTTTTATAGGGGCATTCAATTAAAAAATGCCGTAATAAATTATTTTATAATGACATTCAGTAGGAAAATGTCGTAATAAATCGTTTTATAGTGGCATTTTTCTAGGAAATGCCGTAATAATGTCATTTTTAGAAAAATGCCGTAATAAATTGTTTTATAACGGCATCTGCATATGAAATTCCGTATTAAGGCACTTGTAACAACACTTTTTTATAAGTACCCTTATATTAGTGTCGTTATATCACTTTTTTTTGTAGTGGTAGAAGTTGTGTGAAGAGGTGAATGATAGGGGGAATGTCCACCATTTATGCCACAAGTAGTATGAGTAGTTTCCAAATAAGAGGACTGACAACACAACTAGTGTATTCAGAAAGTGTAGTGACGTGCATCATAAGTATGTGACATGCATCCCTAACGTCCTACATTGCTGCTATCACATGAGATCTTAACTCATGCATCGTCTTAAATAAAATAGCTCTTAGAAAGTCATGATTTTAATGGAAAATTTTACATATTCAAATGTATTACTTATAAAGCGATCTTATTAGATAAAAAATCATCGCATGTTACATCACTTGTAGAAGATGGTACACCTCCTCTATTGAAATGAAATTATCTAAGATTCATATACATGCATGTAAACATGGGGAGCATACATCAACAACAGATAGCCCAACTCTAACACGATTCAAATAGAAAATCTATATATAGATGTTAATATCAAATAAGCATATTATCTTATCAAAAAAAATAAAAAAAAATTAAAGTACAAGACATGGAAGCAATTCACCATTAAGAATAGTAGGCATCCATCAATTGAACCCTTATTTCCTTCCTTGAACTTTTTAATTTCTCCAATGAGAAAATCCAAGACAAGTTTACTCCAATTGAACTCTGCCAATATCAAGACATCTGCTATTGCATGCAAAAACTTCATACTACAATATAGATTAGCACTAGGGCATTATAGTACACTTAATGTGAAAAGGATAAATGACCGCTTAAAATCTACTCCATAACCTAAATCCTTCGTACAGTCTTCTAAATGCTTAAGTGGCACCCCATGCCTATCCATTTTGAAGCTTTTACCAATTTCTAAAATATTTTCCTCCAACCCATGTATAGGTACATCATAACCACCTAATGGTAATCCAAAAACAACTTTAACATCATGTGGGGACATTGGTACGCTACCTTCCTCCAACTCTGGTGATAAATGGTTCACATCAACTCTATTAACCAACCATAAAAAAAAAGGCATCTAATATTTAAAAGATGCTCAAATTATATATCTTGGATTGCCAACTTTTGATCATCTGAAAGGTCCTTTAGGCATCTCAAAAAGTGTTTTGGGGAGCATCTTGTTTCAAACATCACCGACATTGAGAGTATAATGTCATATTAATAATGAATGATAATAAATGGCTACATCTAATTTAAAATTTTGATTCTTAAAAATAGCAAATAGCTAACCTTTGCTTTACTCTTCAATGGATTGGGTAAAATGCTAGTATGGCATCTCTCTTTCTACTCTTTTGCCAATTGGTAAAATTTTTCTTTTTCTACAGCTGACATTGTATCCCACACTTCTTTTGCTTTTCTAGTCATCTGTGAGACAAAGTTAGATAAGAACAATAGCAAATAAATTTTTGATAAAGACAATTCCAAATGATATAAAGCGTAAAACATAGGTTAGAATTGATCAACTTACTAAGGAAAAATGGCTTATGGACTATATTGTCATCTTCATTTGTTTGTGTTGTCTTCTTTTGCTCTTCAAAATATTCCTTTCTTTTTAAAGAGTAAATTGTGTCCACATATTTGGAAAATACATAAAACAAGTGCAAGTAAATATGCACATAGTTTCTAACATATTTCTTTCTATGTAAATGAAGATCAATAATACTTACAAAAAAAAATAGCCATGCATTTCTTGGATGAATGCGTGGCCTTGCTTCTGATAAATACAAAGATGCAGATGCATCCTCATGCATCCTATGATGAACATTTATTCCATGCATTAAAAAAATATGTTTACAAAAACATAGTAAATAAAGTCTATGTTTATTTAGATAGTAATTACCTTTAAGAAAGTGAATTTACACACAATTTTCAGTCCTATATAAAACTAATAACCCATTAGAGGGGATAAGAATAGGTACTTAACCGTTCTTATTCTTGTAATTTCTTGCTTCTTCTTTACCTTTGTTGGATATAGTCTTGCGCCTCATTTTTTGTTATCCGCCAATGGTAACCTTCAAAATTATGAACAAAACATGCTCCGTCAATCATTTTTTTTTTTTTTTTATCTTGTTCAATAATTTGTACCAAGCTTTGAACATAGCAAATACTATTCAGCTTCAAGTGGGGAAATTGTGTAGATATTATGGATTTCATACGGTCATACGAGAATTGGAGGATGAGGTGGAGCCTATCATTTATATGTTGACTTCAAGCTTTGTCTAGAAATGAGGATGGAGGTCATGGATGAAATCCTTCAACAGAGAGAGGAAGAAATTCTTGGCCACATGGCTTATGAGAAATACCAATTTGGTTTTGTCGACTATTTAATGACTCAAAGTTGAGAAGCTTGATGCCTAAGCCATCTTGATTGAATAAATTGTTTTCAAAGTGCTCCTACTTGTTACATTTTTTTTATTGTTGTCTTTGCTCGAAGGTGATGGGTGATGATATTGACTATTATAGTTTACGAAAATAGTAGAAGGAAGGAGCTTTAAGTGCTTTCAATCTATTCTACCTTGGGATCCTGGCCTCATCGAAATTATACTATAATCTTTCTTATCTATTGTCTCTTTGATTGTCACAATAGATTATAGCTGGCCAAAAGTAGAGATAAGTGATGAGTAGGCTGAAGCAAAGGTGAGTGATGAGAATGCTGAACCAAAGATGGTGCCATGAGAGCAGAGCGAGACATGGAGTTTGTGTAATTTATGGTAGCTTTAGGTGATTGTGCATGATATGTTGCTGAAGAGGAGAGTTTGCATAATCCTGACTTATCCAAAGTTTTAGATACTTTGAACTTTGAATGTTTGATAAGAAAAAAAAAACCTTGTTTTTAGTAGGCAATGATAACTTATTAAGAAAAAAAAAAGAATGTAACAGCGATGGCATTCAAGTCATTTGCCTAAACCTGAAAGAAGGACATAGCACAACTGATGTAGCTAAAAAACGACATGAAATGAAACATTCAAATATCACTAAGAAAAATAATGCAGGAAATCGAAAACACCTTCAACATATAGGTAATCAAAATCGAATATACTTTAAAATAAAATAGGATAAATTGTCATTGGCAGAAGGTTATTGAGTCATTTCAGAATTTCTCTCCACTTCATAGAAGGGAGAGTATCATGGTAGGAAACGTTATCTATTGAGAATTTGATCCTTCTCCCTTCTATAAAGCAGCGAGAATTTTGGAATGTCTCAATTTCCAAATCAGAATTGTAGAGACAGGATGCAACTGCAAATGAGGTAGTGAAAGAAAAAAAAGGGTTTTGAATGAAAGTTACAGCGAGAGGCTCCAAATTACCGTAGTTTTGGAATGAAGGTTGCAGTGAGATTCTCCAATTTGTAGCGATTCCTGGAGACCTAACATTGGAAAGGTTTTGAAAATTTTGAGAATGAAAAAGAGGAAGTGAAAGAAAGAATAAAAAAGGGTTTGGAGGAATTAATGTTATAGCGAGAGGCTCCAACTTACCAGAGTTTTGGAATGAAGGCTGCAGCGATTGCCAGAGATTTGGAATGAAGATTCCCTCCTTTTCGTTCCCAAATTTTCAAAACCTTTCTAGCATCAAGTTTCATATTCTCGGAAGGAGACAAACGAACGTGTTCCATCTTTCATCTTCCCGTTAAATCCCTAGGTGTCACGTTAGTGTCTAACGTGAGGGGGCTTGAGGACGCAAGGTGAAGATCCAATGGAGCTCCAGCCGATCTTCCAGCAACTTACTCCAACAGATACGGGGGCAAAAAAGAGTTAAAATAAAGGATGGGAGAACTATCATTTCAGTTAGGTCTTTTCTTTTGGCTTCATTATAGAAAATTTTTACTACTCTGTGGTTTTTCCTCGAAAGGTTTTCTACATAAAATCTGTGTATTCTAATATTTTATATTTTGATAAGTTCTACTTCCATATGCTTGTTTATTGTGTTGTTTTAACAATTGGTTTTAGAGCACTACTGGTTCAAGTGGGAGCAATGGTAGAGGAAGGTAAGATCAAAATTAAGAAGTTCAATAGTTCAAATTTTGGTTATTAGAAGATGTAGATTGAAGACTACTCTTATGAATATGGAGCAACCTTAAGCGTTAGTTGCTAAACAATAAGGCCCCATAGGCTATAAGACTCTCACTTGCCCCATCCTTTCATCCTTTGCATTGAATATCTCCAAGAGAAGGTGACTATAGATTTGATGTCAGCTTTGGCAAAGATGTATGAGAAACCTTCCACATCAAGTAAGGTTTTCTTAAAAGTTATTCAATATGCAAATGGCTGATGGTGGAAGTGTGGCAAAGAAACTTAATTGTTACTGAGTCAAGATAAGATCAGATCTTAACTGTATATATATTTAAATTCAAATTATATAACTGTAGGATAGTTTGTTGTATATCCTGATTTTGTGTAATCAATCTCTTATATATAAAGACTTGAGACTTCCTCATCTATTCATTGAGGAAAACACTACGGTTTGTGAAACCTTTACATGGTATTAGAGCTAAGTTTTTATTTTTTTTTGGGTTATTCTCATGGCCGACACTTCCTCTTTCTCCACCACTATTCCGCTAAACACAATGGTTCACATGTTGACCATTAGGTTGAACTCTTCTAACTTTCTGTTATGGAGGAGTCAATTTGTTCCTCTACTTACCAGTCAAGGCTTGATGTCGTTTTTGGTTGGCACTAGTGCTGCCGTTCCCATCACCATCAAAAACACTGCTGGAGAGGACGTTCCTAATCCTGCATACAAGGATTGGCATCAAAAAGATCAAATGCTTCTAAGCTTGATCTATTCTTCTTTATCTGAAGAAGCTATGAGTGAGATTCTCGGTTTAACGACGGCAAGGGACGCCTGGATGACCCTTGAAGCTGCCTTTGCTCATCATTCTAAGACCCGTCAACTTCAACTCAAGGATGAGCTCCAACTAATGCAACGTGGGAGTCAATCCGTAGCTGAGTTTGCACGGTCTTTCAAGTCTGTTGTTGATCAACTAGATGCAATTGGGAAACCTGTTGAAGATACTGACAAAACACATTGGTTCCTACGAGGTCTTGGTACAGAGTTCACAACTTTCTCTACTACTATGTTATCTCAACAACCTATTCCTGTGTTTGCAGATCTTGTTCCCAAAGCAATAAGTGTTGAGCTTTTTGTGAAATCTCTCACTGCTCAGTCAAATGCACATTCGGCCTTCTCTGTGCACTGTCAAACTCATCAAAGGCACTTCCAAGAAATACACCAACAAACAGACACGTGATGTGTCACGTCCTGTTAGAAATCAGAATTCTCGAAATTCTGGTGTTCTTTGTCAATTTTGTGATAAGGAAGGACACACAGCCAATAGATGTTGGACGTACCTGAAATTGAACAAGAAGCAGGCTAATCTAGTGGAAGCCTTTTCCACTGTATCTATGTCTGAACATGATAACTCTGAATGGTATACTGATACTGGCGCTACTTCTCACATGAGCACTGATGCTTCTTTGCTTGACAAGTCCATCCCTTACAATGGTAATGATCGTGTATATGTTGGTAATGGCCAATCCCTCCCAATCTCTCATACTGGTCATTCTTCACCTCTTATGTCCTCTAACTCTTTAGTTCTCAAGGATGTTCTTGTTGTTCCTGGTTTAAAAAAAAATCTGTTGTCTATTAGTAAACTCACAAAAGATAATAATTGTGTTGTTTATTTTTATGCCTCTGGGTTTGTTATACAGGATCTGGTGACAAGAGCAGTGATGGGAACCGGGCGATGTGAGGGAGGTCTTTACATTCTTGAGCGTGGCCATGCAGCTCTCTTTTCTGACACTTCTTCTTCTACTGCTTTACCCTCAGTCTGGCATGCTCGATTAGGACATCCATCTTTCCGTATTGTTCATTCATTGAATAAGCATGGTGTTATTTCATTCAATTCCTCTCAGAAGGACAGCAATAATATTCCTTGTCTTGGTTGTAAACTTGGTAAAAGTCACAGATTACCTTTTGCAATTAATGATAAACGTTGTTCTTCTATTTTGGATCGTATTCATTGTGACCTTTGGGGACCCTCCCCTATTTCATCTCTTTCTGGTTATCGATTTTATGTAGTGTTTATAGATGATCATTCTCGTTTCAGTTGGTTTTATCCTCTCAAACGAAAATCTGATTTCTATGACACTTTCATTAGATTCCAGAAATTCGTTGAAAACCAGTTTTCTACACGTATTAAATCTTTTCAGTGTGATGGAGGAACCGAATTCACCAATACTGGCTTTCAATCTCACCTTTCTAACTGTGGCATTTCCCAACGAATTTCGTGTCCTTATACACCAAATCAAAATGGTGTAGCTAAACGAAAACATCGGCACATAACTGAAACTGGTTTAACCTTACTGTTTCATTCCAGTGCTCCTCTTCATCTTTGGGTTGAGGCCTTCTCCACTGCTTGTTACCTCATCAATCGGCTCCCATCACAAGTTCTTGCCAACAAAACACCGTATGCTATTCTCTATGGTACGTCTCCTTCTTACTCCATGATAAGAAGCTTTGGGTGCTTATGTTTTCCATATTTACGTGATTATGCACCACATAAATTGGCTCCTCGGTCTTTACCATGTGTTTTTGTTGGGTATAGTACTACACATAAGGGGTTTCGATGTCTTCATCGTCCTTCTAATCGTGTATATATATCCCGTCATGTTGATTTTTGTGAAACAAATTTTCCTTTTGCTAATGACAGCCATTTCAATCAAATTAATTCATTTGACTATGTTAGTTTTTGTGATGATTCAATTCCTGCTAACATGTCCAATGATTATTTTTCTTCAGATGCTTCCAAATCGTGTGGGTCAACTACCAAATGTCTTCCATGTGAAGACAACAATCCTTTTAGTCATGGGTCAGATTCAATATCCTCATTCTCTACCCTTGATCAAAGCATTGATTCTTCCTTTCATGACACTACAGTAGACCCCACATCATCTCCAATGACTTTACATGAGCCTTCTTCTTCTGATCACGGTATCACCTCCTCTTCAGTATCTTCACATGTTCAACCCCAACCAAATCCTTCTTCACTGTTGCCAACACATCCTATGATCACCCGTGGTAAGGCTGGAATTTTCAAACCAAAGGCTTATCATGCTCTTACTGATTTACCATCTAAGTTCTTTCAGGTTTTACTAGCTCTAAAAGAACCACGTGGTTTCAAATCAGCAGCAAAGAAACCTGAATGGTTTTCTGCTATGGAAGATGAAATATCAGATTTGCATCACAATAACACCTGGCGTCTTGTTCCACGTCCTAAAAACCACAATGTGGTCGGGTGCAGATGGATATTTAAGACCAAATTACGAGCAGATGGCTCCATATAAAGACATAAAGCTCGGTTGGTGGCTCAAGGATTTTCTCAAATACCAGGTCTTGACTTTGAGCACACTTTTAGTCTTGTAGTTCGCTCATCAACTGTTAGAGTTGTTCTATCTTTGGCAGCAGCTTCAGGTTGGGCTCTTCATCAACTTGATGTTAAGAATGCATTCTTACATGGACATTTAACAGAGGAGGTTTACATGGAGCAACCTCCTGGATTTCTGGATATTCGTCATCCTAATTATGTATGTCGTCTACAGAAGTCGCTCTATGGGTTGAAACAAGCTCCTAGAGCTTGGTTTCAACGATTTGGTTCTTATCTTATCAGACTGGGTTTCACTTCAAGCAAAGCTGATTCTTCTCTCTTTGTATATCATGGTTCACTTGGAACCATTTATCTACTTCTTTACGTGGATGATATGGTGATTACTGGCTCTAATCCAACTCTTGTTCGCTCGATCATCACTAGTCTTTCTAAGGAATTTTCAATGAAGGATCTTGGTCATCTTCATTATTTTTTGGGCATTGAGGTTCAACAGAGTTCTAAGAGCATTTTTTTAAGTCAAGCAAAATATGCCTTGGACTTACTTAAGAAGGCAGATATGCAAGACTGCAAACCAATTTCCACTCCATTCGTGGTTGGACACCATCTCACTGCGGAAGGCGAAGCTTTTGCTGATCCCACTCTTTTTCGTTCACTTGCAGGCGCTCTTCAGTACCTTACTATTACTAGGCCAGATTTGTCTTACAATGTTAATACCATTTGCCAGTATATGCATGCTCCTACAGTTGATCACTTTAAGGCCTTAAAACGAGTTCTTAGATATGTCAAAGGCACCTATCATTTTGGTCTCAATCTCAATCGGCTTTCTAAACCGGAACTTATTGCTTATTCCGATGCCGATTGGGCTGGTTGCCCAGATACTAGGAGATCAACATCTGGTTATGCTATTTTCTTAGGTGGAAATTTGATTTCCTGGTGTTCTAAGAAACAGGCTACTGTGTCTCGTTCTAGTTCAGAAGCAGAATACCGCTCTCTTGCTATTGCTGCAGCTGAGGTCTCCTGGCTTCTTCAACTCTTCCGAGATTTGAACATCACTTTACATGCCAAGCCCATAATTTTGTGTGATAATAAAAGTGCCATTTTTATGGCTGGAAATCCAGTGACTCGGCAACGTTCAAAACACATTGCTATTGATTATCATTTTATTCGGGAACTTGTTGCTAATGGAGTATTACAGATTGATTATGTCCCTTCTCATCTTCAATTAGCAGATACACTCACCAAGGGAGTCTCCAAGCCTCAATTCTTGTTATTCAGAAGCAAGTTCAATGCGTCTCCAGTACCCATGATTCACTTGAGGGGGGGTGTTACTGAGTCAAGATAAGATCAGATCTTAACTGTATATATATTTAAATTCAAATTATATAACTGTAGGATAGTTTGTTGTATATCCTGATTTTGTGTAATCAATCTCTTATATATAAAGACTTGAGACTTCCTCATCTATTCATTGAGGAAAACACTACGGTTTGTGAAACCTTTACATTAATGATTTCAGCACAGATAGTAGACAGCTGTCATCCGTGGGTTATTACTTTTGAGGATTAAATCAGCGCTATTTTGGTCTCATCCAGCTTTGGTGAAAAATCTCGTAGAAAATCTATAGGGGCCATTGGTAAGAATATGGAAATGGCTTAAATATTGGAGAAAGAGAGAGCAAAAAGATGAGACAAAAGTAGTGGACAATTAGGGTCAAGAAAGAGCAACATTGGACATCCACAAGATTAAAAAAAAAAGTTCTAGAACAATAGCAAGAAGGGTCACTTCAAGAGAGATTGCCGGAAGGTAAAAAGAAAACCAAAATTTTAAAATTAAAAAAGTATAATTATTTTTTATTCAATTAACTTTGATGATGCTTGTAAGCACCCAATATTTGCACTCTCGCAAGTCTACCCAAAAACCCTAAACAATTAGCTGTGAATCAAGAGCTAGAAAGTGGTCCTTTGCCAAGAGCTGAGTTGGCCAATAACTTGTATACCATTTGAAAGAGTACTTCGATACAATTCCAATGTCACTCATCTTGTACAAATCGGAGTCCAAACAAGAATGTTACAGCCAAAGCAATTTGAATGGAAATTTTGTAAATACGTGTACCAAGTGGCAAAAATGAGCGTTGTGCGCATTTGCTAAGTGATAAAATAAACAAAAAATTAAAAAAAGACAAAACACAAAAGTTAGACAAGGAAAAAATAATAAAACACATAAAAATCTTGAATAAAATACTAAAAATTAAAAGATAAAACGGAGAATTGTGAAGGTAAGAACACGATATGGAACAGTGTCTGAGAATGAACGGCGTCTACAGCTGAGGATGAAGACGTCTGCAACTGCAGAGGCGTCTGTGATTGACGACGAACGGCATCTAAGGATGAAGGCGATTGTCGACAGGCATTTGCGACTGTGGTAAAGGCAACTGTGACTGCGGAAAAGGTGACTGCAACTGTCAAAGAGTGATTGACGAAGAAGGTTAATAAGACTCATGAAGGTCAAGTGACGAAGGGGTTCGGCAATTGGTGAAGGTCAACTGACAAAGGAGTCTGAGTGTCGCGAAGGAGGTTTGTCTGAGGCTCTGCTGTTGGATCCCAGCAGCTGATGTCAATAGAAAGTCGCGAATGACGATAAGGCAAAAGGCAAAGAGCTTGTTGGTGGTGGGTCTGTTTGCGACTATCGTGGAACTTTGCGTGTGAACCAGCGGTACTGGCCAACTGAAATGATGGCAACCCATTAGGAAGGGTATGGAACTCAGTGAGACTATTGGTGATTGCGGAAAAGGATGTGAGGATGTTGCGGAAGCGGAGGGTGGACAGTGATCAGCAGGCGTCGAAGTCAACCACTTTGTGAGCAGAGACTGCCTGTTGATGGGTATCAATCGATTTGGAAGAAGTGAGCTCTGATAAATTCTACCAGATCTCTGAAAAATCAAGGAAGAGAGGTGAATATCCATAACAAAATATTCCTATTTGAGCAAAGAAAATGGAAGAACAAACCAGAGCTTCGCATTAATGAGTAGTGCCAAGGGGTCTTGACATCGATATGTTTGAGCTCGGAGCATTACCAAAAAAAAAAAGATATGTTTGAGCTCGGAAGGCATCTCTTGGTTCTATGCTAAGGTGAGAGGCTTGCGAAGATACGAGAGGATTGGTCCCTTGGGCTCGTTGAGAGAAGGTGATTCAGCCTTCATCCTTGAGTTATTATCTATTGCTCGAGGGAGATTTCTCCAGCTCTCGTTGTACTCTCGTAATAGGCAGCAATCGATGATTATTTTTCCGAAAGATAATGAACTGATTGGATGGGAATATATTTTATGGGCATGTATGGTGGAACCTTTAGAGCTGGTGGTGGAAATCGAATGTATACATAAATCATGGATGGAATCAAGCACCTCAAGCTGGAAAGCCTATGAGAAAGGGATGATACCTCGACTGGTCATTGAACAAGAGAGTAAAGAGATGAGTATTATACGGCAATTTCCTATTATTTGCTAGTCATCCACTCTTGTGAAAGCATGGAAGGAACCGATAGCTGATATGTTCCCAGGATATAGAGGTTCAAGTGTTGGGCTTTATTCCTTTATCATCTTCCTCAACTATGTTATTCTTGGCATCGAAAGAAGAAGCAAATAAATCGGTGGCAGTGAGAAATATCTCTAGAGGAGATGTGAGGTTCCAATTTGCTAAATGGGGTCCTACATTCGTAGGAGAAATATCAAAAGGTTGCATAGGAGGAACATGGTTAGAGGTCTTTGCAGTGCTCATCCACCTGTGGGTGTCTTCAACATTTGACTCCATAAGGGGTAGACGTGGGGATCTGATGGATTGGGGAGTGTTCTATCTGTCGGGGCTCTGTAACGCCCCGGATCTGTGTTGTTCATTAAAAATATAACACATCTCACAGAGGATTAGGTAAGGATCCAAAATAAATGTGATCGCTGGATAATCACGCAATTAATACTATATCAGAGTGCACAATTAAATTCTTATCTAATACGTCAAAAATAATCTTTAAGTAAATTCAAACGAATCCACATCAACTACTTTATTACATTTCCCAAAATCAAATGAGTCAAAGTTTCAATCTAAAATAAACCTAAAGTAAAGAGATGAGTATTATACGGCAATTTCCTATTCTTTGCTTGTCATCCACTCTTGTGAAAGCATGGAAGGAACCGATAGCTGATATGTTCCCAGCAGATAGAGGTTCAAGTGTTGAGCTTTATTCCTTTGTCATCTTCCTCAACTATGTTATTCTTGGCATCGAAAGAAGAAGCAAATAAATCGGTGGCAGTGAGAAATATCTCTAGAGGAGATGTGAGGTTCCAATTTGCTAAATGGGGTCCTACATTCGTAGGAGAAATATCAAAAGGTTGCATAGGAGGAACATGGTTAGAGGTCTTTGCAGTGCTCATCCACCTGTGGGTGTCTTCAACATTTGACTCCATAAGGGGTAGATGTGGGGATCTGATGGATTGGGGAGTGTTCTATCTGTCGGGGCTCTGTAACGCCCCGGATCCGTGTTGTTCATTAAAAATATAACACATCTCACAGAGGATTAGGTAAGGATCCAAAATAAATGTGATCGCTGGATAATCACGCAATTAATACCATATCAGAGTGCACAATTAAATTCTTATCTAATACGTCCAAAATAATCTTTAAGTAAATTCAAACGAATCCACATCAACTACTTTATTACATTTCCCAAAATCAAATGAGTCAAAGTTTCAATCTAAAATAAACCTACTAGTCTATGGATTATAGTAATAATCTTCCTCCCTATAAGTGTCAGTCGAATCTACCCCCATAGGCGCCTCACCACGAGTATCTGAAACAAAACAAAAGCAAATGAATAAGATACAAATATCTCAGCGAGTAGTACATGCATGCAGAAATAGTTAACCACAGTTATAAAGTATGCACCGATAAATAACCAACACCAATACATCAATAGAGATAAATACAAGATGGAAATCCAGAAGTCTAATATTAGTTCACATCAATTATCAACCACAGTACCGATAAAACAACGAAAGGTCAATGTCATGCATATTGCTTAAGTTGGTTAATTCACATGCCAAGGAGACACTCCACACCTCCATGTACACAGTTCCGACCTACTCAGGGTATCAGACACTCTGAAATGACGGCCTACTCAGGGTATCGTCATCCAATGCCGGCCTACTCCGGGTATCGGCATTGACAACCAGGCCTACTCAGGGTATCTGGCTGCTCTACACCGGTCGTGGCAACACACTAGGCCATGCAATTACCCCAACAAACAATACTATCACATTACTAAGCTTAACATAGATCGAAGGGAAACTAAACCCAAAACCAAATTAACAAGTTCACAAAACTCAGTAGTTACAAAACAATAAACCCACACTGGTTACCATCATGTATATCCCAATACACTCATCACAAATCATTCCAACCAGAATAGCAACTCATGTATTTTCAATAGGTATCCAAACCCCAAAACAACAAACCCCATTAGAAGTAAAATCCTTTTACTCACACAAGAGAATTTTCAATACTATTTAGCCCTTTGATATCACACAAATTCAGATTAAACAGATTCAAAATCAAAAGACAATTATAATACATAACGAAGACTAACTCATTAACTTATAGTGTCATGAACAACCAATAACCTACCCAGATTCCTTCAATTCCCACTTCGGAAACCTATATAAATAACAAGAACTTGATTCAAGGCTTCCCCAATTGTTTTGAACAGATATACTATTTCTAATATCCTAATCTAGTCTTTGGGTAAAAGGTTGAAGTCTCAAAGTATCAAAAATTGGCTTGGATTGGTCAGAAAACAACTTTCAGAAATTTCTATTGGGTGCGCTAACCTCTAGTGCTTGGCGCGAGGTCGGTGTGGACTCAGCGTATACGAAATCAACATCTCACGCGAACTAAAATGACTTGGTGCGAGACAAGCGCGAACTCGGCAAGACTAAAATATACTTCGCCCGCAGTTGGCGCGAGCTTAGCGCGAACTCGACGAGAACACATAACATTCCTTGCATTGACTGTAACACTTGGCGCTAGGTAGGCGCCAAGTCGGCGGACACTACCTCCGACTCGCGACTCTCTGTTAATCTTAGAACTCCATGACTGGCCGTATTTTTGACCTCTGTAACCACTCATCTATACTTTTACCATTACCAAAACACTGTTAAACATGTTTCGGATTTAATCCAAACAACTTTATGATCACGACTCTAACCCATCAAATACTCACACTCGATAAATAACTTATTCAGAAAAACATGCTTCCGACTAATCTCAGAGATCAAAACCCACCATAAAATCAATACGATGCTACTCACCTTATACGCTCCCAAGTCTTGCAACAGCAACTCCTAGTAGAGCAATCCAACAAGTCGATCTTCACTCCGTTTGTCTTCGGTTCGCAAGAGTTTTTTCTTCTGAACTCCTCGATTCTGAACACTTAATCAGCAGGAAGCACCCGGTATTCTTCTCTCCAAAAACCCTAGATCACCAGCCAAAATCGCCTTCAACACAAAGTATGCGAGAACGAAAACCTACGAGTCTAACTTCCTTAAGTATTTATACTTACTATACATACTTTGCCGCTCGACGAGTTTTAAATCAACTGGATTCGATGTAACGCTCGCCCACCAAGTTTCCCTACATACACACAGCTTATTAATTTTTATTTTTCCAATAAAAAAATCATGTAGAAAATTGGGGTTTTACAGGCTCTCAGCAGGGGGATTTAAATTTGGGTCAAAGAAGAGTGTTGGTGTCGAATTCTGAGAGCAATCTAAATATGTGATAGGTCACTTTGTATAAAATTTTGCTTGAAATTAGCCGACAGCAGCAGAAAGAAGTGTTATGGAGGCTAGAACCACGAAGGAGATGGAGAGAAGAGGAAATCCAAGGGTTCAAGGACACTACTATGCATGGCAACAAGGTGGGGACAATGAACGGAAGTTGATTGAAGGCGCTGATTCAAAATCTGATTTGGTAGCTCGAATAGGATCAATTATGGGTTGGGTCGGGGCAACGGTGTGGAGTTGGATCGGCTTCCTAATCAGTTGTGCTAAGCAAAAGAACTTGAGGGGCCTGGAAGACCATCATCACCGTGGAAAGGACCTCAAGTGAGTAAGTCGAGTAACCATAGTGCAAAAGGATCTCCTACATCCTCATCATTCAAATATCAGTCTCAGAAGAGGGAGAGGATCAAGTGGCTAGTGATCTATCCCTAGCACTTGCTGAGAAAATCTGGAAGAACCAATTAGAGCGATGAGTAAAGGAAGTGGTTAGTAAAGTTATGGAAGGGAGACTATCAAATATAATGAGGGGAGAGGCCCATTACTTGTTGGAAAAAGTTTGAAGGAGGAATGACAAATGAATTATCAAGGATGGACGTGGAGGTAGATTCCTTGAACCAGAACCTGTTAACTGTGAAGGATAGTGAAGAGTTAAAGAGGTTCTGCTGAAGACATCCATGAGTAAACAAAGGAAGTGACTACTGATGTTTATGGCTTGAATAAGCTATCAGGAAACGACAGAGATAAAGGCAGCTCCAAATACTGAACTTGTATTGGATGAGTGCAAGACCATTAAGACTTTAATGCTATGTGGGTACTCTAGACCAGAAGCTGAAGATGTGTGTGCAAAGATTGAAGTGCCGCTATATTCTACTCATATGTAGAGGGCAGATTCACCTAAATCAGGTTGGGAGTTGGCTTGTTTTAATAACAAGACAAGTTTTGTAACGCCCCGGATCCGGTATTTTTTTTTTTAACGGATCAAGGCATTACTTGAATGCAAAAGCATAAATGGATAAAGATAAATTAGAGTACGCCAAATTCAAACAACTCCTTCATTAATTCAAAATAAAAGTGCTAATGATCCTCAAAATAAACTTCTTAACTCAATACATCAAATCTGGAATTTTTAAAAGGCAACTACCTATTCTAGACACTTCTCAAACCTATCATTAAAAGAAATAACTTCTAAGCAAATCTCCTAATAGAATATAAAAGAAAACTAATAATCCATAAGGTGCTCATCAAGGTCCTTTGCTGTACCCTTTGTATTATCTACCCCAACTTGCACATTCTCTCCAAGAGTATCTAAAAACAAATATTAAAAACAAGGGTGAGATATAAAATCTCAGCAAGTAGTAACATGCATGCTATTAAACAGTCTATATAATTTTAGAAAACATTTTCATGAGGTACAACAATTAAATCAAAGTCCATAACCGGCAAATACAATATAAAGTCCAAAATCCAGAGTATTCACACAACAAGCCACACAATTGTGATATCACATGACTCGTGAAATATGACCACTTTGAGAGGTTAAATCCAGTCCTAATCGCCCCCTCACCCTCTTACGTGTGATGAACTAGCCTACTCTGGATTTCGGTCACCACGAAGTCGACCTACTCTGAGTTTCGGACTTTGCTTTACACAACGGATCACTTAAACCTGATACAAGAATTAAGTTGGCGAGTACAATTCAGTCAAAGAACAATGTTGCAACATATCCAACAAAGACCTCATCATATTGGTGGAAACGAACCGCTGCAGCTCATTCCCTCTTGGAATAGCCTCTCCTTCTTGGAGGAAACGCATAAATAGAACTAAACTTAATTCAAACAAAGATAGATAGACCTCACTATCTAGCCAAAGTATGGATTCATACCAAGCTATGCCCATTAGACATGCAAAACAAAATACTGAAAATTTATAATCTTTGATATCCAAAAACAATCCATAACATTTATAATTCATCTCAAATCATCTCCAAGATACATGGATGAAAACAATGCTCAAACTCAAGTTACATGAGTCAGAAATAACCACTCCAAGGTACAGGGAGGAAAATATATGCAATTCTTTCAAAACAACCCTGGAAACATTTTTAGATAGGTCAAATGCAAGTGTAGAAATCAATAAAATCAAACTAAGTTGGAAAAAAACAATTTGGAACAATAAACTCAAATAAAAGTCATTTTAGTAGAACGTACCAAATTTCTTTATAAAAATCCACATAAATCATCGGCCAGTGCAAACACTCTCAAAACACCCTAATCTTATTGGTACGTGAGTTGGAATTCAACAAAAACAATTTTATAATAAAAAAGTAGGTATATTTCCAAAAATACAAAAATTATGTCATGGGTGCTTGAGCGCTGTCAGGCGCTCAAAGAAAACTGATTTTCCAAAATTTTGCCGCCCAGGATGGTGCTCGAGCTGTATTTCGGGCGTTCGGCTTAAATAAAAAGTTTGACTTTTGGGTTCTAAATTTTCTATAAAAAAACACAGGCGGGGGAGCGCCTTTGATGGCGCTTGAGTGTCATTGTGGGTGTCCATATAAAATGAAGAAAATCTAGGTTTTACGAAATTTTGCGAATTTTCTATTTCTTTTTCTATAACTTATTTCCATCATTCAAGATTACTTTTAACACATCTAAAATCATTCTCTAAACTCACTAAAATATTCTAAAACAATTACTAACAAATCCAATCATCAAGATCATGCTTTTCATCCAAAGATCAAAGTACACAAAATTCTATAAAAAAGAAGAACATATAATTCTTCCATGCTTTAAACCTCAACTAAAACCTTCCAATGAACATAAACATGTTTCTAAATCATCACAAATCCGAAGAACATAATATTTATCGTCTAAACAATAAACCATGCAAGTTTTCCAATGTACAAGGTTACTACTTGATTTAAGATTACAAAATCCTTCTCTTCCAATGAACCTCAAAGTATAACCGATTTTCTGAAATATCTGCACAACTTTAGGGATCTCCCAACACGATCTCCACCGTTTAGATTGTAAAACCACTAGCCTAGAATAAAACCTCCAACTTTGAGCTCAATCCAACGGTTGGATCTGCCTAGATCGTCGTTTGATGGTTGCTAGTCGGAATTTTCTACAACTCCTCTTTTTCTCTAAAGTCTCTTATTCTCTTTCTATTTTTCTAGCCTTATGTGTGCACACCCGATTTCGGTCGCATGACGAGGCGCACGCAAAACGATGCGTGCCTCGGGATTTGTTTGGAGTCGCCACTGCCTGATGGGGTGCAGGCAGACACCTGGGTGCCTAAGTTCTTCTTCTAAGGCTTTTGGTCTGCGGCTTTGAGATTCTAAGTAGGGGCTCGGTTGCGGTCTGGGGAAGTCCGTAGACACCCCAGTCCACCCCGTCAAGTGACGGGTCCCATAGGTTTCCTTGGTTTGAGTCAACTTTGGTCTCTCACTCACCCGATTCCTATTCCAGCATGCAATTTTGATTAGGTCTGACGGGACCGCCAAAGTGGTGTGGGTCCCTTTACTTGATTTTATCTTTTTAATTAAGATGAAGTGAGTCTGATTGGGTGGGCCCCGTTGGAAGGCCCACGGTATCCCTTGGTGGGCCAAGTGTGGCCCTTTGGACTTTGGTTCAATTTGAATTGATTTTCTTTTGGAGTTCAAGTTGGATTAGTTAAGTGGATTTCATGCTAAAAAGTGGGCCGGGATTGCTTTGTGGGCCCTTGAGTGGGCCCCACAATTGGTTGCCAAGTGATTTTGATTTTATCTTTCTTATCTGTGCCAAAATGGGCCAAGCATTGGGCTTGGGGCCCTTTACCTAGGCTTGGGTTTGAAAGCCCAAGGCTTCCTGAATTAGGGTTTGGAAACCCTAAGTTGGTCGGGTTCATGGGCTTAGTGGGCCCGATAGGCCCTACCCGTGGTCTCGGCCAAACCATATCTTACTTTAATCATGCATGGCCCAATTAGGGCTTGGGTGTGCCTCAAGTGGTCTGGCCCACTCAAATCTTTTATTATCTTAGTTAAGCAAAATGAATTGGTCGGGCTTGGTGGGCCCCGTTGGAAGGCCCACTGGAAGTCAAGTTGGACCGAGAGTCCAAGTCCCATATCGGGTTTCCGGGTGACCCAGAAACCCTTTTGGTTTATCCGGTTTGGTTCGGAAATATCATTCACATTCAGCAATAATCACATAAGAAAATACACAAGATTGACATTCTATCCAGAAAAAAAATGGCTCATTGTGCTGGGTCCAAGAGGAGGTACCCGAGGGCCCTGTGGGCGGAGCGAAGCGGAGCCCACGGGGTGGGGTACCTCCTCGTACCAAGGTACGAGTTAGATGCGTAGCGAACAAAGGGGGTGGGGGGTGCTGGGGGCGCCCCCCGCGGTACAGTAAAGGGTATTTTTGGAATTTTTCAAAAATATAGCATTTCGGCAGGCTTTTAGGGGTATGCGCCGACCTCGGGCACTAGGCGCAAGGTCGGCGCGAAAGGGGCGGACCGAAAACAGCGAAAAACACGTAAAATGAGGTGGGCGCGAGGTAGGCGCCAGGTGGGCGCGAGTTAGGCGCACCCAAAAAGGTGGGCGCGAGCTCGGCGCGAGGTGGGCGCGAGCTCGGCGCCAGGTGGGTGCGAGCTAGGCGCCAGGTGGGCGCGAGCTCGGCGCCAGGTGGGCGCGAGCTCGGCGCCAGGTGGGCGCGAGCTAGGCGCTAGGTGGGCGGACCCAAGCCAGGTGAGCGTGAGCTCAGCGCGAGGTGAGCGCGAGCTCAGCGCAGACCCTGACTCTCTGTTTTTTTTTCTCCAAACTCCATTTCTGACTGTTTTTGAGCTCTGTAACTGGTTTCTGGGGATCCTTAGAACCCCAGCAGACCTCTGAACATAGTTGGAAATTAATCTAACCTAGTTTGTGAGGATCAAACCTCATTTCACATCTACAAATCCGAAACAAAAACACTAACAAAACATCTAACAACATCTAACAGAACATGAATAAATGAAGAAGGGAACAAGGGGCTTTATCATGATACAAGAGATGCAAACATCAGGGAGAACATGCTCCCCCCTCGAATCACACAATCACTGTTACTAAACGAAATAACAGAAAAGAAAAGATAGCAATAAACTTATTTATTTTGTAACAGAGGCCATCGGGAACATTACCTGGGTGTTTCCACACCTCTCCGAAGTGGGTGAAGCCTCCTTGGAGCGCGCGAGCGGCCGCCGGAGCAACCTTCTTCTCACACCAAGAGCACGGCCTCCTTCGGATTTGACGAAGAAGAAGAGGAAGGGAGGGGACCTGTGTGTATGTTCTTTTTTCTTCAAAATCCCGAGCCCAGAAAAACAATGCCGAACCCTCGAATCCTAACCCCAAAACAAAAATGCCGAAACCAACAAAAAATCCAGAATCCTGGAACTCTCCCACCAAAATTTCCGAACCCCCCCCCCCCCCCCCACCAAAATTTTCGAACCTCCGGAAATGAAACCCTGCGCGGCTTTTATAGAAGAGTACAGAGGGTATCCGCCGAGTTTGGCGCCCACCTCAAGGTGAGCGCATACCCCCTGCCACGTTCGCGCGAGCGACCTAATCATTTCAAAATAATAAATGCCGCCGCTCGTTTGTTTTAAAAATCTGAAAATTAGGATATGGTCCCTGGGATATTTAGGTTTAATATTATTTTATTCAGATATTTTCAAATACTTTCAGATTGGTCCCTGGGATATTTTGAATGTTTGGATATTTACGGATTTGATCCCCGAGATATTTTCCTGCGCAACTCGCCACGTGTGCAGCTTTTTGCCACGTGCGCAGTTCGCCGGTTTTGCTGCTCGGGAACTTCGCCAGCTCATATTTTCTTCATCCGGGCTCTGATCTGGGCAAACTCAGTGGCGTTAGAATCGTATCGGAGCCCTCTATCCCATGACCTAGGGGTAGGCCTTTGGATCGGATTTTAGCAGAAAGTCAACTTTTGGCTCCGCTGAAGTTTGACCGCCCGTAGAACCCTCCTCCGGACTCCGATTCTTGCAAACTCAGTTGCGTTGAACTCGTATCGGAGCCCTCTATTTAATGACATGGGGCTAAGCACTTGGCACGGAATTCAAGGAAGAGTCAACTTTCGGCTCTCCCTTAAGTTTGACTGCCCGCCGAACCTTCATCCGGACTCCGATTCCAGCAAACTCAGTTGCGTTAGACTCGTGTCGGGATTCTCTATCCATTGAGATAAAGCAAGGTGGCCAATTATTCCTGGATCAAGAAGTCAAATTTTTGTCCCCTCGGGGTTTGACTTTCTGCCAGGGTTTTGCATTTCCGGCACTTTCGGGGGTGCAAAAATGAGGTGCTTACATTATGCACAAATTTTCTCTCTCCTTTTCTCCTCACAATTGAATTAATGGAAACCCTAAATCTTCCCTAATGCCTTCCTTTTAGAGACTCACCCAAATACAAGTTCTAATTGGATTAGGAAACTTTATAACTAGGATTCCTAATTCTATTTGAAAAACTTTCCTATCTTATCTCTTCTTCTAATTATTTTCTCTTGAATCTAATTTATAGTGAGCTTTTAATTTAATTAATTTTCGTGCTAATTATTTCCCCTATTTTAAAATATTACTAAAACACTCCAAAACTCCTCCTATCCTCAAATTTAAGACCCCTAATTAAGTATAATTACAATTAGGCCATTTTCTCATCTTTTAAACTATAAATTAGACTACTTAAATCCAAATTTAATCCAACTTAAATCTAATTGATTATTTCGATTCTAATAATTATTTATTTTATTAATTTAATAATTGGGCATTTGAAAAAGACTAAAATACCCTTTTTCATGATTATACTATATTTGACCATTAGATGTATTTCTAAATTTCCAGATTTAATCTCCTTATTATTCTCTTCATAATATGAGTATGGATTATAATTTCAATCTCCTAAATACTTAGATTAAATATTTATCCTCTAATGTTTTAAACTTATTTATTTTATTTCTTCTAATATTTAGATTTACAATTATATTATTATTCCCTAAAATTTGGGATTCTAAAAGTTTGGATGACATTGTTAGAGAGGATGAGTCCAAACGATTGGAAGAAGGAAGGGAAGTGGCAGATTCGATTCCATCACATGCCCAAGTTCAGAGGAGATGAATATGGAAAGGACTTTGGGAGAGGTAAATAATCAAGATATGGAAGGCATTGAAGGCCAATGCGATGTGGAAGATCCATGCGCGGGGTTGTTGAATAAGATGATGGAAATGAGCAAAAGTTTAGGGTTGTCGTTTGAGGGATTTGAAATGGAGGCAATGGCCCTATTTGCAGCAATTGAAGCTCAACATGAGAAGGAGGAGTTATATGGGGAAAAAACCAAGGAGTTACAAAAGTTAACGTGGTCAATAAATGAGTCCTCTTGCCCATCTCGGAAGAGGAGTTGTAGCAAAATAAGCTCAAGGAAGGGAAATCAGGGTTTAAATAAAGATTAAGATCCTATCTTGGAATGTGAGGGGACTAAATGTAGGGAAAAAAGAGACTCGGTGAAAGTTGCATTAAGGATTTGGAAGCCTAATCTAATCGCTATACAAGAATTAAAGCTAGGAAAGGCAGACATTAAAATCATGAAGGAGATTTAGGAGGTTAATAAAATTCAGTGGGTTTCAAGCCATCAAAGGGTACAGCAGGAGGAATGATTTTGGCTTGGAAAAATAAATGCTTTCAAATGAGGCAAGTGTTGATTAAAGAGTTCTCGGTTTCAACATTGTTATTTGATACTAGAATAAATGAAAAAATCCTGATTTCTAGTGTATACATGTAAAACCCCAATTTTTTACATGATTATTGTTTGAGAATTAATAAGCTGTGTATGTAGGGAAAACTTGGTGGGCGAGCGTGCACTGAATCATGGGTTTTAAAATTTGTCGAGCGGCAAAGTATTTAGGGTAAGTATAAATACTTAATGTATTTAGATTGGTAGGTTTCGCATACCTTGAGTTGAAGGAGTTTTCGGCTAGAGTTCTAGGGTTTTGGAGAGAAGCCGACGTGTGGTTCCTAGTCGCTCAGAGAGTTCAGAACGTCATCATGTGAAGAGGAGATCGGCTGTTGGACTTGCTATTATAGGAGTTGCAGTTGCAAGGTTTTGGAGCGTATAACTGTGAGTAGCATCGTTTTGATCTGTGTTTTGTTTTGATCTCTAAGTTTAGTCGAAAAGCATGGTTTCGGGAAACATAGCTTTCGAACGTGTTTTATTCGATGAGATTCAGGGTCGGGATATGAAGTTGTTTAGATTAATCTTGAATCCTGTTTAAACGTGTTTTGGGGGATGGTATAAGCATAGGAAAATTTTTACAGAAGTCTAAAACTTGGTCAGTCATGGAGTTTTAGAGTTAACAGAGAGTCACGTTTCGAAGGTTGGATCCGCCGAGTTGCCGCCGACCTATCTACGTCAGCAGCAACTCAGCGCGAGAAGTTGTTTTGGTTTCGCCAAGTTGGCGCCGACCTAGAGCCAAGTGGTTTGAGTCAACGCGAGCGACCTGTTGGATTCACCAACCTCCTTATACTCAGCGACAGCTCAGCGCGAGCGATTGGTTGGATCCGCCGACTTGGCGCCAACTGCGCCAAGGTCAGCGCACCCACCGAATACTACAGTGAGTTGCAGCTGATCATGTTGAGCTTATTTTTTATACATTAAGGATTAAATCTCTTTGCCAAACCCTGGATTAGGATGTTAGAGATATTCTAAATTACTCAAAACCTTCATAGATATAATTACATGAATTGTGGGTTCGACAAGTCAAGTTTGGGGAAACTGTTGGGGGTAACTTACTATTTCAATTGCCAGGAGTTAATGACTTAGTTTTAATTCTGTCTTACATTCTTTTTCAAGTTTATGAACTTGTTTAATCTGGGTTTGCATGATTTCAAGGGTTGAGCCTTATGTGTCAAATTATCTTTGTGCAAGTAGAAAAAAGAGTTATTTTACCAGTGGATTTGTGTTTCGGGATTAGAATAATTACTGAGTTTACATGAATTTCTGTTCTGGTCTGGAGGGGCCTGTGATGAGGTTATGTGGCATTATACATGATGATGGAAATGTTTGGTTTAATGTGATGTCAATGTTGAGATTTATGCGATGGTTTTCTGTTTTGGTTTAGCTTGTTCTAAATCCATGTCTAAGCTTAGTAATGTGATGGTATTGTTTGTTGGTGTAATTGCATGGTCTTGTGTGTTGCCACAACCGGTGTAGAGCAGCCAAATACCCTGAGTAGGCCTGGTTGTCAATGCCGATACCCGGAGTAGGCCGGCATTGGATGACGATACCCTGAGTAGGCCGTCATTTTAGAGTATCTGATACCCTAAGTAGGCCGGAACTGTGTACATGGAGGTGTGGATTGTCTCTTTGGCATGTGAATTAACCAATTTAAGCAATATGCATGACATTGACCTTTCATTGATTTATCGGTATTGTGGTTGATCTTTGATGTGAACTTTTATTAGAATTCTGGATTTCCATTTCGTATTTATCTCTATTGATGTATTGGTGTTGGTTATTTATCGAGGCATGTTTATAACTGTTGATAACTATTTTAGCATGCATATGCTACTCGCTGAGATATTCGTATCTCATTCCGTTTGTTTTTGTTTTGTTTTCAGATACTCGTGGTGAGGCACCTACTGGGTTAGATCCGACTGACACATATAGGGAGGAAGACTATTACTACAATCCATAGACTAGTAGGTTTATTTTAAATTGGAACTTTGACTCATTTGATTTTGGGAAATGTAATAAAGTAGTTGATGTGGCATCGTTTGATTTTAATTAAAGATTATTTTGGACTTCTTAGTTAATTTTGGTTGTGCACTCTGATATGGTATAAATGAGGTGGTTTTCCAACGATCACATCAGTTTTAGATCCTTACCTAACACTCCGTGAGACGTGTTATACCTTTATTGAACAACACGGATCCAGGGCGTTACAATACGGACCTAATGGGGATTTAGTGACTAATCAGATATAGGATGAATTGGTGGAGGTGAGGCAAGGAAATCAGGTGCCATGGTGCATAGGAGGTGATTTCAACACCATCAGATTTTCCTCTAAGAGATTGGCATGCAATCATATTTCAGCTACAATGCAAAGCTTTTCGAATTTTATAAATAAACTTGCATTAGTGGATATGCCAACAAGTGGTGATCAGTATACTTGGTCGAACAATCAATTGGCTCCAACAATATCCAAGGTTAATAGATTCTTGGTATCAATTGAATGAGAGAACTTATTTTCAAACTTGATAGCGAAGGCAATGCCAAGACCAACATCAAATTATATACCTTTGTTGTTCAACTGCAAGAAAGAGATCAAGAGGCTATCTCCTTTCCGATTTGAGAATATGTGGCTTGAAGATCCATCATTTGTCAAAAGAGTGGAACAATGGTGGAAGAATATGGATGTGGTAGGAAAACCTAGCTTTATCCTAAGCCAAAAGTTAGAACTTCTAAAAGAAGAGAAAAAGATGGAATCGTGTGGAGTTTTGGAAAGTTGATGAGCAGATGGCAAATGTTTTGGCACAAGTAAAGAAGCTGGATGAAAAGGAAGAAGGTGGGCAATTAATTTCTGCTGAATGGATGTTGAGAGAAAGATTGAAAATGGAGTTCAAGTGTTTGGCTAAGCTTCAAGAAACAAGTTGGTGCCAAAAATTGAGAGCTTTGTGGCTAAAAGTGAGGGATAAGAATACAAGCGTTTTTCATAGAATGGCAATCGCAAGATGTCGGATTAATTCAATAAACAAAGTGGAGATCGAGGATAAAGTGTATGAAGGTGAGGAAGCCATCAAAATTAAGATATCAGATTACTTTTCTAACTTTTTCAAAGAAGAGAAGCAATTCGGGCCTACGTTACATGGTTTGGAATTTAACACATTATCGGAAGAAGATATGGTTTGGCTGGAACATCCTTTCTCTGAAGAAGAAATTAAAGGTGTAGTATCCCAACTCAATGGATTTCAAAGTTGTAAAATCTTGAAATTTTAATAATATTAAAATTTGGATTTTATTGATAAATTGATATAATTGGTGAATAATTTCAGGAAAAAAGAATAAAGAAGTAAATTTAGAAAGAATTTTGGGAGTTAAGTAATGTGGAAATTTCAGAAGTGGTAAGTTGTTATTTTAATTTTCTTTGGTTAAATTTATATGGTTTTGGAGCATTGGCAAGCATATAATCTGATTATTTAGTAATGTTCATGCAAAGAACATGGTGGAGTGGCATACATCAGAACATTTTTAATTAGAGAGTCTTGGGGGCAGTTTTATAGCAACCGTATCTGTTAGTTAGTTGTTTTAGTGAGATCTAAAATAACTAGAGGAGAGACTCTAGAAGGTTCTGAGCTTGGATCTAGGGTTTGAAGAAGAAAAGGGAGAAGAGAAGATAAATCTTGAAGTGTATTTTCATCAGATCTGGAGATCAGCATCAAGAGAGAGGTTCGACTGCTGTTAATCGAATTGGAGTTGGAGAATTTCTTTTTTCAGAGAAGGATCAGGTGAGTTATGACTCTAACCTGTAATTTCGTTGGAATTAAGAGTTGTTGGAGGTTAGAGATTAGAGTTGGAGGAAGTTTTATTGTTTTAATGTTTCATTACAGAAAGTGAGTAAGGTGATCGAGCGACTAGTTGCTTGAGCTCAAATCTGTAATTCAGGAGAGAATTGTGCTTGAATTATGTTTTAGAAGTAAGTAGTACCCTTCAAACATTGATTTACTGCTTTAATTTCGTTGGATGATGCTTGATCATGATTTTGAGAGAAAAACTCTGTTTCGTATGCTTATTCGGAGATGAAATTGGATCTGTTGTAATTCTATTTTAATTAAACCTAAGAGTGTGTAATTGTGTTAATAAGTTGCTATGGAAGATCATTGAAGTGTTTTGGAGGATTGAATTTAGGTCCGAGGTGTTCATTTTCAAGTTACAAAGAATGAAATGTTACGAGTTACGTATTTCCAGGGATCGCTCAACCCGGGTGCCTAAGCGCCTAGGTCAAGTGACCATTTTGTTTGTTTTGGATAATGGGCGCCTAATCTGTTTTTATTAAGCTGTGTAATTGTGTTATTAAGTTGCTATGGAAGATAATTGAAGTGTTTTGGAGGATTGAATTTAGGTCAGAGGTGTTGATTTTCAAGTTACAGAGAATGAAATGTTACAAGTTACGTGTTTCCAGGGATCGGTCAACCCGGGCGCCTAAGCGCCTAGGTCAAGCGACCATTTTGTTTGTTTTGGATAATGAGCGCCTAACACATTGCTTGAGCAATGTGTCAGGCCACCTAAACATCTAAATATTAAAGGGGGTGCCCAACACATTGCTTGAGCAATGTCTCAAGTGCCCACTTTATAAAAAAGAATAATGGTTGAATTTTTGGGTAGATTTTATTATGAAATTACTTTTAATAAAATCCAAAGAGTGTACAAGTAAGGTTGAGTAGATTAAGAGGTTTTTCCTCTGGAATTAATCTGAAATTCATTTTAATAAGGAATTTGTGCATATTTTACAAGAATGAGTTTATTACAGATATTTAGTTACAAATTACAAAATAATTATTTTATTTTGATTTCCGTCACTTGTAGTATATCACTGAGGTCAAACTTAAGGTGTTTACAAAGGTAATTTTACATTAAAAGTGTTTTATCAAATACTTGACTATATAATTCCCCATTTTTAGAATAATTGATTTTATGGAAGAAATTGCATTACTTAAACCATTGTGTGATGTATCAAGGAATTTGGGATTTATACATAACTTGAGATTGAGATTTGGTTTCTGATTCTGAATTTCTCTGTGTACTTGGGGATGCCCCATGTACTTGGGATGATGATACCTATGTATACTCAGGGATGTCCCGTGTACTCGGGATAAGATGATTAGGTTTGAGACGAGTTGTGTTTGCTAGATATCGTACTTGGTTTTGTATTTTCGAGTCTAGTTGGCATAGCTCGATATGGATCCATTTAGGAGCTAGATAGTAGGAAGGATTGTTCTTTGCTAGGGGTAATTCCTTGTTCGCGCACGCGTTTCTATCGTGTACTCGATAAGGCCTTCACTGTACTGGTGGGCTGCAGCTGTTAGCACCTGATTTTTGCACCCCCAAAATAAAGAAAAATGAAAGGTCAAACTAAAAGTCAAACTAAAAGTCAAACCCTGAGGGGCTCAAAAATTGACTTTTTAATTCAAGTAAATTTGGCCATCAAACTTCATCTCATTGAAAAAAGCATTTCGACATGATTCCAACGCAACTGAATTTGCTGGAATCAGAGTCCAGATGAGAAAGATATGAGCTGGTCAAACTTTTAGGGAGAAAAAAGTTGACTTTTTGCTCGACCCCAATTCAACTGCAAAATTTGATCTCAATGGATAGGTGATTCCGAGCCGGTTCCAACGACACTAAGTTTGCTGAAATCGGACGCCGGACGAAGAAATTATGAGCAGTTGAAGATTCAGAAAAACTGCCCATGTGGCAAAAAGGCAGCAAAAATGGAATAAACCAATAAAATAAATAAGATAAATGTGTTTAATAATATTTTAATAAAGAGAATCTCGCTTTTTAATAAAATAATCAGAAAAATCAAATAAGAATCTTGCAAAAAACCAAATTGAATAAAGGTTTGAAATCCAAACATTTAAAAAACGTGCTGGACCGTATTTCAATTACGGGCAGGGCATGCCCGTATTTGAAATATGGGCAAGATTCTGGAAGAAGACACGCGTCGCTATACGGCGGGACACGCGTCCCGTACAGCCGATTCGCGAGATTTACAAATGTGCGTTTTTCGCCCGTATTTCAATTACGGGCAAGGCACGCCCGTACTTCAAATACGGGCACGCCCCTTTTTGCCTATAAATAGAGAGGCCTCCCCCCCCCCCCCCCCCCCCCCCATTTGAACAAGCCTTCTTCCTGGCCGAGACCCTCTTCTTCCAGGAGCTCTCCATACCCAAAACCCTGCCCGAATTCCACCATCCCAAAACCTAAACCTTTTTTTCTAATCCCCAAATTACCCCTATACTCCTAAACTACCCCAAAACCATGCCCAAATCCTCTTCAATTTGGTCTTGAACCCATCCACCTTAACCAAGCTCTTCCCATTTCATCCTAACAAAATTTGGAGGACGCGGAAGCGCTGCCGGAATCTTCCGAGAACCACAACATCGTCAAATTAAAGAAATAACATTGTGGTAACCCTTTTAACATCTTCTTTTTCAATATATATACATGGGAATTGTCTCTTTTAAACAATTTTTTTTACTGTGCTACTAACTCACTTGCTGTTTTTGAGTATCATGAGAAGATGATAATAAAGAGTGGGTCATTACAAAAAAGAGAGGAAGAAAGTGTCTAAAGGATACTTTAATCAACAAACTTAATGATCCACTTTGTTCTTTAACATGACTTGAAGATGCATGAATCTTTGTAATATCTCCTCCCCTCTCTTGAATGAGGATTGTGGTTGGTTGAACAAATAAAAAAGGGAAAAGAAGCACAAGATCCAAAGAATATGAAAAGAGAAGAAAAGTGGCTTTGAAAGCCTAATGAAGCCAATGTAGCATCTTGAAGGAACCCAGAAGCCTAACAGAGGTCTCTGGAACACCTGAGAAGGCCACGGAACTGATCCCAGGAAGAGCCGGCACCAAATATGCAAAACTGGAGGCGCCCGTAAACTCAGAACGGTCCAGTCTGGACCGTGTTTGCTTCACGGGCAAGGAAAACCGGATTTCGTCTACGGGCAAAGGTGGACCGTATGGAAAATACGGGCAAATGTAAAATAACATAAAAAACGTAATTCTTCGGCCCGGTTGGATCTATTCCGGCCTGAACCGGCCCCTTTAACAACTTGGGCTATCTTAAGCCCATTTTTGGACCGTGGGCCCAAATGGGCCCACCAAGACCTCCTTTTGGCCCACATGAGTGGTCCACCTTAGACTGGCCTATACCAGGCCTGTTTTCAATAAACAAGCCCAGGCCCTTTGACCCTTGGCTAATGGGCCAAATCCAAGCCCGCTAAGCCCATGGCATGTGTAAATAGTTTAAATAAATAACCAAATGGGTTACCCAATAACCCAACTGGGCCCTAGGCCCAACCATGGCAGTGCACGGGTCTTCCAATGGGACCTGGGTCCGACCCACTTCACTTAAATAAATAAAAAAGATAAAATCAAATAAAAAGGGACCCATACCTTCAGAGGGCCCCACCAGACCAAACAGAACAGCATGCTGGTCTGGGAAGGGTGAACTTGACTCAAAAACCAGGGAGACCCGAGGGACCCGTCAAACCGACGGGGCCGGCCGGGGTGCCTTAGGGCTTCCCCGGACGTAACCGAGGACTTAGCTAGAACTCTGAAAAGCTGCAGACCAGACTTAGACCCGGTTAGGGCAAAACCGTGTCTGCCTGCACCTCTCAGGCAGTGGCGACTCCGAATGTCCCGAGGCACGCACTGAAGGTGCGCCCGGTGTGCGATCTAGGATCCAGGTTTTAGGTGCGCACAGCAGCTTTCCCTCATTTTATCGTTTACTAGGACTATGACTGGTTAGTATATACCAACCCTTTGATGTACTTGTAAAATCCCCAATTTTAATTTTATTAAAATTCTGGTTTTCGATTATCGATGTTTTTATAATTAAAGGATGGAAAAGTATAAATTCAGTTTATTGAACATAAATTTAAGTTCAGACCTGTAGATTTTGACCTATAGACTCTAGGCACACAGCTTGGCCAATAACAGCCATGTGTGGCTAATCCATTTAAATCAGTTTCATGCCCTTTTCTCCCCAAGCACATGCAATTAGGCCTAAATAAAGGTTAGATATGTTTGTAGTGGCTTACAATAGGAGGTTACAGAAATTATCATTGTTTGGAAGAATTAACCATGTACTCCTTGCTGCTTTTAATGGCTAAACTTAAGAAGTATTTACTTGGTATTTCTATTGGTGTCAACTGAAGTATCTAGTTGGTTGGAATCTTTATAATTGTGTTTACCTTCAGAAATAACATAACAGAGATAAATACATGCTAGAAATAGTATGCATTGATCACTAGCTAAGCATTGCCTATGGATAAATATTGTGGAAATTTAGCAATATGAGATGGACTTCATTTGAGGAATTGAGAATCTAGGAGCTGTTTTCTGATTGTGTTTAATCGAAGTTTCCGATACTAGTTTTGTTTGTTGTATAATGTGTTTTACTTCTGAAAATTCAGTTTTGAAACAATATTTGTTTTGCTGGAATTTATCTAAACTATTGTGCTAGTTCAGTTTTGAATGCATTGCATACTTCAAGAATAATTTACTTGAATATTGTTTTATATCGAAAATCGGTTTGGAATCATACATTGTTCTGTTATTGGGGTTCAATTGAGAATATAACTTGAGAACTCCATGATGGAATAAGCCGGTTCTAAGTGACCCATGATAAGTGTGCGCATGATCTTTCACGCGGGTGAGGCGCACATGGAGCGCATTGTAACGCCCCGAACCCGGGTCAGTGCAAACCGGCACCCAACCTGAACCCGGTTCGCTACGGTAACAACCCAAGTCTGGTTCAACAACCAAACCTGAGGTGTTACCACGAAGCTGGGGTCAGATACAACCAAGATTCACAGTAATTTTAAAATTTATAAATCAATTACATTAGAGTTATGGTGGCCAATAAAAACAATTCTTTATTCAATAATATCAATTCTGTTTACAATAACATTTATCTAATCAACATGTGGCATTAATACCAATTATAAGTCTACCCATCAAATTAAAACCCCATCTTCGCGATCTCTCCAAGCAACCTGAAAAATAGGGAAAACGGAGTGAGATTTACATCTCAGCAAGTAGCAGGTGCATGCAATTTGAAATAGTCCAATGTAAGCAATAGTCATGAGGTATTCGATTAATCAACGATAAGACGAGAAATCCAAGTTATTCATGGCAATTACAAATAAGGCGATGAAACATATGATCATGTATAAATACCAGTCTCTTGATGTTAACGAGGTAAAACCGACCAAAGCGATAAAACATGCGCCATTGCAGGACTCACAAAGATGATAAGTATTTGAGATGACACTCGACTAAATGCTGTTCCACCGTGCGGCTTAGGGGCAGTGCTACTTAATGATACTCAAGCCCCATGCAGCGCAGTTTAGGCAAGAGCCGTAGTCACCGACTTATTGCGCACGAACCCCGCAGAGTTGGACGTACCACCAGCATGCAGCACCAGAATCAATACATGGAGTGTGGTCGCTTATCCACATGTACAGGGAATCGCCAGCGGCTCACCGGGGTGTCCCTCCAGACATAGGACCCTCCCAAAGCAAACTAACTTGCAAAGGGAAGCGCGCTCGCATATAGGAGTAACTCAACCCAAACTAAATACCACTTAGCTAACCAGCCAAAACTATGGATCCATATACAGCTAAGCCCACTAACACAAACCACGATAAAACCACATGCGGGAAGACACACTAATGTAGGAGGCATACACACTTTTACCCGTAAAGGATTACACATCTCTACACAGAGGATTACCCATCTCTGCCGTAAAAGATAGTATCAACTCTACTACAAAAGCCGTATTACGAGAACAATATCATACCACATACCAATCCATACCAAAGTATTCCATTCCATGTGAAATCCATGATTCAATCATAACAAATCCAATTATAAGCATTTTCAGAATAACCTATGCAATTCTTCCAATTATATTCAAAATAAAACTCAAGTATCATAAATCCGGTAAAATCTGAGTTTAGGCAATTCCAGTAGCCAATATTCCTATATAAAGCTCAAATAAAAGTAAATCAATTCATGCTTGGACTTTTCCTTCTTAATCCCTTTATTAGAATCCAATTTCCTACCTTAGCACCTAAGCTAGTTTCTATTTGAATTTTCTATATTTTATTTTTCCAGCATGTTCTACAGACTTAGAATGAAGTTTAAAAGATGTTTATAAGTTATAAATTTCAGTAGTATTATTTCTAGCAATATCCATACCCTTTGACTCTTTTATAAACAACCCTTTCATTATAACCTTCAATTTATTGCTTATTCTTTCCAAATTAATTTTATAATTTTTATAGCTTAATTAGGTCCTTATAAAGATGCTAACATGCTTAACTAATCATAAGAATTATTGGGTATTTATTCGAATTACAAATTCCCAAAATCTACAAATTTTACTTAGAGCTCCTACCTCTACAGGGCTGGGCAATCCTAGGCGCTCGTGCAATTTTTAACAGAATTTTCCAGATTTTCCAATTTCAGATTCTTATGCTTTTGCTTTATGTTTTCTTGGTCTAAATTAACCTATAAACTTTCTGAAACTCACCTAGAGCCTTCTAGAGTAATTTTTATGAATTAAATACCCTCCTACCCTTATTTACATAATCCAACTAAACTTTCTTCATTAATTTGATAAATCCATCAAGAACACAAATCATGAAAATATAAGCAACTTGATTCCATGTAAATACAGTTCCGTCTAATCCATACTAACCATATGAAATCACAGAAATCAAAATCATGCAATTCCTTACGTTTTCCAAGGGTTACTACTTGCCTTATACGCTAAATCCTTCTTCCATTGCACCTTCTAATTCTGGACCAGAATGTTGCTCCCAACCGCACCAAGTTAGACTCTTCCAATTCAAATCTCCACCGTACAAAATGTAGTTCCATTAGTGAAGAACAAAACCTCAAAATCTGAAGGCGATCCACCGTACGGATTTTCCCCGATCGCATTTTGATGGTGGCTGGTCAGACACCTCCATTAGAAACCTCCTTCCTTTCTCTCCCTCTTTTCTCTCCATAAGAAACCCACGAAAATTCCCTCTTGTCTAACCTTAGTCTCCTATTTATACTAGGCTTTAGAAATCCTAAACCAACCCTAATTGGCTAATTTAATTTGGCTAACCCAACCATGGTCTAGTTAATGTCTAATCCTTCTAATTTAATTCCTACTTTTTCTCCACCTTCTATTTTCTACTTAAACAATACTAATTAAGTTTCTTATTATCTAAACTCATGAAAATAACCTATTTTCGTGCAAAATATTTAATTAAACATTTCTATCACTTAAAACCCTATTTTTTCCAAATTAAGACGTGAAATCTCCTAATTACCCTTTTTCCCACTTTTAGGCTTTTATTAATTTCTTTTAATTTCTAACTTGTCAAAATAATTTGTTTTCTTCTATTTTCTAATTCTAATTATTATTTGATGATCTATTTACTAATGACCCTTTTCTAAAAATTACCAAAATACCCTTTTTATTCTTTTAGGCTAATTTCATTAAAATTCTTTCTTTATTTTCAACTTAGAACTTATTTGAATTAATTATCCTCTAAATCTTCGCTTTTTATTTTAATTAGGACTTAACTCATATTTTATTTTATTTATTATTTATTTATTTATTAGGTGAAAATTCGGGGTTTTACACAATTTTAGAAGTTGATACAAAACTATGGAATTGTAGAGTGACACACATAAGCAAAAAATAGTTGAAGTTAATGTCATTGAAGAGAAAGCTTGATGGGTTGGAATCAGTTGATTTGAACTTTTATGAAAATTGTACTTTTAGGAAGAAGGACTGTAACGCTCCGGATCCAGGTTTATTTAAAAACATAGGCTCCGTTTGTTTTGATGTAAAATCTAATACGGAAAATGTTTTCCAGGTAAAATGGGGTTTTTCACGTGTTTGTTTCAATGTAAAATACAATACGATGTAAAACGATTTTCTTAAAAGATAGCTATTTGCCGGAAAATGACATACCACTAAAAATGCCGTATGTCATTTTCCGGAAAATGGATCATGCACAATATCTAACAAAAGTGTAACTCAGGTCAGTTCGATTCAGGTTGAGTTTAACTCAAAACCAAACCGAAATATTTGCAATCAACCCAAACCGAACCGAACCGCATTCAAAAACCAAAAATATAAAACCGAAAATTGAACCAAAAATAAATAAAAAAACCGAACCGAACTGAATTATAAGTGATTAACTCAATTTGGTTAAGGCGAATAATGAATTCAGTTCAGTTTAACTGAGTATTCAACCCAAAACCGAACCAACTTAGTTCGGTTTATGGATTTTTGGACCAATACTGAACCAAAAAACATAAAAACCAAACCAAACCGAAGTCAATTGGTTTGAGTTCGATTTGAATCGGACCAAGTTGCACCCCTAATATCTAGCATAAGAAAATGAAAAATTCTCATTTTCTAACTCTATTTTCCAATGTCCATCCAAACAGTTGAAAAACTTTGATTTTCTTGAAAATATTTTCCGATGTAAATGTTTTCCAAAGGAAAATGTTTTACATCAAAACAAACGGAGTCATAAACCCAAATCTAGTTCATTAGGATAATGGCTCAAAACAACCAATTCCAGACTTAAAAAATTTCAATAATTATAATCAAAGTACGGAATTTAAAGACATTTTCTCCAAGAAGTGCGGAATAATAAAAATAAGTCATTCAATATTAAACCTTCAATCAAAGTCTGGTTTCTGGTCAACTAAAATAAAATAATCATCATCCACCAAAGTCATCTAACTAAAATAATTCAATAATCCCTCCAAATACCAAGTCAAATTTATTAATAAAGATCCCTAATTCTACAAAGGAATAAAGTAATATTCTTCCTGGTAGTCAGAGTAATCTCCCGAAGTGTTTATCCCAGCAACGTCCTCACCGGAAATATCTGAAAACAAAACCGATAAAACAATAATGTGATAAACAACATCTCAGTAAGTAGTCATGCAAATAGTTTGTAACAATAAAACATGCAATGATAATTTAGACTAAACTTAATAATACAAAATAATAATAATTAAATGAAAATAGCAATAGTCACAAAACATTCAGCCTCATGGAACTCATGAAAAAGAAAACCAGAGAAAGAAAGTAGCTATGTGCCAATATGCTACCTAATTGAATTACAAGTGGACCAGACGCAACTATTCAGACTGGCTATTCAACACCCAACAGAAGAACCCAACTAACAACCAGAATGAGTTAGCATGTACGGCCCAACCTATCTAGGAGTGGGTAACGTAGCAACCGACCTATCCAGGAGCAGTACCATCCTCAAGATGATGGAATGCCTATGACACAAAATTCAAACCATTCTAAAAGACTTTTCACTTGCTAGCTATTCTATGGATCCATGCAATTGCTAAGCCCACTCAACGGTAGAAAAATCAAATCAGGGATTAGACATATTTTCCAATAACACCCACACACGCGGAAACACGACCATCTCAATAATAACAAATCCGCATCTACGGAATAAACAACCAGGCATCTGCCTTGTCACAACTGTGACCCAAAAATCCACACAAGTGGCACCAAGTCATATGTCTAAACTCCAGGTTTTAACGGGAAACTATGTCCCGGATGTGTATCGAATCTATTGATGCACCAAATACACTCAAATAACCCAAATACGGTTGTAGGAACTCTTAAAATCAAGTTTGGTTTAAAAGAGAATTGTTTGGAACAATGGTTCTAACTTAAAAAAGCCTCTTTGGGAAAATCTACTCAAAATCTTTATAAAAATTAATTTTTAACATCCGCCAATGCAAACAATCTCTAAATACTCTAAACTTAGTGGTACATAGGTTTAAATTGAATAAAAACAATTTCATGGTGAAAAACTAGGCTTGTTGGAGAAATCCAAAAATCTGATAGATGGTCGAAAACTGAATTTTCTGGGTTTTCCGAAAAGTTGCGTAATTCATTCAAAAATCAAAAACTTGAATTCTACAGCACCAAATTCATACTAAACCATTCAAGAATACGCTATAAACATGTTAGACCAATTTTGAGCAATTAAAACACAATATAGTTCACAAACAAATCATCAAACATGCAATTAAACATAAACATCGAATAAACATGAAAATCTGTTTGTGCAAGTTTTGAAGGGACTACTTACATGTTTTGGGAACTTAAACCTTCTCTAAAAGCAATGCAAAATCACCCCAATGAAGGTCCAAACGACACTAGATCTCCTTTATCTTGTCTGGATCAAAACAACTCACTTTAAGAACTCATGATCATGCTTAAACTCTCAAAGATAGTAATTTTCTTCTATCTTATTTCTTACCTTAGATTTTAGACGAAAAATCCTCTCCTTCTCCTTCTGAAAAAGCTCCTCCAAAGGTTGTTTAGGGTTAGGTTTAATCACAATGAAGAGAATAGAAGAATACTGAAGTTGGCGGCTGTTCACTTCTTTGAACGTGAATAGTCGCTTGCTTTAGTTAGGTTATTTTATTATTTCCCTTCTTTTTACTAAAACGCCCCCACTTCATTATTAGACCAACAACATCAAACCAACTCTGATTTGGGTCAACCCTCCACTATCTGGGTTCGACCAGCTCCTCTTCACTCTTAATATTTCTATGCTCATCGCTTACCTAAATAAACCACATCAAAATTACCCAATTATTATATTAAAATCAGGTTTAATTCTTAAATCATGAACTCACCTTAGATAGGTTCCCTAGTTTCCTCCGGTTCACTTTGGACTCCTTGGGTTGAACCAATGTCTCATCTCTTGCATATTATTAATAACTTAGTTAGTTTATTTATTAATTATAATTATATTATTAATAAAATCTGGGATTTTACAAGGACGACAAAGGCAAAGAAGTTGGAGTTAGTTGACATAGATGTATGGGGCCATTGAAGGTACTTTTCTCTTAGTGGTTTACTTTATTATGTCACTTTCACTGTTCCTACTATTAATGATGCTATTAGAAAGCTTTAGGTTTATTTTTTGGAACAGAAATTTGATATATTATGTTTTTAGAAGTGGAAAGCATTGGTTGAGAAATGAGAAAGGTTTGAAATTGAATTGTCTTTAATATGAAAATAGAAGTGAGTACTGCAGCAAGGAGTAAATTGAAGTGTCTTAAATCTCATAATTATGGTGAGTAGTGCAACAATGAATTTGAAGTGTATTATACTAATCTTAGGATTAAGAGGTAGACAACAATACCTAGGGCAACACAACACAAATGGTGTGGTTGAGTGTATCAAAAGAACCATCACTAAGCATGCTAAAAGTATGAGAATATATGATAGTTTTGAACAGACATTGTGAACACTTAGCCACTACTAAACCCTAACACGTTCCTCTAGATTGGTAATAGCGTGGGTTGAGGTAGACCCTTTTGTAGTATAGAATGCAAAAAAAAAATGTGTTTTTTAAATAGAATATATAAATTAATGATATATTTATTGATAAAATATGTACTTTCATATATAATATAAATGAAAATAATATCTTAATAGATTAGGATAGGGGGTTGGGTAAACCGACCCTAACCTAATTTTGGCAATACCAAATCCTAACCACCCGCTCTATTGGCATCCCTAATCATGAAGTGAATTTCATTATCTAAAAAATGCAAAAAATATGAATTCAGTAAAATTTGGCGGAATAAAAATTTCTATTTTTAAGTATTCAACCTATCAGAAAAATTACAATTGAGAGCTCAATTCCAATTTTTATTGCATATTCTATTTCCACTTCCGAGAACCAATTTGGGTTGCAATTTTGATTGGGTTGAGCCAGGGCACAATCAATCCAAAACAATGTTTTGGGTGGTTTTAGGTAAAAAAACATAGGTATGGTTTGAAGCCCACTACAACTGTAAGCCCATCTTAAGGTGGCGTTTGGTGGGCATTATAGAATCTGGATTAGGATTCTAATCCCAGATTCCATAACCCAGATTATATTTCCTTGATTTTAGAAAACCAAAATCCTATTTGGATGAGTTGGATTGTGAACTCAGATTTTTAAATTAGAATTTGGAATCTTGTTTGGTTGCCACCGATTATTGATATTAAATTTGGAGTTTTTTTATTAAAAATTACATAAAAATAATATATAATATATATAGAAAAATTAAAGTCGTATTTACATATATATTATTACGTGACATGTATATTTTTATATAATATATAAATATATATATAACATTATAATAATATAATAATATGATAATAATAATATATAATAATATTATTTATATTATGTACTACAATAACACTACTATTATAATAATATATATTATATTATAATAATATATATTATATTATAATATTATATATTATATTATAATATTATATATTATATGATATTATTAATATATATAATAGTTATAATAGTATTATAATTTAGAATATAATATTATAATAATATTATGTATATTATAATATAAACTATATTATAATTTATATTATAACTTATTATAATATAAATTTTATAATAATATAATTTATGTTTAATATAACTCAAACTTTATGTATATTATATATAATATTATAATAAATTTATTGTAACACTAAATTTAATAAAATATAATATATTATAATATTAAATTTGTTAAATATATTAATATATATTATTATGTTAATATTAATATAATATTAAATTTGAATATTATTATATTAAATATATATGTATATAATATGTTTATTGTAACAATATAATATTATTAATATTAATATATCAATTTGTTTAAAATATATAATATATTAATATGTTTCAGATTATTATATAATAATATAATATTATTATAATAATATTATAGTATAATTAATGTTTATTATAAAATAAATTCTAATATAAGTTATATTATAATTTATAAAATATTATTATATTAAATATAATATATTTATTATAATATTATATTTATTACAATATATCATAATATATTAAATTTATTATATTTTATGATATAATAATATAATATTATTATAATGTAATATAAGTTATATTACAATTTGTTGTTATTAAAATAATATATTATAATAATTATTATTATTTATAATGTACATTATATTGAAATTTATAATTTATTATATATTATTATATATAATATAATAATGTATAATATTATTATAATAATGATGTTTATATTAATAATATTTATATTACATGTAATATAATTTAATATTGTATTATCAATTATATATCATATAACAGAATATATTATATTATAATATTATTATTTATTATAATATGTCATACATAATCTCTAGAATCAAAGGTTTTGGAAATATAAGCACCAATGTCCATAATCCCTATAATCACCAAAAAAGGAGATACTGATTATGGGCTTGATTATACAACTGGATATTAGAATCCGGTCTTAAAATCCCAACCAAACACTCCTTTTGGATTATGGAATCGGATTCTAATAGAATCCAGATTCTATAATGCCCACCAACGCCCCCTAATTATCACCCATTAATTAGGGGGCGTTGGTGGGCGCATTATCACCCATTAATTAATATTAATATAAATAAAACAAAAATTGTTGGACCATATTGAACCGGGCGGTTCGAACTACAGAGCGTGAACCCCTATAGGCCTGCTTTCAAAATCAGCATCCCCTTTCGTTTTCCTCACTTCAGACGAGCCATCTCTCCCTCTCTCTCGTCTCTCTCTCCTGCGATGGCAAAAGGGGCTTCCAAGCGGAAGGCAAACCAAACTTCGAGCAGAGGAAAGCGAGTCAAAGCTCCTGCTGCTCCAAAGGTTCAAAACGAGCCCGAGTTCTTCCCTGAGAAGCGAAATCTGGTAACCGCTCCTTTGTTTGTTCATTCTCTGTTCAATTTTCTCGAATTAGGTTTTTCCTTGGTTTTATTGGATGACCAGGAAATGCATCATTAGGTTTAGTTTTAGGGTTTTGAACTTGGACTTGTTTTGTTTTGTTAAATGACCATTTAAATTCCTTTTTAATAGTTTTTGAATTGTCTTTAAGTTTCACTGTCATTTTTGTTTCGTCCTCCTCCCATACTTGGTTTAAATAAGTCTCATATTTTGAATTTGGCGAGCTTTTTTACTTGCACATGTGCAATTATTTATTTTAGAAAAAGAGGACATGTTCTATCCTAAGAATGGATCTGCTTTAACAAGGTTTTACTGTACTTTTGATGGATGTATTTTGGACTCAAATGTTTTATTATCCTGTTAATCATGTTGTTGGTTTCTTTTGTAGGAAGATTTATGGAAGGCTGTATTTCCTGTAGGCACGGAGGTTTGACTGGACTTCTTATTTTCCCTCCCTTCATCCACCTACCCTCGCTCTGGACCTCCCCTCCTTCTGCCGAGTAATTGCATGCTTACTTGAGAAAGTTGCTCTCTGTTTCTTACAAGCTATTGCATTTTTCTTTTCAATGGCAGTGGGATCAACTTGACTCGGTTTATGAGTACAAATGGAATTTCTCAAATTTAGAAGTGAGTGCAATTATCTTCTATTTATGTCTTGATTACTGTGGTAAACATGTAATGTTGAATACTCTCTTAAACCTTGGTCAGGAGGCATTTGAAGAAGGGGGAGAGCTTCATGGAAAGAAGGTCTTCCTTTTTGGCTGCACGGAACGTAAGTGATTTCCTAATATTTTTCTTGCTATAGATTCTACCTGCATTTCCATATCCTGTTTGAGAAGTTTATACTCTTTTTGTTATTTGGCTGTTAGATAAAAAAAATATTAATATAATGATTTTATTATACCATCGCATTTTATCAACTGGGTTGTCTTATTCTTGCTTTTCAATGGTAATCTTTCTTCTGTCTTGACAGCTCAATTGGTCTTTTTTAAGAATGACAATGGAAAAGTAGTCTGTATCCCTGTTGTGGTAGCGGTATGTTTTTCTATCTGATGTTACTTATGTATAGGTTTAACCCTAAAAATGATTTCGTTTTGCTTATGAATATATCTTGGATTGCATGCGAACTTTATATGGATCTCAGTTGCTCACGATTTTGTGTGTGGCAGCTGTTTTTCTTCATTAATGGCATTTAGGGTTTGTTTCTTAATCACGTAGTGACTGTGGTGAATGGACTTAGACTGCTCCTATTTACATCTTCATTTGGTTTCGTGCTTTTCCTTTCCCTTTTACATCAGACTTAGCTTAATGCAGGGAACCTTGTTGGGCTGCATGTTAGATGTCCCACAGCTCCCAATTCTACTTCTTTACAAATATTTGCACATAAAATAAATTTTGGTGCAGAAAATGACCTGTGATTTAATAAGTTTGAATCCGTTAATTTTTTACTGTTTAGATTTTTTTTTCTTTGATCACATTTTTATCTCTTTGCATTGCATATATAGAAATTATAAATAACCCCGAAATAGTCCATTTGCATTTGTTCTCTTATCACACCTACTCATACTGATCCTTGAATGCTTACATTCTGATCAACTTAGACAGCAGAATACTAGTTATTGTTCCATGTATTTATATATTCACAGAAAAAGGTTTCAGGTTTGAAACACTCAGTGAAGATCATAACTCAGAACAGAGTTATCTTGATATAAACTTGATTAGTACTAAAATCAATGGATCATTTTTTTTTCTTCTTTATTGATCATTATTAATGCATATTAATGATTTTTTTTAACAGATTGATACACCAACTGTTGCTTTTCTAAATATATATATATATATTGGTTTGGAAAAATGTCTCCTGTCTTATTTTCTATTTCCATGTCAGTTTCTGTTGTCATTTAGTTTGAATAGGTGCAACAAAAATTTATGCATATGTAGACTATAAATGATGCAGGTCAAATAGCATGCATGTGGTTATTTCTTAATGTCCAGAACTGGAATCGATTTCATGAGCTGAACTCTGAGAAAGCAAAACATAGAATTAACTTCCAATGGGGAGTCTAAGTCATAGTTGGCGCTGCCGATAGCATTTTTTGTATATGTTTATGTAATAATTCTGTTTACTAAGGACTACCTAAACAGACCTCTTCCTTGACAATAATATATGAACCAATCACTGATACATTAATCTTTTCAGTCCAGTCTTACCCTGCTAATATTGTTGGCATTTTTGGTGAAAAAATAAGGACTATATGTATATGTTTTAAAGCATTACAACAGTATACAAGGAAAAAGAAAAATAAAAGTGAGAGGCAGATAACTGTTAAAATAACTGAGGAGGGCCCAACCAATCCCCTAAAAGCACTTGATTTAAAAAGCTTCATCCTAGGCAGAAAAGAATTAGGCCCCATCACTACAGAATATTTCAAAGAATGGAGACCCTATCCACTAGATAACGACCAGCATTATGTTGATATTTAGTACAGAAAAGCTTCTGTCATGTAAGGTTCTTTTGCTATGTTCTTTCAAAATCCTCCAACAAACTACAAATGATAACATCCTTTAGAAGATGAAAGCCTTCATAGAAAAAGGCTTGGCTTCCTAAGGGAAGGAAAAAAGAAACAGGTCCTTGGGGTATAACCCAAGCAGCTTAGAAGAGGAACAGAAAAAACGAACCAAAAAGCTTTGCTGACATCAGAATGATAAAAGGATGTTGGGATGACTCTACATTTTCCTTTCACATGATACAACGACTATGCTATGATAAAACTAAATTAATATCTTTTTTTTTTTTTTTTTAGTGAACAATGCTGATATCATATACAAAATGTATAATGGAAAAGAAAACTTTACAAAGACACTTGGCATTCTCCAAGATGGATAAGGATCCAAATGCCTACTGGAAGACAAGAAGTGGAATGCACAAGAACATCATAGGCGAAAATAAACAAATTGCCTTCTCCTCTATACATAATCTATGATGGAAGGCCATGGAAGTATTTCCCACCAATGCCTCCTATAGCTAATCTAGCTTCTAGTCTATTAGCCATGTTTGGCATATGGTCAAATGAGATGTTCAAACCATTTTCCAAATGCTGGGTAAATGAAGGAATCTTCTCGAACAAGTTTGCGAAGATTTTGTCAATGATTGGGTTTGGATCTCTTTTGCTATGAAAGGCTCCAGATGAATTGAGATTGTCTCTTTGATACAATTAAATGACAAAAGTAGCTTAGATTGTGAGAGTATATCACCTATTGGCCCCAAGTATGCATGGTGCATATGGCCTTCATGGTCTTGAAAGGCACCCCTTATATTAGACAAGCTTGGACGACCCATAAAATTTTAATTTGTTGAGTCCTTTGTGGGGAGGAACCTAGGGCTTGCTTGTGCATGATACCTATCACACCTCGAACCCTAGAATGCAGAATGTAATCTCGCTTGTGAGTGTAAATGGTACGGGCCAGCAACTAGCAGCTTCCTTCAAACTTTCGACATTGCCTGAAAATATTTCCAAAAATGGGTGAGCACTGCAGCTCATCAAATAGGAATTACTACGCTCTGAATGATAATAATGTAAACATCCATATCCTAATTAATGCACACAAGAAAACACACGATAACTAATCATGATTAATGTAAACTTAGCATGCTTCATACCAATTCACTAGCTAATTTATATGTGTATTATATATATATATCAACATGAAAATATTAACAAATTCCATGTAGTGAGTATTTAATTTGATGTTTTTTTGGACATACAATATCATATTTTAGTAATCATCTAATAACATGCAAATAGTTATAAACATTTGTCATCTATCATAACAAGAACAGGATTACTTTATCAAGGAATCAAACCACATACTAGTCTCACCACAGATATAGTCAAAACTGAAAATAAAACATACAACGGAGTACAGCATGGGTCATGCCCATCTAAAACAGTATGATGAGCTCCTGATCATGCCCGTCAAGTCAATGCATTGCCCTGGTGCATGTCCATCAACACAAACGCTTAGTAGTACATGAACATTTGTAACTCTTCACACAACTGAATCATGCCTGTCTAATTTGCTTTATACCGAAACATGCCTGTCAAGAAAAACCCTCAGCACCTGGGTTTACCTGTCAGAAACAGTTTGCTTTGTGCCACAACGTGTTTGCCAAGACCGTCAGCTCCCAGCACATGTTGGTTTGTGCAATTCATCATGCAATTTTATTCTGGAATGAGATGCACCATAACTACACTAAAATATGCAAAATTTCTAGCTCACGATTAATCACCATATGCTGTGATTAATTGCTAATTACTTGATGAACCCCCACCAGTAGTCATCTCCGTATCAATTAAGTCCTTGATTAATCTCTGTATTCTGTGATTAGTTGCCACTAACCAATTAACCTTCCATGATTAATCCTGATTCGCAATTAGCTTTTCCAAAGAATGTACTATTATGATTTTTTGGCCGTCGATTAATTGTTGATACCCGTGATTGCTCATCTATCACGTTATAGATGCCAATCTTAGAATTCATCATAAAAATATTGTTATTCATGCTTATAAACCAAAAAATAGAGTATAATGTTCACCATTATGGTGATGCTATTATTTCCATCTAATATCATATTAGGGATAATATTCACCATTATAGTTATCTAAATGGTTATTTGGGGTTCTATAATTCCCTAAATACAAGAAATAGCTCCTATAATTTTATTGATTTCATAAAGTTTATAATATAGGGGGGAATTCTGAATCCACATCATCAATTTCTAATCCTTTTCTTAAGGAATTTCTTATTTTCGTTCTATTAATTTTCTTAAATTTTCAGGATCAATCTGAACCCTATTTCTTTTGTTTTCACACATTAAAACATCCTTATTAAGTTATATAAGAATCCTATAATGTAAAACAGGTTATTTTACACTCAACATATGATAGAAATCATTGTCAATATTTATGCACGAATTTCATAAATTTCTATTAGATGCAAGAACAATCCATTAGCACCCTACTCATGATTCTCTATCTATTCTACATTGATTTCTATATTAAAATCATTAAGAATATAGTAAAACACACTTACCTAGATTGGAGATATCTGGATCTAAAAGTCTTCTATGAATCTTTTAGTTCTCATCTTTTTTATTGTTAATGAGAGAGAAAATAGAGAGAAGAGAGGGAGAATCAATTGAATTCTCCTCATGATTTCCATACATCTATATAGTATTCAGTAGTGTACATGAAAGGAAACTTTCTATCTCTAAGTTCCAAAAAAAAAAAAAACTTTCTATCTCTCAGTCTTTCCATAACACACCCATAAATCTCTACATAAATCACTGCTTTCCTTAACACTCCCCCTCAAGCTAGAGGATATATATCATATAAGCCAAGCTTGGAACAAATAAATCCCAATCGACTCCCACATATAGGTTTTGTAAATATATCTGCCAATTAATCTCCAGTCTTCACATAAGATGTAGAAATATCTCCACTGAGAATCTTATCTCGAATAAAATGACAGTCAACCTCAATGTGCAATGTGCTTCGTCCGTTCATGAAAGACAGGATTGGGTGATATATGTGGAGCAGCTTGATTTTCATAATACAATGGAATTGGAGTTGGGATGATAAAACCAAATTCTCCAAGAAAGTATTGCATCCATGTCAACTCACTAGTGGTGTGAGCCATTGCCTGGTATTCTGCTTCTGCACCTAGACCATGCTACTACAGTCAGTTTCTTACTCTTCCAAGTAACTAGATTGCCACCTAGAAAAGTACACTAACCTATAATAGATCTTCTATCTAAAGGAGATCCAGGCCAATCGGCATCAGTAAAACCTTCTACTTTGAAATGTCCATTCTGTTTGTAAAGACGCCCAAGACTAAGTGCTTTCTTCAGATAACGAACAATATGAAGCACAACCTTCCAATTAGGAATTCTTGGAGCATCCATGAATTGGCTAACAACACTAACTGCATAAGAAATGTCAGGTTGAGTGGTAGTTAGGCAATTTAGCTTACTCACCAACCGACGATATTTGCTAGTTTTTTCAAACACCTCCCCATCATCCTTTAACAATTTTTGGTTTGGGTCCATAGAGCTTTCAACTGGTCGAGCTCCTAACATCCCTGTTTCTTCCAATAGATCAAGGATGTATCTCCTTTGGTATGAAATCGAGCATGTAAGAATTCCTTCAACTTGGAGATCCTGTTATGGTCATTCCTAGTAATCACAATATCATCTACATACACAATGAGAAGAGTGTAACCTGCATCAGTGCGAGAATGGAAAACTGAATGATTTGTCTGACATCTATGAAGGCCAAACTATAACACAACATTAGAAAACTTCTCAAACCATGCTCTTGGTGACTGCTTCAAACCATACAAGGCCTTTTTCAACTTACATTCACTACTTCGATACTCCCTCTGAGCAACAAACCCAGGTGTTTGCTCCATCTACACTTCCTCAAGTAAGTCACCATGAAGGAAACCATTTTTAACATCCAACTGAAATAAAGGCCAATCGAAATTAGCAGCAAGATAAATCAAGATACGCACTGAAGATATCTTGGCAACGGGAGAGAATGTCTCGTCATAATTGATGCCATAAGTATGAGTATACCCCTTTTCCACCAAGCGGGTCTTTAGGCGCTCAACAGAGCCATCCGGGTTATATTTCACAGTATACACCCATCGACAACCAACTGGTGTCTTACCCCTCGGCAGTGGAACAAGATCCCAACTGCCGTTCTGATGCAACGCAGCCATCTCCAATTAATGAGAACATCAATCACATATCGGTAATGAGGTAAAAACAAAAAACAGAAGAGGAAGAAGAAGTAGGCGGAAGAGAAAGAAGATGTAGGAAGAAGAAGAAGAAGACATTAGATTATTATTTTTTTAATATCAAAAACCCTAGATCGTTAGGCTCTGATAACATGTTAATGAGAAAGAAAATAAAGAGAAGAGAGGGAGAATCAATTGAATTCTCCTCATGATTTCCATACATCTATATAGTATTCAGTAGTATACATGAAAGGAAACTTCCTATCTCTCAGACTTTCCATAATACACACCTATAAATCACTACGTAAATCACTACTTTCCATAACACTTCTTTCCTTTTTCTCTTCTTCTTTTCTTAATGTAGGATGTAGAGATGGTTTAGGGTTTTCCTTTCTATTCATCTCTCTCTCTCTCCTCTCTTTAATTTAGGAGACATGGTTTGATTAGGAGTGCAAACTTGTGGTCTTTAGTTGGGGTTTTATAATTTCCTAATTCAAATTGAATTACTAGATACTATTAAGCCTTTATTAACCACTCACTTTCTAATTTTGTCCAAATATTTTTCATTAATTTAAACTTCACCTAGATGCTCTATTTCATTAATTAAAAGGCAAGATTCATAAAAATCTAAAATTCTATATATGAAAAGTTCCTAAATTTTAAATCCTAAAATTTCTAAAAATCCAAGTTTTAGGGAATTCACAAAATCATTTTTCATTAACAAAAAGAATACCATGATTTAAACCTAAATATCTATGCACAAAAAAAAGTTAAAATAAAAATGTGGGGTTTTTGGGTTTATCACATAAAATGATATTTCCATGTGACATGGACCCAATCCCCAGGTGAATATAAAAAAAAAAGATTAAAGTTTAAGGGAAATCTGAAATGTGGATGCTCATGAAATTCTCATTTAAATGTAAAAGGAAGTGACCAAAATCAATAAATAGCAATTTATATTTTATTTAAACTTTTTATAAACATAACATTTACTTTTTGTTTAGACCATTAGTTGCTACAAAAGTTAAAAAGCAACCCAATGAATGGTACTAAACATCCAAAACAAATAGCAACGGTCTTCTAATTATCGGAAAATAACAAATGAAAAGTAAAAAAGTTAAAGTCTACTGAATTACATATACATGGAGTCGATAAATTGCAAAGAACACTAACAGAAATAATATACTAAAAAATCATCTACAGCGTGGGCGGATTTAAAGGAACAGGATCGGGAATCTCAGGCCAATACACAGCCCCAACATTATTATGTACATACATAAGAATCAAAGGATCACGACTAGTTGCATTACGAAACATGTCTCATGAGAATCATCCACTGGTGCTTAACTAGAATCAGAAAATTCTCAGCACATGAGCAATAAGTTTTTATTTGAGAGAGAATTAGTAGATAGATTTAAACATGGAAACTAATGATCATCAACAAATTCTGGAAATATGCAAGCAACACGCAAGGGATTGATTAGATTCCGGAAACATGTTATATATCATTGCAACAATTGATATACATATTCTCATCTGAATTTAAAAAAAATAACTGCTGTATACAAAATAAACTACCAGATTTCTAGAATCAGGATAACAGGCATAGGTTTGGAAGTGGGTATTGGGTTACCTGAGCCTGAGATAGAACTGAGAAGAACATACTAAAATAATCATTTGCTATAGAAGGACAGAAAGAGACTTCTCTCACGCAAGTGAAGCCTTCCTTTCTCGAATGTGTTGCAGTTGTTCCGATTGGAGCCGAACAAGATGATTAAAGTATTACGAGGAATCTCCCAACAGTCCTGAACACAAGTGCTTGAAGGAGTCAGAGGCTTGCTTCCAGTGAGATGAAGAAAGGTGTTTGTAACAGAGAAATAGAGAGACTACGAAAGGGACGACGATTGATAGAGTAGGAGATTGTGACAGAAAGAGAATGTGCAAGAGCAATGAGACAGAGAGACTGCGAGCGAGAGTGTGATTGAGAGAGAGAGAGAGAGCGATAGAGAAATTGCGAGCGACTGCGAGAGAGAGAGAGAGAGAGAGAGAGAGAGAGAGAGAGAGAGAGAGAGAGAGAGAGAGAGAGAGAGAGAGAGAGAGAGAGAGAGTTGCGAGAGAGAAGAGTGTCACAGAAATTGTGAATGACTTTGAGAGAGAGAGGTTGCGAAAGAGAAGAGTGCTGCCAACTAATGTGAAAATTTTAACTTTTACCCTATTTTCAATTTTTATATTAGAATCACCCTTTTGCTTTTTTTTTTTTTTTCTCTTTTTAGCTTCTTTAGACCCTCAAAATTAGGGTTCTGACACTCTACGGTTAGTCTCAATGATTCTATGTGTGTGCAAGCAACTATTATTGTGTACTTTCACCAATTAAAATCCATACAACTAAGGACTTTTGACTAGACAGACACTCTGACTTGGTCAAGGTCAATATTCAATTCTAGGTCATTACTACACCCAAGAGGACGATTGTTTCAATATGGACCAGCTTTGCATAATTACCCTTTAAGGGACACCTTGAGATCTGGACTGGATGACAGACATCCAATAATTTTAGGTAAATAAAATAAAATCAACGGTAGATTTTGTTGATCCTTGACAATATTATTGTTTACTTTCACTCCAAATAGCCTATAGTACTGCCTGAAAAATCGATTGATACATCAACTTAACCGATTTATTTAGGCCTAGAAGACCCATTGTTGCAAAAGCATAAAAATGCCTCTTTGTCATAGCTAGGTAACATATAGAGTGCATGCCCCATGACATTGACACAATAGGCATATATGAAATGTAGCAGCGCTTACTTTGGCTAAAGTGGCCAATTTACGGAAAGCCTTTGGGAAGTGATTTTGGGATAATTGTAAATGACATAGGTGTGTCTCAATGTGGGTGTAGCGCTCAGGTTAAGGAAATGGTCATAAGGTACCTTTTTAGTATATGGATCCCACGAATTTTGGAAGGCATGGAGAGCAAACCTTGGTGTTTTGGGGTCCTAGTAAGGTGTGGAAGAAACTAGTGATTGCCATGAATGTGCTAGTTCAGACAGCATGGTGAAGCTCCACCTGAAACTCCAGAAAAGGCTTGTATGATTATAATAGAAAAGGTGATGTTTTCTTCAAGTAGATGTGTAAAGGCTTAGCATCCACTTTAACGAGAGGTAGTTGTGCTTGGCCCTTCTTGATGCCATTATGGTGCTTGAGACAAGGATTTCCCAAAGGGCTTGTGGTGGGCATTTGCATCATGAAGGTTATGTCTAGGGTCTCTTGGGCTTCGATGGCATGTTCTAGGACCCTACAAGGGCATTGGCTCCATGGTGGTAGTGCAATCTTGCTTTGGGACAAAGGCTGGTATGCTCATTAGCCCTAAATGTGCGTTGTGCATGCATGTGTGGACATAGCTGACTAAGAGGATATCACCAGGTTCTAAGGGCTTGGAGTGGGTTTGCGTGAAGGCTGTATTGGGTTCAAATGTGCTCCAAAAATATTGAGTAGAATGGATGGCAAGTTTATGAGGTGAAGCCTTGTTTGGGTGAGAGGATGGCTGATGCTTGGTGCGATGTGCAGCATTGCATAGCATTGGTGCTATGAGATGTGGGTTGCATTGCTTGACACATTGGGAGTTGCCAAGTTTGTGATAATGTGGGCTAGATAGCCATGGCATATGATGGTGGGAGTTGGTCAGGTTCAAAGCTATTTGAGATGGCATGGTGATGCTTTATGTGTGTGTCTCTTGGTGGGGGTGCATTGGGTGATAAGCTTGGTCGAGAAACTTGGTGGCTCTATTTGTGTGTTGGCTAGGCCGTGGCGATGAAGGAACATTGCAAGTGGGCGAGTCCTCATAGGGTATTTTCAAGCAACTTATGGGCTGACCAAGGTAGGCAGTAGGCTTGATGTTTGAGGCTCAAGTGTGAGTTGTTTCCTGTCAATGTATTGTCTGGGAGCTGCTACAGGTTTGAAGAGTACTTAAATGACATAAGATCGCTTTGGCTAGGTGAGGTTGTTTTATACGATGAAAATGTTTATGGCCATGATAGTTGGTATCAAATCATTGTGAGGTGTAATGACACACTTCGATATAGTTGGTGTTGGAGTATATGTAGGCATGATGGTGCACTATGTTACAAGGTGGTGACATGCAGTGTTTACCATTTTGAAATTTCGCTTCAGACAGCCTCAGTGGCACATTTCGTGGGGTTATGGTGAAATGTTTTTTTTTTTTTTTTTGAAATTTTTTTTACCATTTAAATAGGTGAAACGCTTGAAATTTTGCCTAAATCAAGAGAAATTTCGAGCGGCACGAGCAGAATTTCCCAAAATCTAAAAAAAATTAGATTTTTTTGTGTCTTTTGGTTGGGGGCGTGTTGCTGAACTTTTGTTTCATGCCCTGGGTGGCATGCTCAGTGGCCTTAAAATGATAAACCTTGGTGACATGGTTGGGCTGTTTTATAGTGTGCAAACTTGGTTGCGATTATGTGGTGACTATTGCTTGGTTCCAAAGAAGTGATAAGATAAAGGAAAGTATGTTGATATGGTTTGGGCACGTAAAAGTAAGACTTAAGGAGTTGGTTGTGAGAAGATGTGAGGGGATACTCATTGAAGGTTTGACCACTGACAGCAAGCGGAAAACCGAAAACAATATGGATTGGAGTTGGAAAGGATTTGGATACTCATAGTCTGATTGGAGATATTGTTTTAGGGTGGAAGAATAGGAGTTGCTGCCCCCATCATGTGATGTATGGATCATTGCTTGATTGTGGAATTGGATTATTTGTTCATTAACATCAAGTGATTTATGGATCGCAAATCTTCTGTAATGAGCTGGTTCTCCATACTCCAATTCTCATTTTGAATTCCATTTTTTTGTTAGTAAGTACTTTTTAAAATTTTCCTTTTCCCCTTATATATCAACAAAAAAAATTCTTACTTTATTTTATTTTTTTGGGCATCATCGAATTGTTGTTAACGCACTCTTTTTCTCTTGTTTCTTCTACACCCTACCCTGCTCTCTCTTTCCATGCCCTCCCTTTGCTTCAGTTAAATATTGGTATTTTTTGACATACTAATTGGCATTATGACATTGCCTCTGTTTCTCTCTCTGTGTCTCTATCTCTCTTTCATACCTCCATATAGTTTTAGTTGTAGCTTTGTTTTTAGAGGGTAAGTAATATATTAATGTATAAAATGTTAACAATAAGCTCTAAATCAACTTATATCCTGCATCAAATGGAGGATAAGACATAGCCCACATAACACGTAGCCAAGCATTTGCAACAACCACACCTATAGGACTGCACCCATCAACAGATAGGCCTGTTGCACTAGGGCAGCCACTACCATATTGGCACAATTACAAAAAGGCATTCCAGATCTAACAAAACTCCTGGTTTGACTCAACATTTGTCTTTAGAAGATGATTGAATCTCAGTCTCACGTCTATGCAAATGTTTCGCAAGATTTCTTCCTTTGTCTGTGCTTGTCCTTGAAATATTATCCTGTTATACTCAGTCCACACATTATATATGGTGGCCGCAAACAGACTTTTCCTTAAACTACATCCTACATCCTTCCTTTTGCTTTGCACACCCAATGAAGTACCTCATTACAGTTTGAGAACTGGGTGTATTTTCTCCAGATTCTCTGGATACCCTCCTAAATAGGGTGCAAGAAGGGGCAGTTAAAGTACAGATGATCAATAGATTCTTCTGAACAGTTATAAAGGATGCAACTATGCAAATTGTTGAGATATTAGGATTAATCCAAATTCTGAACCAACATTCCTTTGGTGGTTAGTCTGCACCTTGCTGCCAACCATGTTATAAATGCATGCTGTGGGATAAAGCTAGCAAACCATATCAGATCAACCCACTCCACCTTAGGTCTGATAGGGCTGATAAGCCTATACACATGTTTTACAAGAAACTCACCTGATTTAGAACCCAGTCAAAACACCTTGTCTTCTTGATGCACATTGATCTTGATATTGTGAAGGCTCTACTAAATAGCTTGCAGGTCTTGAGAAACATCCGTCAGTGAGACCATTGACCGTCCTCAATGATAGTATCAATCTAGAGAACTCCGGTAGCCCAGCATCGTGAGCAATTCTTGTACTAATTCTGTTAATTAATGGGCTTAGGGGATGCTATTCATCATGCCATAACCAGACTTTTTGGTCATCACCAACACAATAGCTAATATGAGTGTAAACCTCATTTCTCAAGTTGAGAACTTTTTTCAAACTCCAATAACAGCGTCTAAGCATGTACATTGCCCAGAAATTTGTACCCCTCAACAAGTGTTGGGGGACCCAGGCACCCCATAAGGAGTCTTTTGAAAGAGCAATAAACCAAGTAAGTCTCATGATAGCAGCTTTGTTCCATATTTTCAGATCAAAGAGGCTTAACCCACCTTCAGTCTTGGAGAGCAGACTACATCCCAACACACAGGAATTTCTTTCTGTAAACATTGCCCTTCCAAAGAAACTGCCTACACATCTTTTCAGTCACCCGAATCACAGCAGATGGAAGAATGAAAACTGAAATTCAGTAGTTCATCATAGAGAAATACACATTCTTGATGAGTTGCAGCCTTCCCACATAATACGGGTTTTTAGCTTTCCATCCTTGGAGTCTTACTTTCAGTTTTCATATGAGTGATTCACAATGCTTGGCTGAATGTTTGGATGAGATCAATGGGAGACATAGGTATTTGATGGGAAGTTTACCCTCCTTGATCTGGAAGGATCTAAGAATCCTTCCTTTAGTTTCAGTAGGAACTGAGCATAAGTAGATGAAGCTCTTTGACATGTTAGCTTTCAGACCACTGAGCTCATTAAACACATCCAAAGCTTTAAAAAAATATTCTAGGGAGTAGAAGCTCCCATTGCTGAGCAAAAATACATTATCTGTAGTTTTTGATGTACCCTGAGGTAACAAAAGTAGGGTAGAAGGTTATTGGAACTTACGGCTTATCATATTGAAATTTTGAACTTTTGTTTCATGGCTTTGAGATTGCCATGTTAGGGGGATGCTCTTCTTGTGGAGTGGAAGGTTCTTGTGGAATGCGGACTCTTGGAACTGAATACTGTTTTGTCCCCTTTGAATTTTCTATTTCTTTGGGAAAATACTGTTCTTTTGGGATTATATATTTTGACAAATTCAGAAAAATATGGTCTCTCAAAGATTTTCAAATTGGTTATGTGCTGCTTTAGTAATTTTTAACAGGTTTATAATATTTTTTGTTCTTGTTGACAGGTTGTGTCCCCTTTCCCGCCTTCTGATAAAATTGGTATTACCTCAGTTCAACGGGAGGTTGAAGAAATAATTCCAATGAAGCAAATGAAAATGGATTGGGTTCCGTATATCCCTTTGGAAAATAGGTATCTTCTAATCGTCTTTTCTACCATGCAGTTTGATTATCTAATTTCATTTTTTTTGACAAGTATTTTATTATCTAATATCATGGGACGTGTATTATGGGTACCTTGTTGCTGTATTCTGTTCTCTTCCGTTTTTTCCTTTAAAACCAAAACCATTCACATAACCTCATTATTTTACAGGGATTCTCAAGTTGACAGATTGAAGTCCCAAATTTTTATCTTGAGCTGCACTCAAAGAAGGTATCAGTGAATTTTATTTTTGTTTGCTCTTTCATACTAAATTTTCCAAGTTTTTCATCCTAACTTATTAGATATGGTTCAAAAGCAAGTCATTTGTGCTTGTTTATATGTAATTTGTATGTTATGGCATTGGGGTAGAAGTTGAATTTAGATTAGTATCAACAGCACTAATGATTTCATTTATTAATAAGAGAGGATAACAAATTATATAAAGATGGAATACATAAAAAATTAAGCCGGTCCGAAAGGAAAAAAGAAGAAAACAAAGGAGACAAGAAAACATGCATGAAGGACTGGAAATTATACGCTTGTGGGAACCATATGCCATGTAGAAAGTAGTGTTTTAAATGTATTTTTTGATGAAAAATTTTGCCACTGGGCTTCATTAGAAAATTTGCCCAAGTTTCAAGCGATGTTTTTGTTTTGGTGGAATACTTTGCAGGATAAAGAGAAATGAAGGAAAAGTAGGAAGAACTTTAAAATTTTTTTAATGAAATGTTGGGAATTAGTAAAACTTACATAAATATACTCAAATAAATCAAAGTATAAAAGTAAACAGATATGCATAATAATATGCACTCATTTAAGGAAGTAGAATATGTATGTAATTATGCATGTATGTCAACAATTTTCAAATACATGGCCCAAACACAAGCTCAAAATCAACAAATCATTTTACACAGTGTGGAGTCGGGTTGAAGCATGATTGCTAGGACAATTATATTATGATTTGAATAGGCTTATAATTTCATTCATTTTCCAACATACTGTAAGTCTGTAATGTTTTTTTCTCTTAACTTGTAAACTCTTATTTATTTAATTGTTTTTTTAAATCCTTTTTATAACTTTAGTTGGAAATTTCATTAAGCTCCAAAGTATGAAAGCTGAAAAAACATGTTTCCCAAGAGTTCAAGTTTTCATCCTTTGGAGATTCAATGTTCACCATTTTCAATGCATACAAATGCATCAAAATACATTTATATGTAAGTAAATTTAATATATTATTGTTTTATAAAGTCATTAAATGGAGTTGTTAGAATTGGATAAAAAACCAAAACATTGCAAACTGCAAAGTATTGTAAAGAATGAAGCTATTATGTGTTTTAGTTTTCTTTTGGAGGAGCAAAAATATTTCCAGAAAAAAAGCAAATTTTGGTTAAATTTAGGCAATACTGGGGAAAATAATGAATACTTTTGGAGATAATATTTTCAAAATGGCAAATAATGAAATTTGGTGAAACTTTGCAGTTTTGATGAAATTTAAAGGATGCTTGATAGCATAGAGGCTAACTAACATCTTTAGAAGCAAATGGTCTCTTTGAAAAAGAATTTTATGCTTGGATGGGGTATTTAGCATATACTTTGACATCAAACATGACAGAAAATTTTTATGAAATGCATTGCTAATAATTTTTAGTGTCTTGAGAGTTAATTTGGTGGGTTTGGACAAGTAGTGCCTATCTAATAAATTGATATCATTAATGATGTGTATGAGGTAGTTGTTGCTTTTGTGATAGCAGTTGTTATTGTGGTCGATGATTTTCTAGTAAAATCAATTTTAGTTCTAGGATCTTATAGTTTCTAATTAATTTGGATGTATTGATAACTCATTCAATAGGAAGTGATATCATGTATATTACTTATTTTAATGTAGCTTGGTACACCAAAGCTAGAGATAACATGAATGAGAAACTAGAAGTCTAGAATTGTGGAAGGATGTCTTTGGAATAAAACAGTTTGAGACTAAATCAAGACTGATTATGTCGAATTCAAACTTCAATACAGATCATATTGGTGGTGAAACATATTGGTGGTGAAACAATGGTAAGTATGATGAATTAGGAGATTCCGAAAGATAACCTTTTCTTTTATCTTGGATTTGTCACCCATGTAATGGGAGATATGAGTAGTTAGAGCTTATTTCTTGGGTTAGAGGTGCTTCTGGAGTATTATGTACTTGTATCACTCTATAAGACCAAAAATCAGTGTAGGTCTCGAAGTAGGGTATCAGGAGGGGTAGACTGGAAATGGGCATAAATTTGGCATTTTTATGCAAATTGGCTGCACTTGGGCTTCAACCATGTTCACATGTTTACAGCCTGGTGCTTTTACCATCACATCTAGTGATGTCATATCGTATATATTCCAAAATGAAAAAAAGTATAAGCCTATGATGATGTATGGAGCAACTAATTTGTAGGATGTTTATAGCTGTCTTAAGAGATTGGAAAAGATAAAGTGAGGATTAGACATTTTGAAGGTAAAATAATAGTAGCCATAGTTGGAGGTAACTAAAGAAATATAGGTTTAAGTGGTTCATGTATTAATAATTGATACCTAAGGGACAAGGTTTACCATTCCATTGTTGATGGGCATGCTGCCAAGGGCACGAAACGAAATTTTGGAGAAATGCTGGAAAAATGAATAAAGACAAAACTGGAAGTTATTTATTTATTTATTTGGGGAAGTTTCGCCAAATTTTGTTGGCATGCCTCCCCGTTTCGCCGGTACGCCAAACACCCCCCCCATTTCGCCTGTTTGGCTCGGCACACCGCTTCGTTTCATTGGCACGCTGCTAAAAAATCACCAGAAATTCAAATCAACGATTTTCTAGCCGTGAAAACACATAGCAAAAAAAAAAAAAAAAAAAAACGATTTTTCGGCGCGGTGTGCCATCGAAACTGTAAACGCTGCTAAGGGATTACTCGTGAGAATGTTCAAGATGATTCAAGTTGAAAGATCTTAAAGGGCTAGCAGAATGCCAAAAAGGACCTGGATTTAATCGTTTAGAAATGATTAGAGGATTCATGATCTGATCAATGATATGGTTTCTGCATGCTAGAATGGTAGAATATGACGACAAGTACTATTTTTAGGGAAAATTACCGTATGGTATATATTTATCATTAAAATGTCCCTTTCATCCTATCTTTTTACACAATGACTACTAGAATGGTATAATTAAAAGCTTAAGACCAATTGGTCCTCCACGTAAGCATCTTTCCTATCAAAAGTTCAAAACGACATTTATACCCTCACTTTATCCGGTTCAATCACTGCCAACTGGTTTGAAAAGTTCAATCATTGCCAGTGGTCTACACGTGATCTAGTTTCTCTTTCAGTCATTGAGACTCCATCCAACCTGCCCTGCTTACAGTTCTAGATTTCATAGTGAGGTCATCTTCTTCCTTTAATGGGCGGACATCCCTTTGAGCCACACCATACCTTCTCAATCACCTCCTCGCTTTTGCAGATTCGATTATGGGAGATCTATTAAATACGTAAAAAAAGAATCAAAACGGAAAAGGGGACAAAATTTACTCAAGTTATAATCCCTTGCTCGTACAACTTATTGCCACCTTCAGTTCGTAAATAGTTACAAGAAGCTTGCCTCGAAGTGTGATCTGTGTCATTCCAAGCCATCACTGATGCATCATTCCAATACCAAGCTGAACTTGAGGGGAGGAGACCGACAACAAACAAGAAGGGTGGACAGTCACAAACCCCCCAATCTCTTGTTCCCAGCTTCGTCTCCTTCTATCTTGTCCTCACCAAGATACTGCCTGTGTCTTCTCTCCTCATCTCAGACACGCTTCTTAGTATCGCCATGCATAGAAGCACCACCAGGACCGCGTCTTCTTCCAGCAACAATTCCACCACCAGTAACTTCCAATTCACCTAAAGCTGAGAATTATAAAAACAATTTTTTTAAGATAACCACCTTACCGATGATTCAGGAGAATTTTGGCTCTCCAGATGGAAACTAAAGCCCTGTGATGACGACGACGATAAGTTCAATTGTATGGTCTATTTGTGATCACGCGTTATGGATGAACGTGATCTTTTCTAGTTATCTTTCAGGCGCTCTTGTTGAAGCGTGTGCCCGCACGGTAAATTCTGTGAACGGAGCTGTTGGTCTACTCTTAAGGGGGAACTGGCAAGTATGTCAGGCAGCCATGGAGACGTTCCTTCGAGGTGGTGCTCTATGTCCGTTGCCTTCTTCTCTGGTCACTGAATTCTAGCATCCGAATCTCGCAAAACTTCTGAAGTTGAAGTGTCGTTTAAACTTGTTGAAGCTGCGATATCATCCGTATTCCCAATCTGAGGAGATCAAACAAACTTGTTGAGAATGTGATTCTAGGCTCTCCGAGTGGGGAGATCCAACGGAGGACGGGGGATGAGCTGCCAACTGGGAAAGTGGCGATAAAAACTCCATTGATGAACTCTGAAGAATAAGTAACAATGAACCTAGAAAGCGATTTCAGAGAGCAACATACGTGAGGGACAGGCCAATGGTAGCTTTTGAATCTGTTCTTTTGAAGAGAAGCATGTTTTTCTGTCCGTTGAAGAGAAGCATGTTTTCCGGTTTGTCGGTTTAACAAATTCTAAGTAATTTCAGACCATTGGTCAGTGGTTGAATTGGATAAACTGGGGTATTAGTGTCTTTTTAAATTTTGCATCGTAAAGATGCTGACGTGTAGGACCAATTGGTCTTACACTTTCAAAAATATCATTGCAGTAGTCATTGTTTAAAAAGTTAGGATGGAAGGGACATTATAGGAAAAAAAAAAATACCGTACGGTAATTTTCCCTTTTTTTATGGTCTTGATTGAAAAGGGGTTGAAAGGTCCTTGCTAGGAGGAAGCAGTAAGTAGATTATTTGATGTATCTGATGGCATGCTGGTTACAAGTGGTGCTAAGTGATAATTTAATCAGCATGATGGGTTGTAATCAAAAGCATGACTGAAATTAAGCTTTTGGAGCAAGCAATGTTATTTTTTTTTTAATTTTATCTTTTACCTTAACAAATTACGAAGCAATGTGTATTCAGCTCTTATCTCGCTGCTTAGAGTCACCATAAATCCATCGAATGACTGATATTATCTAACTCCCATTGTAGTCTATACAATGCATTCAGCTGGAGGAGCACTGGAAACATGTTACTGATGGCTCAAAAAGGCGTAGTTATATTTTAATGTTGGTCGATTTAAATGATCTTGATCTCTAGCTTATGATATATTTGAATTGACAAATTTTTTTTTACACTAGCTGCTGCTATATGTACCAAATCTTCCCTAATGAAGGAGAACTTAGTCACTGATAAATAGGGATGCAGCCTTTTTGGGGCTGGGGGAACAAACTAAACTGTTTCATCAGACAGTATTTCTATGTTCTGTGTATGTGTGCATGTGAGATAAGAGTTGTCTTTCCTTGTGCAGATGGTTTTGATTGGCTACACTCTTGCTTTGGAATATGTGCCATACATAAGATGAGTTTTGGATGAAGAACAGTCTTGTTTTGATGCATAGTAGCTAAAATGGAGTAAAAAAAAGTCAATATGTTTGCTACTCTAGCCTGTCTTGATGTAAATCACATTTCATATTTGATAAAAAAATATCTATGTTCTATTAATAGGTAAATAGTGTATAATGACCTGATGGGTTAAGAAGTTCAATTCGAATTCAACCCTTTTATATTAGAGTTGAAATGGGGTTAGCCCGAAGCTCATTTGTTGAAAACCTCAGCTCAAAACGTGCTTTTTAGTGCCAGTTTTGGCTGGGTTTATGAGTCAGATCATAAATGGCCAACTACGACTATATTCATAGTCAAATTTTATTAATCCTATACATGGAGACATGGTTTTGTATTAACTTAATCAGAAATTAGATATAGATGTTAAAATAGTGAGTGGGAATCATAATCCTGATTGTAAAATTCCAATGAAATTCACCTTTAATTCTCTTAGATACCAGTGGAAGATTCTTACTTGAACAAGATGTCTCAACTTGACCTCTATTTCTGAGTATGGAAGTTTGGACTTTGGACTCTCTGGAGATGTTGTTTGAAATTTTATTATGTTAGCATGTTTATTTAGTTTTTAGTTTACAGGTTTCTTTAACGTTTTTTAATTTTTAAAATTTTTTTTGAATCTGTTTGTTGCAGGGCTGCTTTAAAACACTTGAAGGAAGAGCGTGTCAAGAAATATGAATATTGTTTACCTTGTGAGACTTCTACATCTTTTTAGTGTTTGGACATTTTTCACCTGTCATATTACCTTTATTTGATGTTATTTAAGGAAGAATCTGCATTCCATATATGTATTGGGTTCAGAATCTTCATTCCAATTTTTCTTACTCCTTGAGAGCGTATGAAATTGTCAGTGATTGAGCCTTCAATATGCGATTTAAATTTTCTAATAATATGGTTTTCTAACGCTTCCTTAACTTGATAGCATGTAGGTTGGTTTTGCTGCATGCACACCCGTAAGAAAACTTGGAGTAGCATGTTTACTGCTTCGACCATTTTTTAAGTTGATTCAACATTGGGACAATTAAGGATACGAACAGCTTTTAGTTGTCCAAGTTTTTTGCACATTATATGTTCTTGCTACTTTGTCTTGATCTATCTCTCTTTTCTTCCTCTTTTTCTTTTGGGTGGGGTATGGGTGTTGGGCACTTTAATCCATGAACGACCTCCCCATTTGGAGGACCCGGCTTCTAATACATCCTGACTTAGGTGCCTCATGTATGAGTTTGAATACGTGATCGGTCTGGTCTTGGGAATGGCATCCTAATACTTTGCTATGATAATGTTGTTGTGCTTGATCTTGTAATCCTGAGTTTACTCTATGAGCAAGGATTTCAATTACTATTAGGCTATTAGGTTGACATTTCCTTATCTGAATACTATTAAGTATATTTGCATAAATTTTACTGACTGCTTTATTGTGACATCGTTTTGTTCTTTTGACAGATTTCTACCAGCCATTGAAAGAAGATGAACTTGAGCAGAGTACTGTTGTCCAGATAATTTTTCCTATAGATCCAAAACCGGTAAGAGAATGAGGCAACAAGTGCTTGATATTATCTCTGATATATTTACATGATTTGCCTATATTTTTCTTCCATTAGTTTTTCTTTTTAGGCTGGGTTGTCTGGTGAAACTCTTCGGACTTAGAACCTGTTAAGACATGGATTTCATATATGGGAGTTTGTTTGGAGAAATTCACTTATAACCTGTACTTCCATTATATCCTAGCTAAATTTCGGTTCCAACAACATGTGTCAGTTGGCAAAAGTCTTCTATAACTAACATCTTTGTTATGCAAATCTTACAAGTACCAAAACTTTGACAGCTGCTGGTATACATGAAAAGGTCGATTATATATGTATTGATAGGGCTTACGTGGGTTGAATTATTGCCCATGTGGTATAAATAGACAATGTTTTCTCAAATGGACTGTTTGAATGAACTGCTTCATTGCTCTATGTGATAGAGAAGTTCTTGTTTCACCAGGCAACTAAACCTGGTGATCAGACCACATTATCTTTCATCTCAATGTGGTAACTGCTGAGCTCCAGCTAAAATGGATGATTGTTTGATTAACTGCATGTTCAAATTTTTTTTCTGAAAGCAATCACATACGATCTCTTTCTGTCTTTGCTGTAGGTCTTCTGTGAGTTCGATTGGGAACTTGATGAACTTGAGGTACTAAAGGAGTTACTTTTTGTCTTAAACAGTAAAAGTATAGTATCTCGTATTTGTTTAAGGAGTCAATCCCCATGTACAGTATACACCAGCATGCATAAAAAAGCACAGTATCCCCCCACGTTTTAAAGTCAAATGCCAATTACTCCCAATTGCACAAAATATCTGAGAAAGTAAAATCTCTGGATGGATGTTTTTGATATGTAATGATGGATGTTTAACTGAACAATAAGGAAGCTGCTCTCCTGAAAGGAAATTCTAAGGATTTCTGCTTGTTAGGGAAGATCCTAAAGTGACCAACAAATAGCTGCTCGATACATATCCTGAAGGGTTTCTTTTCTAATCATTCCTTTTTTGCATGTCCAAGAATAAAGGGTTGATCAGTCTCACGTTAAACCTTCTCAAGATGTGCAACTGATTCAGCCTCCCTCTTACGTGGACATCCGTCTGGAATTACCAAGTTTCCTTTACTAAAGTATCCAACGTGCGTAATATCTAAAGAGATGCTGACACAAGAAAAAGGCGACCTTGATGCAAGAACATAAATAATTACTTGACCGTTTCTGTATTAAAATGCAATCTATTCAATCGAGTTCAAGATGTCACATGGATGTAGATGAGTTACTTATTATGGTCCTAGGTTTTATTTTCGCACAGTAGAGTTTCATGACCATCTGGAAAAAATTTTGGCCTGATGGTTGTGATTGACTGTATTGGGTCAACTGGTTGGTAGGGAAGAGAGCATAAAGCATGTGATGGTGGTTTTAACTGTCATATTTCCATAACAGTCAATTACTAGTTGGGTGGTTTCTGTTCTTTGTTCCTTCAGAATATTTATAATTTTACTTTTGATGACTTGTTGCTCCACTAACTAGTAAGTTGAAAAAATGGAATTAAGCGGCATAAAGAATCAGTGTTTTTAAGATTTGATGCAAAAATCATTATCATTGTAGAGAACTTATTTTCTCTTGTTCTAGAGGTCCATGAAAGCCTTCTTATCTCTTTTTCCAAAATTTTTACACTCTCTCTAGGAGTTTACTAATGATCTAATTAAGGAAGAGGAATTATCTGAAGATCAGAAGGATGCTTTCAAGGTATTCTTTAGTAAACAATGACCGTGTCATGGCTATATGTGATTATTTATTTTATATTATAATGAACTTTGAAATGCACATTTTTCTCTTCATTAGGACTTTGTAAAAGAGAAAGTCCGGGAAGCGAAGAAAGCTAATCGAGAGGTGCCTTTCTGGTGCATAGGAAATGTAGCAATTTTCTCTAATTGTATATTTGGAGGTTCTGAATGTTTATCTCCATGTAACTTTACTTTTTTGTAGGCAAGAGAAGCCCGGAAAAAGGCCCTTGAAGAAATGAGTGAGGAAACTAAAGCAGCATTTGAAAATATGCGGTTTTACAAGTTCTATCCTGTGCAAACACCAGATACACCTGATATATCCAATGTGAAGGTACAACGTTGGTCTTTAATGCTCTATTTATTTGTTATCGTAACGGCTAAATTGCAAACAACATACATTGTAGTTGTTAAGAACAGCCATAGTGAAAATCCTTCAATTTTGAGTACCCGCATTTTTGTTCAAGAAAAGATTTTGGAACTGTTTGGATATTCAGGGAGATGAAATTTTAGACCAAAACAAGTTTCAATTTTATTTTCAGATTTAATTTTTCTATATTTTTGGTATACAAAGGTTTTTGTTTATCAATCAAAATCCATTTCCCCAGTGAGTTGGTGAGTTGGGATGAACAATCCATTTCCCTAGTGAGTTGGAATGAACGATGTGAATCAGTGTTTGGCATGCGGGAGAAATTTAGTCAGTTCCGATTGAAACCGAAATGGAATTGAAGGAATTCTGTTGAAGCATAAAAAACCTTAGGGTATGTTTGGATGACAAGAATTCAAATATACATGTGAATTGCAATGTATATGAATTATACATTACAATTGGAATACAACCTCTTGCTTACGCCATATATGGAATATAGTTACGGATAATGAATCGCTATGGAGCAAGCGGGCACATCTTCACCTTCTTAGAGGCAGGAATTTTTGGGCTATCAAAACTCCGAAGTGCTGTACATGGGTATGGCGGAAAATTTTAGAAACAAGAGAGACTGTATGGCCATTGGTAAAGCACATTGTATTTAATGGAAAAAGAACATGGCTTTGGTGAGATAATTTGCATGCTAAGAGCCCCCTTCTTCATAGATTTGGTGCTCGCTCAATCTATGAGTCCGGTTTGCCTATTGATGCTAAGGTTTCACAAATCATTAAAGATGGAGAATGGGGCATTGTTACCTTCTCTACAAACTTTTCTGATATCAAGAATGACCTTACCCTTCTACCTAAGCCAGATAATGGACAAGAGGATAGCGTGTATTGAGCTGCCTCAAACATGAGTGCATTTTCTCAAAATGCCACTTATGCACATCTCAAATAGCAAAGACCTCTTGTTCCATGGGGGAAATTTGTGTGGTTCTCTGATAATATCCCCTGTCATGCATTTATATTTTGGATGGCAATTCGGCGAAAGCTATAAACCCAAGATTGGTTAATCAGGCACTATATCATTGCTAGCACAAAGTGTCTCTTGTATAGAACTCATGATGAGAGTATTGATCATCTTCTCTTCCAATGCACATTCAGCTCATGAGTTCGGAGTCAAGTATTGAAGTAATTCTGCATTAACCATGTCATTAAGGACTAGGATGAAGAGATAAAGTGGATCACTCAGAAATTTTGAGCAAAGACTTTGATCAGTAATATGGGTAAAATTGCAGTTGCTGCTATTATATACTATATTTGGATGGAGAGGAACAATCATGTCTTCAACAATCGATGCAAAACCGCCGAGGAAACTGTTGTTATTATACAAGTTGTGCTTGTGGGAAAATTTCATGGCAGTAACTGCAAGGTTAAGGACACCGGGCTTAATAGACAAATCTGTCATAATTGGAGCATAAACCCATCCTTTGTAAACTAACTTTTGATTCTCTACTTCATATTGTTCTCACTCGACATACCCACCATATTATTTGAATCTCAAGAACCGCCACAAGGATAACCTTGGCACCCGCATGGACCTGTGCGCTTCTGTCCACCAAGTCTTCATGAAGTTGGATCCCCATTTAGACGCAATTGGCAATTTTTGAAACGAGGTACGGGATTGTAAATTGTAAAAGTGGTAGTGAATCTATTACTTACGTGAATTATGTATATTAGTTCTTAATAGTTAAATTAAATACTAAACCCTTTAGCCCTTTCAAATTCCTGTACCAACTGATACTATTTAGAGATGCATTGGGCTCGTTCGGGTTGACCACGGCGCTTGCATCGAGGACGATGATGATGTCGTACAAGTGGCATTTATTTGTGAAATGATTTTTCTCTATTCTAAATTCTAAATAAATGTTAATATTCTATTTGTAAATCCAAGTGAATGGTAGGCAATGTATGGGACGGATGCCCCTACATTGAGGAAGCTAGCATGCCGAGTATCGGCTCAGATAGCATCTTCCTCTGCTTGTAAGTGTCATTGGAGTACGTTTGTACTCATACACACAAAGCAGAGGAGCCGGCTAGCTTATCAGAAGTTGTAGAATTAGTCTTCTGCCATTACAACATGAGGTTGAAGACGAGCAGCTGGAGGTAGAGCATCGGACCACCACTGTGAAGGATCCTCTGGACATGTTATTCAGTAATGAAGTTGATGAGGAGGATCCATTCGTAGAGTGGGTTAGATGTGTTGAGATGGATCAGCTTGATGGTCGTCCTAGCTCAGTCGTTGCGCATGTTGCGGCAGAGATGGGCATCGATGTTGATGCAGCTATGGAGGAGGAGAAGGGGAGGACAACGGAGACTCATTAGATAGATTCGTGAGAGTTGTTACTCCCTCTGTTGCAGCGACGACATCAGCTCGAGCTGGTGGACATGTTGAGTCATCAAAGGAGGACATAGATGAGGAGGGTGAGTCCGGGTCAGGATCAGCATCAGATGATCCGTGAGAGTTGTTACGCCTTTCGTTGCAGCAACGACATCAACTTGAGCTCGTGGGCATGTTGAGTCATTAGAGGAGGGGGACACATATGAGGAGCATGAGTCCGGGTCAGGATCAGCATCAAATGACGACGATGATGATGATGGAGATGGTGGAGATGGTGGTAGTGGTACTCAAGGTGGTGTTGGCACTAGTGGCCCGAGGTTGAGCCATTTTATTGGAGAGGCAGCTTTTCGTCATGCCACATAGGACATTGACCATGGGATTAGAGATTATGGTGAGAGTTAGACACGTTCCTATCAGAGAAGGGGGAAAGGCAAGGAGAGACATCATACTACTGTTCATGATCACTCATCCTCCATGGCACAGAGTTTTGGATCTTTAGACGTTGGAAGATTATCGAGTTCTTATGGAGAGCAGTATCCACCACAGCAGTGCTAGTGAGACTATTCATTCTACTATCCTCAACAGCCTGGGCCAGTAGATTCATCAGATAGCAATAGCTACGGTACTTTATATGGGTATCCTGGGTCACACATGTAGACATCCGATCCATTTGGGATCTTTCCAGTGAACCCTTATCTGTATGGTTATTATGCTATACTTATACCTACTGGAGCAATAGCCCCTCCATACGAGTATGCTGGTTATCCTACGCTGTCTCTTCTGGCACCCTCACAGCCAGAGCCAGAGCGTTGTTACTACTATTCCGATTTCCCTCCAGTTGGTATCATGGCACATATGACACAAGAGGAGTATGAGCAGCATATCAATTCATACCAGAGAGAGTATAGATTTTGGATGGGATGGAAGCATTACTGCCACTTTATTGGTGAGAGAACAGGGTTTGAGCCTCGCCATTCATTTCAATACTGATTTGGCAGCATCATTCATTAGTTCCACTTCCATCAGACTCACTTCACTACCATTGTATGTTTTTGACTTTTTTGTGTTATTGTTTCAGTTGAATTTGAAATTTAGATCATATTTGTTATTTTGATTTACACACAGCATCATTAGATTCATTACATTTACATGTGACACTGCATTTGCATGATTTTTTGAAGTGTGTAATTGCTACTTGTAGTAATTTTAGTATAATTATACATGCAAATACAATTTTTTTCATATAATATATAAATCAATGATTTTAAGCTTAAAAAAACCAAAAAAAAAAAAAAAAAAAAAAAATCTGGCGAAATTTCGAGGCGCCAAAATTTCGCTCGATTCACTGGAAATTGGTTTTTCTAGTGAATCTCGATGCCCTGGGCAACAGGCCTAGCAGCACCGAAACTCAAAACCTTGATGCTGACCAACTCTTTTAGGTTGTCCTATGGACTGTATTTCTTGTAAATACACCTTTTCTTATTTATTAATACATATCTTTTCCAAAAAAAAAAATATCATATCATTTTCAATTCCTATATATTGAAATTCTATTGTTTGGTTGGCATTATGGAATTCAAAATTTTTTCTTTATATTTTACATAATGCTTACATGTATCAAAACGTATATAACAAAACCTAACTTTGTGTTGGTATTATTTATTTCTTATCTTTAGATTTTCTTTCAAGTTGATTTTCTATCTCTAGGATTTTCTCTCTTTATTCTCTTTCTAAAAGATTTTATGACTCTAGGATTTTTTTTCTAGAATGTTTTATCTCTCTAAAATTCACTTGAGAAAGGATTTTCGATTTCTATATAGGTTTTCTCTCGCTATAATTCTCTCTTCTAGAAGATTTTGGCTGCGTTTGGCATTGATTTTGCTTTTGCTTATTTAAGAAAAATCATGTTTTTTGTAGCAATAAGCATGTTTGGTTAGCGCTTGCTTTTCTTGAGAAGCAAAAAAATTTTGCTTTCATTTATTATTTTTTGCTTCTTTTGCTTAGTGAGTGTGTTGGTGTGGGTCTACACCACCACCACCACTTACTACCATTACTACCACACCATCTATCACCACCACCACCACCTCCACCCCACCACAATCCAATCTTACTTTCCATTATGAGCACCACTATTATCATCACCCATCCATTCACCACTACACCCCAACCACCATCACTAGTACCACTTATCACTCACCACCACTATTGCGGCCATCCACCACAACCCATCACCCTCCACCACTACAACCACCAACGATACTCCCACTACCACCACGACCAACACCACCCACCCACCAATACCACCACCACCACCGCACCCACCACCATACGCCCACCACCCCACCACCACTCCTACACACCATCCCCTACGACTATGACCACACACCCACCACCCCTACCACCAATCATCACTGCCACCCACCACGGCACCCCCACCACCACCATCACTATCACCACCATCACTATTACCACCCACCATCCACCCCTACCATAATAGTGCATTTTGTTATATATTAAACAAGAAGCAATTTTATGCTTTTTTATTCAAACATGTTTTTTTGCTTTTTTAAACAAAAGCAAATGTGAACCAAATAGTATTTCTTTAGAAGAAGATCATAGAAGTAAAAGCAATCTAATTGTTTTCCATGATTTTTGAAGCAATAAGCAAAAAACAATGCCAAACATAGCCTAAGGATTCTCTTGCTAGAGTGTTTTCTCTCTCTAAAATTCTCTTTTTAGAGATTTTTCACTCTAGAAAGGATTTTCTCTCTCTTGAAGATTCTCTCTCTTGAAGATTCTCTTTAGGATTCTCTTTCTAGAGTATTTTCTCTCTCTTTTCACTCTAGAAAGGATTTTCTCTATATAGGTTTTCTCTTTATAATTCTCTCTATAGAGGTTTTATCTCTTTAAGTTTCTCTTTGTAGAGTGTTTTCTCTCTCTCTAATATACTCTCTTTTGAGAATTTTCACTCTAGAACTTTCTTTCTCTAAAGCATTCCCCTCTTTCTATTGTTTTATCTCTAGAGCAATCCTTTCTAGGGTATTTCACCTCTCTTTCTAGAATTTTCTCTCTCTAGAACATTCTCTCCATATTTGATCTTTAAAGCATTCCTCTCTCTAAAATTTTATCTTTAGAACATTCTTTTTCTCTATCTAGAGCATTTTCCTCTCTAGAGTTTCTCTCTCTAGAGCATTCTCTCTTTCTAGAGTTTTCTCTATCTAGATTTAAATATTAAACTTTGATGGGCGTCATTTCTTACATTATAGAATAAATGGAAATAGGTCCTCTTATAAAAATTCTATGATAATAATTCTTATGTTGCATGAGAATTGTAAAAAACACCTCTTGAGTATGAATTATAATTCTCATAAATTGTGAGAATTAAGTACTTTTTTTTCTCACATGAATTTCAATTCTTAAGGGAATTGGTCAGCCAAACACAAGAATTCGAATTCACAACTGCCAATTCCAATTCCTATCTTTAAATTCTCGCGATCCAAACGTACCCTTACAATTTTGTCAGGCACAGATGGAATTTCACCTCGTGCTGGATGAAATCCACGTAGTTTCAACAGCACGCTCTCTGTGATGTAACAAGCATATTCTGCATAGTATGCATGGCATACCATGTGGAATCTTGCATACTGTGCAGAATTTGCAAAAGAAACAAAGAAAAAAAAAACATAAATAGAAATTAGAAAGTGAGAGGGAGAGAAGAAAAGAGGGTGAGATAAAATATAGAGAGAGATAGAGAAAGGGGAAGGGTAGGGTTGTACGTGGCCTTCACCTCCTCTTGATCGCTTGTGATCTGTAAAACAAAGAGAAAAAAGTAGAAACAAGTGAGGAAGAGGAAGAGAAGTGGATAGAAGGGAAGATAGGGATAGAGAGAATACAAGAGAAGAGAGGAGGAGAGAAAGGGGAGGAGGGTGTCGTTGTACCTACCCTCCTCCCCTTTCGTTTAAGTGTATATGAAACATTATGTATAGAGTTCTTATATTTTTAGATTCTTTTTAGCTTTTATTTTATAAATTTTTTGAAATTTTTGGGCTCGGTAGCTCAAAAAATTCAATGGCATGCACAGCGTGATAGAGAAATTTTGGTGAAATGGCATGAAAGACCTTGAGTGAAACATTGTCGAAACAGGCATGACAAATCTTTATGTGAATCCTTGTTTGCTACACTTGTTAATGGGCTCTGATTAGTTTAATGACTCTATATGGGAACCAAATGGTGAACGGAAGGAAGTTGTTGAGGCTAGGATGAGATTGACGCCATGTATATAACTCCAGATGATCCCTTACTGTTTCTTGAATGATTTATAAATTTTGTTATACTAGTATATCAAGAAAAATTAAAATATTCATTTTATGAGTGAGTGGCGGCTTATGTATGGCACCAATGCTCCTGGAATTCACAATTTGGCTACCGGATCATTGGTCAGATAGCATCCTCTTCAGCATGTGAGAGGAATTGGAACATATTTGGATTCATCTACACTAAACAGAAATCACTTTCATATAAAAAACTGTAGAAGTTGTGTTCTGCTATTACACCATGCATTAAGGATGAGGTAGATGGACATTAGGTCATTGAATATTATGTCAAAGAGGATCCTTTAGATGTGATGTATAATGCCAATATTAAGCCTGATGACTCATTTACATACTGCGTCAAGGGGTTTGAGTTGGATGAGTGTGACTGTTGACTGAATGTCAAAGGTTTGGTTTAGGTATTAGATTCAGAGTTATAGTTATCTGCATATAGTAGTGGTGCATTAGGGAGTTATCAGACGGGTTTTTCAAAGGATGATTATGGGTGTAGAGGCTGTGGTGGTGATGATGATGACTATGATGACTCATGATATGATTGTTTTATTGGGAGTCATTATTTTACGTTGTATGGAGGACATAAGTAACCTAAGGTTGGAGCTTAGTATTTGACTAAAAAATGTTTTCTTATAGCTATGGTTCAAACGAGTTCGAGCCACATGACTATGAGATGATGTCCTATGACTATGGCAATGACTTACCACATGGTAGAGGAGGGGCATGGGCATGGATATGATACCTTTTCTTAGAATTCGTATTCTATATCATGTGATCCGAGTGTGTTGGCGAAATTTCACTAGTTCCGGTGGATTCAAAATTGTGGATTTCTTTGGGGGTTAAAATCGATCAGCATAGGCGATATTTCACCTTTTGTCCGTTGAAATATGTATTATTTCGACGGCATGTCCATCGATCCATCAAAATGATTGGATTCCGTATGGCCCACATGGCTTACTGTGCAGAATCTATAAAAGGAAAAGAAAAAGAACAGTGGAGAAGCAGAAGGTGTAAAGAGGTTGTCGCTTGAAGATGAGGAAAAAAAAAGAGAAGATATAAGGAGAGACAAAGCGGAGGAGGAGATAGGCGAAAGGATCTCCTTACCTCGCAGTCGATTGAGGCCGAGAAGGGGGCTTGCTTGCTTGCTTCATCAATCGAGAGAGAGGCGGAGAGCGTAAGGTGAGAGAACATCCTCTGTTGATTGTGACATAGGGAGGGGAGAAAGTGTTGGCTTTTCTCCTTCTCTAAAAAATCTGCTAAGAAGAATAGAAAAGAGTATAGGAGAAGGGGTGGTGATGGAGATTGCTTATAGGCGCTCCACTTTTTGTTATGACAATGAAAAAGAAAAGATGAGAAGGGAAAATAAACATTTATTTTGTAAACTTGCTTCTCCTTCTCTCCTCTTTTTACTTATTGCACTATATATATGTATATTTAAATTAGTAAGAAAAATCACATAATATGTTTTAATTTTCTTTTATAAACTTGTTACCTTTTTAAAATGTGAAAGAATAAAATTATAATTTTTAGATTTTATAGAAAGCCTGATATATATATTAGATATCTTTTAATTTGTTTTATTATCTGAAATTTTTAATATAATTTGTTTATATATATATATATATATATATATTAATTTTTTAAATTTCTCGGTGTAGTAGCATGAGTATTGTGTCGACGAAATTTCGGCCAGACGGCACAAAGGGCCTCCAACGAAACGGCATCGAAACCGGCACAATGAACCTTACGTGATTTTATTACATATCCCTATCCACCACCATTAATCAAGATCTAAAAACTCGGTCTTGGGCTCAGTATTGCTCCTCCTTGAGATCGAGTCAACTCGGCCGACATGGGCAGTATCAGCCAGGTCAAGCCCAAGTTGGGTTGGGTCGACCCAATTGACCCAAAAAATAAAAAAAATAAAAACCCTAATAAGAGCTGCAGGAACAACTGTTTGTGCAGGTATTCTGCGTCTTTGTTCTAAAATAAAACAAAGATGTGTTCAACATAGGTCTTCGTTTAGTTTCTTTTTGCTTAATGAAAAAAAAAGAAAAGAAACTGCCCGAACGTTGAGGAGAAGCTGAGAAGATAAAGTGGAGAAGAGGAGGAAAGAGAGAGAAGAAGAAAGAAAGAAAAGAAAAAAACCTGTTACGCAGCTACCATCATCTGGTACTCCTTCTATGCCTTCTTCTTCTTCTTCTTCTCCTGTGTTGATGAGTTCTGTTCTGGTCATAGATAGGCTTATTACAAAACCTGGTATTTCTGGCATAAATATAAGCAAGACTCGGGCGGTACCTGGGTCTTATCGGCCAATACCTTTTGGTTTCGTTTGAGTTGTATCGATCTTGGGTGAATTTTTTCAAGATCAAGGTTTCCAACAAAATGTTTTGTATTGATTGGGATTATCGGCTCACCTTGAGCTGATACAAAGTTAACTCAATGGATACTTCTCGATTTCGGCCAAGACTATAAATGATGCCATTTATTATAGATTTTGTCTTGCTATTACCCAAAGGATCCACTTACAGGCTTCATGATGATTATTAACTTAGAGGAGAATAAGAGAAGGAAATATGACAGTTGGTTACGCTGTACCATGGGTTGTCAGCAGTTATTTCACTAAATTAAGAATATCCTTGTGGTTAGTTGATGAATGGAATGATCGTGAGAATTTTGAGCCAGCTCAATAGTCATTGTGGATGTGAGTTTGTTATTATTTCTATTACTATTCTACATGGGTGTTGGAGATTATAATGGATTTATTTGGTTTCTGTAGAGTGATTCTTGCTGTGTTATTATCTTAGTCTCTTTATTTCTTGATGTTTGTTAACATGTTGGTATGTTATGATGCATTTATTTTTTCAATCTTAGGAGACATTTGATGGGGATTTTTGATTTTGGATTACAACCGGGAATTTGAAAATCTAGGAGGGTGTTTGATAATGTTTTCAAATCAGATTTCACCAATTTTGAAAAGAAACACAAAAACTTGTTTGGTATGCATGGTTTTCAAATCGTGCTTGAAAAAAAAACGATTGAAAAGCAGGGTTGTTTTTAAAAGACAAAAAATTTCAGTTTTTAAAAACCGCAAATTGTGTGTTAGTGGCATTTTTGTTATTTTTTTTAACTTTTTCTCCCCCGTACTTCTCTCTTTTTCGCAACTCTATCATCTCTCTTCCTCTCAAGCACAATAAACGAAGGAGAAATTCAACAAACAAAGCAGAAATTCAGTAAACAAAGCAAAAATCCAGTTTGAGGGCAATATGTGGATCTGTTTTGATGGATGTGATTAGGTCGAAATGCAAAACAATCAGGAATTGGCAATATGTCTGAACTTGAAGTACTCGATCCAGCAAAGATGGAATCTCTACCCAGATTTTGGAAAATGCAAGTCAGTTTGCTTGATTAGGTCAAATCCCACCATAAATGTCTTCTTGGATTTAGTTTCAACTTTCAAGTGCAGAAATTTTTAATTTCGGAAACTGCTAATCAATTTGCTTGATTATGTATCATTCTAAATTGGTGCTGCTTGACCCCATTAAAACTTGAGAGAGGTGACCTGCCTGTTCTGAGAACAACCTGGAGTTGAAGCTCAAACAGAGAACCTCTATATAGGTTATCAACAAGATGAGGCTTATACATACCCTGTGCATCCCTTTGAAAGAAAGCACAAAGAGAACGGGAGGGGGTGTTGTGCCTATTGCCTCCTGTTCTTCCTTCGTGGAATAGAGTTGAGACAGAGAACTATAGCCTCTGTTGCTCTCTGTTGCCAGTTGAAGTCTAAAAGCCAGAAAAAAGAGAGAATAAAGTAAAGGGGAGAGAGTTTGGAGATGGAGGAAAGAACTATGAGGTTGATCTTGACTCTTAACAGCTCGTAGGGTCCATCTCCTTAAATATTTCTACAGTCTGGGGAGGTTATTCAATGTTACGAAATTATTACCACTTTATGAGTTACCAAACGCATATTTATTAATTTTTAAAATTGTAATTGATTTTTACGTAATTATTACCAAACAGGTTTATTTTCATTTGTTTCCAAAAGCACAAAAATAATTTGAAACATTTTTGGTTTTCGAATTGTGTTAAAAAAAAAAAAAAGGTTACCAAACGGCCTCTAGATCTCACTGCTGATTTTCAAAATCTATAATCTTGTTTGGATACCATGGATTTTAGAATTTGATTTTGGCAATCAAAATCCAAAATCTTCTTGACTTTTAATTGGAATAAATTTTATAATTATTACATTAATTTGTATGATATAGAATAACTTGCAATATGAAAAATGCAAATATCATCACAAAGCATATAAAAATACCACAAATAATCATAAAAATACAAGAGATGAGCATATCTCTAAATATCCCCATCTCATTGTCTACTTGCTCAACTACAAGCTGTATTTTATCTTTTCAACAAAGAACATTGGTGTTTCACTGATCAAAATATGAGATTTCACAATTGATGGATAGGGTACAAGGAAATGCTAATCAAATAGATATGCAATTAATAAATCATAATGACATATTCACATCTGGAAATGTAGAACAAATTGAACATTATGAACTCTAATCATCTTCTCCATTATGAAAAAAATTTGTTTAGTGAGCCAAAGAGCAATGACTTATCCAAAACATATTTAGTTATATACTCTTTGCTCATTACACGCGAAAAACTAATAAATTGGTATTAATAATAACTATGTGAAGATGGCCATGAATCGTTTAGGGGCTAGACTCACCTGGTCCTACATGCAAAGTGGGTCTGTGTGTAGCAGGTTAGATGAAGCACTGGTTTCTTCTGACTGTGATGATCTTTTTCCCATGTGCCAGTCTTTCCACACTAGTAAGGACATTTCAGATCACACCCCCATCATTCTATCGACAGAATCCCATTTTAGGTTTGGTATTGGTAAGGCCCCCTTTAAGTTTGCCAAGATGTGGTTAAAAGATAAATCGTTTAGTTATTTGGTGGAGAAATGGCTAGAAAAGGAATTTGAGGAGGAAATTAAGAGGTTCCTTGTTAGGAAAGGACAAAGCCCCAGGCCCAGCCATATCCTCTTTGGCTTTCTTTCAGCAGTGCTGGTACGCTATAAGTGAGCAATTGGTTGAGGTTTTCAAAGAATTTTATGAATTTGGAGTCATCAATAAGGAAATTAATTCAACCTTCCTCTGTGTAATCCTGAAGTGTAAGGGAGCAGTAGAAATGGAGGAGTTTATACCTATTACCCTTACCACCAGTCTATACAAAATTATTGCAAAGGTGCTGTTTCTAAGGTTGAGAGAGGTGCTTGGATCTCTTATTTGAGAAAACCAGAGTGCCTTTGTGAAAGGGAGGCAAATCTTGGATAGTGTCTTGATTGCTAATGAGTGCGTAGAGGACTGTTTCAGGTTGGGTAAGCTAGGGTTGGTGTGTAAACATGATATTGGAAAGGCCCGACCGGATTGAATGGGGCTTCTTAGACTCCATGATGCGTTGGAAAAGTTTTGGGGATAGATGTTGCTCATGGATTGGCGGCTGTCTTAGTAAGATGTCCTTTCTATTTATCCTAAACGTGGCGGTGGCTGGTCATTTTCCTTCCTCCAAGGGCTTAAGGCAAGGAGACCCTTTTTCTCCTCTCTTTTTCATTCTGCTGAGTGATGTCTTGAGTAGGCTAATTTAATTAGGAAAGTCACAGCCTTATTAGAGGAGTTCAGATAGGTAGAGATAGACTTCCAGTTGCAGTGTTCCATTTGCAGTTTGCTGATGATATAGTCCTCCTCTTTGGGGCTTCAAGTTAGCAGATTTTCTCGGTGAAAGTCATACTTGACTGTTCTGAGATGCTCTTTGGCCTTAAAAGTGGACTTGTAGAAATCCAACTGTTAGGTTTTCATGTTGAAAAGCAGGCGGTGGAGAGTTTTGCCCAAGTATTGGGATGTACATCTCAGGATTGGCCCATGACATAGCTTGGGCTATTCTTAGGAGCTAAGCCAAGTGTGGGTAGTTTTTGGGACCCGATCATGGAGAAAACAAGGAAGAAATTAGCTTTTAGGGAGAGGATCTATCTGTCTCGAGGTGTCACCTTGATAAAGTCCTCTTTATCGAAGTTACTGGTTTATCGAAGTTACTGGTTTAATTCTTTGATATTATTAGGGCTCCTAAAAAGGTGATTAAGATGGTTGAAAAGTTCCATAGAGACTTTTGTGGGAGGGGAGAGAGAGAGGAAAAGAAAGATCATTTAGTTGGTTGGGAGAAGGTATGCAAGAGTAAGAGGCATGGGGGCTTGGGTTTCGGTAACCTCTACTCCAGAAACTTTGCCTTGTTGACAAAGTGGTTATGGATATTTGGTGAGGAAAATGGGGCTTTGTGGCATAAAGTCATCACCAGTAAGTACGGAATGCATAGAAATGGGCGAGATATTAACCTCAATGTGAACAGTCGGCACAACAGTCTCTGGAAAGCAATATGTTCCCTTGTCAATCAGTTCTATCCTTCAGTAAGACTTACCTTTTTCTTTGGTTCCTCAATTCAGTTTTGGGAAGATCTATGGTGAAGAATTCCTTACTCTCTCATAAGTATCCAAAACTTTTCAGATTAAGGCCTATCTTATACCATTTTGTGTCTGATATACTCTCTTGGAACTCTAGAGGTTGGGTGTGGAACCTTTAGTTCCATTGAGATCTTCAACCTCCAGAGATGGATGAACTTGCTAAGTTGTTAGAAGACCTTTCTCTTGTCTCCCTAAAACCTTCTAGTCCTGATAGCAACAGATGGGCCCTTACTTCCCATGGCTACTTTTCTTCTTTCTCCTCCTTTGAATTCTTATGTTCTCAACCAAAGTTTGTTTATTCCTTTCATGCCTCATTCCTTTGGCATGCTCCTGCTCCCCCCAATGTTTTTGCCTTCTCTTGGAATGAATTTCACAATGGTATTAACACTTTTGATAACCTCCAAAGAAGAAGGAAATTCTTATCTATATCTCCTAATGCCTGCATTTTATGTCTTAGAGGAGAGTCAGTGGACCATATCTTAATGCACTGTGTGGTAGTGGGCTTTTGTTGATCTTATTTCCTCGGCATATTGGGTGTTATTTGGGTCATGCCTAGGACTCTTATCTTTATATCTCCTAATTCCTTTCTTTTCTTAAAAGGAAAGGAAAGATTCTGATTTATTCGATCTTCTTTACTACACTTTGGGTGGTTTGGACTTTGGATGTCCCGTATAGATCTATATTTGGAGTAGACATTCAGAAGTTGAGAATTCAAGACGAAATCATTGCTTTGATAGCATCACGGGTTTGCAGTAGGAAGGAATTCTTGTTCGATGTAGCTGTGGATGTTATTAGAGACTTAGCAACAATATGGCTCTTGAATAGTTTTTTGAGATTGGGTTGTAGTTTGTTTGTCCTTTTTTTTTCTGGTTCTTTGGGCTGCATGTATGTTTCTGTCCCTCATGTACCTGTATGCTATTGTACTTTCATCCTATTCTTTTAGTAAAATCTTTATCATTCGTCAAAAGAATATATATATAGAGCCATGTGAAGACATTAATAGTTAAGGGTACATGGGGCACTTATTCCATGCACCTGAAACAAGCCATTCTTGCAAACATAATATTGGACAACCGGCTTACCATCGTAATGGAACCAAAAACCCGCTTCAAACGGAATGCAAAGTGCAGATTCTGGATCTCCTTTCAAGAACTAAAGGAAAAGTCCAAGGCAATCCTGCTCATGTTAGTACTCCCATATTTTTTAGTCCTCCAGAACTGAAACTGCTTGAACTTCTTGAAAATCCTCCTAAAAAAGGCATGTAATATTACTTTTCTTTGTTGTGAACAATCAGGAAAGTCACAAATGTAAAAACAATGTCCTCTGACATGACAATCAAGCAGCTTCTTCCCTTTCCCCGGACTCAAATTCCATAACCCATATGCGAAATGAGCCTCAAATGATCTGCCCCTATTCTTCCTCTTACTAACAGAAAAATAATGACCATGGCATTGTTCTCTTTGTATCTCTCCACTTCATGACTTGCAAGATTGATGGAAAAATAAAAAAGAAAGAACAGGTAAGAATTTGCAGAAAAATTTTTGTTTTTTTTTTCCTTCAAATGTGCAGAGTGAGAGAGCAAGAAAGAGAGAGAGAACCAAATCGAACATGAGACGGTTTCAGCAAAATACCTGCTTTTCCTCCAAATGTGCAGAGAGTCAAAGAGACAAAATGTTTGTAGGAGGAAGATGCGGGAAGCTTTGAATAAAATAAAAAAGAGGAAGGAGAGAATGCAAAATGCGGAGTTAATTCCACTATAGAATCTGAGATTTTGGGATTTACACTTGCAACATCAAAATCTGTAGAATCCCAAAAAATATGGATTGTGATTTTAGACTGGATTTTAACATCTGATTCTAGAATCCAGCATTAAAATCAATACCAAACGCCTTCAGTGGATTCTAAAATTGGATCCTACTAGAATCTGGAATCCAGAATGCCCAGCCCCTTGGTTTATATTCTTTCTATTGTTTATTATGCATTATTCTACCAACATGTAATTCCTCTTTCGACAAGCTAGCTTTTTCTTAGTTTTCTCCAATATAGGACCACTCTTAGCTTGGCCCCTAAAGTCATGCAGCATCAGATCAATTGAATGAGAAACAAATAAGGTATGATCTTGATGATTCTTTTTTCGCACAATCAATTCTATGGCTTTCTTGAATGACAACTGGTTGCTAGTGATAGTCTGGATGACACATTGCTCTCCATTCTTGTCTACAACCTCATTTGTTAATCCGAAAAGTTATAGATGCTCTGTTATCTCATCTGATGCATTCACTGACTCGTGGAAGATTTATTTCCCATCAAAGTGCACTAAAGAATTAAATGATAAAGAGCCTGTTAGTCATTGTCCAGCCATCACATATGATAGTTCCCTATATTAATCCCACCTCCCATGAATGACCAATTGTATTTTTATATCTACGTTGCCTTTGCATCCTATCAATATACCCTTAATTCTTTGTTTACTTGTGGCAAAATCTAATTGGTTATCAGTTCACAATGTGGATTTGGTCATTATGTTTCTAATTTCCATAGATATACCTATAACTTTCTTGTCAAAATTTGTTTCGTTTCCCTTGATGTCAAACTTTTTTCAGTCTACATTGTTGGGCATCAATGCTTCAGCAATAGAGGGATCCTTCTACTTACTCACAAGCTTCTTGGGCTTCCAAAAAATTTTTTAAAAAGCTTTTTTAACAATAGTTTTACCATTAAACCACGTCCATGCTTGGTACACTGGTGGCATCAACATGGTTCCTATTGAGAGTATAAGCAATATCAGCTCTGCCTTTTTCTTGCTTTATCTAATGCATATCATAAATGGAGCACTTGAATGCTATATCAAATTTCTTCCTTGCAAGAGGTATCATCACCTCCTTCCCTTCATTATCATAATCATTACTACCGCCCCTTTCCAACCTATATCGTGTTCTCTCTATGCCTCTCCAACAATGATGCACCCACGTTGTGCTTTTGTGAGAGAGCATCAAATTCTTGATCATGTGCTAGCAGCCAGTGAATGCCTTGACTTCAGGGTGAGGAGTGACAGTAGGTGCTATTTGTAAAAATGATTTGGATAGAGAGTGTGATCTCATCAGTTGGGATTTTTTTTCATTCAGTTTTTTAGAAGGGTGGGCTTTAGAGTGAAGCATACAGAGCTGAGATCATTGGCTTCATTGAAGGGTTTGCTGTTGGCAGTCCTGCACCTATCGCCAACCATTGGTTTTTAGATGATCATTTCCTGTTTTGTGCAGAATCTCATGAGCAGTTAAAAGAGTACCATAAGTATCTGATGTTGCCTTGACGCAGCCATAGGTTTATTTTGTGAAGTTTTTGTGGTGGTTTGGACCATGGCTTTAAATCTGTATATCGCACGATATGTGTAGTGATATATCTGCTTTCCCTGGGAGGCAAAATAATTGAATTAGTGTAATCTTGCATATTCCCCTTGATATATGTCAAGTGATATATCTCATTTCCATGGGTGGCATGAATCTAGCAATATTGATATTTAAATCCTGACTTTGGACTGAGAAGGTAACTTATCATTAGCACAAGGTATGGTAGTGGACTTGGAGATTGGGATGGTGATTGCATGGGAGGCTCATAAAGGTGGTCTTTGGAATTCAATTTCCAGGATTTCTGATTGCTTTCAGTAAAAGCATCAAGTATCAGGTGGTTGATGACGATGGATTCATCTCTGGGTGGAGTGATAGCATGGCTACTTGCTTCTCAAAATCGTCCTCCCAAACAAGCCTTTCTTGCCATTTATACGATTTTGGAGGGTGCTGATTCCATGATTAGGGATATGGGTATCAGTCTATCAGAAGTGAACTTTTAAGATCTTGGGATTTGTGGTTCAGTAATGGTTTATTTTATTGAGAGCTGGACACTGTTGTAACATTCCGTAATACAATCCAATAAGTTGAACAGCCTTCTTCCACAGATGATTGCATATGGTGGATCCTGAGCAGGAAGGGGTCTGCTAGGTCTTTATTTTTATCAGTTTTAGATCTTTCTTTTTTTTTTCCCCTCCCCTATTATTGGATAGACCTCTTTCTCATGCTGCAATATTATGGACAGCTGCACTAAACAGGATTTCGACCATTGAAAACCTGATAAGGAAATGGATCATTTTTTATAGGTGCACCATGTGCCATGGGGAGTAAAGTCAGGTTATAATTTAATTCATTGTTTTATCACATATAGGGTGTTTAGATTTAGCAAGAAGTAAATATTAAGCCAGAATGGTGGAGAGATATCTTAGAATCAAACGGTTTAAAAATAATCTGTGCAATAACTGAATATATGAGATGCCCTTTTAGTACTAATAGCAATATAACTAATGAAACTATTAGAATTGACAATGAGGATATCTCTTTGAGTAATAAATTTAAATATATTTGATCAGTGGTACAAAGGATGGAGAAATTGATGAAGATGTTGCATATAGGATTAAAGCTGGTTGGCTTAAGTGGAGGAATGCTTCTAGGGCTTTGTGTGATATGTGTGTTCCTCTGAAATTAAAGGGTAAGTTCTATAAGACAGCAATTAGACCAGCTATGTTGTATGGGGCAGAATGTTGGGCTTCAAAGAATCAACATGTCTGGAAGATGAGTGTTACTGAGATGAGGATGCTAAAATGGACTTATGGCAAAACTAAGAAAGGCAAAATAAGGAATGAAGACATTCGGAAGTTGTTAGGCATAGCATGCATTAGGGATAAAATGAAGGAGAGTAGGTTAAGGTGGTTTGGTCACATGAAGCGGAGACCAAGAGATATACCTATAAGAAGGCATGAGAGCATGCATATGGAAGGGCCTAAGCGAGTAAGAGGCTAAAAAGACATGGATAGAATCTATAAAACATGACTTGCAAAAGCGTAGATTAACTTAAGATATGTTTTTTGATAGAGCGGGATGGAGAGACAAGATTCGTGTTGCTGACCCCATATCGGTGGGAATTGGCTTATGATGATGATGATGATAATGGTGATCACTTACAAGGGGGTGGTTCCATTTTCTGGATAGGCTAAGGTTCAGTTGGGTTATTCCAGGGACAATTGAAGCCATATTGTGTTGCTGGAAGGTCCGAAACAAGATAGGTTTTTTGGGACACGTGTCTTGCAGTCACTTTTTTGACTATTTCGGATGAGAAATTAAGGACAAGAAGTCAATATAGTTCTCGATATCATGCAACCTAGAATTTTGGAGCTACCAAATGTTAAGGTGGTTAAGAGCAGTTCTCTTGTACCCTTGTTTACGAGTTTTCCTCTTCTCAATATGACTTGTGTATGCAGGTCACATGATCAATTACGCAGTCACTTCTGACATTATTGCTTGTGATTTTTCACGTCTTGCCTATGTTTGTGAGTGCTTTGATCAATCTTATCGAGTAATAATTCATTTTATCTTCAATAACGTTTATTGGAAGTTCAATTGCTTATTTTTTCTTTCTGGTCTTCTCATCCCCTTATTCCATCCAGATATACTTCACTTTTTGCTTGCTTTCTATATTGTGTTACTCTTTGTTTTTTGTGGTTTTCTTGAACTCCTGTTTGGGAACTATAGTGTTATTTTTTTCTCACTGCATTAGTTTTTGTCTGTCCTTTAGCCTATGTCATGTCATGTATACTGTGAAGGCTCTTTCGGTTATTTGCAGTGTATAACAGGGCATATATTCGTCATGTCATGTGTACCATTGAGGCTCTTTCAGCTGTCTTCGGCCTACTTTCTGTGAGCTGTTTGAAAGATAATTTTTGATATACTGATCGTTAAGAATTGGCAGAGCCTGCTTCTTACATCATAAATTCAGCTTTCTTGATCTGGGAATTTTCTTTATAAACTTGTGTATCCTAATGGTCAATATTCTTCACCCTTCATGTTTTTGTGCTATAGCTCCTGTCAATGTTGATTGAAATGCGTCTTCATGGCAAGCTTAGACAGGGGAGAGACTGATTTATCATTCCTCTTATAAGATCTACCTTTTTATTGTTAAGATTAGTTTGTGCCATCAATGAGGACTATTCCACTAACCCTCGTGTCAAATTGTAGGCGGTTCAAACACATTTTAAAAGATAAATTTATCAGAATTTTATGTTTACAATTTGCCCATGAATTGAAATTGTAAATGCTGGTCACTTTGTCATGATTATGACTAAGCATGAGTTGATTCTTGGTATTTTCCTTGCAGGCTCCCTTTATAAATAGGTATTATGGGAAGGCGCACTTGGTCCTTTGATGTGGTTCGTCAGGGAGTGCTGTAGATGCAGCTCGCTCGGTGTGCTTTTCTGAAGAGATGCTCTGCGACTTGCTTCTGCTGTCAAAAAGTTTGACCAGAGGCTAAATGACTCAAAAAGGTTGGCAAAAATCATAGCATCTCAGTGAATTATCAGCGTGTACAAGTGACCAAGTTACACAATTCATGATCATGAAGGTAAACCGGATGATTCTTTCACAGATCGATTATAAAGAGGCAATGAGAGGCTTGAAATTTTGGACATTTTTGAGCTTCATAAGCTAGAATTCTGTTTCATTGAGGCGGCAATTGCTTTGTATTTGTCATTTTAGTAAGGATGCTTATATTGCCAAGTCTATATGTACATCAAGCTTTATAAAAGCTTATAAAAGTTTGACAGATTTCTTAGCTCTAAGTGTTTTTGTATTTTGATATTATAACACAAATAGCCGCTGCTATGACGATTAATAAACATGCGAAGCAGCCACACGTCTAGGATGCATATCACAAAGTTAGATTCTTGTATTAATTAACAGGCTGTTTGGTAATGTTTTCAAAAACAGTTTTCTCGACTTTGAAAGCAGAAAACCCAAAATCTTGTTTGGTAGGCGCGGTCTTTAAATCGTTTTTCGAGAAGAGTGATCGAGGAACAGCTCGGTTTTTGAAGATAACAAATTGTTGTTTATAATGTTTGATGGCATTTTTGTAATTCTCTTTATCATTTTTTGCTCACAAAGCTTTATTCTCTCTTACAAGCATAGGAAAAAAAGAAGAAAGAAGAATTTATCAAGGTCTAGTTGCTTTCTGTGGTCCTTGATTACGGTTTTTAAACAGAATACAGTAGCAGAATTTGCTCACTTCTTCATGAACAAAGCCCCAGTTTTGATAATAATTCACAGTTCTCTCTGGGTATTTGTGTAGGTTTAATTTGTCGGGATATGAGCTGGGCATTTGTGTAGGTTTAATTTGTCAGGATATGAGCAGACAGGGACAGAATTAATTAGTGTTGGAGTATTTTAAGAAAATTTTTTTTTCCCTTCAAGCGGGGCATACGTTTCTTGCAAACGTGCCCCGTATAAATGCCAAAACGGTTTTGGCTTTAGGGTATTTTAACGCCCAAGAAAACTCTCTCTCCGTATTCGTTCTATGCATAATAAAAAGGGAAAATTTCAAATGTGACCGTCTTTTGAAAAGTAAATACAAAAACAGACGTTGAAAAGTCTTCCCTACCGAAACATGCAACTTTTCAAAACTATTTACCAAGTGGTCCAAAAACACTGTAGCATATTTCGAAGACCCCATTTTGCCCTTCCTTCTTCGTTCGACTGAAACACCCATCGGTTCATCTTCTCATTTTAGCAAAGCGATTAGGTGCGAAACCATGAGTGATACAACGAACCCAGAGCGACGGCGAGGCTTGTTCCCGGCGTTGGGCGACAACCGTTGTCATCACTGGCGCTTCCGATTGAGGGGGGTTGACCGACATTGTCATCTCTTTCGTCTCTCGTTTGTAGGAGGTCATCGGCGCTTGAGATCTGGTGGAAGCGGTTATAGTGTGCCATTTTCTTCTGTCTGTCGGAAAAGAAAACGGCAGTAGAGAGCCTTCACGAAGCACTTCAGCCAGAAATTTCCCTTGTTAGAGGTTGTGAGCAAATCTCCTCAAGGTAAGAACCGATTGTCCCTAATCTGTTTGCTTTTTAGAATGAAAATTTTTTGGTCTACATTTTTGTTAGGTTTCCATCCATGATGTGGTACATTTCGTTTAGTTATGGATAATCTAACCTTAGTCTCTGAATCGATGCATTTCAAATGCTTGAAGAAATTCTCGAATGAATCGGAACGTGAACACCATGTAATTTTGGATATGGTGTTCGTAATGCCCATTTTTTAATAAAAAAGTTCATTTGAATGGTTGATTCGACACACCCATTTTATCTGTATTATTTTCTTTGTGATTGCAAGGATGCTATTAATGGTATGGGAAGATATGTAACATCCTGGATTTGCAGTATCTTACTTATTAATGTGGTTTTCCTAATTTCCCATATTTTGTTATTTGTTGTGGTTCATCTTGATTGTTTTATTTGAGTTGTCTAATTTTTGTGGCATTTTATGTGCTGTTTTACTGTGCTTTATTTCTTGCCATGATAACTGTTGTGAATTAGCTTGGCTTTCTGTGCAAGATTGAGTTTTAATTTATTTTAGGCATATTATATTGGATTATTCAATGGTGTGATTGTATGCATTAATTATTTGGCTTGGTGTTTTATTTTGATTTGTTTTGTATTATGCATGGTCCGGCTTGTTTTGAGTGGATCTGCTTGGTTATGTTAGGTTGAGGCTGTTTAGATGCTCTTAGTTTGCTCTATGATTAGTCTCTATTATCGTTTACCTGTGCATCAGGGCATTCATTTGGAAGCATAAAACTCATGGTCCGGCTTGTTTTGAGTGGATCTGCTTGGTTATGTTAGGTTGAGGCTGCCTAGATGCTCTTGGTTTGCTCTGTGATTAGTCTTTATTATCGATTACCTGTGCGCCAAGGCATTCATGAGCGTTGGAAGCATAAAACTTCTTCCCCTATATTCCTTTGCTCTTGTATGCCTTGTTTCTCTTGTACTTTTGGTGGTGGTGAGCTTTTTGGGCTGATTGAGAGATTGGGAGCTCGCTTCGATTATTTGTGTTTTTGGTGCTTTTCTCCTTGATGTAAGCTTCAACATTTTCTTGGATTTATATGTAAATATGGTTAAACAGTGAAGTGTGTTCCGTTTCACTTGATTTTGGGGGAATAGTTTTAGGTTCTTCTACAACTGACTTCTAGTGTCTTTGGAAGAAATTCCTCAATCCTCTCCTTTGTTTTCTTATACATTCAAGAACCACTTATTTGGAATTTTCTACGAATCACATACAAGTTCTATCTTAATTTACTTTATTTATACTACTATTGAAACAACGTAGATAAATTAAACAAGAAGGAAAATGCTTACAATAATAGATAAGTTAGATTTAACATAAAGCAAGATTGATGTATCCTTACTTTATTCTTACAAGACGCCGACGAGGTACGAAGCAACGGGTGTCGTTAAAACTGTGCCTTGTGCAATGTTGAGAACATCTATGGTCCTCGCAAGTTCCCTTACATAGGTTGGTCTTTGAGTATAAAGGATGTTTCTTTTGTGAAATATGCTTGCACAAACATGGGACCCATATCTTTTGTCATATCTAAGATAAAATTCATATTATTCTATATTTTTATTAACGTATTTTCCTCTCTTTACTATTCAGTTCATATGTTTGATTTTGACCAAGTTGATTAAGGTGCTCATGGTATAGGTTTGTGTGGGTAGATAATTGATAGCCTAAGTTGTTATTTCGAGTAGTTTATATTAATCATGCATTTGCTCACCTTGTTAACATGTTATATGGAGTGCAATATGCCACAACCACCCCGGAGAATTCGTTGTTTTGCTACTTTCATATAGATGGAGAAATAGTTATAGAGCAAGAAAAGTCTGTATCATACCTGGGAGGGGAGGGGGGGGGGGGAAGTCGTTTAGATGGATTCAATATAAGTGGTAATACATAGTACGATCAATTTGTAAGTGATGCCTGTAATTTATTTGAAATATCTCCAGTGGGTTTGTTTATGAAGTACTCCCTTATGTACAATAAGAGTGCATTACTTCCACTTACTGGTACATTCTTCGATTGTCAGGAGGTGGCTGGTCGGCTAGAGCACATGCAGAAAGAGTTACAAATAATGAGTGATGCATATCGGAGATCCATCACTGTTATAAGAAACGCATATGGAGGTTGCAATACTAGAGCTGATAAAGGTATAGGTGACTGAGATGTTATTACGTGGTTGGAATTTTTTTTTTGATTGATTATATGCGCTTGCTAGTGACCAAGATGAATTCATTTGAATTGCAGGTACGTAAAGAGTTGCGATTGAATATATCAAATGTGGAGTAGAGCTTTATGATTGCGACTTTCAGCTACATGTTTCCATGTATTCATTTATGTAATTAATGGAGCATATGTATTTGGGATTTTTGTATGGTGATTACCCCAAATGTGGTGGATTGTCAGTTTTTCGTATGACAGTTGTGGTTTTTTCACAAATTGTAGATGTTCTTTGAATATAAATACATTTTTTTGCAACAATTGAAATGACATAAGCGATTACTCAGTTGTCCAAAATTTGTCTCAAATCGATTGCATGCAATTTGTCTATAACAGTTATTTCTCATGTTTCGATTAATGATGTGTCAATAACACATAGGCCTCTGATGATATGAACTCAGAATTTTGAATCGTGAATTAATAGATTAATCGTAAAAATATTGGTTAATCGAGGTGTTGTTATGATTATCCAGTAGTAATTTTATGCAATGGCCGAAGTGGTTAATCGGCACATTTCGATTAGTCGAGTGTTAATCCTGCAATGAACTTCAGAAAAACAACCAACTGTAACTCTAATCGACAAATTATCGAAGCACCTTAAAAATAGTGATTAATCGGGAAATAGATACGATTAATCGGTACTAATTGAATGCCATGCGCCCAGTTGTTCATCGGCAATATCCGATTAATCGACGGTTAATCCTGCAATTAGCCTCAGAAAAACAACACTCTGTGATTCTAATCGAGATTTTCTCGATTAATCTAAAAAATAGTGTTTAATCGGGAATTAGATACGATTAATCGGTCATCATTGAATGCAATGCACCCAGTAGTTCATCGGCAAGGTTCGATTAATCGAAGTTTAGCGTTCAATTGCCGATTAACCAACAAATCACTAATTTTATCATTAATCGAGTTACTTCCGATCAACGAATAGTTGAACAACCTAACTTTGATAATCGCCAAATATACGATTAATCAATATGTTGTCGATCATTGAAATTTCAAACAACCCATGTTTTATTCGTGGGATACAATTACATACTTCAAGGGATACTTATTTTTTATCATTGCCAATTCGCGAAGTTGAGATGGTATCCCACGATTACTACACTTATATCCGACGCATATTTGGGGAGAAATTTTCGATTAATCGAGAGAATAAATTTCGATTAATGCCCTTCTGGGATACAATTTCATTATTCGGTGGATACATTTTTTATTCGTAGGATACAATTACATACTTCAGGGGATACTTATCTTTTATCGTTGCCAATTCGCGAAGTTGAGATGGTATCCCACGATTACTACATTTATATCCGACGCGTACTTGGGGAGAAACTTTCGATTAATCGAGAGAATAAATTTCGATTAATGCCCTTCTGGGATACAATTTCATTATTCGGTGGATATATTTTTTATTCGTCGGATACAATTACATACTTCAGGGGATACTTATTTTTTATCGTTGCCAATTCGCGAAGTTGAGATGGTATCCCACGATTACTACACTTATATCCGACGCGTACTTGGGGAGAAACTTTCGATTAATCGAGAGAATAAATTTCGATTAATGCCCTTCTGGGATACAATTTCATTATTCGGTGGATACATTTTCTATTCGTGGGATACAATTAGCTACTTCAGGGGATACTTATTTTTTATCGTTGCCAATTCGCGAAGTTCAGATGGTATCCCACGATTACAACACTTATATCCGACGCGTACTTGGGGAGAAACTTTCGATTAATCGAGAGAATAAATTTCGATTAATGCCCTTCTGGGATACAATTTTATTATTCGGTGGATACATTTTCTATTCGTGGGATACAATTACATACTTCAAGGGATACTTATTTTTTATTGTTGCCAATTCGCGAAGTTCAGATGGTATCCCACGATTACAACACTTATATCCGGGCCACGATTAATCGAACCTTGCCGATGAACTACTGGGCACATTGCATTCAATGATGACCGATTAATCGTATCTAATTCCCGATTAAACACTTTTTTTTAGATTAATCGAGAAAATCTCGATTAGAATCACAGAGTATTGTTTTTCTGAGGCTAATTGCAGGATTAACCGTCGATTAATCGGATATTGCCGATGAACAACTGGGCGCATGGCATTCAATTAGTATCAATTAATCGTATCTATTTCCCGATTAATCACTATTTTTAAGGTGCTTCGATAATTTGTCGATTAGAGTTACAGTTGGTTGTTTTTCTGAAGTTCATTGCAGGATTAACACTCGACTAATCGAAATGTGCCGATTAACCACTTCGGCCATTGCATAAAATTACTACTGGATAATCATAACAACACCTCGATTAACCAATATTTTTACGATTAATCTATTAATTCACGATTCAAAATTCTGAGTTCATATCATCAGAGGCCTATGTGTTATTGACACATCATTAATCGAAACATGAGAAATAACTGTTATAGACAAATTGCATGCAATCGATTTGAGACAAATTTTGGACAACTGAGTAATCGCTTATGTCATTTCAATTGTTGCAAAAAAATTTATTTATATTCAAAGAACATCTACAATTTGTGAAAAAACCACAACTGTCATACGAAAAACTGACAATCCACCACATTTGGGGTAATCACCATACAAAAATCCCAAATACATATGCTCCATTAATTACATAAATGAATACATGGAAACATGTAGCTGAAAGTCGCAATCATAAAGCTCTACTCCACATTTGATATATTCAATCGCAACTCTTTACGTACCTGCAATTCAAATGAATTCATCTTGGTCACTAGCAAGCGCATATAATCAATCAAAAAAAAAATTCCAACCACGTAATAACATCTCAGTCACCTATACCTTTATCAGCTCTAGTATTGCAACCTCCATATGCGTTTCTTATAACAGTGATGGATCTCCGATATGCATCACTCATTATTTGTAACTCTTTCTGCATGTGCTCTAGCCGACCAGCCACCTCCTGACAATCGAAGAATGTACCAGTAAGTGGAAGTAATGCACTCTTATTGTACATAAGGGAGTACTTCATAAACAAACCCACTGGAGATATTTCAAATAAATTACAGGCATCACTTACAAATTGATCGTACTATGTATTACCACTTATATTGAATCCATCTAAACGACTTCCCCCCCCCCCCCCTCCCCTCCCAGGTATGATACAGACTTTTCTTGCTCTATAACTATTTCTCCATCTATATGAAAGTAGCAAAACAACGAATTCTCCGGGGTGGTTGTGGCATATTGCACTCCATATAACATGTTAACAAGGTGAGCAAATGCATGATTAATATAAACTACTCGAAATAACAACTTAGGCTATCAATTATCTACCCACACAAACCTATACCATGAGCACCTTAATCAACTTGGTCAAAATCAAACATATGAACTGAATAGTAAAGAGAGGAAAATACGTTAATAAAAATATAGAATAATATGAATTTTATCTTAGATATGACAAAAGATATGGGTCCCATGTTTGTGCAAGCATATTTCACAAAAGAAACATCCTTTATACTCAAAGACCAACCTATGTAAGGGAACTTGCGAGGACCATAGATGTTCTCAACATTGCACAAGGCACAGTTTTAACGACACCCGTTGCTTCGTACCTCGTCGGCGTCTTGTAAGAATAAAGTAAGGATACATCAATCTTGCTTTATGTTAAATCTAACTTATCTATTATTGTAAGCATTTTCCTTCTTGTTTAATTTATCTACGTTGTTTCAATAGTAGTATAAATAAAGTAAATTAAGATAGAACTTGTATGTGATTCGTAGAAAATTCCAAATAAGTGGTTCTTGAATGTATAAGAAAACAAAGGAGAGGATTGAGGAATTTCTTCCAAAGACACTAGAAGTCAGTTGTAGAAGAACCTAAAACTATTCCCCCAAAATCAAGTGAAACGGAACACACTTCACTGTTTAACCATATTTACATATAAATCCAAGAAAATGTTGAAGCTTACATCAAGGAGAAAAGCACCAAAAACACAAATAATCGAAGCGAGCTCCCAATCTCTCAATCAGCCCAAAAAGCTCACCACCACCAAAAGTACAAGAGAAACAAGGCATACAAGAGCAAAGGAATATAGGGGAAGAAGTTTTATGCTTCCAACGCTCATGAATGCCTTGGCGCACAGGTAATCGATAATAAAGACTAATCACAGAGCAAACCAAGAGCATCTAGGCAGCCTCAACCTAACATAACCAAGCAGATCCACTCAAAACAAGCCGGACCATGAGTTTTATGCTTCCAAATGAATGCCCTGATGCACAGGTAAACGATAATAGAGACTAATCATAGAGCAAACTAAGAGCATCTAAACAGCCTCAACCTAACATAACCAAGCAGATCCACTCAAAACAAGCCGGACCATGCATAATACAAAACAAATCAAAATAAAACACCAAGCCAAATAATTAATGCATACAATCACACCATTGAATAATCCAATATAATATGCCTAAAATAAATTAAAACTCAATCTTGCACAGAAAGCCAAGCTAATTCACAACAGTTATCATGGCAAGAAATAAAGCACAGTAAAACAGCACATAAAATGCCACAAAAATTAGACAACTCAAATAAAACAATCAAGATGAACCACAACAAATAACAAAATATGGGAAATTAGGAAAACCACATTAATAAGTAAGATACTGCAAATCCAGGATGTTACATATCTTCCCATACCATTAATAGCATCCTTGCAATCACAAAGAAAATAATACAGATAAAATGGGTGTGTCGAATCAACCATTCAAATGAACTTTTTTATTAAAAAATGGGCATTACGAACACCATATCCAAAATTACATGGTGTTCACGTTCCGATTCATTCGAGAATTTCTTCAAGCATTTGAAATGCATCGATTCAGAGACTAAGGTTAGATTATCCATAACTAAACGAAATGTACCACATCATGGATGGAAACCTAACAAAAATGTAGACCAAAAAATTTTCATTCTAAAAAGCAAACAGATTAGGGACAATCGGTTCTTACCTTGAGGAGATTTGCTCACAACCTCTAACAAGGGAAATTTCTGGCTGAAGTGCTTCGTGAAGGCTCTCTACTGCCGTTTTCTTTTCCGACAGACAGAAGAAAATGGCACACTATAACCGCTTCCACCAGATCTCAAGCGCCGATGACCTCCTACAAACGAGAGACGAAAGAGATGACAATGTCGGTCAACCCCCCTCAATCGGAAGCGCCAGTGATGACAACGGTTGTCGCCCAACGCCGGGAACAAGCCTCGCCGTCGCTCTGGGTTCGTTGTATCACTCATGGTTTCGCACCTAATCGCTTTGCTAAAATGAGAAGATGAACCGATGGGTGTTTCAGTCGAACGAAGAAGGAAGGGCAAAATGGGGTCTTCGAAATATGCTACAGTGTTTTTGGACCACTTGGTAAATAGTTTTGAAAAGTTGCATGTTTCGGTAGGGAAGACTTTTCAACGTCTGTTTTTGTATTTACTTTTCAAAAGACGGTCACATTTGAAATTTTCCCTAATAAAAACTCTCTTCTTCCTCTATCTTATTTTTCTTGAAGAACCTTAGTTCTATTCTTTGGTTTTTTTTTGGGTGTAGTGCTGGCGTGGTCTTGCTCTTGCTTGATCTGATTTGGGTGTTACAGTGTTGAGATTGGGCTGTTGTGTCCTAAGGGTTAACGTGTTTGGGTTCGGCGGATGCACTTGGTCTTCCCATAAGGGAGCGATTATGTAAGCACCTCATCTCATCTGCAGTGATCTTTGATTTTCGGCATCTGCAACATCTACGGTCAATTTTATATATTATCACCAGTAATATTAAGGTGATTCCATCCGATGGAGGGGAACATTAAGGCTGCATCTTCCACATTTGATTGGAATAAACCGTTCAAGTTTACAGGTGAACATTTTAGGAGATCGTAATACAAGATATTCTTCTATCTTAATCTGATGAGGGTTGCCTATATGATAACTGATGAGGACCCTAGGAAACGTAAGCCTAGTGCAAAAGACCCTAAATACATATCTTTTGTTGAACAAATAGAAAGACGATGATTGCGAGGGCAAAAATTACATCCTAAATGCACTCTCAGATGATCTCTATGATTTCTACATCAGATGTAAAATTGATAAGAAATTGTGGAGAACACTGCAAAAGAAATATGATACTAAAGAGGCTGAATCTAAGAAATATGCAGTATCTAGGTACTTTAAATTCCATATGGTTTATGATAAATCTGTAGTTTCTCGACCCATGATCTACATATGATAATGCATGAAATCCTATCTTAGGGTATATACATAGATGATCAATTCTAGGTGGTTGCTGTTATCGATAAATTACCTCAATCATGGAAAGAGTTTAAGAATATGCTTAGGCACAAAACCAAATAGTTTTTTATTTTTGTGGAAAGTGTTATTATTAGACTTAGAATAGAAGAGGAAGCCCAAATTCAGGATAAGAATAAAGAACAACATATGGACCCTTCTAGTAGTGTGAATCTGGTCACACAGAATAAGCCACATACATATAGCCATTCTGCCCCTACTCAACTGAAATCCAAAGGAAAAAGTATGAAGAACAAACAATGTTAGAACTGGAATAGAAAAATACAAACTAAGGACCCCCTTCAAGGCAGAGATATGAACAATGAAAGCAAAACAAAAATATATTTTGCTATTGTTGTGGGAAACCTAGGCATACAGCTCGTGTATGGAGAAACCTAAAACGTGAACTTGTGGGACAAACTAACGTAATAGAAGAGCCTTTTGTGGCTATGATTACTGAGGTTAATCTCTTCAATGGCAGTGAGGGTGGTAGATCGATGTAGGTGCCTCTAGGCATGTCTTTTGATAGAAATTGGTTTAAGTCCTACACTCTAGTGGAGAAGGAAAAATCTGTATTACTTGGAGACTCTCATACTACTGCTTTTTTGGGTTTTGGTGATGTGAAACGCAAGTTTACCTCTGGTTGTGTCATTACATTGAAGGACGTACTTCACACACTAGAGATGAGGAAAAATCTGGTTTCTGGGTTTTGGTTGAATAAGGCTGGGTTTAGGGAGACCATAGAGTTTGACCAATATGTAGTCACAAGAGCATTGTCTTTGTTGGGAAGGGCTATGTATGTGATGGCATGTTCAAACTTGAAATTGAGAATATGAATAAAGCATCTACTTCTTCTGTTTACATGCTTTCTTCTTTGAATATTTGGCATGCTTGTTTATGTCATATCAATAGCAAGTCTGTTAAATGCATGAATAATTTAGGTTTAATTCTTGAACTTGATAATAACATGTTCGATAAATGTGAATCATGTGCCAAGTCTAAAATATCTAGAAAGAATTTTAAAAGTGTTGATAATAACACTGAATTACTAGAACTCATTCATTCTAACATATGTGAGCTAGATGGTATTTTAACCAGAGGTGGAAAGAGATACTTTATCTCTTTCATTGTTGACTTTTCCAAATACACTTATATTTATTTAATAAGAAAATAAAAGTGATGCATTTGATATGTTTAAGATTTCTTTTAGAAGCTGAAAATCAGCATAATAAGAAAATCATGATTAAGAAGTAACAGAGGAAGAGGGCATGAATTTAATGAATTTAATGCTTTTGTTGAATCATTGGGAATCATACATGAGGTTACTCTTCATAGTTTCCATCCTTAAATGAAGTAGCAAAATGCAAAAAATAGAATATTAGTTGAACTAACTAATGCTATGTTATTGAGCTTTGGAGTCCTTATAATTTATGGGGAGAAGCTAGTTTGATTGCATGTTATATTGTTAATGAAGTACATCATAAGAAAACAAAAACTACACCATATGAATCATGGAAAGCTAGAAATCCTAATTCAGGTTATCTTAAGGCCTAGATGTGTCTATCATATGTGAAATTACTAGATCAAAAGAGACCTAAACTAGGAAATAAAACTACAATATGTGCGTTCATATGGTATGCACAAACTAGTAAGGTTTGTAGGTTCTTTGATCTTTAAAATGATGTTACAATTGAATCTGTTGATGCTAAATATTTTGAAGATAAATTCCCTTTGAGCCTAGGAATAGTGGGCGCTCTGAGATTATAAGAAATTCTAAACCCTCTATGACTAGACCAAGAGATGATGTCAATGAAATGGAACCAAGGAAAAGTAAGAGAACTAACATCATTAAGGATGTTGGACCTGACTACTATATCTTTAATGTTGAGGGAGGTCCAACATCCTTAAATGAAGCTCTTTCCTCTCTAGATGCTGAATTTTAGAGAGAAGCCATCAAAGATGAGATGAATTCTCTTACTCATAACCAGACTTTGAAATTTGTTAACTTACCTCCTGGATGCAAAACCAGAGGGTATAAATGGGCTTTAAGAAAAAAACTTAAACCTGATGGTACAATTGATAAGTTTAAAGCTTGGCTTGTAGCTAAGGGTTATAAACAAAAGGAAGACATAGATTCTTTGATACTTATTCTCTTGTCACTAGAATAACTTCTATTAGAATTTTAATGGATGTAGCATCCATCTATAACTTAGTAATTCATCAAATGGATGTTAAGACAACTTTATTGAATGGTGACTTGGAAGAAGAAATCTACGTGGACCAACAGAGAGATTCATATCTTTTGGAAATGAAAAAAAAGTTTGTAAGCTTGTAAAAGTCTTTGTATGATCTAAAATAGGCTCCCAAACAATGGCATGAGAAGTTTGATCATTTTGTCATTTCTAAGGGCCCGATTGGTTCAATTAATTGGAATTGGAATTAAGAATTATAATTCCAATTCTAATTCATCAAGAATTGGAATTGAGTAGAATTGAAATTATTGTGATTGGATGGCAAGAGAATTGAAATTTGGATTACAATTCCATGAAGAATTGATTTAAAATCCAATTCCACTGATTGGATGAACTTATGAAGAATTGATTTATATCATTCCCATGTTAATAATAACACAAATGTTTATCATGACATATGAATTCCAATAATCCATTCCTTGCAACCAAAACCAAAACAACCCTACTGGGTTTTAACAATATTTTTGTCTTAATCAGGTCCTCCATGTAAGACTAGGGGATTATGATCAACTCGATAGGTCAAAGCAAGTGGAAACAGAAGAGAGAGAAATATGGAAGAATGAGAGAGAGGAAACAAGAGAGATAGAGAGATGGATGAGAGAGAGAGAGAGAGGAGAGAAGAAGGGAGAAGATATGTACTAGTCCTTGCAACACCAGCAAGGAAGAGGAGAACGAGATTTGGTAGCTTCGCAACACCAGCAAGGTAGAGGATAATGAGATTTGGTAGCTTCTTTATCGGTAGAGCTGACAAAGGGTCGGGTTGGGTCGGATCATAATCGGGTTTGGGGTTAATTGGGTCGGGTTCGGGTTAAACTAAATTAAGGCGGGTTGGAAAACCCCCCAACCCGCCAATAAATGGCTTCAACCCGCTAACCTGTTTATTATTATTATTTTTATTTTTCAAAAAATATGATTAAAATAGGGTTGAGGGGAGGGTTAATTGAATCGGGCTATACCGTGTTTGGGTCGGGTTGGGGGTTAATCGGGTCGGGACATGCCAGTTTTTTCGATTTTTTTTTTATAAATCGGGTTGCCTGGTCATAATCGGGTTGACCCAATTACTGGTGGGTCAGGGAAACCCCAACCCAATTAATAAACGGATCAACCCAAACCCGTTTAACTCATGTCGGGGCGGGTCGCATTTTTCCAGCTCTATGTGTCGAGCATATATCGTGCTTCTAATTCTCTATCTCATATCCCCAATTCTTTTCAATTTAGTAGGGAATTAGGTAACTTCAAAAATAGCCTATAAGCTAATTCTATAGAATTGGGCCTTAATTCCAATTCCAAATTCCAAATATTTAACCAACCAAAAGAATTGGAATTGGGAACCCAATTCCAATTCTTACCCCAATTCCAACCCCTGATTCTGCGAACCAATCGGGCCCTAATGGATTTAGAATAAATAGAACTGATTAATGCATACATTATAAGGTCATTGATAATTATCATATTATAATTTGTCTATATGTGGATAATATTTTAATTTTTGGTTCTAATATATATGTTGTGAATCAAACTAAAGAATTAATATTTAGTAATTTTATGAAAGACCTTGGTGAAGTTAATGTCATTCTTGGCATTAAAATCACTAGATCATCTGAATGCATATCACTTGATCAGTCTCATTATATTAAGATTTTAACGAAATATGGATATTTTGATTGTAAGTTTGTTTGTACTCCTTTTGATCCCAGTATTAAATTGTTTAAGAATACTAGAAGTAGTGTAAATCAGTATGAATATGCTAGCATCATTGATAGTTTGAGATTTGTTGCTAATTGCACTAGAGTAGACATAGCTTATGCTGTTGGAGTACTTGGAAAATTTATTGCTAATCCTAATTTTGAACATTGGAATGCTGCAAATCATGTTATGAAGCATTTGAAAAGAACTTTGAATTATGGACTTCATTATTACGAGTATCTCACGATCCTTGAAGGATTTAGTGATGCCTATTAGAATACCTTATCGGATAATTCCATGTGTACCAATGGTTATATGTTTACTATTGGAGGAGGAATGGTTTCTTGGAAGTCAAAGAAACAGTCTATAATTGCTCAATCCACTATAGAATTTGAACTTATAATATCACTTGCCACAGCTAGTGAGGAGGCAAGATGGCTGAGAAACCTTATCTGACTTTGCTATGTTGGCAAGACTTGTTCCTCCAATATTAATACATCGTGATAGCAAAGTTAAACTTGGTAGAGTGCAAAATAAGTATTATAAAGTTAGTCCAGACCTATTTGGCGTAATCATTCTACTATACTTGAGCTTTTGACTCATGGTATTGTTACAGTTGACTTTGTTAGATTTGGGGATAACATTGCTGACCCCATGAGTAAAGCTCTAGCAAGAGAAAATGTGTAGAATATATCAACAGGGATGGGTTTAAAGCCCATAAAATGAATTACATATAATGGATACCTAACCTAAGGACTGGAGATCCCAAGAACTAGGTTCAAAAGGAAAAGCAAAGTCATAGTGTAATTTAGATTAGCATGCACTATATATATATATGTATATATTTTTGTCCATCCCTAGATGTGAGTGCATGGTCCTGTACCGATAATAAAGGATGAGTGTTAAACTCTTAATTAGTACTATAGCTCTTATGAGTGGGATGTTTAGTTGCAGGAGTATCCTTGAGAGTCTCACCTATGTAAGTGTATGAAAGTTGGGCCCCTTCCTCTGAGAGTGGGGGCTTACTCTGTAAGAACACTTATGAATCCAGGATTAAGCACAAGGTCGTAATATGTTGGCTTGAAAGCATATGTAGATGCTAGTGAATGCTTTGTATTTTTCTATACATTTTATAAATCCAAGAAAACAGGCTCAAGATTTTGTTCACCATTGTTTCTTATACAAAGATACAGTTATACTAAGTAGAGGTCAAGACACTATCACCTCTATTATGCCAATTATTCTAGCTTTGCCTAATATTTCAATTTTTCTTTTATCTTTCAGTTTTTTCATTTTATTAAAATAAGTGGGAGATTATTGGAGGATTTTAATAAGAAAATATTTCTTTAAGTGGGGCATACGTTCCTTGGAAAAGTTCCCCATGTAAATGCCCAAATGTTCTTGGCTTTAGGGTATCTTAACATCCAAGAAAATCCTCTCTCTCCCTATTCATTTTATGCATAAGAAAAACCCTCTTCTTCCTCTCTCTCTTTTGTTTTTTTTTGAAGAACCCTACTTTTCTTCTTTGTTTTTTCTGGGCATAGCACTGGTGTGGTCTTGTTGTTGCTTGATTTGCGCATGTGGCAAATTTGGGCGTTATAGTGCTGAGACTGGTCTGTTGTATCTTGGGGCTAACGTGTTTGGGTTCGCAGATACACTTGATCTTCTATAGGGGCGTGAATCTCCCTAAAGAGAGCAACTGCGTCTTCATCTCATCCGATCTCCATGGTCTTTGATTTCCGGCATCTACAACATCTGCGATTTATTTGGATTGTGATTCATAGGTATTCCTTTATCACAACAATTTTATATATGAGGAAAATAAAATAAGAATCAATGAGTGGATGCCGTGACTACGGATAGGAATACCAGCTAAGACTCGTACTCGATATGGCTTCTTTTTTATCCGATTCGGTATCTAAAGGTACATCACCAACAATTAGATAATCTTGTCTAGGTTTAATTTGTCTGGATGGAATTAGGTTTTTTCTGTTGGAGCAAATGAAGAATATTTAACAGATGTAATGGTCTGGGTTAATTTGATTATATTTCCAAAGGTTGTAACTATATCTATGTGGAATTCAGAGAATTGCTTGAACCATAATAACAGTTTAATTAGATAAAATGTGGGATTGGTCAGCTTTGATGCTTCTAAGTTGATGATTATATGTTTACTTGCACTAAGTTGGGATTACATTGAATAAATAAATAGAGTAAAATGAAAGTAGTATGAAGTCAAACTAATGACCAAAAGGAAACAGGAAATTATATTCGTTAGCTTATTTACATGTAATATTTTAAGTAAATGGAGATTAAAAAATATGATGATATTTACTTAAATAATATTCATATAAATAAATATTGCATGCGGAAATAAGGTTTAAATTTGTGCAGAGTTGTGTTGCAACATCATTTTTGCCGCGCACCGTATAACATGTACGGTTACTTCATTTTATGTTGTACCGTATTAGTAATACGGTGGTCATTGTATTTGCAATACGATTGACTGATGCATGATTCCAGTGAATATGCATGGAGTTCGATGTGGCATACGGAAGATTATGTCGTTATGCCATGTTAGCTGCACCAAATGGGAGCGTAACAGATTTCTACCATATATGCAATACGTTGGTGAAGAGATTCTTAAGAACCGCATATTATATATGGTGCTCGAGGCATTGTATTATGTATACGGTTCTTCATCTATTTTGATAATTTGCAAAAGGCCGAGATTTGTGGCTTATTAACAATCTCTACCTCTCTCTAAAGGCTATGGATTGGCTGAAATACCATATAAATTCTTTCTAATTCTATCCAAAACATACTTTGATCCTTAGTTGGAAGGATCTAGAGATAATTTTTGAGCCTACCCTTGGACATGTATTGCCCTTACTTGTGCCTATAAATAGAAGGCTTTTTCTCAATGCAAAGGGCTGGAAATTTTGAGATCAAGAGCTCTTGCTAGAGGAGGGAAGACTTTACCCAAATCCATTCTCAACTTCTGAAGGCTTCCAAGGCTCATCCAAGGTATAATTCTAGTTATTTTCCAGCACTCTCTCTAACTTTTAAGCATTCTCTCATCTTGGACCTTTCTTTAGGATAGAGCCTGAGTGTGTGTGAGCCCCAAGTCTAAATCAAAGTACCTTAAGCCTATTTTTAGCTGTAAAATGTGAAGAGCAGGCTAGGGAAAATGATCTATGGAATGGATCCTTAGAATCTAGAACTTAATTGATGTGATTTTTTTGATTTGATTCTTCTTGTATGAGTTTTGATTATTATTTTGGTGTGATTTCCTCTTTGATTTGATGTAACGCCCTGAACCCGGGTCAATATAAAAACCGGCAATCAACCCGAATCCGATGTGCTACAGACCCAAAAGAAGGAATAAGAACTTAATTGTAATTATACTATTTAGGATCCTTAATTTTAGTAAAATGGGAGGATAATAAGTGTTTAATTAAAATTTAAAATTTAGGATGAGAACTAGCACGGAAATTTATTAGGAAATTTTTAAGAGAAAGTTTAAGGGAAATAATTAGGAAGAGGGGTAAAGGAGGAAAAAGTTTTAAAAATTGAAGTGGGGATAACCTATTAGGGTTGCTTATTAAGTGAGCATATAAAAGGGGAAGTTTTAGAGGAGTTTAGGGTTTTCAAATGAGCCAAAATGAGGGGAAAAGAGAAGGGAAATCGTGCCTAGACTTGGAGAAAAATAGGGGGAAGAATAGAGAAAAGAAAAGAGGGTTTTATGAAGAAAGGGCAGTGTTGCAGATGGCCAACTAGCCTTGTTTGAATGGAGATCTAGAGCAATCCAACCGTTGGATCGGCTTTAAACTTGATGGTTTTGATCTACACTCGAAGAACTTTAATCTGAACGGTGGAGATTGGATTTGGAGAAGTTTAAAGGGGTGCGATAAAGCTCAAAAAATCGATGTACGATCAGATTTTTGGAAGAAAGAATTTACATAATGAGGCAAGTAGCAAACCCTTTTTGGAAAACTGGAGATTGCATGATTTTCGTTTGAATTTGATGATTAATCGTGGTTTATTTGATTCAGATTTCATTTTGAAATGTTTGGGGATTTATAAATCGAGTTTGTTTACTTTCTCTTTAAAGAATTTGGAAAAGTGCTAAATAAAAGATATTAAATTTAGTGAGAAAAACGTAGATAAATTTTTAGTCACTAAGATTAGGTTAGGATTGTCTTAGAAGTATTTTAGAATGAAATTTTTATGTTTAGAAACAATTTAAAACCATAGAAATTTGAGAAATTTCTGAAATCTAAAAAACCCAGAAAAATAGTGAAATTGGCCAAGCGCTCGAGTGACCGCTTGAGTGCAAATGCAAGCGCCCTGCCTGTGTGTTCTGAAACAGAATTAAAATTTAACTTGATACCCAATGCCCGAATTACCGCTTGAGTGTCATTGTGAGCGGCTTAAGAAGAAATTTACCCAGTAGAGATTGCCTAATAGACTGCTCGAGTGCCTAGTCAAGTGGCCTTTGTCAGAATTTCCAGATTTTTGAGATTCAAGCCCAAATCCATTTTAATTGATTTTTCTAGAAATTTTAAAGTTGTAACACCTGTAATTAGGATAATTTGAGATGTAGAAAGTGGTAGAATTAAATTGGGATTAAAGGATAGTAATTTGGGACGATGATTGTAAAGATGAAAATTTTGGAGATGTTTTAAGTAGAAAGAGGACACAACCTAATTTAGATTTGATTTTGGGTAACTTGACCTATTCTTAACTTTCAATACAGACCTAAGTTACCTTTTGGATGAACTAAATAACAGGGTTACTAAGTTTTGACATCTTAGGCTCTAAATGAGGGAAAATTTGGATATTATTAGATCATAGAAATAGGGAAGTTTTAGACAAGAATTGGAAACATTGTTAGTGCTTAGGAATGTGAACTAAAACATGTCAAAAACTTAAATAATAATGACTCATGCACATCAACAATTGTAACATTTGATTAAAGGATTTATTCACGGTTTTGGGGGGTGTTTTCCTAAAAGAACTTGACCTTGGGGTGTATTTAACGTCTTGATTTATTCTCCATTCTTTTATGGTTTAGTTTTATTGTTTATTTCGCCATTGTGGATGAGATTAGGCTATTGCCTCTATTGATTTATTCCGCTATTGCGGATGAGATTTGGCTATTGCCATACTGTTTATTCCGCTATTGCGGGTGTGTTACTGCCACGATTGTGTCTCTACTATTACGGCTATCTCATGGTGTATGCTTTTTATTATATTATTGACTGATATGTTATTAAGTTGTTTAGAGTTTTTGATTGTGAGTTGTGTCTAGCAGGCTTAGCTCTTACATGGATCCATAGAATAGCTAGTAACTAGAATTGTCTTCTGGAGTTTCTTATTCTATGTCATAGGCAGTCCATCATCTCGAGGATGATGCTACTCCTGGATTAGACAAAGGTGGAGTAATACGAGAAAAACCCTCTATAAAACGTCTGTAATACCCAGCCATACCAAGAAAACTACGGACCTTTGTAACTGTAGTGGGTTTAGACCACTCTGCTACTGCCTTAACTTTTTCAGGGTCCACAGATATACCCTCACATGAAATAATATGTTCTAAGAAGGATATCTGTCTCAACCAAAACTGACACTTGCTGAATTTCCCAAGACGCACGGACCTCAACCCGGGTTAATGCAAAAACCGGCACTCAACCCGAATCCGAAGTGCTACGGGCCCAAAAAATCAAATTACCAGACCAATAATATCATTCATTAAACAATTAAAATCATAGTGCGGAAGTCTTATCATAAAAAAAAACCAATGATAATAATCGTGGATTAAAGTCATCCAAACCTTCTCATCAAAATATAACTCAAGTATGGTAAAATAGGTTCTATCACTCTCACTCTTATAAACATCAATTCTTAAATTAACAAATAACTAATCAATGTCTCAAATAACAAAACAATATCAAAACCTAACTACTCTGGATAATAGTAGTCCTCTGGAAGAAAATCAGCAAACTTGCCCCCAGAAGAAAACCCTACGTCTCTCTCACACGTATCAGCTGAAAACAAAACAAAACAAATAGGAATGAGATACGAATATCTTAGTAGGTAACAACATGCATGAATAAACAGTTTATATATAGAAGATAATTACTTTCATGCTCGGTAAAAATAAACGAGATAAGCGGGATACGATACAATCTCATCAGATTAAACAGTAATTAAATCAAAACAGTTCAACAAATATAATTTTTTCCATCAACATAAATTTCTAAACACAATAGTGTAATAATTAGGATTACAACAAATCCATCACAATCCATCATACAACATTGTAGGACTCATGAAGACAAGCAGGTCTTTGAAAAGAAATTCTCCATTCACTATGCCACCATGTGCCTTATGAGCGAAGCTACTAAGACCCTCAAACCTGTATATCACTGAGACAAGAGGCGTAGTCATCGACTTATTGTATACGAAACTTACGAAGTTGGGCACGTATGACCAGCATGCAGCACCTGAATCAATACATGGAGATTGCCGCTTATCCGCATATATAGGACTCACCAGCGAGGCTCGAAATGACCCTACAGACATGAAGACCCCCCAATGCAAACTAACTTGGAAAGGAAGTGCAAGTGTAAATTAGGAGTACCCAAACAAAGAAAAACCTCTCCACTTTCAAGCTTAACCTTATGGATCCATATGCAGCCATGTCCACTAGACACCAACAATATCAATTACCTCAAACAAACATAGTTTAATAAAAATGCCTAGTAGCATATAGGGTTTTCAAAATCTCATATTCTTTCCAAATATAATTTTTTAAAACAGTTTCTGGTGTAAAGTTTTTCTAGTGATATTCAGAAATCATAATACTTTAAAATACATTTTTTAAGTATGAATTTTTGACCAAATCGAATCAAATTTCTAAATAACCCAAAATCCCATTTTATTTTCAAGTCAAACAACCCAATTTCAAAATAGTCCTAAATTATTCTTCAATTTATTCTAAATAAAAAAGATCATTTAAAACAGTTGTAAACACCTAAAATAAGTTGATTCAGATGTTTAAAATCATTTAAAAATTCAATCTATGAAAAATCAGAATTTATTGTTAATCACTCACCCCTATCGCTCAGGCGACCCAGGTGGGCAGTAGAACGTTTTTAACAAAGTTTTCCAAATCAACGGCCGCTCAGGTGGGCGCCCAGGCGACCCCCTTGGGTGACCTACCTAAAATCCATATTTTTCACGGTCACTCAGCCCATCACTCAAGCGATCGGTTGGGTGACCAATACTTATGTATTTTTAAAAAACACAAGTGAGGCGCTTGTCTAGGTCGCTCAGGCGATCGTGCTGAATGCTCGACAAACAGCGGCTAATCCGACTTCCAAAAACTAGTTTTTATGCATCAAAACGAAAATCTAAGTATTTAGATCAACTCTAACAACTTCAAAACAACTATATCATCCTTCCAAATCATGTAGAAACATATATATGATCATGTAGAATAATCAAAAGTAAGAAAACTAAGTAATGACTAAATGGCGTGCTACCTACCTTTGTTCGATCAAGTTTCCTTCTTCCTCCTCAACTGTAAATGATGATCTCTCTCTACAGCAACACAGAACTCCTTCTAGATGAAGAACGGCTCAAGATCAACGAAAGCTCCTTCTCTTCTCTCTCGGTCTTTCGTTTCCTTTAGCCGTCTGAGAATACAAGTCTAAAATACAATTAGTATTTTGAGAAGTATTCTATTAAGTATTAACCTTATTTTAGTCTCATGATTCCATGTATCTCACTACCATCAACTGCTATACTACTAACCAATCAGATTAATTAATAGCTTTACATTAATACTTATTTATTTCATGATCCAACGGTTAGATTTGCTTCAATCTTCGGATCTCCTCCATCAATGTGATCACTTATATTTATAATTACAATCCATCATTAAAATCCTCAATAAAATACTGATTATTATTTAATTAAAAATTTCTGCAAATTTTTGGGGTCTTACATTTGAGAGGAATTTCGTAGATCTAGATCAACTCATGGCTTTATATCTAAAATTCCTCCTTGCTCATAGCTGTTTATGCTTAATCTCATACTTTAGCCCGCAATCACTTGTGTTTTCTCAAATATATGCATGAACACTTAGATCTACCTTAATCCATGTGATAGGTTTGAGAGTTTAGCATCAAAATAAATCTTAGGTCTTTTTTGGATAAGTTTTTAAATGGTTTTGATCTCTTGGAGGAGGCTGTATAGCTATATTTCTTTAGATCCAAAGGATTCCAAGTGAATTTGGGCTGTTTTGGCTCTCATTCTCTAAATCATAAGAGATATGAGTCAACCTTTACCCTCAATGTTTTTAGAGTTTTCTCATTTTATTTTAAATATTTTAGATTAGATTTAGAGAGCTCAGTGCATAGATCTAAAGTTTTTGGTTCTGATTTTACTCAAACTCTTAAAATCTAAATTGTACTTGAACATTAGCTTGTTTTACTCATAACTTCATCCTCCGGATGAGTTTTTGATTTCAGTTGCATGTGAAAAGTATAATCCATTAGTTTAATCCTAGTAATTTTGATGATTTTTAATTAAGCTGTTTGCTCTCCATAGTTGATTGAAGTTTGACAGACCTGCAACATAGTGATTACTAAATTTGTCACTTCAATTGAGCACCATTGGCTCATTTGAGATCCAATTTGTTTGATTCTTGTTTTTAGTCTTCCTTGATGAGTCTATTTTCAAAATAAGCTAGTTTCATGATTTTTAGAGCAATATTGAGATTTATGTGCTTGATTGATCTTGTACTGCTCAGTGACAGATTACATGGTCAATCTGTGATGATTTTGAGGTATTTGTAAGAGTACATAAACCTCATATGGATGAAAATTTGGTTGAGTCTTATACTATTTGAAAGAGGACACTTCTTACTTCATCCACACCATTTTTCATGAATTTGTATGGAGTGGATTTACATGAATAGACTTGTAAAGTTATGTTGGTCATCACTATTACTGTAATAGAATAGCAACTTTAACCAAGCATAACTCTTTCAATTTGTTTTGAATGAAATTTTTACAGTGTTTTGTACATCAAATTAGCTTTCAAATAACTTTGGTTTCATCAATTTTGGATTTCATATGAGTGAATTACGATTAATTGAATGTGCACAGCTCAAATAGCTCTCGAATGCACTGATTTTCATAAATGATTTGATTAGTTTTTCTTTCAATTTTGTCTTGGTCAGTTTTTCTTTCAAATATATGCATCCAAATCAATTGGATAATTCTCGTAGATAATCATACATGTTTTGTGCCTTCTTTTATTATGTTTAAGTGATCTAAATGTATGCAAGCAATGTGACATGGTGAAACCTTTATGGTAACCACTTCAAGTGGATGAGTGGGGGTGCCTAACACTTTCCTTACTCATAACTTAACTCCCTTGCCCAAACTCTGGTGTAGGCTATAACTTGAGCTTACTTTAGCTCATTTTTAACAATTTTTTTTCACACTTTGGTGACTGTCCACACTAAGACCCCTTGGATGGTGGCAACTCCTACTCTTCGTTAAGTCCCATGTAGGTGTGTGGAATCCTTGCATTCCATGGTCTCACACTATTACGGATAAGAATTCTACTTAAAGTCCAAAGAAAATTTGATTGTTATTTTGTTATTTTTAAACTTTGAAATATTGTTGTACCTTATCTGTAAGATTTTAAAACAATTTATAAATACATTATCTCTACACGTTGAAGTGTGAGAAAGAATACCCTTTCAAACTACTATTTTATGGCATTGGAGCCTTCTTGATAAATGTTTGCCCATGTGGAATTAACCCAAATTGAGAATCCAAACATCACTGAAAATTTCAGCAAGTAACTCTATCCCATCAATTGGAAATTTTCATCACTTTGTTTCTTTGAAATTAGATAGAAATAACTCTATTATGGAGGTCTCAATTCCTCTCCATTCTCAAACTTTATGATCTCTTGGCCATTTTAACTAGAGTGACTCCATGTCCTCCAAAATTTATTTTTGTTGGAGGAGGAGTTGGCTCTTCTAATCTAAACCCAGAATATATTGCTTGGCAAAAGAAAGATCAACTATTACTCAGCTGGATTTTCTCTTCCTTGAGTGATAGTGTCACAGCTCATGTTATGGGCCTTTTAAGTGCTAAAGTGATTTGGTTAACTCTTAAGAATATGTTTTTCATTCAAAACTTGTGCTATGCATTTAAGGCTGCACTTACAAACCTTGAAGAAGGGATTAATGTGTATTGAAAATTATCTTCAAAAGGCAAAAGGAAGCAGCTTAACTTTTTTTATAATGAGGACTTGGTATTATATATTCTTGTTGGTTTATGATCCGATATGAATCATTCAACACTTCTATAACCACTTGTTCTAAATCTGTTACTAATGATGATTTACATGATTTATTGTTCAATAAAGAGATAACATTAACCCAACAATACTCATCATTGATTGCCCATGGAATGGTCATAGCTAATATGGCTATTAGATGATCAGTTCCTCTTGCAATAGTAGACAAAATCAACGTCGACAATCAACTTTCAATAGGTGTGGACATGGAAGAGGTCATAATAGACCTAACTTAGCAGGAATAAACATCCACAACATCAAAATAATCAACAAATTTTCACAAGAGGCCCATGTATCATTTATCAGATTTGTTAATTTTGTCTAAACACAATAATGCAACATATCTTTAAAAATCTGAATCGTCCTCTCAAACTAACCATTGGTCTGATGATGAAAACTGGTATTAAAATTAAGTTGCATTCCCAATGCACTTTGTAGACTAAACTAAAATTGGGATACAAGATGAGGACCACAATAAGATGCAATCGATATTGGTACTCTATGCAACTTCACAATCTCTTTGTTATATAGTTTTGCCATTGATGCCACTAATTGCGTCATTATGATATGCTTCCATTTCCACTTTGGAATGGGGGTATGGCTACAATATTCATATGGGTTGTTGATGTTCAGCCTTAACTTCTTTACTGAACAAACAACTTGATACAAAATTTGTTATCTCTTTCTTCATTCTTGACCATTAATACTGATACCGAATTTGTGAAAGGGAAAACAAATTATAAAAAAAGAGGCTCCAATGGGATATAGATAACTACCACCCAAAGGGAAAATAAGCTCACCACTCAAGTAAGAATATGATGGGATACAAAACTCATAGGAGGTACAAAGCAAGAAGCTCATCACTTATTGGAATTTACCAAAAGACTAGAGTAAAGAAGAGACTTTTTTTATCAAAATGGCAAAAACCCCATTTCATTTATGAGATAGAGTATTTATAGAAATACTTGGAACAATCCTCCAAGTATGGGCAATTAAAGCTTTCAATTCCCACCCAAAATAACCTAGACTACTTATTTTCAAGAAGACAACTTCAAAAACAAAATAGTAAATAAGAACTTTGACCACCTATTATCAACAAAGATTTAGAAAATGAGTTGGACTACTGTAGACACCCCAAATTGCACTACAAAATGAGAAAATAATGAAAACATATAATTGGGATTTAAAACAGGCCAAAAATGCATAAAAATCAATAATTCAAGCCTTGACCGTATTGTATTTACGGGCTAAGCGCGCCCGGATTTTGTACACGGGCACGCAGCGCCCGTAATACATATACGGACACCACTGGACCGTAAATCATTTACGAACACATTAGATTCGTGCGAGTTTTATATTTTCTCGATTTCTGAGCCTTATCTTTAGTCCAATATCCCTTTAAATGAGCGAATTATATCTTTTGTTCGTTCGAAATATCTTTGTTGGCCATGGATGGGCATTATCCTTGTGTTTAACTCAATCTGAAACTATATCTTGCAAAACCTTGGACCAACCATACCCTTGAGTTTGCCTATAAATAGAGGGCCTTTCCTCAAGCAAAAAAGGCCACGAAAATTTGAAGTCCAAGGAGCTCCAAGAGAAGAGAGGAATCCCTGCTGCTCTGCTTGCTCAATCCAGGTAAGTCCCTTTTCCCTTTTATTTTCTGTCTTCAATTCTAGAAGTAATAGGATCTTCTCCATTGCTGTAGAATAAGGCCATATTTTATTCTGTATTCCTAAACTTGTCTTTAAGTACCTCAAGAGTCTCTCTAGCCGTAAAACGTGAAGAGAGAGTTAGGGGAAAGTGGAACAGGTGGATCCCTAGAATAGAACCCCATATCTGTTTTTCTCATTTTTTCTAGAATAAGGCCTTTGATTGTGTTTGTATACCCAAACCTATCTCTAAGTACCTCAAGAATCCTCTCTAGCCGTAAAACGTGAAGAGAGAGCTAAGGGAAAAGAGAACAGGTGGATCCGTAGGGTAGACCCCATGTGCTCTAATCTATGAGATGTGGTTGCTTTGGATATCCTGCTGATGTTTTAATGATCTAGTGATTGAATCTAAATGAATCCTCTGAATCTAGGATGTTTATGATGTCTATAGCATGAGATCCCCATTTTTTGCTAAAATTTGGATTTTACACATCCTTGCACCTACAGCACTGTTTTCGTGATTTTTGTGATATTAGGCTAAGATCCTGGATCTATCATGATCAATATGATAGATCTGGATTCAGAAGCTTGAAAGTAAATTCTACGGTTTCATGATGTGGTTTTTGAGTCCTTTTTCATTATTGAGAGAAGACCCTACGGTCTAAGTTCTCCGCTTTTGATGTTCTTCATCAACGTGGGTATTTTTGGTTTTGATTTCTTGATTTAATGTGAAATTTGGGCTATATCTATGTCCTGGACTGTTCAAGTTTAATTCTGAAATATTTTACAAAAATCATATTTTTCTAGATTTCTAGAATTTAGCTTGAAGCCAGATTTTTGAAGTTTTCACTTTAGATTGGTTTTATTTGATTTTATCTCAATTTTATTTTAATCGTGAAACCCTAGGAATGGTATGATCATATTTGAAAGTTCTGGATCAATCAGGCTATTCGTATGAAAAAACCATACACTTTTGTCTTTTGGTGATTTTTTATGATTTTTGTAGCAAGGCTTTTTTTTTTCTTTGAAAAACATGAACAATACCTGGCAACCACCTTGTGTGGATGAATAGGGGTGCCTAACACCTTCCCCTGTTCATAACCTAATCCCCTTACCTATCTCTGGTTTTTTTTTTAATAGGGTTATTTTTACCCTAAATTTGCCTTTTTGTGCTTATTTGATATTTTGGTGTCCATTCACACTTAAACAGAATGGTGGCAACTCTTTGTTTTAACCAATCCCGTGTGATGATTGAGGAAGTCAAGGAATTGATTTTTTCCCATGTCTCACAACTACAAAATTCATCCAAGAACAATAGCACCAAATAACCTTTAGTAAAAGTGCCATAATTTCCTCTAGAAGACTCCAAATTGTACATCGTTTGATGAGTATATATATGACATTCTGGCTAATACCTTACCAGCTTGTACAAGTTTAACCCTTTTTTAGATGTCAAAACCTGATTTGTCAAGGGACTGGTGTTAAATATGTCATCTTCATATTATGATACATATGTGTGATACAAATACATCTTTGTGCTACAAGGATGTGTTGGAAAACGAAAAGAGTTCGTATAATTCAGGACTGCAATCAATATCATTAAAGAGAGTTTATAAACTTCAAAACACCCATAACACACCACTTATAAAGGACTCTCACTTACAAGGACTCTCTCACAACCTCATGTGGACTATTTTAACATCTATTTAAAAGGAAACAAACTCCTTACGTGGCCTACAAGATTGACACATAACTCCACTACTCGTAACAAACACCCATTACACATAACCCACTAATAACAAACATATCTCTTCCTAAAAACTGGGTTGCATTAGACCTGTAAGCACCTCATTTTTGCATCCCTTTTAAAAGCCTGAAAGCAAAACCCTAAAAGATAGGTCTAAACCCTTAAGAGCAAAAGATGACTTTCCCTCTGAGTCTAAATTGATTGCTATACCCTATTCCAATGGGTAGAGCATCTCGATACGGTTCCAACGCAATTAAGTTTGCAGGAATCAGAGCTCGGATGAAAAAGATATGAGCAAAACAGTCCTAGGGGCAAATCAGTCAAAGTTAAAATATCTTAATTAAACTAATTAAGATAAATGGGAAATAATAAAATTGGGGGAAATCTAATTCGTCCGAGTGGGCGGCTGAGTCACCTCAGCCATCAACTCAACCAAAAAAAGGGGAGAAAAAGTTCGTGACCGCATATGAAGTACGGTCGATTTTTCGGCCACCGCCTGCGCGAGCCAATCAGTGCAAGCGGCGCGCGAAAGTCAACCGCACATACAGTATGGTTGCATGGTGTGTCAGACTGCGTCTGACCAATTTGTCACCTCATCATTGCTGAAAGGACGGGGCCAAAACTGCACATACCCTGCGGTTTCGACCAAACCGCACGGTATGTGCGGTTACTGTTCATTTTCGGCAAAACTGCTCTGAGTATGTGGTTTTTTTCCCTGTTTGCTATAAAAGGAAAATCCGAACAGTGGGACATGGATGGATGGTTTTCCCCTGTTCCTTCTCTGTCTCCTCAACCCTCTGAACCTCCGAACTACCCTTCTTCACTATTCTAAAGCCTTAAACCTACCTTGATCCCCTTAAACATCACTCCAGTCTCTTCTTCTCCAATCAAAGTAAGAAGGAAGCTGGGTTTCTTTGCTGGAAAGTTGGAAGGAGTTTCTCCAACTGTTGCTCCCATCTTCAGGAGGCTCCCCACCACATCAGAGAAGTTTCTCTACATTTGTGTGAGCTTTCTTATAGCTTCTATTCAATATCTATGGAACTTGGATTATGATGAACCATTTTTCTTTAGTACTATGTGCATGAGCTTCCCACTATTCCTCCACTATTGCCATCTCCTGTACTTGGTATTAGAAAATTCTCATGGTAAGTGGAGTATATAGATGAGTCTAAGGGAGATTGAGAGCCCCTTTTCGTACACTTATGGGTTATTTTCAGTTACTGTTTTAGATGTTTCGTTTATTTCAGAAGGGAGCATGTTCCTACTTGTATGATGCTCTTTTGTATCCCCACATAAACCCCATTTTCTTTCCTTTCTCTGAATGTTCTTGGTTTGAACTTGAAGGTTGGGTTCAGACCGGTTTAGAAGGCATAGGTGGTGTATGGTAGATCATTTATGTGTTCTTTTCTTGCATGAGTGTGATTTTGCTGATTTTCCTTCATATGTATGCAAATGACTACCAAAACAGGGTGCATGGCATCACCTTTTTGTGGGATGTGAGTATAAAAGTACCCTTATTGTCTTACACCACTTCATCTCATGATGCTATTTCCATTCCTGAATTCCTCTTCAAGAAAGGCACAAATAATCACTCACATGCACCCTTCAATAGGCAATACCCCCATCAAAGTATGTTTAGGTTGGCTTATTTCGCATGCTTGAGTTACTGCTTTCTTTTCTGATTTAAGGAGACCATAATAAGGGTGTTCGGCCCCTGTTCACGTGTTGGACTCAGCATATGAGGAAGAATAGGGAAGGCCCGCCATCCTTCCTTAGTTCAGCACCTTGACCATAGCAGTTGTGCCCCCTTCCCCCTGGTACGGCTGCTGTTTCTAGCAGGTCTACCCTTCATTAACCCAGCCCAAGTACCATGCATAAGGGCAGCCTCACCCCTAATCTCCATGTAATTCCCCATCTCTACTTAGCATGTTTTGCCCTTTATTTGCTGCTGTTCCCCTGTACCTATAACAAGACTCCTGTTATTCATCTCATGTTTGTTTGTTGTGATACCCTGTGATGTGCCATTGATTTATGTTAAGTAAAGCATGTTTCCTTTACTTCCTAACTCCTTGTTGAAATATATGTGGGATTTTGTTGGTGACGACAGCAGCTCCCACTTACCCCTTTTTGCTGTTCTACACCGATTAGCATGTACATTCCACTTCCCAATAGCATGTTCAGACCTTCCTCACCAGATGCTAGGCGCCTACAGCTTGTGTTCTCATGCTAAAGTAGTAGTCATGCATGCGCATGGCCCCCCCCCCCCCCCCTTGGTACATTTAGGCTACCATTTTGGTGTGTCAATATGCTCTCTAGTAAGCCATTGTTTGTATGTTATTTGTGGGGGCCTTGTTCGCTAATCCTCTTGCTGTCCCAGCATATGTTTTCCTGTGTTTTATTTTGGTTGCATTCGTAATTAGCTTCCTCGTTTGTGTACACACTCATCAACCTTATCATGCATACTAGGCTGCTCCCCAAAGCCCCCCATGAAGAATTCCCGTTTGGGCTTTCTGTGCCAAAACCGCATACACAGAGCGGTTTGCCCCTGAACCGGACACATAGAACGGTTCGCCCCTGAACTGCACCTGTTCTATGGTTATGCCCCGTAAACCCACCAATCTTGTACATTCTATTAACCCCCAAACCACATAACCAAATCCAATAAGCTGGGTTATCCGACATAACCCCGAATGGGAATTGGGCTTGACCTAAGCCCTCTTTGGTATCCAATGGGCCTTCCAACGGGGCCCACATTAGACTAACATCACATTGACAAAGAAAGATAAAATCAAGTAAAATAAAAGGGACCCACACCTTTGAAGGTCCCATTCAGACGTAATAAAGTGAGCATGTTGGTGTAGGACATAAGGGTGAGTTGAACCAAAGTTGATTCGAACCAGGGAAACACATGGGACCCGTCAATAGACGGGGCGGACCGAGGTATCTACGGATTTCCCCGAACCGTAATCGAGACCTTAACTGGAATCTCAAGCCGTAGACCAAAGTAGATATCCTTAGGGCACCCAGGTGTCTGCCTGCAGCCCATCAGGCAGTGGCGACTCCTTATACCCCCATTCCCTCGCACTTTTCATCGCGTGCTCGCCTCGCGTCTCCCACGACATGTGCATAAGAACCATTAACACAGCTTCTGTAAACCAACTAGGACGTGCTAAGCACCACATCCCGAAAATTTTGCATCACTTTTAACATCCCCCCTTGATGCAAAATCACATACACTAAGAAAAGATCTAAACTTCACAAACTTTGAGTATGGGAATGCTTTGGTGAAGCCCTCTATAATTTGATCATTGGTTGAACAATATTTCAACACAATAACATTTTCTGCAACAACATCTCGTATGAAATTGTGATGGAGTTCGATATGTTCCGTTCTTCCAGGGAACACCGGATTTTTGGTCATCAAGATGGTTGCATTGTTATCACAAAAAATCTCTGTTGCATATGGTTGAGCTTGCTTTAAATCCTCCATAATTTTTTGCATCCAAATCACTTGACAAGCAGCAACCGATGCAGCAATGTATTCGGCTTCAAATGATGACAATGCTGTTGTAGCTTGCTTTTTTGAGCACCATGATACTACACCAGACTCGAGCTAAAAAACATAACCATCGGTGCTTTTCCTATCATCTAGAAAACTAGATAAATCACTGTCAATAAAACCAAACAATTTAAAATTAGGAACTAATTTGTACCAAATCATGTAGTTGCTGGTTGCTTGAATGTAGTGAAGAATACGTTTTGTTGTTCCAAGATGATGCATTGATGGATTATGCATAAATCTTGACATCAAACTAGCGGGAAACATTATATCTGGATGAGTGCGAGACAAATACATAAAGTTACCAACCAGTCTTCTAAACAATTTTCCATCAGCTTTGGCTGTCCCATCAGATAAGCTCAACTTCTCATTTGCATTCATGGGGGTAGAAAATGCCTTGTAATTTTTTATGTGATACTTCTTAAGCAAATCCAATGCATATTTCTCTAGAGAAATAAAAATCCCATTTGTGCGCACATTGATCCGTGGTGCACACGAAATGCTGGTGTGATGTGGGATCACTCCCCTTTCGGGAACATGCCTAGCGCACTCTCCTGAGAAAGTGTAGAAGGATCACACACTTTTAGGATTGGGATATCAGAAAAGGATAAAAGGGGTTTGGGAGTCGCCACTGTTTGAAGGGGTGCAGGCAAATACCTAGATGCCTAAGAGACTATCTACTAAGTGGTCAGCATATTGAGTTTCTGAGAAAGTGCCTGGTTATGGTTCAAAGAAGTTCGTAGACACCTCGGTGTAAAATCCCAGATTTTGGTAACTAGACTAATTGGTTAATAATATGCAGGAGATGAGATTTTGGTTCAACCCGGAGGAGTTCAAGATGAACCGGAGATGATAGGAGAGCTTATATAAGGTGAGCACTTAATTATTGACCAAATATAATTTTAATTTAATAATTATTGTTGCTATGGTTTATGTTAGTAAGAATAAAGTGAGAAATAAATAAAGAGGATAAAAGGGGTTGGTCGAACCCAATGATAGTGGGTTGACCCAAGGGTTTTGTTGGTTTAAGAATTAGATGGGTTGATTGTGTTGGTTTAGTGAAGAGGGCAATTAAGTAAAAGCCATTAAATATTAAACTAAACCTAGTAGTGCATGGAGTGATTTACGTGGAGTTTATAAACTTAGAATAGAAACAACCGTGCGTTTCTTCTTGCTTCCTATTTTTCTTCTCTTAGTTTCCTTGTGATCAAAACCTAAACCCTAAACAACTGTTGGAGCCATCTTAGAGAAGGAAGAAGGAGATTTTCGTGCATAGAGAACCCAGGTAAGAGCCCAATAGATATAAGTTCTGTTCTAGAGATTTTCGTATGTTAAAGAGTCTTAAAAGTGTGATTTTTAACCCAGACGTGATCAAGGTTTGTTGGGATCGTTTGGCAAACTCTGTCGTGATATTTCGTGGCTCTTAGAGAAGATTTAAGTTCCTAAAACCAGGTAAGTAGTCCCTTGATGTTTGCATAAAAATACAATTCGTATTTAGTCAATAGTCGTGGTTAATCGTTGTTTTGATGCGTTGTCTTTGTTATTTATGATGTTTTATTTGTTGGGAATTGTTCTAGCATGTGTATCAAGTATTTTAGAATGATTTTGATGCATTGAATATTGAGTTGTGGAATTTTTATTGAATTTCGCAAAGTTACGGATTTTTCACGTATCGGACCGCCTGAGCAGTCACTCGAGCGCCATATGTATATAGTCGAAACCCGAGAGTAATTTTACCCAGATTGAACTACCGCTAGAATAATCGCTCGAGCGACCTAACCTGAATTAACCTATTCTGTGAGGCCGATCGAGCGCCCTTGGCCGCTCGAGCGACCAGTCTATCAGATTTTGGAAAACTTGACTTTTCAACCTAGTTTTCACTAAGGAAGTGGTTCTATTCAATTTTAACCTATTTAACATAAAGATTGGGGTATTTGGGAAGTGTTTGCATTGGTGGATGTTTAAAATTCAATTTTATAAAGATTTTGGGTAGATGTTTATAAAGAGGCACTTTTACTTGATTCTATTATTCCAAAAGAATTTACTTTTAACCAAGGTTGGTTTTGTGAGTTCATACACCTGTATTTGGGTGATATGAAGGTATTGTGTGCATCGATGGAGTCGATACACATTCGGGACATATTGGCCCGTTGAAACCTGAAGTTTTGGACATATGACTTGGTACATTCTGTTTTGGTTTTGGGTCACTAGTGTGACAAGGTTGGTGCCTGATTTATTGTTTTCCGCATGGGCAGATTTGGTTACAGATATGGTTCTGTATTTTGGTGGGTGTTATTGAGAAGTATGCCATTACCTTGGTTGGTTTTCTCACTGTTGAGTGGGCTTAGCAGTTATATGGATCCATAGAATAGCTAGTAAGTGAAATGTGTATTAGAGGGGTTTGAATTCTGTGTCTGAGGCATTCCATCATCTCAAGGATGGTACCGCTCCTGTATTGGTCGGTCGCTACGTTACCCACTCTTGGATTGGTTGGGCTGTACATGCTAACTCATGGTTGGGTTCTTCCGTTGGTGTTGAATAGTCAGATTGCAGGGCGGCTGGTCCATCGTAATTCGGTTAGGTAGCATACTGGCACATGTCTACTCTCTTTATCTGGTATACTATTTCATGAGTCCCATGAGGTGGACAAATTGTATTTCCTTGTTGTCTTGAACTCTTATTGTGATTATTCAGATTAAGCGTTGCATATTTTATTGTGGTCAATTATTTACATGACTGCTTATTGAGATGTTGTTTCTCACATTATTGTTTTATCTGTTTTGTTTTCAAATATTTCTGGAAAGAACGTTGCCGGGGTAGAGATACCGGGGGATTACTGTGATTATTAGGAAGAAGATTATTTTATTCTTGTGTAGGTCCAGAGGGACATGGAGAAACATTAGATTTATTTTTATTAGGGATTATTTTTAGTATTTTGATTGAGGAGTTTGATGTTATTTAAAGGATCGTTGGTATCTTTATTCCACACCTTTGGTGGATGATATTTATGTTATTAGTTGAACCATTTCTAGACTTTTTAGATGAAATATAAAAGGATTATTTTGGTAGTTTAATTCCGCGCTTTCTGAAAGATGTTTTTATTTCCGCACTTTGATATAATAAATTAAATTGTTTAAGTCTGGAATAGTGTTTTGGGCCTTTTTCCCTAACGAACCAGATTTGGGTTTATGTGTTTAAATAAACCTGGATCCGGGGCGTTACACTCGGTCCGCCCGATCAAAAGATAGGTCCCATGGTCATCCCTAGTTAGACTTGAATTGAGTCAACTCACTTTTATATCTCACCCGTCCTATGCCAACATGCTCATTTGATTAAGTCTTGGTCGAACCACATGTGTGGTGTAGGCCCCTTTACTTTGATTTTATCTTTTTAGCCCAAGTGATTTGAGTCTGATGTTGTAATGCCCCGAATCCGTGTTGTGAATAAAGGTATAACACGTCTCACGGAGTGTTAGGTAAGGATCTTAAAGAATTGTGATCGCTGGATAACAACCTAAACTAAACCATATCAGAGTGCACAATTATATTTTATCTAAGAATTCAGTATTCAACTTAATTAAAATCAAATGGTTCAACCTCGAACTACTTTATTACACTTCCAAAATTTAATTAATTCAAATGTTCAATTCAAAAATAACCTACAGGTCTAAGGAATGTAATAGTAATCTTCCTCCCTATATGTCTCAGTCGGATCTACCCTAGTAGTCGCCTCACCTCGAGTATCTGAAAACAAAACAAAAACAAAAGAGTGAGATACGAATATCTTAGCGAGTAGCATATGCATGCAGAAAATAGTTAACGACAGTTCAAATTATGCATCGATAAATAACCAGTACAATTAAAGCAACCAAGACAATTTCCAAGTTTAAATCCAAAACCCATAATAGTTTCCAATCATATTTCAATAACAATACCGACAACATTTCGAATGGTCAATGTCATAACTATTGTTAAGTTGATAAATTAACATGCCAAGTAGACACTCAACACCTCCATGTACACAGTTCCGGCCTACTCAGGGTTTCGGAACTCTGAAATGACGGCCTACTCAGGGTTTCATCATCCAATGCCGGCCTACTCCCTGGGTTTCGGCATTGACAACTAGGCCTACTCAGGGTTTCTGGCTGCTCTACACCGGTCGTGGCAACACACAAGGCCATGCAATTACAACACAACAATACCATCAAATTACTAAGCTTAAGCATGGATCCAGGACAAGCTAAACCAAAACAGAAAACCATCGTATAAACTCAACTCTGACATCATATTAAATCAACAATACTCATCATCATGCACAACACAACACAGCTCAACATAGGTCACTGCAGACCAGAAACAGTACCTCATGTACTTTCAGTGATTATTCCCATTCCAGAACATAAGACCTTTGGTAATAAAACCCATTTACTCACACCAAGATAAACTTTACAAATACAGTTCAGAACTTTAAATCAAGTAAAACAGATTAAACAATTTCTCAATCAAGAACAAGTGTATAACAAAAGAGAGATCTAAATCATGAACTCCTAGTGTTAGGAATAGTAACATAACCTACCAATAGCCCTTAAAATTTACTTCGGAAACTCCTAAGGATTACCAACAATTCCACTTAATGATCTCAGGGTATTTGAACAGGTAATAGTATTTCTAAAATCCTAAACAAGTCATTGGCTAAGTGATTGAAACCTCCAACTAATCAAACTCTTGCTTAATTTGGTCAAAAACACATTTCGGCTGATTCTTAGGGGTTGCGCTGACCTCTGGCGCTTGGCGCGAGGTCGGCGATAACTCGGTTATACAAATACACGTCGCGTTAACTCAAAATAAACTGGGCGAGAGATAGGCGCGAACTTAGCGGTAAGGAAAATCAATCTCGCGTTTAACTAAAACATTCGGTGAGAGATGAGTGCGAGCTTAGTGAGAACTAAAAACAACCCCTCGCGCTGACTAAACTAGTTGGCGCTAGGTAGGCGCCAACCCGACGGACATCCACTATGAGTTTCGACTCTCTGCTAACCCTAGATCTCCATGACTGACCAAAAATTTGATCTCTGTAACAATTTTCCTAACCTTCTACTATCCCTAAAGGACGTTTAAACAAGTTTCGAAATTATTTTAAACACATCAAAATCTATCTCTAAAAATCCTTCCGAAAACTCACGTTCGAAACTGTATTTTCCAGAAACTTATGCACTACGACTAAACTCAATGATCAAAGCCAAAACCCAGATTAAAACGATGCTACTCACCTCTCGCACGCTCAAATCCTTGCAACAGAAACTACTTGAACAGCGAAGCCCACAATCGATCATCTGTTCGCAAATCCAACAGTCGACCCTCTGAACTTTCTTCGCAAAGACGATCTTTGGAACTTCTATTAACGACAAGGAAGACCCACAAGTCGGCTCCTCTCCCAAAACCCTAGAAACAAACAGCCGTGATCTCCCTCCCTCTCAATGTATGAAAATGAAACCTACGAAGCAACTACCTTAAGTATTTATACTTACCATACATACTTGCTGCTCGACGAGTTTTTGAAATCCTGGGATTTGGTGCATGCTCGTCCACCAAGATTTCCTACATACAAACAGCTCATTAATTATATTTTTCTAATAAAATCATGTAGAAAAATCGGGGTTTTACAGATGTGTGGGCCCCGTTGGAAGGCCCACAGGTTGCCAAGTTAGGCCTAAGGAGACCTAAATCCCATTTAGGGTTGCTACATGGGGTAGTACCCTTTTTGGTTTGAGGTTGGTTTGGTTAGGATATGATTTTAACCACATGCTTTTGTCTCCCTAAGTGGGTCTGCAAAGATCTTGTGGGAAACTTGGGCCTTACAGCTGTATCCTATAATTTGTTTCATTTTCATTAAGTTTGGATGCCAAGGGGTTTGGACTAAGGTTAGGCTTAGGGCCTTTCTGTAAGACCCCGAAAATTTTCAGAAATCTTAATTAAATAAAAATCAATATTTTATTGATGGTTTGTAATGGAATATATAGGTGATCATATTGATGAAGGAGATTAGGAGTTTGATACAAATCCAACCGTTGGATCATGAAATAATGAGGTAAGTATTAAATCAAGGGCTATCTTTTAATTTGATTGGTTAGAAGTATGGAAATTGATGGAGGGGAGATACATGGAATCATAAGGATTAAAATAGGGGTTTATTAAGAGAGTACACGACTAATCATATACCTACGCTTTCATATTCGTAGTCTTTGACGGCTGAAGAAGAAGAGAAGAACCGAGAGAGAGGAGGAGGAGATTGTGGAGGCTTGTTGTTCTTGAAGAGTTCTGCATCCCAGGAAGAGTTTGTGTTGTTAAAGAGGGAGAAATCAGAACCTAAGCTAAGAAGAAAGAGGAGGAAGAATGAGACTTTGAACGAACAGAGGTAGGTAGCACACCCATTTAGTTGATATTGTGTTTTACTGAGGTTTGATCATTTTACATATTTTGGAAGTGTTGAATATATGTTTATGAATACTTTAGAGTTGATTTCTATGTATAGAACGTAGTATATTGTGTAAAAACCTGTTTCAGAAGTTCGATTTAGCCGCTATTGTTCGAGCGCTCGACACGATCGACTGAGCGATCTTGTCTAGCGGCTCGCCTGTAATTTTAGTCAAAATAGTCGCCCAACCGATCGCCTAAGCGACCAGAGTTGAGTGATAGTTCAAAAACTTGATTTTACTTAGGACGCTTATTAGATCGCCTAAGCGGCCAGGGTCGAGCGACAGTTCAAAAACTTGATTTTACTTAGGACGCCTATTAGATCGCCTAAGTGCCTACGTTGAGCGGCCATGTGATTTTTTGATTTATTCAACGTGTGGACGCACAACCAGATCGCCTAAGCGACTGGATTGAGCGACCAACTTAGAATTCTGATTTTTCTGAATTTTGAAGAGAAATTTGAATACAAAATGATTTTAAATGATATTAAATATCCAAACCAATAGATATTAAGTGTTTATAATTGTTTTCAATGATCTTTTGTATTAAAAACAATTTGATGAGTGATTTAGGTTTGTTTGCAAAAAGGTTGTCTTATTTTAGAAATAAAAGGATTTTTGGGCTATTTCACAATCTGATTTGAGTGAATTGAAAAATTCTTACTCAGTATAATATATTTTAAAGTATCTTGATTTCTGAACTTTATTAGAAGAACTTCATACCAGAACTATTTTGCAGAGTTATCTTTGGAAAGATTATAAGCTTCAGAAAACCCTATATGCCACTAGGCACTATTACTAAACTACATTGGTTTGAGTGAGTTGCTATTGTTGGTATCTTGTAACGCCCCAGATCCGAGTTACGTAGTTAAAACATAACACGACTCCAGAGGTTAGCATGTAACACAGGACCGCAATATCAGAGTTAAGGAAAACATGAATATAATAATACTTATAAAACAGAGTGTGCTAAAATAATCCCAAATGAATAAACTCACATGCCAAGTAACTACCTGCAAGCATCGCTCTCCAAGAGTATCTGAAAACAAAACGAAAACAACGGAATGAGATACGAATATCTTAGCTAGTAACATATGCATGCAGAAATAGTTAACAACAGTTATAAATATGCACTGATAAATAGCAAGCACGATTAAAGCAACCAAGACGATTTCCAAATTGAAATCCAAAACCAATAATAGTTTGCAATCAATTCAATAACAATACCGATAACACATCGAATGGTCAATGTCATGACTATTGTTTAAATTGGTTAATTAACATGCCAAGGAGACATCCACACCTCTATGTACACAGTTCCGGCTTACTCAGGGTTTCGGAACTCTGAAATGACGGCCTACTTAGGGTTTAGTCATCCAATGCCGGTCTACTCCCCGGGTTTCGGCATTGACAACCAGGCCTACTCAGGGTTTCTGGTTGCTCTACACCGGTCGTGGCAACACACAAGGCCATGGAATTACACCAACAAACAATACCATCACATTACTAAGCTTAAGCATGGATCCAAGGGAAGCTAAACCAAAACCAAAATAAACAATTTCATAAAACTCAGCATTTGCAAAACGATAAACCAACGCTGATCACCATCATGCATACTGTAAAATCCCGAATTTTTAATAATATTAAAAATTTGATTTTAGGGAGTATTAATTGTTTTAATTGATGGGAAAGTCTAGAAAAAGAGATTAAGTGGTCGAACCGGAGTTCTCGGGTGAATCCGGGTAGAAATTCTAATTATAAAAATAAGAAGCAATAATTATATTTTAATATATTGGTTTAGGGTGGAGTGCCACAAGGACAATTTGGGAATCTTTGAAAAAAAAATAGGGGATTATGTAAATTCGGTTAAGTGAGGTTATATTATAATTTCAATGGTCAAGAAATATTAGTTAGGAATTTTATTAGAAATTATTTAGTGGTGATGTTATATATAGATGAGTGGCAAATTAGTGAATCAAGTCTAATAGAATGTTAGTGTAGGGAATTTGGTGGAGATCACAATATGGGATCATGAAGAGGGAGCTGAAAAGTTGAACACATGAGAAGTTGTCCAAGGAGAGAGAGAGTTAGAATTCCAAGGGGTGCTTGGAAAGTTCAAGGAGTGCTTGGGAAGTGCTGGAGAAGTTGGTTCTTGAACTTCCAAATTGTTGTTGGAAAAGGGGCTTTTGAAGTTCCCTTTTGTTGCTGGAGAAAACTGGAGTAGCAGAGATTGGGGGTGAGTCAAAACAGATCTGAAGAATTAAGGTTTTGTGAAGGGAGCTTAGTTCATGAAGGGAGGGCGTCTGATGTGGTTACTTATATTCTTGTCCAATTTTCAGTCCAGATCAGGTAAGCTAATCTCAGTGTTTGATTTAGGTTAGTCTGAGTTATTTTCCAACAAAGCTTTAGTAGAGAATTGGACGAGTGGATCAGATCTGAATTTTGAAAATTTTATGCAAAATTTCAGCAGCTGTTGGGAAGCTTTGGGCGTGGAGAATACCTGATCCTCATTGCTGATTTGGGTGAAGTTGAATTCCAGCAATATAAGGCAAGTAGCATCCTTTTAAACATCATGTTTTCATGTGGATTTGACGAATTTCTAAATGGATGAATCTGAAACAAATAAAAATCTGTTTTATGTTCATGAATGGGCATTTAATCTATGATGCAGAGTTAACTTGTTTAAATTATATTCGAATCAGTGTAATTGTGTTATATTGATGATTTATATGGTGTTAGAAGTAGTTTAGAAGAATGAAAATGGTTCAGTCCTTGAAAGGTTGCAAGTAGCACTTACTAAATATTCAGATTTACTGTTACAGTGCAGAATTTGGAAGGTGTTGGTGTTCAAGGGTTAAAGGAGAAGGTGTTCATGCATATGTGATGGGTAATTGTAGGTTTTGAAACAGATAAGGGGCTAATTTCGTGGGGGTCCTATCCTGGAATTGCATGGTGTAGGAAAGAAAACTCAGAAATGTAAAAGAGTTAGAATCTTTCATTATCAAATTTTCTGAAGCATTTTTGGGATTAATCGATTTATTACATTTACTTAGAGGACGAATTTGGAGCTGTGTTCTCATGAAAGTTGTTTGTTTTTGAGTCTATGTTAGCCTAAAAATATAAAAGAAATAATATTTCTCTGTTTACTAATTTTGAACTTAATTTTTATGGGTGCTTGGCTGCACTGTTTTTCTTAAAGAGTAAGTTCAAAGTAACACTATTTTTCAACTGTAAAGCATTTGCAAAACCTGTTATAGCATAATGTATTTCAATCAATTTGGAATCTAAAGAGTCAAGTTTGGTGTCATTTGAGTGAGAAATGACCAAGATATGGGGTTTTGAAGATATGTTGTATTTATGGGGCAAAAAGGTATCTATATAATGTTAGATTTGGGAAAGATACTTTAGCACTTATTTTATTTATTTTATTGGTCTCCTTAACTTTATACTATCCACATTGTTATAGAGAAATTTTATTTTGTTAGTGAGATATTAACTTTTATTATTTGAAAATAAACTCATACTATTAGTGGGAAAATCTTAGAGGATAATTGATGTAAGGTTGTTAGACTTGCTATATGATTTACTAGGAATTTGTTAAGCTTCGTAGGCTGATTTATGTTGATCAGATGAATAGATTTCAAGTAAATTTGGCTGCTAGAAATATTCAGATTTAACTTAGTTTTGTTTTTGGAAATTTCACTGTTTAATGATTCTAGTGATTATTTGAAACCGAATTTGATATGATTAACTATAAAATGACTTCCTATACTTGGAACAATATTTTGATTTGGCTTGAGTTTGATTATTTAGTGATTGAACAGTTTTTGAATAAAAATTGGATTTCAAGTTTGAAGTGATATTGCATTTTGACTTGTATTGGGGATTTACTTGAGAAATATTTTGGAAACTCCATGAGGGAGTAAGTTGGTCCTGAGTGGCTGTAGACACCCCAAAATTGCACGATTTTTGATAAATCTTGAAGGAGAGGAATATATTATTGGAATTTTCAATTCTTTGCATTGGGTTTGAGAAGGAAAAAAAATGTGTGCTACAAAATTTGCTATTTTCACAAAAAACCCTATTTTGGCTTAAAATCCACTTCACAGCCACGAGAGCTCAGTGGAATTTGGGACAACTTGGGAGAAATGTGCTGGTCAAAAGGAAAATATTCACTCAATTTTTAACTTGGTTTGATAAAAAATCAGTTTTCAAAAATCTTATTTTGGGTTTAAAATCTAGTTCATAGCCACGAGAGCTAGTGGAATTTAAGACCTCTTGGAGAGATACCCACTTAAAGTTAGGGCTTTTTGGCAAATCTTCACCCAAAAATTATTTTACAAAATTGAATTGAACCAAGCAAATCATGGTTAAGGGAGTGCAATTTGGGGTTGTCTAATCTTTGCAGCTCATTGCTTCGCAACTCCCGCAAAGAGGGGCAGTTGTAGACACCCCAAATTGCACAATAAAGATGATAAATAATTGGCAAAAATCATTATTTCCTTTGAAACCAGCACAAAATTTGAGAAAATAGGCATTTTTCCTTGTATCCGACAACTCAGGTTGGATACAAGCATACTTCTTCATATCCGACAACTTATGTCGGATATAAGCGGCTCTTAATGTATCCGACATCATATGTCGGATACATATTGGCACTTGTGTATCCGACCTGATATGTCGGATACATGATTTTTGCTCAAAATTAGGGTTTTCCGAGAGTTTTCACTTTTTACCATTATATCCTTCATTAAATGAGTGGAAATCTCGGAAATAGCCTTAGGGTTAAGGTTGGTGGGCTCTAGACATTATGTTGCGTCTACCATCCCACCAACTCTAACCCTAGCCTTTGCCTATAAATAGGAGGCTCCTCCTTAAGCAAATGGCCATTAACTCTTGCCAAGAACTTTTGCCAAGAAGTTGGAGATCAAAGAGCTCCGAGTGAAGAGGGGAACCGTTGCAATCTTGCTTCCAGAAGCCCAGGTAAGCCTTAAACCTCTCTTTATTTTTCTGTTTTTACATTCTAGATCTAGATCTCTTCTTCTACCTTTTTGTAGAATAAGGCCTCTTCTATGTGTGTGAAAACCCTTCCTCTACTCAAAGTACCTCGAGACTCCCCCTAGCCGTAAAACGTGAAGGCGAGATCTAGGGGAAACGAGACTGGTGGTTGATCCTAGTGCTAGAACTTTGATTGGAATAAGCCTTTTGATTCTATGAAAACCGTTTCATATTCAAAGTACCCCAAGATTATCTTGAAGAACCGTGTTTAACGGGGAGAGAGAACTAAGGGAAACGATAATGGAACGGAACCCTAGGTTGTTTTAGAACCCCATTTGATTGATTTAAATGCATGCTATATGTTATTATATTGTTAAAGAATGGATTTTTACACTTACACACATAGCACTTGTTTTGTCGGATTCGGCTTGTATTTTGGATTTATTGGCGTCATTGTGGTAGATCTAAAATAAATAGCCCCAAGCAATTCTGGAATGTTCGTTATCGATTTCAATCAAGTTTATTTCAAATCTTGAAGGCCTCTAGGTCTAACCTCTCGATTTTGGGCACTTTTGCTCAATTTTGGGGTTTTTGGCATATCCTTTCCAATCGGAGAGGATGGTGAGCCGAACTTGTGCCCAATTTCTTTCTAGAGGTTCTTCAATATCTTTTCAAAATGGTTTTGATTTATCTTGCACGGATTCCACACACTTTATCACTGTTTGAGTTGATTTTCTTCAAAAAAAAGGCTTAACTTGACAGCAACTGTACCCCAACTTAGGACAATCGTAACTTCATCGTCCGGATGAATTTTGGAGTGATTCTAGAGCTATGGGAAAGGTGAGGCTGTCTAGTTTATGCCTGTAAAATTTCATTAATTTCTATTAAGCGGATTTTTGACATCTCTCTGTCGAAGTTGATAGGTCAGTTCAGGTTTGAATACAGAACTTGTCACTTCGACTGAGCGCCATGTGTTCGTTTTAAGTCCGATTCGAATGATTTTTATTTCTGAGTTTTCCTTTGGAAGTCTAGTTTCAAATCCAGTTGATTTCATAATTTTTTGACTCCATTTGTGTTGTTGGTAACAGATTTACTCAGAGCTGTTCAACAACACTTTTCTAGGTAAATGTGTGATCTTCGGGGCCTGTTCGGGAGACCACCCAAGACACATCCGAATGAATTTTTGTATGAGGCTAGTTTCATCTGAAAGATGGCTATACATACTTCATTCCCACCAAATTTCATGAATTTATATGGAGCCGATTTTTCTAGATAATTTTCCAAACTTGCCCATTTGCCACTTTTTACTACCTCCAACAACACTTTTAAAAGAAATACAACTCCTAGGATTTCAACCAGATTTAATTGGAATTTTGCATGAGTCTCTCATTTACCATAATCTTTCAAATGGATTTGGTTTGGCTCCATTTAAATTGGATTTAAATGATTTCAAGACAAATGGCGTTATCTTTTACCGAATCTTCCGGATTTGACTCAACTTGGTTTTGTGCAACTTTTGCTTTGATTTCCATCTATTGGTGATATTCCAGAAGTGATATTGACATAAAAGAGGATCTGAAATTCATTTGGATTTTCATGTGAAGATATCATACATTTGTTTTATCCTTTTTCAAGGTTTTTGATGAGTTTAGCAAGCTTTCTCATTTTTTAGCATGAACAACACTTGGAAACCACCTTGTGTGGGTGAATGAGGGTGCCAAACACCTTCCCACATTCATAATCTAATCCCCTTACCCATCTCTGGATTTGATTTTCAAGTAGAGTTATTTTTACTCTAGAATTTGCGTTTTAGCTCTTTTTGATTATTTTTGAATCTTTTGGTGTCCATTCACACCCGAAGATCTGAATGGTGGCGACTCTCTCATTTTATGTTGAGCCCGTGTGATGACGGAGGGGGAATCATCCTGGTGATTTTTCCACGTCTCACAGTGGCCACGATTACGTTTGCTCGCATTTGGTTGTTTGTTGGTTTGCATGTCGGATTATTTCTTGGTTTGATTCGAAGTCATTGCTTTATTGGTTGGTTTAGTTATTTAAGCTATTTAGGGCATAGCACGTTATGGATCCATAATTTAGCTAGTAAGTGAAGTCTGTCTAATTTGTTTGGTTAAAGTCTAGCTTCCTTCATGCGTTTCCTTTATATGGAAAGGCCTTCCATGAGGGAAGTGCTGCAAATCAAATTACCTGGTGCATTTCCTCCATATAAAGAGGCCTTCTATGAGGGAAGTGCTGTAGCAGCTCCGTTTCCACCCCATGAGGGGGTGAGGTCTAATTATTGGCAGCAGATTTGACAGTGTGATAGTGGTTCTCAGACTGGATGGTTATCCATTTCCACCCTTGGAGAGGGTGAGGTCTTGTGTTTCTACTGAGAGACGACGATATTGGAATTAGAATTTCGCGGAGGAATAAGTTTTTGCAGATATATCAGATTTGACAGTGGCATCAGGTTTGGTAGAGGATTTCGGACTAAAACTGTTTGGAGCTAGAACTTAACCTTACAAAGTGGTCCAATTTCATGAGTCCCACCTTACTTTGTGGTTTGATAATGTTTTGCCGAATTAGTTGGATTAATCGATTTATCCGTGGTTAATCGTTAAGTATGTTTTAATCGTGCATGTTTTAGAAATTAAATTAAATATATATTTGAGCATGCATGTGCTACTTGCTGAGATAGTCGTATCTCATTCCTTTTGTTTCGTTTTGTTTTCAGATTTCAGAGAGGACGATACAGGCGGGTATATGCTTGTTTCAGGTGAAATGGGGATTTTTAGTTAACTCTGATTATATTATTGTTTATTTCATGTTATCCTTCACTCTGATATAGCGATCATGTGTATATAAGAAACCCTTTGGGAACGAGTTATGGTTTTTCTACATAACCCGGTTCCGGGGTGTTACACATACCCCAATACAACTCATCACAAGTCACTCCAGGCCAGAACAATACTCATGACATCTCAGTAATATTTCAACCAAAATACATTGGTAGTAAAACCATTTTACTCACACCAAGAAAACTCTATAAAATACAATTCAACACTTTAAAATCAAGTAAACCCAGTTTAAACAATTTCACAATCGGAAAACAATGTAGAACATAAGAAAAACTAATCCATTAACTCGTAGTGTCAGGAATAGCAAAATCACCTACTAACAGTCCCTCCATTATCACCTAGGAACTCATAAAATTATCAATAAATTTGACTAAAGGATCTTCGGATGTTTTTGAGTAGATAAGATACTTCTATTATCCTAATTTAGTCTTTGGTTAAGAGGTTGAAGCCTCACAGTATCAAAATTTGGCTTGGATTGGTCAGATGCACCTTTCTGAGGAATTTAGTGGGTGCGCTAACCGCAGACACTTGGGGCAAGGTCGGCACCTACTCGGCGGAACCAAAACACAACTCACGTTGAGCTGCCGCTGAAAGCAAGGAGGTTGGCAGTAGCTCGGCGGATCCAACCTACGTTTTACAACTCTCTGTTAACTCCAAAACTCCATGACTGACCAAATTTTACACCTATGTAACAATTTTCCTATGCTTCTACCATCCCCAAAAGACGTTTAAACATGATTCGAAATTAATCTAACATACTTCATATCACCAATCTAAATCTCATTGAAAAATCCATGTTTTGAAACTAACACTCTTCCACAACATGCAGTTCGGCTAATCCAGAAATCAAAACCCAAAACACAGATTAAAACGATGCTACTCACTTGTTTTATTGAGAATTTCTTCTAGCTTCTAATCTTTCTAGTAGTTGCCACCGAAAAGAAAACTTATCGTCCAATGCCCTCTGGTCCATAACAGCATCCAGACCTAACTTAGATCTGAGCTCGGCCCCACATAACACCCTTGGGATATATCTCCTTCCTCTCGCCCTCCAATTATCAAAGCTCGGCCTCTGGTTTCTTTTCTTCCAATCCGAAATTTTAACCTAGCATTCTATTTATAGCCTTCGCCGAACTCCACTCTTAACCTAATTTATTTATTGTCGTCTTGACTTAATCTTCGAAATCTCATATTTACCCTCCCCTAAGGTTAAGGATAATATTATTTATTCGGTTTAAAATTTTTAATCACTATTAATTACCATTTAGTATTCACCCACTTAAGTTTAAATAAAAATTCAAATTCCCCTTTGTTATTCGATAGCCCGAAATCTCCATTCACAAGTATTTAATTAAGTCTACCAGTAAATCTGTTAATTAAATTCTTACTAAATCTGGGGTTTTACATATCTAGTGGGCATAGTTGAATATAGATCCATAAGGTTAAGCTAGAGTGTGAAGAGGTTTTTCTTTGGTCGGATACTCCTAGTTTGTGCTCACGCTTCCTTTTCAAGTTAGTTTGAATTGGGGGGGTCTTCATGTCAATAGGATCTTATTTCAGATGCCAGTTGCTAGTGAGTACCCTGTATGTGCAGATTAGCGGCCATCCTCATGTTCAGATTCAGGGGCTGCATGCTTGGGTGGTATGTGCCGAACTCTGTGAGTTTCGTGTGCAATAAGTTGATGTCTAGGTCTCATGTTTCAGTTTTCATACAGTTTTAAGGATTTTACTAGCTTCGCTCATAAGTCGCATTGTGGCATAGTGAATAGAGAGTTTCTTGTTAAAGGCCTGCTTGTCTTCATGAGTCCTACAAAGACATATGATGGTTTGGTTTTGGTTTTGCTTATTACACTTTTGTGTTGAAAATCATGTTGATGGGAAAGATTATATCTGTTGAAATGTTTTTATTTGATTACTGTTTTATTTTCTGAGATTGTGTCATGTTTTCTCATATATTTTATCGAACATGAAAGCATGACTATTTTTATGTATAAACTGTTTATTCATGCATAGTGTTACCTACTGGGATATTCGTATTTCATCCGTGTTTTGTTTTGTTTTGTTTTTCAGTTGATACAACGTGAGGGAGACTTGCGGTTTGGTTCTCAGGGCGAGTTTGGGTTTCTTTTAATCAAATCATATAAAGGAAAATGAGGAGAAAGGAGGGCTCTCACGTTTGGAGAATATAGAGAGAGAAGGTGCTGCAGAAATTTCTAACCAACGTTCATAAAAGTGAGATCTAAGGAGATTCAACTGTTGGATTGACCTCAAATTTAGGGGTTTTGTTGTAACACCCCAAATCCAAGTGTTGTTGTTTTTTTTTTTTTTTAAAACGGATCAGGACATTACTTGAATGATAACAAGACAATGAAGTACATAGCATAAAAAGGTTGAAGATAAATTTACGCTAAGGAACTTTTTAATTCATTAACAAACTTACAATAGTTACAAGTGGGAACATCAACTAAGAACTAATTTACAATATCAGCTTATATTTGGGTCCTAACTAAATACTACCCCTTTCACATTCACCCCAAGGTTGTCGAACTCTCCAAGAATACCTGAAAAATGGGGAAAACTGGAGTGAGATATAAATCTCAACAAATAGCAATATGCATGCTATAAAACAATCAATAATTTTATAAAACAAGTAATGAGGTATGCGATTAAACCAGATAAATGATAATAATAATAATAATAATAATAATAATAATAATAATAATAATAATAATAATACATGAATCATAACAATCAGCACACCACACCTATGACATTATAGGACTAATAGAATTGTAAACAGAGTTAACTACAGACATATGCCAATATGCTATCTAATTGATTTACAGGTGGACCCGCCACTACTGGTCAGGTTATATTCCACACCCAACGGAAGAACTCAACTTATATTGGAGTGAGTTAGCATGTACGGCCCAACCGATACTGGAGTGGGTAACGTAGCAACCGACCAATACAGGAGCGGTACCATCCTCGAGATGATGGAATGCCTATGACACAGAATAAGAACTTTAGAAAACATTTCCATTTACTAGCTACTCTATGGATCCATTAAGAGCTAAGCCTGGTAGACACAACTTCACAATCAAAAACCTTTAATAACTTAATAATGCATCAATCAATACCATAAATCTTCAATAAACAACTCATCTGAATCTCAAATATCTCATCTCGAGTACAAAGGGCATCCATGAGTACACAGAGGTATCAACATCCTAAATACATGGGGCATCCTCGAGTACACGGAGGTAAAACAATAATTCTGCCAATTTATCAATAAAACTATATGCAAGTATTTAGAAATATAATATTGAATGTAAGAAATTGCTCAAATCTGGAAATAAATAGAAAACACAATCCAAATCTTGAAAACATGTCATCTTTACCAAAATATGCCCAATTCTTTGATTAAATGCCTAAACAGTAATTTATTAATGTAAATACTCTTAATTTACTCATATTTAAGTGTTAGATGACTTATTAAATCAATATACTAGGTCTTGCTTAATTTCATCTCATAGTTGGTTGTTATTCTCAATAATTTACTCAATGATGTTCAAATTTCTTCTTTTAAGAACCTAAGGTATTAAAACTTATTAATATTGATATTTGATCCTTTCAGAGGATAACTTAGGTCTGTAGTGAAGTTTAGGAATAATTAATGTTACTCAAAATCAGATCTAAATAGGTTAAGTCCACATGTTCCTCAAAATACCTCTATAAAATCAATCTTTACATTCATCATTCAAATTACTATTCTTTTATCTAAATTTCATTCCGTCACTTCCTTCATCTCAAATTATCCTAATTACAGGTGTTACAACTTTAGAATTCCAAGAAAAATCATTAAAAATAGATCTGGGCTCGAATTACAAAATCTGGAAAATTCTGACAGTGGTTGGTCGACATTGTGCTCGAGCGGCCTGTTGGGCGTCCATTACTGGGTGAAATTTTGCTTAGCCACTCGGGACTACACTTGAGCGTCCTCCCAGGTGTCGAGTTCAAGGTTCTGTTATAAAATTACATAGGCGAGGCGCTTGCAATTGTGCTCGAGCGCCGACGAGCGCTAGGCTAATTTCAGTGTATTTTCTGGGCTTTTTTTATTTTCCGAATTATAAAAGATTTTGTATAATTTTAATTATTTTTAATCATCTTAAATCTATTCTAAATCACTTCTAAAACAACCCTAATCATTTCCCCTCAATCATATTTTAATATAGAATTTCCTACGTAAATTAAATCCCTTATGATCAACACTTTTCTTGATTTCTCTAAAAGTATATAAAAACAAAATCATCTTAGAAAATTCTCAACTCTTCAAACCAAGATTTGAATTAAAACAAACCAAGATAAAACATCTAAATCATACAGAAGTCATGCAATTCCTCCAGTTTTCAAAGTGTTTGCTACTTGCCTTAATATATGAAGTTATTCTCCCAAGAAACCCGAATGTCGACCGATTTTCTGAGCTTAATCGTACCACTTTAGACTTCTCCAAATCAAATCTCCACCGTTCAGATGGAGGTCCTACGAGTAAAAAACATAACCTCCAAATTTGCGGCCAATCCAACGGCCGGATCTTTCTAGATCTCAATTTGAACATGACTGGTCGGATTTCTACAGCAGTCCTTCATAAAAGACCTTTTTCTTCTCTCGATATCTCTTTCTATTTTTCTCCAGCCCTATGCACGAATTTCCTCACTTCTTTTCTCCTCTTGATTCAATTAATGGAAACCCTAAAACTTCCCTAATGCCTTCCTTTTATAGGCCCACTTAATTAGAAGTCCTAATAGGTTTAGGAGACCTTCTAACTAGGATTCCCAATTCTAATTGGAAACCTTCCTATCTTACCCCTCATTCTAATTCCACTTTCTCTGAAATCTAATTTATAAGGAACTTCTAATTTACTTGATTTTGTGTTAATTTAATTCCTTATTTTAAAATATTACTAAAACACCCCAATGCTCCTCTTATCCTCAAATTTAAGGCATCTATTAAATCATAATTACCAATAAGCCCTTTTTCCTTCTTTTAAGCCATAAATTTTCTATTTAAATTCAAACTTAACCCAAATTAAGTCTAATTAAATATTTCCAATTCTATTAATTACTTTATTAATTGGCCTATTATGAAAAGCCTAAAATACCCTTTTCTTTACAATTCCATATCTAACCTTTGGATCTTTTCCAAAATTCTCATCTTTATTCCTCATATAATTTTTAACCATGAAATGCACTTAGATTAGTACCTATCTCCCCCAAACATCCATATTTAATTTATTCTACCTATTAATCAATCCTTTACTTTATATTACTATTAATTACTCTTTAACTCTTCCTAAAGTCAAATCCATAATTATTCTTCCAATTAATTGAACTTACTATTTAAATTCCTAATTACTCAAAATTACTATTATTTATTTATTTAATTACAAATATATCTTTGGATTATAATGTTAATCCTCCAATACCTAAATTAAATCTTTAGTTATCAATATGTTTAGGCTTATTGAATTTATTCTTTAATACTTAGATTTATTTTATTATATTATTATTATATTAAAAAATTCAAGATTTTACATTTGTTCATGACTGGTGGAGCTTAAATCTGAACACTAGAGATGGTGTTCTGAGGTTTCTAGAGCGGTGTGATAATAGCAGAATCTCAGCGGTAACTTGAAGAGAAGGATTTTGCGTTTTGAGGCAAGTAATAACACTCCGTTTTGTTTTATCGTTGCATGATTTTAGGTTTAATCATTTGAGTTTGATCTGGAATTAATATATGATGATTTGAGATACCAAACCATGTATTTTATATAGTAGATTTCGTGGATTTGAATGATCTTAGATGGGTTTATGAAATTTGTTAAGTATGTTTTCTATTGTTGAATTTCTAAGATTTTGATTTAGATTTGTAGTAAATCTGTGCTTTGATTTGTTTAGAATGATTTAATATGATTTATAAATGATATTAGATGTGTTAGAAGTGGTTTGAATTGTTGGAATTATGATTTAAATGATTAAAAGAAAAAAATTATAGAAATCGGATTTTCAGGTTTTGCCACAATTGGGTGAGCATGTGACAGGTCGCTCGAGCGACCTTGTTAAGCGTTTCACTTGCATTACTTATATTATCGACCGCTCAACATGATTGCTTGAGCACTCTATTGAGTGTTTGTTTTGTTCCGTATTGTTCTGTTTTATTTCAAAGGTCGCTAGGTAGGACCGCTTGAGCGCCCAACCCAAATTTTCTAATTTTGGGAAAATACCTAGATTTTTATTATAAATTGATTTTTAGACAAATAAAACATATGTACAAATAAGATTTAGGTGTTTATGAGTTGTTTTCAGTGGTCGATTAATTTTATAAAAATTATACAAAGTTTTGGGTATGTTCTACTAAAATATGTCTTGTTTTGACTTGAAAGAGAGTTTTGGTTCTAGAATTTGTTTAAATCAATTTGGTTGATTTCTACACCTGTAAAACATTGTTTTAGATGTGATTCAAGTTCCAAAATGGATCAAAATACTTTTATAACGGATTTGAGTACATTAAGCCTATGTTTTGAAATACAATAAGTATTGGCAAGAGGTTTTGGATTATCGATTAAATATGAAAAAACTACTTTATATACGAAATTGGATTGTAGATTTATGCTCTTCCATGTATCATGGAATGATTTATATGCCATGGATGGCAATGTGGATTATTTGTACAATGGCTTAGTGGCCAAATTTTTGATTACCTGCTTGGTGGCAGAGATGTGTTACCTCTTATGGGGAAGATGTAGTCCATATTGGATTGCATACTGCAAGGGAGAGACATCTTTTGGGGGCGATGTAATCATAAAGTGATTGCATCCCACAGGGGAGATGTGTGTGTTACCTCTTATGGGGGAGATGTAGTCCATATTGGATTGCATCTTGCAGGGAAGAGACCTCTTATGGGGGATGTGCGCACCTAAATCTGGCCTAGATCGCACACCGGGCGCACTTTCATTGCGTGCCTCGGGACATTCGGAGTCGCCACTGCCTGAGAGGTGCAGGCAGACACGGTGATTGCCCTATCCGGGTCTAAGTCTGGTCTACGGCTTTTCAGAGTTCTAGCTAAGTCCTCGGTTACGTCCGGGGAAGTCCTAAGACACCCCGGCCCGCCCTGTCGGTTTGACAGGTCCCTCGGGTCTCCCTGGTTTTTGAGTCAGTTTCACCCTTCCTAGACTAGCATGCTGCCTTGTTGGGTCTGGCGGGGCCCTCTGTAGGTGTGGGTCCCTTTTATTTTGATTTTATCTTTTTTATTTATTTAAGTAAAGTGGGTCGGACCCGGGTCCCGTTGGAAGACCCGTGGGCTGCCATGGTTGGGCCTTGGGCCCGGTTGGGTTATTGGGTAACCCATTTGATTATTTTATTAAATCTTATTTATTTACAATTTTATTTGGGCTTAGTGGGCTTGGAATGGGCCCATAAGCCTGAGTCAAGTGGCCTTGGGCCCGTTTTATTGAAAACGGGCCTGGTTCGGGTCAGTCTAGTGTGGGTCCCACAAGTGGGCTCAGGATGATCTTGGTGGGCCCATTTAGGCCTACAGTCCAAAAGTGGACTCAAAACAGCCCAAGATATCTTAAGGGTCGATTTAGCTTGGGATCAACTTGGTTGGCTCCTTAGGGACTCTAGCGACCTCCACTGGGCTTTCATCCACTTCCGCAGCAATGCATTTGCTTCACTTGGTCTTAAAATTCTTCTTTTTCTCTCTTTTGCACTCTTTAAAGAAGTGAGCTCATCTTTTAATCACCTGTGGCCAACACCAAGAAGGGAAAGAAAGAGGAGGGCATGGGGTACAACAGATTCTTAAGAAGGACATATCCTTCTATAAATAAACAAAATGAATTCATTAAAATGGCTTGAAGTTAACTTAAATGTCCTTTTTGGCTTGTAGATGTTCTCCTCCCTTCTTAGGTAGTTAATTACCTTTAAGTATATTTCTCGGGATGTACAACAGGCAAGGAAGAGGTTAGAACAAGTATGGGAAGAGCTGAATGTAGAAAACAAACTTAGATGGATACCAAAATCAGCCAATATTTACTCATATTGAATGAAAAATTGTAAATAATACTTACCTAGCTTTAGATGTGTTGAAGTTCTCCAAGAATTTCAGCAGCGCTTCCGCTCCTCCTTTGATTTTCCGAATTGGGTTTGAAAAGGGGTTCTTTTATTCTTAGATTGGAAGGAGATTGAAGGTGAGGAGAAGGGGCATGGTCTTGTGATTTTTCAGAGAGATTTTGGCAGCGCTTCCGCGCTCCCGTTCATTCTCCGAAATGGGGTTGAAAGGGGTTCTCCTAGAATTTTGGCAGCGCTTCCGCGTCTCTGCCGATTTTCTAAATTGGTTTTGGCAGGGGTTCGATGGGTTATCTAAGCTTACAAGGTGGAAAAACAGAGTTTGGGCATGGTTTGGAGGTAGCCTAAGGGTATTTTGGGGTTTGGGTATTGAGGGAGATGTAAATTGGGCAGAGCTTGGATGTGGGAAAAGACCAAGAAGAAGAGGAGAGGAGCTGTAGGAGAGAGCAAGAGGGGGAGAAGGAAAGGAGATTTCTTCATGATTTGGAATGGGGGGTGGCCCCCCTTTTATAGTTGAAAAAATGACCTTTTTTGGAATTTTAATCACCTTTTGTGACTGAATTTTTATTTCATATTTCATGTAACTAAAACATAAATATTTTCATTCTTATCCATCCAAGTCATTAAGCTTATCCATAGTATTGACATGTGGTTGATATTTTTTTGTTTATTTTTATTTATCTTAATTTTTAGATTCTTTAAGATTTATTATTATTTTATTCTTAAGATTTTTTGGTTAGAAGACACATGTGTTTTCTATTTTCTATTTTATTTTTGATTTAATTTAACTGTTAGATATTTACAAAATATTATTATTTTATTCTTAGATTTTTATTTTTTTGTCCTTTCTTTAACCTTGCCACATGTGCAGATTTTCCGAAATTTTTGACTGCTCATAACTTTCTCATTTGATATCCGATTTCAGCAACTTAGTGTCGTTGGAATCTGCTCGGAACCAGCTATCTATTGAGATCAAGTTTGGCAGTAAATTCAGGCTTTTTAGCAGAAGTGCAAATTCGCGTCCTGGAGCCAGTTTTGCTCATATCTCCTTATCCGGGACTCCGATTCCAGCAAACTCAGTTGCGTTGGAGTCGTGTCGATGTGCTCTTTCTGTGGATGTCCAATTGAGCAGCTAATTTGGAGTTTTGCAGAAAGCCGATTTCTGCTATTTCCAGATTTGACCAGCCCATAACTTCTTTATTCGGATTCCGATTTGAGCAAACTCAGTGGCGTTAGAACCGTATCGGAATCCTCTTTCCAATGGTATGAAGTTTGGTAGTCAATTTGCACCTGATCAAAAAGTCAAAATTTTGACCCTTTCAGGTTTGACTTTTAATTTTCTTCATTTCAGGGGTGCAAAAATCAGGTGTCTACAGGGGAGATGTAATCATGATGTGATTGCATCCCACAGGGAGATGTGTGTGTTACCTCCTGTAGGAGAGACATGTTACCTCATGTGGGGAAGATGTAGTCCATATTGGATTGCATCCTGCAGGTGAGAGACCTCCTGTGGAGGAGATGTAATCATGATGTGATTGCATCCCACAGGGGAGATGTGTGTGTTACCTCCAGCGGGAGAGACGTGTTACCTCCTGTGGGGGAGATGTAGTTCCAATGGGATTGCATCCTACATGGGAGATTCCTCATGTGGGGGAGATGTGATTACTACATGATTGAATCCTACATGGGAGATGGGCGTGTGAGTTACCACTTGAAGATGAGGAAGCTATCTCCTGCAGGGGAGATGTAGGTGTGATGTGTTCACATTCTGCGGTTGAGTTATGCTATCTCCTGCGCGGGGTGCCTGCGGTCTAGAGATGTGCATTCTCCTGTGAAGGAAGTGTGAATACTATGTATTTACATCCTGCGGTAGAGGTAGGCTACTACTTGAAGATGAGCTTTAATTACTAATTATAAATGATTTGATTTCTTTTAAAAAGAAAGAGATTGATTGATTGGTTTAGCCATGTTTTGACAAGAACGGTTTTAAAAAAAAATTAAAATGACATGATTAGCATGATGAATTGTTTTGGTAAAAAATATTTGTATTAATTTGGGAAAAATTGTAGATTTGATTTATACAGCTTTGTCTTCCTGTTTTAGCGATACTTGTGATATTGTTTTGCAACTCATGAAAGGTTTGTAAATGATATGTATATATATAAATTGTTTTCTTCCATGCATGTTGCTATTTGCTGAGATTTTATATCTCATTCTTGCTTTTAAATGTTTTGTTTTCAGGTGTCTTGGAGAGGACGCCTTGGGTAGTCTGGAAGTGGGCTTGAAGTCTAAAATATTCAGAAGTCAAGAGTAGCATATTGATGTAGGTGTTTTTATTTTCCTAAAATATTAGTAGGTGGTCCAGTAGAGTTTTGGGAGTTAGTTAAGTTGTAGTTTGTCTTTTATTTGAATATTTGATGTAATAGTAAGATTTAGATTCTAATGAATAAGTTAATATTCCTAGCACTCTGATAACTCTTAGTTCTTTTATTCTCCATCTTTTGAGCTGATTGTTATGTATCACTAATTAATGCCTTGATCCAAGTCAAAAAGAAAAAAAAGACTCGGATTTGGGGTGTTACAGGACACACTTGTCATTACCAAGTCGAACTTCCAGTTTCACAAACTCATCCATATTGCAGAAAAGGCTTCTTTTTCCTATCATGTGGTTTCTACAACCACTATCTAGAAACCATACATCAGCATTACTTCAACTGGTTTTTGAACAAGTAAGAAACAAGTTACCTACTTCTTGCTTTTGTTCCACAAAATTGGCTTCTTGTTTTGCCTTATCCGAGCAATATGGTTCAATATGTCCATTCCTCTTGCAAAAAGTGTAATATCTATTTTTTTTTTTTGGGTCTGATTGTGATTCCCTTTCTCACCATTTTCAAAATTTTGATGATCGTTGCCGGACCTACCAGTCCATGACCACGTCCACGATAGCCATCTCTACCACGCCCTTGACTAGCATGCTTTTGATCAGAAGTGCCTTCACAATTTCTGTGTTTGTTGCTAATCTCCAACTTGGCTTGAAAAACTTGCTCAACATTTTTCTTGACCAACCTGTTCATTCTTTCTTCATGAACTAAAAGAGAACCCACCAATTCATTAAGAGAATAAGTAGACAAATCCTTAGCTCTTCAATAGTAGTCACAACATGATCAAATTTTGGTGGCAAACTCCTTAAAACTTTTTATACAATTTTCTGGTATGGAATTTTTTCTCCATAAGTCATCTTTTGATTTATCGTGATAGAAATTCTAGAGAAAAAATCTTTAACTGACTCACCTCCCTTCATGAATAGTGTCTCAAATTCTCTATGAAGAATTTGAAGTCACCATAAAATTCTTGCCTCAGTATAGTCCAGGCATCCTTAGATTTGGCGGCACTAGCAATCTGGGGAAAGATAGCATCAGTCATTTCCAGCTGCAAAACAAGTAGAGCTTTCACATCTTTCTTACGAAGCTCTGCTGTTTTCTCTGTGGATCTCGAGCTTTTTGCTTTTGCATAGCCATTTTCAACTAGATCCCACAGATCTAGTGAAATGAAAAATGTCTTCATCTTTATATATACAGCAAAATTCATAATTTAACAATTAAAAATAGGAATCAAGGATTGTGAGAGGTTGAGAGTATTCATACCAGTTGACATGATGAACCACCACAAAATACAAAAATACCTCTTTTTTTTGGAGATCGATTGCTTCAATAGGAATCCCACGCACACTCGTACGCCCAGGAAGATTAGAACGAACTAGGCTCAGATACCAAAATGTTGGAAAACGATAAGAGTTTGGATAATTCTGAACTGCAATTACTATCATTAAAGAGAGTTTGTAAACTGCAAAACACCCACAACATGTCACTTACAAAGGACTCTCACTTACAAGGACTCTCTCACAATCTCACATGGACTATTTCAACATCTATTTAAAAGGAAACAAACTCCTTACGTGGCCTACAAGATTGACACATAACTCCACTACTCGTAACAATCATCCACTACACATAACTAACTAATAACAAAAGGGAAAATTATGGTACACCCTGTCTTTTAAAACGTTATTCCAAAATACAATACCTTCACAACCAATTGCCAAGTTTACACTGGTTTTATAAACAAAATAACAGAATGCTCCACTGCATATGTTAGGAGAACAAAAATGCCCCTTTTGCCCCCGTTTACAACTCACAAACCCAGTTTTTATACTTGGTAGTTAAAGTTAGGACACAACAAAAGCATCGATCCTAGTAGTAGCACTTCAAATTTGTTAAACCTAAAAACTGGCATCTGGCATTAGGCTCATCTATTATCTCTTGCCTGCTATTGCACCACCAAGACTGAAATCAACCCTTTGAAATGTGGTACTGAAAGAATATCTCCGATTATCCCTAGCTCTAGGCAGTTGCTATGTCCTTAAAGCATCTTCAGGAGTCGGGGTTTTGAATGGTGTCTCCCCACCATCACAAGGTCATAAGCATACTCCAATGATTGGATTACACTAAGCATCCCCTTCACATCTATCACAACATCCTCTTGGTACACTACCCTTTCATACCCTACTGTCCTAATCCTAAGATCATTCAGCGATTCGGCATTAAGGGAAGTGCTCCTTCCTAAATCGCACACAATCTCGGTGAACGATGAGAATCGGAACGATATGAGCCTTATGTTCGAGTGCTCTGTCATGCGTCCGGCATATGCAAGTGCTTCTCAATCGTCGGCACTGCCTAGGAAGATCACAACTACTCTGTAGACGAAAGGTTTTGATCGAAGAAGGTTTTTTTTGTTTGATTCAGATCGGTTTGTGAGTTGTAAACCAAGGGCAAAAGGGGCAATTTTTGTCTTCTAACATATGCAACAGGGTATTTTGTCATTTTGTTTATAAAACAAGTGTAAACTTGGCAGTTGGTTACAAAGGTAGTGTATTTTGGAATAATGTTTAAAAAAATAGGGTGTACGGTAATTTTCCCATAACAAAAACATCTCTTCGTAAAAACTGGGTTGCATGAGACCCACTAACACAACTTCTCCAAACCACCAACTAGGACGTGCTAAACACCACGTCCCTAAAATTTTGCATCACTTTCAACAGGATGTACCATATACTTTGATTGATGACTCTAATCTAGGATCACCATCTTGATCTTTGGTTCACAAGCAACATAAATCCTACCTCGAAGCCATAGGATCTCTCCAACTCAGAAAATAAACATACAAAATCCTCTAGAATCTGCATAACACAATTTCCAAAGCAGCTAAAAAAATCCAAAATATAATTTAGAAATTTTCACGGTACTCAGGGGAAATTGTTTTTAGATACTTGAAGAGGGTGTTAAAAGCTACTCTGCTGTTGGGGAAAGAGGTTATCGTGTTATCATTCTTTCAAGAAACTCCTCGTGAAATTTGCAATTACTTGAAGTATGATGTGTATAGAGGTTGGGGAAGGTAGAGTACATGATTTTCGAGCACTATTGAATGCAATCAATAATCCAGATTTGATCATTCCTGGACTATAGGTACAATAGCATGCCAATTTAATTATCCCACAATACATAATTGTGGATAATGTTCAACTAAGAGATTTTAGAGGAAGAGGCTAACGACCAGAACTGAGATATTGACTTTTAATAATTAACATCGTATGCTCTCTTAATTTTATATAATAATTCCTACGAAATCCATGTCAAATTGTATTTTCAGATATCATTTAGAAATATTTGATTTTTAGTAGTCCAAAGAGAATGGGAATCGGAACGAGATACAAGTGGCTTCTTTAGACAACCACAAGAAATAATATATTAGTATGCACCCTCCGTTTAGAGTCACCACTCCCACCTCCAAACGGTCTCATCGCAACCATCAAAAGATATGTTTAAAGTCCAACCAAATTGTCTCTTCTTTCTCGATCTGGTTCTGTTTGTCTCTCCCTTTCTCGCTGTCTTGTTTTGCTTCGATTTTCTTAAGTCTCAGTTCTACAAAGTATATATCTCTGTCAGAAACAGCATCTGAGTTTTCAAACCGTTTTATCTCGTCAGTGGATGTCGATAAGAGTTAGAGTTGTTGAATGCATGGTCTGTTTAGTTCATTTTGCATGGCTCGTGATGGAAGTAAGAAGCTCTCACCATTATTGTCCCTCCGTCACTACAATCTTACAGTGACAGTTTTCATCTTTTTCCTCATCATGGCTCAAACCATGGCCGACAAAGAGTGTCGAATGCCATATGAATCATCAAGAAGTGGATCACTTAAGGAGACGATCCAGGTGGAATTATCTGCGAGAAAGCTTGGTGGCAGCAATTCGAAATTTAATGCAATCTCAGTTCCTTCTCCCAGTCAGAAAGAGAAGAGGCCATTCTGGGCTTATCGATCTCCGACGCAGCAGGGAGTGTTGAATGTCTCTGCTCATGAAGTCCCAAGCGGCCCAAATCCCATCTCAAATAGGTAAGTAAACTAACCAAAGGATCAAACCCACCCATTGTTTTATCAACTTTGTTCTTGTGTGCAAGTATATACTTATCCACACAGCCTTGGTGTTCGGAAATTAAGCGTTGTAATGTTTTTGAAATTATACTCTTACATACCAGTCATATATGCTAGCTTGAGAATGTAAGTATATGGGATTAATTCAAGAAATGACGTTGATTTTTCTTTAGATCTTTTTTATGGTTATAATTTGTTTATTCAAATTTTGGTAGGTTCATGGGTTCTTGTTATAGAGTTGATAATGAATTTCTGATTGAAAGACTTCGCGGATTGTTCATTTGGTAGATGTTTTTGCTGACTGAAAATTGTTCTTGAACTCGATCACTTTTCAACAATTTTTGTGACTTTGGATAAAGATGCCGGAGCATAATCATGAACTTCAATATATGGGCTTTGGGTTTTGGTTTAAGAGAAGTAAGACTGCATGCAATTATGAAAAGAAGGGTAAAAACCTAGTTTTGTGTGAAAAGCTGTAACGTTAAAGCAATCAAAGCTGACGTGTAAGGAGCCTGTTGTTCATTTTATCCTCGAATTAAGAACTGACTACTGCAAAAGGGGGATTTCCGTCTTCATCTTCCTTTTATTCTCTTCTAGGGCTCCTTGACTTGTTTTTGACTGCTTGGCGGGGACAAAAGTAATTTTATAAAAATATTCGATCGAGATATCCATTTTATCTGATAGTTTATTTGAACACATGACAAGCATTTTGTGAGGATGAAAAAAGATCTGGCAAGTTAGTTTCCTCTAAGGCGGTCTATCACAGTGAACGGTCACCAAACTTAATTTCTCATACATATGGCTCTTGCTCTTGTAGCCAAGTCTTGCTTGTGTAAGTGAGACTATGTCAAAGTCAAAATTTTTTTCTTTAATTCCCATAGATGAATGGTGGAACCAGATATGGTGATATAATCCTCAACCCCATAAGAAAAAAAAAAAAAAACAAAAAACAAAGAAAGAAAAAAAAAATTCTCCCTCTCATCCTCACCACATCAAACCCCACTACCCTCCAAGTATTGTTGAGGTTGATAAATCTTTTTATATGATCTCCATTATAGTTTTTGTCAAAGGTTTATAAAATCACAAGAAAAGGATCGAGGTTGAGAGATGAGATTTGGGAGGAAAAATCAAAAGTTGTGCGGATGTGTAGCATGAGTTAATTAATCTCTCGTCATTGTTGTACATTGATATTGCATAAAATATCAAAAGCCCAACCTTTTTACTGCTGTCCTGTTTATACTCAGCGTCTATAAAACTACATCTGTTGAAGCAAAAAGGAAATAGCTCATGACTTAACCCTAAAAACAAAAAGACTTGCGTAAACAAATAGGTCATGCAGCAGAGCTCTGGAAGCTGAACTGGATGGCTTAGTGGTGAAAAGGAAGCTGTGAAGAAGATGAGGTAATATTACCTTCATTTCCTTTTTATTTTCTATTTTTCCGTTTGCCTGATAAATGTGTTGTATTATTTTCATCAAAGGGACAACGTGTGGTCTTTTGATTTGAAAGAGATGAATCATTCATGATCATGGGGTCATTTTTGCTTCAGTACGTACAGTTCCTCAATTGGCCGGTAAGGTTGAGTGTTTGTGACAAAAGTTCTTCAATGGCTTTTAAAACGGCATAATCACAAAAGAAAAGGGAGAACTGTGATTGACAAAAGCGATATCGTACAGTCTCTCTCTCTCTCTCGCCTCTGTTAATTAGAGTGGAATTGAACACGAAAGTGAGTCTCAAAATAAAGATATAAAGTTGAGATAACAAAAATCTAGGTGTCACTCTGACTTAACATATGCTTTTTCGAGAAGGTCGAGATGGTGGAAGAGGATCATATGTAATCTCCCCTCCCCCAAGTACCTTATTCCGACACAAGCAATCATGAAAAATTGGTTGCCATCAACTTTTTAAATGACTAAAGAAACATACAAGAAAAAGGATAGTCGCACATACTCGTGGTGGAGTGTGGTATGTGGAGAGAGAGGATAAACCTTTTTTTTTTTTTTTTGGTAGTCAGAGAGAGAGGATAAACCTGTGGGCTCATTTGGTCTTCCTACAGCTAATTAATACGATAATCAGCCAAAATAGAAAAATGGAAAAAATAATTTGTAAAAGGATTTTGGTCATGATTCATCCAAAATGACTGTATGGCCCTATTGATGCAGGGGATCTGAGACAGATGATGCTGAGCTGTCAGATTGCACATTGATGGCACTGAAATACCATGAGTTGGCAGCTCAACGCAAAGGCAGGAAGCGATTGTGATATCTTCCTAATTGGGGCAGTTTTGAGTGCGTTTTAGTATTTTGACCATAATTTTTGCTACGGGTATCGGAATCGCATATATAACCTCAATTCGGAAAGCTATTTTCGGTGCGCACGCTGTGGACGCCACCTAAGTTGGTGTACATCTTTTCTGACCTCAAATTCCACTATTTTCCTCTCCGAATCACTATTTTTAGTTATTTTTTGCTATTTCTGGTAATATTTCGTTTATTAATTAGAAAGTGATTTTAAACCCGATTTGGGCCAAATTTTTCACAGGTTGCTTATTTTATTCTGTATTTCATTTAGGTGCGCATGCTTTAGGGGATTTTGCCGTTTTTAGTAACTTTCCAATATAGACGATTTTTTGCTATAAAGTCCGGTTTGTGGACTGATTTTAGTATTACTTGATTAAATAATATTCAGTTGAATCTTAGAGACGTTTTCTGTGTTTTTGGGCAAACTGTTTGTGTTTTTCCCTATTAATTATCTGTTCAAACTAGCCTGCAGAATAATCGCTATTCTGCCCAGCGTCAGTAATCATATTCTCATAAACTTTGGACACCAAATAGCATTGCTAGAAATGATACTGAGAGTCCACGGAAGTCGGACTGTGGAGCTGTTATTTGGAGTTTTAGCTGGAGCTCTCACCAAATCCTGCCAAGTGTCCACTCCATTGCACATGACAATCACATGACTACTAACTGAAAATGGCATTAATACTAACTGAAAATGGCATTAATGTTAACGGCAACTGAGTCTTTTGGGTTTAAATTTCAAAATTTGAAATTTTGCACATACGGAATCCTCTTCCCCCTGAGTCTCTCTCAAATCTCACTACTTTCTTTGTCTTCGTGAGCAGTTCTTCTTCTATGACCATTTTTTCATCTTTCCTCTTCTTCTACAATCGAAGCTTCTTCTGATAGATATAGCCGTCCCTTCCACTTCCGATTCAAGTTCAAGTAAGTTCTCTCTCCTCTGATATTTTTCGTCTTTTTAGCATCTTTCGTCTTTTTCTCTTTATGTGGTTTGTATTTTAGTTTCCACAACACTGGAGAAAAAGAGCACTTTCTACAGTGTTGTTGGCCTTGACTTTCAAATTGCTGTTAAATATTATATATGCTTCATTTGCTTGTAACGATATCTATATTACAAAGTTTCCAAGAAGCCCTTTCAACAATCGAGGAAGTTGTTCGCTTAACTCTATACTATGGCCATAAAATGATTTTTGATTTTTTCTTTGTTTGGATGTGCTATCATAGTCGCATATGTGTGGCCCAACACATTGAGTGAGTGATCAGGCTGTTCAGAATATTATGGTTTGTTACAAGGCTTGCATTGGTAGCACATCATTCATTTGTCCACCCTCAAGTATGCTCATTATGCCTGCTCACCAAATTGAGATTGTTCTCTTCTAATTGGTTGGATGTTTAACACCAACCGATTTCCTCTACGGCATTACCTTTTATATTGTTTTTACGGTGTACAGGGTAATGCGATGCGTGGAGAGGAAGGTCTTGTGCGTCACATGAGACCTTCGTTTGTTTTTAAAAGAGTAACGAACGGCTCACCCGGTTGAGCCCCTCATTCTAACTCTCCCCCACACACAATTGCATATAGCCACTAACTTGGCTCATTTCTCCAACTCTGTCCCAACTCTCTCCAAGCTCTCTCCCCTTCTTCTCCATCTCCCCAAACCCTTCTTCTCTTTGAACCCTTCTCCACCCATAGCAAAGGCCCTCCCAACCCTCTAAACCCTTCTCAAACATACCTAAACCCCTTCTTCCCTCATCCTTCTTCACTTTTGGCTCAAGGAGGAAACTTGGAGGAGCATTAGAGGCCAAGGAAAGGAGGCCATGGTGCTGTCCTAGCTACAAGGAGTCTCTCACACACCCAAAAAAGGGTTTCAACACCAAGTTGAGTCTTCCCCTTATGTTTTGTTTGACATATATAAAAATGGGGTGTTTATCAGCATGTTGTATCAAGTAATGCTTTTGTGTACTGTCATGTGATAGTTTAATCACTTCCCTTCCATCTCTTCTTCATGGTCTTCATACAAAAGAACCTCCCATGGTAAGGGGAGGAGGTATGGTCCACAAACAAGGGAGGGTGAGTTGTCTTTTTTTTTAAGTGTCAAGAATCTCTTTAAGTGCTGTTTTGTTTAAATGAGGGACATGTTCCCTCTTGCTTGCTCAATCCAATGTAACCTTTTAACTCCCCCACCTATCATTCTTTTAAATAGCCTCATCTTATTTAACCATGTGTTTGTTTTGAATATGATGTAGACTGTAGAATATGCTTGTCTAGATTTAATTTCTCTTGTATATTTTGAAGTGCATGCTCCCCACACCCTCACTATGCCATGGCATTTTCGGCCACTATTTTGAGGTATTAAGCATGTTTTCTTCCCCTCCCCATGAATGCCTATAGTATGTGCATAAGATCCCCGATTAGAGAACATGCTAGGGTATCCCCCTCTTCCTCTTTGTAGGCACATAGCATGGGTAAATGCACACACCTCCACCATTGTTTCAAGCATGTTTCTCATACTTGTTTGGCTTATTTTCATGTTGTTCGGTTGCTATTTTGTGCATGAATGGAGTGTATGGATGGTTGGTGAAAGACCAAAAACAGGGACACTTTCAAGAAGGTCCCTGTTTTCTCTTCAAGTCTAGTTCAAGAATGGAGACCCTGGCCCCCATGAAAATAGACTTTTGGGTTTTCTGGGCTGGATCCGCAAACACAGAGCGGTTTGGCCTTGCCCACACCTGTTTTGCGGTCAGAGCCCAGTAGGCCCTCAAAGCTTATTTTCTCAGGCCTAGGCCCATCCGATCCACCCTAATTAAGTTCAATTAGACCCCATGGGCCTTTGGGCAAGCGCAGACCCTCTTTGGTGAGACTTGGGCCCGTTTAGGGCCCAATAAGGCTTTGGGGGCTTCCTACGGGGCCCACGCCCAACCAGGCCAAACCAGGGCCCACTTTAAAGATGGGCCCCCCATGGGCAACTTGGTTAATCTTCTAGGCTACCTCCAAGCCCAATGGGCCTTAAAAATCTGAACCCACCAACTTTGTACATTTAATTAACTTCCAAATCAAATAATAAAATCCAATAAAAAGGGTTATCCAACATAATCCTAAGTGGGACTTGGGCTTAACTTGAGCCCAACACGGCATCTAATCGGTCTTCCAATGGGGCTCACATTCGACCCACTTCACACATGAATAAAATGTGCATGTTTTGGTTTAGGAAATTAGGTGAGATAAACCAAAGTTGACTCAAACCAAGGAGACCTGAGGGACCCGTCAACCGATGGGGTGGAGTGGGGTGTTTTCGGACTTTCCCGGACCGTAACCGAGAGCTTACATGGAATCTCTAGTTGCAGACAATCAAAATAGACAAACCTACGTACCCAGGTGTCTGCTCGTACCCAATTAAGCAGTGGCGACTCCAATTCCCCATTTTCTCCTCTAGGAGATTACAGCCATATCCCAAAAGTACGACGCCCGTCGGGTTTCCGGACACGCGCATAGTGATGATTGAAGATTTGCAGAGGCAAGTCACAGAGTTAACCTAGCATTTGGCAGCGCGCGGTCTAGGGGATCGTGAGGTTTCAGATCACGATTCTGATTCCACTCTCGAAAACCCATATCACAATTGTGCTCCATTCAGGGGGTACCGTGATCGGGAGAAGCATCATGGAGATCTCGGTTTTTGGTTCGATCTGCCAGAGTTTTCTGGTACGTTACAAGCCGAGGGATTCATTGATTGGTTAAACGAAGTGGAGCTTATTTTTTATTACAAGGAAGTTCCCGATTGTATGAAAGTGAAACTGGTCACCATCAAACTCAAGGGTAGAGCATCTGCGTGGTGGGAGCAGTTGCGACGTTCACGAGATAGACAGGGCAAGGCCAAGATCACTGATTAGGAGAAGATGAAGAAGAAAAGGAAGGGTCACTTCCTTCCCTTTGGCTATACTCAAACCTTGTTTCAACGACTCCATATGTTGAGGCAGGGCACGAGATCAGTCGATGATTATACGGAGGAGTTTTACCAGTTGATCTCCTTGAACGATTTATCTGAAACGGAGGATCAGATGGTGGCGTGGTATTTGGGAGGTTTGCACGGTATTTCAGAGGCATACTAGCGTGCACTTGCAGTTTAAAAGCAGCAGAACAGAAGACCAGTGATCAGGAGCGATCAAAATAGTCAGCCGTTCTCAGCAGCCACCGCAAGGTAATTCTAACCCTACTATTAGGTGTTTTCGTTGCGGTGAACAGGGGCATAGAGCTACTGATTGCAGGAAGTTTGCAAATCAAAAGGGCAAAAACTTGTTGATTGAGGAAGATGTGGTAGACGAGACTGAGGAGATTGACGAGCCTGTGTATGATGATGATGACGCTGGCGATGTGCTGTATGGAGATGGCCATGAGACTCTGGTCGTTCGCAAGAGTCTATTGACCCTCAAGGGCGATTCAGGGGACGATTGGTTGAGGACCAATATTTTCCACACGACTTGCACAGTTGCAGATAAAGTTTGTAAAATGATCATTGACAGCGGTAGTTGTGAGAATATAGTGTCTGTAGACACCCCAAATTGCACTACAAAATGAGAAAATAATTGAAAAATATTAATTGGGATTTAAAACAGGTCAAAAATGCATAAAATTTCATCAATCATGCATTGCCCGTATTTTACTTACGGGCTGATCTCACCCGTAATTCCTATACGGGCATGCTACGTCCGTAATAAAAATGTGGACACTACTTGCTCGCAATATATTTATGGGCGCAGGAGATTTGTGCGAATTTGATCTTTGCTCAATTTCTGAGCCTTATCTTCAGTCTAATATCTCTTTAGATGAGCGAATTATATCTTTTATTCGTTCGGATTATCTTTGTTGGCCATGGATGGGCATTATCCTTATTTTTAACCCAATCTAGAGGATCATGGTATATCCCTCTGAACCAGCCTTACCCCTGGGTTTGCCTATAAATAGAGGTGAGATCCTTAAGCAAAAGGCCACGAAATTTTGATGTCTAAGGAGCTCCAAGTGAAGAGAGGAATCCCTACTGCTCTGCTTGCTCAATCCAGGTAAGTCCCTTTTCCCTTTTATTTTCTGTTTTCAATTCTAGAAGTAAGAGGATCTTCTCCATTGCTGTAGAATAAGGCCTTCTTTTATTCTGTATTCCTAAACCTGTCTCCAAGTACCTCAAGAGTCTTTCTAGCCGTAAAACGTGAAGAGATAGCTAGGGGAAAAGGGAACAGGTGGATCCCTAGAATAGAACCCCATAATCTGTTTTTCTCTTTTCTTTTAGAATAAGGCCTCTGATTGTGTTTGTGTACTCAAACCTATCTCCAAGTACCTTAAGAATCCTCTCTAGCGGTAAAACGTGAAGAGATAGCTAGGGGAAAAGAGAACAGGTGGATCCGTAGGATAGACCCATATGCTATAATCTGTGAGATATGGCTGCTTTGAATATCCTGATCATGTTTTAATGGTTTTTATGTTGAATCTGAATGAATCATATGAATCCATGATGTTTATAGCATGAAATCCTCTTTTTTCTAAAATTTGGATTTTTCACATCTTTGCAACTACAGCACTGTTTTCGTGATTTTTGTGAATTTAGGCTAAGATCTTGGATCTATCATAATCTATATGATAGATCTGAATTTAGAAGCCTGAAAGTAACTTCTAGGGTTTCATGAAGTGGTTTTTGAGTTGTTTTTCATGTTTGAGAGAAGACCCTACGGTCTAAGTTCTCCCCTTTTGATGTTCTTCATCAACGTGGGTATTTTTGGTTTTGATTTCTTGATTTAAGGTGAAATTTGGGCTATATCTATGTCCTGGACTGTTCAAGTTCAATTTTGCAATATTTTATAAAAATCATATTTTTCTAGATTTCTAGAATTTAACTTGAATCCAGATTTTTGAAGTTTTCACTTTAGATTGGTTTTATTTGATTTTATCTCAATTTTATTTTAATCATGAAACCCTAGGAATGGTATGATCATATTTGAAAGTTCTGGATCAATCAGGCTATTCGTATGAAAAAAACCATACACTTTTGTCTTTTTGTGATTTTTGTACCAAGCCCTTTTTCCTTTATTTTAACATGAACAATGCCTGGCAACCACCTTGTGTGGATGAATAGGGGTGCCTAACACCTTCCCCTGTTCATAACCTAATCCCTTTACCCATCACTGGTTTTTTTTTAATAGGGTTATTTTTACCCTAAATTTGCCTTTTTGTGCTTATTTGATATTTTGGTGTCCATTTACACCTAAACAGAATGGTGGCGACTCTGTATTTTTAACCAATCCCGTGTGATGATCAGGAAGTCATTGAATTGATTTTTCCCATGTTTCACAGTGTCCAAGGAGGCTGTCCAGAAATTGTAGTTGAAGTTGAACCATCATCCTAAGCCATACAAGTTGTCATGGCTGAATAAAGGCAGTGAGGTAACAGTTGATAGGCGATGTCTTGTGTCTTTTTCAATTGGCAGAAAATATTTTGATAATGCATGGTGTGATGTTGTGACTATGGATGTGTGTCATGTATTGTTGGGTCGACCTCGGCAGTATGACCGCAGTGTCGTCCATGATGGACGGAAGAATACATATTCCCTTCACATCAAGGGGAAAAAGGTTGTGTTGGCGCCCCGGCGGGAAAGACACACTCCTACACCGCTAGTCAATAATACTAACCTGCTTTCTATGTCCAGGTTCTTAGATGAGATTGAGCATGGAGATGTGGTATATGCCTACTACCTTGTGAGAATAGTACAACGGCCATAGACTCTAAACTTTTAGCTGGAGCTCTCACCAGATCCTGCCAAGTGTCCACTTCATTGCACATGACAATCACACGACCACTAACTGAAAATGGCATTAATGTTAACGGCAGCTGAGTCTTTTGGGTTTTAATTTCAAATTTTCATTTTAATTTCAAAATTTGAAATTCTCCACGTACAGAATCCTCTTCTCCCCTGAGTCTCTCTCAAATCTCACTCCCTTCTTCGTCTTCGTGAGCAGTTCTTCTTTTGTGACCATTTTTTCATCTTTCCTCTTCTTCTATAACCGAAGCTTCTTCTGATAGATATAGCCGTCCCTTCCACTTCCTATACAAGTTCAAGTAAGTTCTTTCTCCTCTGATATTTTTCGTCTTTTTAGCATCTTCCGTCTTTTTCTATTTATGTGGTTTGTATTTTAGTTTCCACAACACTGGAGAAACAAAGCACTTTCTATAGTGTTGTTGGCCTCGACTTGAAAATTGTTGTTAAATATTATGCTTCATCTGCTTGTAACAATATCTATATTACAAAGTTCCCAAGAAGCCCCTTCAACAATCGAGGAAGTTGTTCGCTTAACTCTATACTACGGCCATAAAATGTTTTTTGATTTTTTATTTGTTTGGATGTGCTATTATAGTCGCATATGTGTGGCCCAACACATTGAGTGAGTGACCAGGCTGTTCAGAATATTATGGTTTGTTACAAGGGTTGCCTTGGTAGCACATCATTCATTTGTCCACCCTCAAGTTTGCTCATTATGCCTGCTCACCAAATTGAGATTTTCCTCTTCCAATTGGTTGGATGTTTAACACCAACCGATTTCCTCTACGACATTACCTTTTATAGCGTTTTTATGGTGTAAAGGGTAACGCGACGCGTGGAAAGGAAGGTCTTGTGTGTCGCATGAGACCTTCCTTCATTTTTAAAAGAGTAATGAACGGCTCACCAGGTTGAGCCGTTCATTCTTTGACCCCAAATCAATTCGACCAACCGGTTGGTCGCCTTTTCCCTATTCATCCCAACTTGACGAATAGTAAGCGCAGTGCCGTGGTACCAACATGTTCCTCATATTGTGCATATGTCTGTTTCACAAAGGTACCATGGAACCAATCTCTTTTAAAAAAAATTTTCTTTGAAGATATAAAATTATCCTTATCTTTACTAAGTTATTTCAGCGTTCTTCGAACCAAAGTATAATGGTAAATTTCATTTCAAAATCTTGCTAATTTCCAATTCTTTTATAAGATTTGTTTTTTTCAATGGTAAAAAAAAGGGAAAACTTAGAATTTCATATTTAATAAGTAATTGACGATAATTTAATTTTTTCTATTATCTATTAAATAATGTTTCTATTTACAAAGTAATTTGAATTGTGTCCCATTTATCAAAAATCATTGCTCGCCATAGCATTTGCCATCCCCCAATAACTTCTACTGGCAATAAATTCAATTGCCAATAATAAGAGAAGAACTTGTACTTTGTTTGGTGAGATAAGTGGGCCCCATCAATCTTCTTTTGCCTAATAATATTTAATACCTAAGAATATTGCCTTGCACCTTTTTTGATCTTTGAACAATGGAAAGAGATTAAACTGAATAGGTAAGGAGGTTGTTCAAGCACATAATTAAAAAGGGGTTATGATCTTTCTTATTGTTAGAAAACAAGGCAGTTCTTCCAAATTATTGTGCCTCAATATCTTTATGAGGCTAGAATGCCTGTCATGCATCAATATATTGCTTGTATAAGGGACATTTTTGCGAGATTATTTGCTAACAAATTAAGTTAAAAGATATGGTTTAAAGACTTAAGATGCCGTGGAATTTGGCGTAAACATTTGGAAGATTTCAATTGAAAGAATATATTATTTTTCTTACATTTAATTAGTGTAGTTTTATATAACAAAATGGTCCACTAGTTTCGGCTTTCTCCTTTTCAATTTGGTAATGAGGATTGATTGATATAACCCCATGGCACCTTTGTGAAACAGATATATGAATTGGCCAGATTTTTATGTTCCATCTACATGTAAACCCTTTCCTAAAAGGTTGTAAATACAAATTCTTTTAATGGGAGTTTTGTCTTTATTTGAAAATGCCTCTGTTACGTGGTGTTTTTAGCTTTAATGAGAATTTTTTGGTTGAATCTGGAAATTAGAATTGTGAAATTGCCTCTGTTAATGTGCAGGACAAGTTTGACTACAATGGAAACTGCTGGACCATCATTAATAGGAAGAAAACGCCTACGCAACAGTTGGCTACACTTCAGGTAAAGTTTCCTTCACTTATTTATTTGTTATCTATAAAGGGAAGAAGGGGGAATATTCTTTGATTCTGGCCCCCCTCTTGTTTTCCCAATCATTGCCCCTTACAAAACAATCAATCCCCTCTAAAGACCCCACGACTGCTCCTCCTACGTTGAAATAATCTTTGATTCTGGCCCCCTCTTTTTTTCCCAAACATTGCCCCTTACAAACAATCAATCCCCTCTAAAGACCCCACGATTGCTCCTTCCACATTGAAATTCAAACACCCTGTAGCTGTGCTACAATTACAAATGAAAACTGCTTAGTGTTATTGTTCCTATCGTCATTGTTATTCTTCCAACACTTTCGTTAACATTAGAAGGCGATCTGCAAAGGATTAATGGAGTCGCTGAATGTCGGTAGCCATGCCGAGATTACTCTTCTTCCCAGACCATCCTTGACATGAGAAGGAAATTTGTGGCTATCTTCGTTCTTCTCTCCACACATCAAACAAGGAAATCAGCAGCTGTTATTGTTCTTATCTCCCCACACCAAACAAGGAAATCTGCGGTTGTCTCTCCACTATTTTTGATTGTTGCTGTTAATGTAATTGAGATTTTTGTTTTTTCTCCATTCGTTATCAGGCATGTGCAATCTTCTTCTATCCCTCAAATCTCAATTTCCAATCAAAAATTATATGGATGTCTCTTTTTGTGGGGTAGTCATAATCGTTTAATTAATAATTTGATAATTGCTTCTCCTCAATTAATTCATTTATTTCGTTACTCATTTTATGTGGTTTCTGTAGTGGGGTGTATCTGTGGGTTGCTGATACCTCACACGAGAATAGGAGACTTGGTATAGATGGAAAATATTCTAGAAATGTTTGCCCTCTTTGTTTAAACTGAATTCATGTTTTCTTCTTATTTAAACTAGAAACTACGGGGACATTCTCCAGCAAGAAAATGGTTACCGAAATGAATATATAAGAAAAATGAGAAGGAAGGGATGGAGTCTATTTTTAATTACTCTTTACTCAGATGAGTTGCAATCGGATCTTGGTTCCATGTTCTACTGAAGTCCCGGTTCACCTACCTTATTTTTCTTTATGTCTGGACCTGGGAATATTGGATTAGCATAGGATATGCAAGGATTAAATTAGTGAGTTGTTGGAAATTTTTTCTGAAATAGCCACTGCCATCTCATATTTACTACTATCAGAGGATACCATATCTTGGAGGGTAAGAGATGAGAGAGTATTATAGCAATATCTTGGCATGATCTTGATCTTTGGATTGCCTTTGAGCTCAAGGATTTTAGTGTATATTGATTGTTCACATGTTACAATTACAAATTGAAGATTATAACTAAAAGTATTTAAGGATAAAAAGTTGAAGATTCTACAGCTTGCGGGAAGTCTAGGATAGATGACGTGAGGAATTAACATATTTGAGAATATGGATCCCTGGAATTAACATATCTGAGAATATGTATCCCCATTAGGAAAAGATAAAGGAAGTTATTCTAGGTTGGTTTAGAAGGCACCTATGAGAAAGAGCTAGGGACTTGATGTTAAAGAATCTAGAAGGGACTGAGAGAGCAAGGCCGAAAAGAACCTAGACGGGGTTGGTTAAATGATTTAGATATGCATTATTTGATTGAAGACTTGTTTTTTGGTAGATTGGGATGACAGAGAAGAGTTGGTGTTTATGTGTGAAGTATAATTTCCTGTATTCAGTAGCCCGTTCCCAGAGCTAAAAAGGGATTTTCTGGTCAATTCATTTGCTATCAATGAAATTTCATATTGAACATTGATCATGGAAATAAATCTATTAGATTATGGAATGAGGCTGTAATTTTTCTCTCTTTTTAGGCTGAACAATAAAGAAAATGGAATAAAAGACCCCTAAACAATTCATATCTTTGAAGAGGGTGATGGAGGGAGGTTGTTACAGAGAGAGAAGGGATGCAGTGATAGATTGTGGTCCAAAGGAGAGAGTGGCAGTGGTGTCTTTAACTAAAGAGAACATAACGGGGAAGGGGGTGATAGGTCATGGTCTAAAGGAGAGAGGGGTTGGTGGTGTCTTTAACTTTAAAAAAATAATGGGGAATGGGGGGAGTTGTTACGGTAGGTAGAATGGAAGGGGAGGGGGGGGGGGGGGGGGGGGGGGGGGGGGGTGGAATTGGGTCAGAGGTAGCCCTGCAAGTAAGATAATAGATGTTGTGCATGTAAAACTTAAGACTAGAATATTTTGGTATTTGAAATGTAAATGATGGTAAATTTCACCAATTCAAGAAAAATATCAGCAATAGCCCCTTGGTGAATCTTTACTTTGAACCATAACTTTCATCAAACATCCTGTGTCTATGAACCATAAGATCATAGAGGAATGAAGAAAAAAAGTTCATTAGAGCCAATTTTTAGTATTAAGGTGATACATAGAGGTACCAATAGGATATTAGACAATGTTTGATTAAAGCATAAACTTTGCCTAGCAACCATTTCAAAGTAGAAAAATAGAGGTCTCAAATGACACTTTGCACCTCATTCAATGCTTAAATATTTACAGAATAAAATGCCACTGTAGCATCACTAAGCCCTTGTATATAGCATAGTAAAGCAGAGGCTTGGACCCAAAAAATCATCGTGTCATAGAAATATCGTCTTACTGTGCGCACGTGGTCTTGTACAAGCAAGGCGCATGCAGGATTCGTGCCTCGGTACATTCGGAGTTGCCACTACCTAAGAGATGCAGACAGACGCAATGGGTACCTATCTGGGTCTGTTTTGAATGGTCTACTGCTTTTTAAAGATTCGGGTAAGTTCTCGGTTACATTTGGGGAAGTCCGAAGACACCCCGGTCCGCCCCGTCGCTTTGACGGGTCCCTTGGGTCTCCCTGGTTCGAGTCAACTTAGTCTCACCCTTTCGTAATCTAGCATGTATTTTTGTTTGGTCTGAGTGGGGACCAGTCAAGGTGTAGGTCCCTTTTATTTTAATTGATTTTATTTTTTTAGCCTTTTTAGTGGAGTGGGTTGGACATGGGCCCCCTTGGAAGGCCCATTGGTTATCAAGTTGGGCTTAAGTCAAGCCCAAGGCCCATTAGGGTTATTGGGTAACCCTATTATTGGATTAGGCTATTTGGTTTAAAGATTAATTAAGTATTTACAAAATTTTAGTGTGTTGAGGCTTTTAGGGCCCATTGGGCTTGAGCATGGCCCATAGGTGATTAATCAAGTGGCCTGGGGTCCATTATGAAAATGGACCCTGGTATGGGCTAGACTGGATGTGAGCTCCGTTGGAAGGCCTACAATGCCTTGATGGGCCCAAGTCTCAAAATTAGGGCTTGGGCTAACCCAAGAGCCCATTTGGTTCAAATTAATTAAGATTGGGTCGACCCAGGCAGATCTGGACCCAAAAAACGGTTTTTTGAAGTTTTCAGGGCCTGACTGCATACCCTATGCGGATCAGGCCTGACCGCATACCCTATGCGGATCCGACCCAAATCCCAAAAACGACCAAAATTCAGGTGGGGCCCTGCTCGCTGGCTTCCCTGGGACGTTCGCAACCTATTGTGGCTTCTAGAACAAGTTCACAGTGGTTCAGGTGCTCCTTTTAGCTCTAAACAAGCTTATCTTAACAAACCATTCGCAAACTCCCTCAACCAATCATTGAACAGACCAAGAACTGAACAAATAGGAACAATATGCTTGAAGATTGTGGTGTGGGATACCTAATGACAACAAGTGAAAAGAAACATCTCAAAAGATCAAACATGTCTTGGAAAGTGAGTTGAAAATATTGGCAATAATCTAAAAAATATGTACTAATGATCTAAGTGAGGATGAAACCCTAGAGAAGAAACATCTAAAGTAGTGGATGAGTGAGATGATCATGAATATATACCAATTGTGGAAACATGTCATATGAGATGGCACCTACTATTCTTTACATAAGATAAAAAATAAACTACGGATGTCCCAATCTCACCCTAAAAGGATACTATATGCATATAACACTCATTTGATGCTCTTCTTAAGAAAAAGAAAACTTATTGGATAATGCATGGAGATGGATAGTTATACAAATGAAAAGTATTCTAATGCATGGTAATGGATATAAACGGGGAGTATACAAACAAGCAAGCACACAAAGTAACCAATAGCTTATTCTAACTGAAGGGAAAGAGGGGAATGGAATTAGGGGTACATCAGATAAAATGAAGAGGACAAGCCCCTCTTGAAATAAATCAAAGAATAAAGTAAGATCTAAACTTAAATAAGACTTTTATTTTACCCAAAGAGGACCCTCTTCCCACTTTTCGTATGATAAATCCCCCTTAACATGGGGATTCTCATGGCATACAAAAGAAAAGATAAAGGTTAGAAACAATGTCATATAAAACATAGACCAAAAGTAATCAAAGAAAACATGTTTATACAAGTCTCATTTCAACATATGTTAGCAAAAATACAATAAAAAGTCTCACCTTGAGGTTACTTCACTATATGGATGAGTGATGATCTCCCAATGGATGTGGATAGCTCTTAGGGGCCTCCCTTGACTTCCAAGTTTTGCTTCCAAAGATGTGGGGGAGAAAAAGGGAGTGAAAAGGATGGCTAGAAGGGTAAAATAGGGATTTTGATAGAGGTTTGGAACTTAGGGAGAGATAGGGACATTTGCTATTCTCAGAAGAAGAAGTGGGGATGAAGGGTGGACCAGCAAGCTTGGGCAATGGGGGCTGGGGCCCCCTTTTATAGACAAAAATTTCGGATCTGCATATAGTATGCGGATTGGCCTAATCTGCATTTAGTATGCGGATTGGCCTTGTCCACATACTAAGTGCAGACGCGTTTAAAATGTGCGTAATCCAAAAAAATCTGCCAGCTGTCACCATGGATAAGATCTGATCCGCACTATATGTGCAGTTCAGATACATCCGCACATATAGTGCGGTTCGCAAGTGTTAAATGCTTTTAGATTCCAAATTTTATTCAATTTGCAACACTTTTGGATTTTTATCCGATTTTTTTTATTTTCCATTTATTTTAAATGCAAAAATAAGATATTTTTATAAAAAAAATATTATTTTACTCTTGATTTTTATTTGCTTTGTCCTTTTCTGCTTTCTTGCTATGTGGGCAGTTTTTTGAAAATTTGACTTGCCATAACCTTTTCATTTGATATCTGATTTTAGCAAAACCAGTGGCGTTGGAATCAAGTCGAGATTCCCTATCTACCGAGCTAAAGTTTGACAATAAATTCAGGTTTTTAGTAGAAGTGCAAAACTGCGTCCCGGAATCTAGTTTTGCTCATATCTTCCTCTCTGGGACCTCGATTCCGGCAAACTCAGTTGCGTCAGAATCGTGTTGGGACCCTCTATCTTTTGGGATCAAGTTGGGCAGCTGAATTGGGCTCAAGTAGAAAGGCAATTTTTGCTCTCCCCAGATTTGACCAGCTCATAACTTCTTCATCTGGACTCCGATTTGAGCAAACTCAATTGCATTAGAATCGTATCGGAATTCTCTTTTCAATGGGAAGAAGTTTGGTAGTCGATTTCATTGGATAAAAAAGTCAACATTTTGACCCCCTCAGTGTTTGACTTTTCAATTAGGATTTTCATTTCTTTCATTTTTTTTGGGGGTGCAAAAATGAGGTGCTGACACTTACTAGAATAGAAATGCCTATATACATGTATACTTTTTCACTATCCACATCTAGCAGCAGCTAGGAGCATATTGTTTTTAAAAAATTTAGGTGTTGCCTCAGGATTAGTGGGTGTTGGCATAGCCTGTGGATGTGCAGGCAGTATAAGTGTCTTCCTATGAACTCTCCCTCTTTCCAACATTATACTCCTTGTACAGGCACATCTCACATTTGTGGGGATGTGGGGATTTGCATAAGGAGGGAATAGGAAAAATCCCAGGACTCATGGGAGTCACTACTTGATCTCAATCATACGATGTACAAAGGACAACATATGTTTGATGACGTAAGAAACCAATGGAATTTATTTAGGTAAAAAAGTAAGAACATTATTAGATATGAACTTCGCCTAAAGTGATCCACCTCCAATGCATCCTTCCTCAATTGTTGTCAACACATAGGGACTGTCTGGAATATGGATTTAAGTGCTCTGAAATTAGAGAGACACACACAAAATAAATAAATAAATAGAGGGAGGGTTCATTGACGCCTCCTCAACTAATGTAAACCACTCTCAATGTCTCTTAGAAACTGTTTACGTCTAAGCCGCGGTCTTCGGAAACCTGATATATAGATGAAGTAGAAGAATGTTTACGTCATTTTAATTCATGGAGAATCTTCTTAACACAAAAGATATACTAATATAGATGTTTAATTACAATTTCACTTACGCTTACGCGCATCGCGCGTGCCTTTCCGCTAGTTGTTCTACAAGCAAGTATGGAAGCAATCCACTATTTTTCTTTTTTACTTTCTATAAGTTTGGGTATGGTTATCAATATGACGGTTATTGTAATTCTTTTTGCATCCTTGTAATCCTTAATATATTTTGGTCATGGTTTTTCTTTTGTTTTTTCAGGGAGCATTATGTAAATGAAAGAATAAAGAGTTGTAGTGAAGGTGAACAAATCCCCATGAAACAGTAGGTAGGCATTATCAATGGCAACAATTAAGGAACATCCGCTATTCTATTTATTTGCATTTCGTCGATCGTATTGAAATGAATTTATCTATTTATTTATTGCGTTTCAGTTATTCACGGATGCTGCTGGGGCATGGAAGTCAATGAATGAGGCCGAGAGAGAAGAACTTAAGAGAGCTTCACGGCTTGAGTGGGACGAATACAACAGGGCTATCCCAAGACAAGGGTCGCGCAAAAAACAGCAAGTTCATGAAATTTATTATCTAAAATTGGAATTATTGTGGATACTTATTTGAGACTGACATATTCTTTTGTTCTATCTTTGTTTTTGGTAGGCTTTGATACAAACACGTTGTTCAACTGAACAATTCATTGCGTTGATGAACGCCATTCCATTCACTGCTTCTCAGGAGAGATGCCTTAGAGATAGTGGTTTTAACTACTTGCTGAATTTACGTGCGAAAAGCTTCATCGGCAGCTGTGTCATTGGATTGTTGCAAGGGTAGATACTAAGGACAGATGTATCAGAGTTAAGGTACAGAATATTTTCTTTGACACACACAATGTAGAGATGATAATTGGGTTACCCATAAAGGGGATAGATGTTGATACATCTAAATCAGAAATCCCCAATATGACAGAGTTGTATAGCTTTTATGGGGTAGAAAATGGAAGCATCCCAATTGAGAATGTTGAGAAGAGCTTGAAGAGCCCAGAGAACGATCATGAGTGGATCCGTTTGTTTGCCTTGTATTCTTTGTTGACCTTAGTAAATCCATCTTCAAAGATTGATGTGAGTGCATCCTATCTTCCCTTGTTGGTCGATGTAGAGAAGACAGGAGGATACAATTGGGGGAAGTATCTTTTGGAAGCATTGATGCATCACATAGCCGAGTTTCAAAAGGGCAAACGAAAAAATGTCAATGGCTGCTTGTTATTCTTACAAGTATGTATAGTATTTAATACATGCATTGGCCATACTGTAACTTATATTCATTGAACGGAGTGTTCTAATTATAGTTCCCTGTTGCTTAGTTTTGTATTATGATCGAATGATTGTTGGTGAAGCAACACCTCCCACTACTCCACGTATGGCAGTGTGGACAGATGTGTTGATTATCTAAAGGGAGAAGGATGAAATGGCGCTTAGTGGTTATGGAAACGGGAAGGTATAAATATATATATTTGAGTTGAACTGTTTATTGTAGGTTTCCTTGTCAATTTTTCAAATAACGCAGCATTTCTATGTATTCGGTAATATACACGTTAAATATTGTAGGTGCTTGAGCACCGTACTGAGTGCCGTGTGGAAGATGAGGCACCAGGCAAAGTACGTGAAATAAATTTCATTGATCTAAGCCAATTTCGTGGAGATCTAGATCCTGTAAGATTGGTTTTTTTTTCCTCCCTTTCTTAGGTTTTCTTATTAAGAACAAATCAACTTGGTTTACAATTGTGTGTTGTGTATCCCAGGTTATTCAAGGTCATCTCACGAAAATATTTGTAACACCCCGAATCCGGGTCATTTTTTTTCCTCATTTTGACTCGGATCAAGGCATTAACTTGTGGTATATTACAATTAGTTCAAATATAGGGAAATAAAGAACTAAGATTTATTAGAGTGCTAGGAAGCTTAAATCATTTATTAGAAACTGAATCATCCTATTACATCAATTAATCTATTGAAAGGCAACTACAAATTTAACTAACTCATAAATCCTTCTAGATCACCTACTATTAATCCAAGAGGATAAATACAACTATATAAAATGTCCTACACTTGTCTTCAGGATTTTCTAGACTTCAACCCACTATCAGTCTAACCCATGGCGTCCTCTCTAAGATGACCTGAAAAATAGAATATAAAGTAGGGGTGAGATACGAATATCTCAGTAGATAACACTATGCATGTAGAAAACAATTTATATAGATAGGGAAAATAATAGTGGTTTCATGCTCGGTAAAATAATTGAGTAATCACAGTCGGTAAGGTAAACGATTAATCACAATATAAAATCATTCTCAAAACAGTGCTCTAAATAAAGAAAGTTTATTATGTAAATTTCGTTTCAATTATTAGAACAATGTATTATAAGTCATAAGTACCTGGTTTCAATTTATTTTATTTTGTATTTCCTTAAGAACAATTTAACCCTTATTTCATAATTCCATAATATTCAATTCTTAACAATTTAAACTAAGTCTTAGCAGTTCTGTACAATTATGACATTTAAGCATTTCATTTAAATAAACAATCTCGTTAGATATGTCTAAACCGATCAATCAATCTCAATCAATCATATAATCAATAGTAGAAGTCCACCTTCAGGTAGTAGCCTACCTCTGCCGCAGGACGTAAACACATAGTACCCACACTACTCCGCAAGAGAATGCACATCTCTACGACTACAGGTATCCCCTGCAGGAGACAGCATAACTCTACCGCAAGATGTGAACACATAGCATCTACTTCTACTGCAGGAGATAGCTTCCTCACCTTTCAGTAGTAACTCACACACCCATCCCCCATGTGGGATGCAATCACGCATAATTACATCTCCTTCACATAAAGTATCTCTCCTGTAGGATGCAATCCATCAGAAACACATCTGCCCCACAGGAGGAAATATGTCTCTCCCGCAGGAGGTAATGTCTCTGCCACCAAGCGGGTAATGTCTCCGCCACCAAGCGGGTAATCTCTGCCACCAAGTAGGTTGGGTCTCCGCCACCAAGCGGGTTAGGGTCTCTGCCACCAAGCGGGTTATCTCTGCCACCAAGTAGGTTGGGTCTCCGTCACCAAATGGGTTAGGGTCTCCGCCACCAAGCAGGTTAAGGTCTCCGTCACCAAACGGGTTATAATCTCTGCCACCAAGTAGGTAATATATAATACATCTTTGCCACCAAACAGGTTATCAATAAATTGGCCACCAAGCCAATACACAAATAATTCTCAATTCCATTATTATTTATAACATATTAGGTTCATGTTTAGTTGATAATTCAAAGTCTGGTTCTAAATAGTTCCTTAGTTTATTATAATATTTTGTTCAATACATTTAAATAAGTTTAGCGTGACATCCTGATTTAGTGTTAGACAGATATTTAATTACACCGGAAATTGAACGCATAACACGTACGCTAGAGTGCGGGTCTAATAATGTATTATTATAAAAGAAATTTATTTGTTTAATACGGTACTTAGGTGGTTTTTAAAGTAATAGGTTTTAATTGAGGTTTGGTTAAAGATTTCAAAAGTTATTAAGGTTTGGTATTAGTCAATAAAGTTTAATCAGAATTATTACATTTTAGTATTATTCAATAAAGTTAAAATAGAAGTTATTGCAATTTGGTGTTGTTCACTAAAATTTAATAAAAGTTATTAGAAAATAGGCTTGTAATCATTACAAGCGTTAAATTCGTGTTTTACATTGATCGTCTAGGATCACTAAGCAGGTCGGCGCTCATCGGCGATAACACGTTAATTGTTTTAAATAAAACAAGCATTGATTGACCGTCAGTCGGCGGTCTCGGGCGCTTGAAATCTTTCAACGAACGCTGAACAGCGCCGAGGAGCACTGAGTACAGGCATGCTCGGCGCTCTAACCAAAATGACGAACCGAGGTTCTAAAAATCATTTTTTTGTGTTCTAATCACTTCTAACATTCATATAAAATTAATATCAGACAATATACGTATATTTACAACATAAAAGATCATGCAACTCGAATTGATTAATCCCATAAACACAAAACAAGCGTTAAAATGAAGTGCTACCTACCTCTGTTCGCTCAAGATCCTTTCTTCTTCCAACCAGTGACTTCCTCTCCTCTTCGCAGGCAAGAGACACTCCGGGAATGATGAGAACCAGAGATACGCTCTCTTCCTCCTTCTTCTTCTCCTCTCGATCTCTCTCTCTCTTTCGTTATTCTTCCCTTCAGCCGTCAAAAACCCCAAAACAAGACATACAATCAGCCCCAAATAAAAACCCTATTTTATTCTCATCTGATCCCATGCATCTCCCTATGATCATGTTCCATACTTATTCACCCATTAGACTTAATAAGGATTGTTAATCCATACTTAACTCGATATCTCGCGATCCAACGGTCAGATCTGCGTCAAATTTCGGATCTCTCCTATCAGTGTGATCATCTATAATTATAATTAATATCCTTCAATAAAATTCTCATCTCCTCGACTTCAGGCTTCAAATCAAACATAATTACCAATATGCCATTATTCCAATTACTAAGCGTTAAATATCATTGTTAATAGACAATCTAAACCCCAACTTAAATCTATTATTATTTCTCAAGTCTAATAACAATTTTAATTAATGTATTTAATTATTTACTGATACTTAATGTGAATTGACCGAAATACCCTTCTCTTAATATTTTCACATCTACCCCTTCAATTTCTTCCGAAATTTCCAAGTTTATTCTCTAATTTATTTTGACAAATATATTGACATTCAATATATTCATATTTAATTATTATTTATTTATTTACTGAAAATTCGGGGTTTTACAATATTGGACATGTATAGCGAGATGCTAAATCATGTGAAGTCAAGGGAAACTGTCCGCCCCTTTGATATCCATGTGCCACGTGAGAGCGCTGATCATACGAATGCTCCCGATTCTTCCATGCCCGATGTGCCAGATGAAGCAAGGATTTCACCCTCCTATCATGGCACCCACGAGAGCGGTGATCATACCGATGCTCCTGGATCATCAAATATTGCAGATAAGGAAGATAAAATGCAAATGGATGAGGTGCCTACAGTACCCATTTGAGAAGGCACCAGGATTGAGGTAAACAAACTGCGAAGGGGGACCTGCAAGAAGCAACGTGCAAGACGCTGTCGCACTCCATATGTTGCCCATTGTAGGAATCCTCGATTGGGTACAAAAGGACGCCTACTCATACAATACGTTCGCCAAAACAAACATTCTGAGTGAGATGATATTCTTAAACTAACTTGTGAATGTTATTTATGTATTTTAATTCATAGTGAATAATTGCTCCTCATTTTTTTCAAAGAAATTATATTCAAGGTCGATTCCATTCATGTGTCGACATCTGAATTGGCATGTTTGTTTGACAACAAACATATTAATAGTGTGGTATGCGAAGCCTATCTTGTGAATAATATATTGGTTGTTCAATTTTACATGTCATCTCTCATGGTATATTTTTATAGGTTATCAATGCTTTTGGAGCGTGTCTTATAAAGAGGCAACAATTATCGAGTAGCCGCACAGTCACCAGGCATTATTGCCCGACATATGTTTGCGTAAGTACTTTTTGTGACAGCACTAGTAGTCATTAGCATATTTCCAATTGTTGTTTTTTAAGGCCACACTAATGAATAAAACTTCCTTCCATATATTATGCAGGATTGGATAATGAATACTTATCGTGGTTCCCTCAAAGACTTGCGCCCTTATTTCAATCTGCAGCAACTAGGGTATTTAGTGGTTAAATGCAATCTGGTAAATTTCTTGGGATGCAATGGATTGTGCCACCTTCACAATCCATTTGTTTTAGATTTTTTATGCTTTTATCCTTACTTTAGCAAAGTCTCCAATGTGTTTTTCCTTATAAGGTTGTCTTACTTGTAGGTAGATTTTTGTTCCCATGCATCTCCACAATCATTGGTTTCTTTTAGTTCTAAACCTAGCAGAGCGTAGAGTGGAGGTGCTTGACTCATACGATGGGACACGTCGTGCAGGCCATCAGTCTTTAATTGCAACACAGGTAATTTTTTTATTAATGAAATTTTCTCATAACATTTACAACAATTATGATCTTGACACTCGCTTCGTCCCTTGTAGACCAAGATGTTGGAAAAAATCTTACGTTCCTTTGGAGGTGGTGATGACTTTCCAGTTTTACAGTGGGAGTTGCGTCATGTTAATGTCCCACACCAAAGCAATGGGTAAGCCATTAGGTTAGTTTTGATAATTACCTATGTTAGCTTCTTACATTCATGTGATTATATACCGTTAGGTATGATTGTGGTGTCTTCATGATGAAATTCATGGAGGTGTGGGATGGCAACAACTTGTCTACATCATTTGATTAAGTGCATATATAACTTAAATGACTTTTTATTGGAATATAGTAAGCAACTACTTCACTAGTAACACACAAGTATGGCTTCTATGAATTCAGAGTCATATCGCACACTTTAGGGATAAGTTCCTTGTTGACTTGGTTATGCACCCTTCAAACCAAGTGCGGGACATCGTTCTATCTAAGGCAGCAAACACAAATGAGGAGGAGACCAATGTAGATGATGAATAACTTTTGCTATTGGTCGGCCACGGATTAGGGGAAGAAGATGAATAGGTAAGACCTATCTGTCACATGTTCAATAACATGATTCTTTGAAACTAATAACATTATAATGCCTTGTTTATTATTTTGCATTGTTTATAGGTACAATTTACTACTCCAGCATTCCTGGCTTGATAACAAGGTGAAAAAGCCGAAGGCCATCTTGAACATCCAAGTTTAATGGAAAATTTGAAGCACAAGGAAATGAAATGAAGATAAGTTCAGTTAAGATGCTATGAGGTTGTAATTATATAGCAACAGACAAGTGCTACAAACAATAATGATTTTTAGGAACTTTTGTCCATAAGTGTCAGCTTATAAATGATATTTGCATAATTATATTAAAATTTTTAATGCTTTCTTGACTCCTAAATTTGTGTACTATTGTTTTGTGACAGTTTTTGGATTTACAGCAACACATTTTTGAATACTTACTGGACAGCATCATGGCAGAGAAATGGAAATCAATGTTGGGCTACGAACAGTGAACAGAGTCAACTAATTATTTTTAATGAGCATTGACAACAACTCCACTCAAGCCCACCTTTGCAGCCTAAAACTTGAGGACTGCATTGTTTGTAACTGACTTTTGCTAATGTGTGGAGATGGTTGTAAATTTGGGTCTCTATCTGTGAAAGGAAGACGAATGTAAATTTGCAATGTTAGTCATCTATTTTTTTAGTTATTTGCTTGTAATGCCATGGCAATACTTTTGTAATATACGTTTTTTGTCTTTCCCCATTAACATTGCTATATTTGTATGTAATTTTAGGCTATAAAGTTAGTTTTAGATATCTTTCACACGAAAATTGTCTACGCCTTATGAGCACATGGAGGACTCAATTTTTTCCTATTCCAAATTTTAGGCTATCAAATTTTGGAAAATCAAATGTATCATTACGGAGTAAAAGAAAAATTATTAAAATTAAGTCACAAGAAAATTTTATATAGGCTAAAATTACTCATTTAGGCTTTTTAACTATGGAAAAGGTTAAAGTTAATGACACTAATAATAACTGGATATACAAATTTAAATAATAAAAAAATAAGAGCTTATACAGTCCTCTCATACTTGGTTACATGTAAGACCCTGATTATTTTGTGGGGTTATCTACGGTTTATTCATTCTGTTGATATACATAAAACTGTGTTTATCAGGTGTTTAGTGTGGTTTGAGGGCTTAGCCCATGCTCGTATGTACAGGCGTTATATAGCCAAATTTTCGGAAGAATATTTATATTTATCGTATGATTTTTATTGTATGGTGTCTACGTATTTATTTATTTAATTAAGATGTCGATGCCGCGAGCATGTGAGGTTTTGGTGGGCGAGCGCGCATCGGATAAGAGAAAAGAAGGATATGCATCCAACGGCGTATTTCTCGTAGGGTAAAAATGGGTAAAAATTTCCGAAGGGGGGAAAGTAGGGTTTGGGTTGTAGGGATACGCGTAAGTTACGGAGGAAATCTTCATTGGAGTTAGAGCTGTGGCGACTGCGGCGGAAATGGCGATTGGGTTATTCTCAGGAAGAGAAAGAGTCTGAGGAACTACTAGAAGCTCATTCGAGTGGGATAAAAGCGGGTTTTCTCTCTTCAGAACAGCGAACAGTTCGACTAACATTTAGGCTACCATTTCGTCTTCGCGCATTCGGGATCGCGATCGGCCGATTTCGAGGACGACTACCATTCTGGGATTATCGCGCACACGAGTGAGTGGCATTGTTTTAGCACCGAGGTTTTCGGATTTATTTGTATATGCATTGAATGATATCATGGTATTAAATTGCATGAATGTTGGGTTTTCTGGGAAACACAGTTACGAAGGGTTTTAGTTACGGAGGGTTTTGGTTTTGCACAGTGGAATTGGGGATAACTAGGAAGTCATTTAGATTAAATCCAAAATTGGTTTGGATGTATCCTGGGACTACTAGGAGGCCATATAAGTGGTCACAGAGTGAAAAATTACAGCCAGAGTTGGATTTCCGGCATTAACAGAGACCTGGAAATTGAACTGGGTTACCGCCTAGCTATCGCCTACCTAGCGCCCACCTAGGAGGTGAGCGCTAAGAAAAACAGACCTGGCGCCTAGCCAGCGCCCACCTCGCGCCTAGCTGGCGCCTACCTCCAATTCTCGCGCTTATCTCGCGCTTTTCTCCCGCCCGTCTGGCGCTTAGCTAGCGCCTACTCATCCACGGGTGAGCGCAAGCTAAGATTTATCAAGGGGACCTACCGCCCACCTGGCGCCCACCTCGGGAAGTGAGCGCCCAGTGGTTTTTCATACAGAATCCTAAATTTCGGAAGAGCCAAGGGTGCTCTGGACAATAGGGGTTCTTCAACCATTCGACCAACAAATAGAATTCGCCATTAGAGGAAATAAATATTACCGGGAAGAACAATGTAGATAGGTACTAGTTTTAGTACAAGCTTATGAAGTAGGTGTGGAGAAATATTTCGAGGATGTTCGGGATGTTCACATATTAGTGCTTTATTCTAGTCCTCTTGAAACATGCATTGCTTGGTACCTTATTTGGTTTATCGAACCCTGTTTGATGGAAAGTTTGAATGAGGTTGTAATTATTGTTTATTTGATTACTCGTGTGAGTTTGTGTTCTGGTTGGAACACTTGTGTGAATTTCTGTTCTGGTTGGAACACTTGTGTGAGTTTCTGTTCTGGTTGGAACACTTGTGTGAGTTGATGTTCTGGTTGGAACACTTGTGTGAGTTGATGTTCTAATGCAGAGTTTTAAACAGTTAATTATCGGTTTGGGTTTAGCTTCCCATGGATCCTTGTTAAGCTTAGTAATGTGATGGTATGTGTTGGTTGGTGTAATTGCATGGCCACGTGTGTTGCCACGACCAGTGTGGAGCAGCCAGATACCCTGAGTAGGCCTGGTTGTCAGTGCCGATACCCGGAGTAGGCCGGCATTGGATGACGATACCCTGAGTAGGCCGTCATTTCAGAGTTTCCGATACCCTGAGTAGGCCGGGAACTGTGTACATGGAGGTGTGGAGTGTCTACTTGGCATGTAAATTAATCAATGTAACCATATGCATGGCATTGACCTGGTTTGAGTTGTTATCGAAATTTACGCGATTATTATCATTGGTTATTTGTCGAAGCATGCCTTATAACTGTGTTAACTATTTTATGCATGCATGTGTCACTCGCTGGGATATTCGTATCTCATTCCCTCGTTGTTACTTGTTTTTCAGATACTCGTGGTGAGGTGCCTACAGGGGTAGATCCGGCTGATACATATAGGGAGGAGGATTATTACTACCGACCTTAGTCCAGCAGGTTACTCAGTCTTAAACTGTTAAGTTGAATTTTGAGGATTGTAATAAGATAGTAAACTTGGGACCACTTGATGATTTCATAACTTGCCTGGATAGAAATGTTGAATTGTGCACTCTGACATGATATAAAGGCGGGTGATTATCCAGCGATCACCATCATTGAGATCCTTAACTAACCCCTAGGAGACGTGTTATATCTTTAATGAAGAACACGGATCCGGGGCGTTACATTACAAGTCCTCTCATGCCTGGTTACAAGTCCTCTCATGCTCATGCTCCGTTACAAGTTCTCTCATGCTTGGTTACAAGTCCTCTCATGCCTTGTTACAAGTCCTCTCATGCCTGGTTACAAGTCCACTCATGCCTGGTTACAAGTCCTATCATGCCTTGTTAGAAGTCCTTTCATGCCTGGTTACAACTCCACTCATGCCTGGTTACAAATCCTATCATGCCTAGTTACAAGTCCTCTAATGCTTGGTAAGAAGTCCTCTCATGTTTGAGGATTTCGAAAAAAAAAACCTAAGTATGATGTTTTTTGCATGATTTGCGACCGCTCGAGCTGGAGAAGCCAATTCGGAGGGTATTTTTACCGCTTTGGGGAAGGTTTACGCTCGCTCGAGCATCAAGTCATGCTTTCTCAAACTCAGAAAAGTCGAGAGTGACGGTTTTGGGGCAATTTGCGCTCGCTGGAGCATCAAGGCTTAACTAATACAAACTCAGAAAAGCCGAGAGTGACGGTTTTGGGGCGATTTGCGCTCGCTCGAGCGTCAAGGCTTAACTAATGCAAACTCATAAAAGCCGAGAGTGGGCGGTTTTGGGGCGATTTGCGCTCGCTCAAGCGTCAAACAAAAAAAATGAAAAAAAAATAAAACCCTAACGACGTGCGCGCGGCGCTTTACTTCGCATCGCGCCATTTCACTTCCAGTAAAATGTCCTCTAGTTCCTTCCAAGTTTCACTTCCATTCATCTTCCAAGTCCTATAGCTCTCAATGCACGTCTTCGAAGTTGCTGTTGGGATCAGATTTAGGGACTTTTAGCATTCGTCCAAGGTACGTGGATATATTTCTCTAACTTTTTTTTTATGCTTTAAGGTTTTTATTTTGCTATGGTTATACATTATCCAACTTGAGTAGGGTGATGCATAGAGAACGATCGAGCATGTCCACTCAATCTTTTCTGTTTATAACTTTTGTTTACTTCTTTATCTTAAAAGCATTTAGTTCAAGTATTTTTTCAAGAGATATTAGAGATCATTTTTTCTATTTTTTACATTTTTCCTTTTCAATAGCAGCATTGATCAAGTCACAGGGGTTGGTCATTCAAAATCATAGACTTCTAAATTCTTAATCTTGATTCGAGGCAAGAAGAGCTCAGCCACATTGTTGATAATTACCCATAATATGAGGAAAAGGCTCATTGTATGTACTAACCTTTATTGGGAGCCGACTAGGATGCTTGACAGAATTTGGGTCCCTAAATGAGTATACAACTAAGAAAACCATCAGCGTACAATAGTTTTGAAATCGTTTATTAGGTAGATAATATATCGTTTATTTGAATTTTTTTTTCCTTTTCTAATGATCCATTAGGTGTTAAAAACTTTTATTAAATTTATTCTGTTCTTAAGCATTTTTTATTTTCATTATTTCTTTGCTGCCAGTGTATTGGTAATTATTTTTTCTTATTTGCCCACAGAAGCCTGACCCCTCTTCCTAAAATCGACCAAGCCCTTATGGACCTGTATAAGGGGTACTTAGCTATCTTTTGTAAAGGTGATATAGTATTTTCTCTACCATACATCATTTTAGTATTTATTAAGTTTGTGTAATCATAATCATAACATTGTAAAGTGGGAAAAGTACTCAGTAGATTGAGATAATTGTAAAATGCCCAAAGCATTCAAACACGTTTCTTTGGCACTTTGGGAGGTTGTCCTAGAGCCTGAAAATGGGTCACCTAATTTTATGGACTAAGCCATATGCAATGTTATTGTAAATATATGGTCTACATTATAATATATAACTCCAAACAATTAAAAATCATGAGGAAGCACCTCATGACCCTTGAAAACAACTCCAAACAGTGACTTAAAAGGAATCAAATCATATTTATAACTTTTACCTATCCCATGCATTGCAAGTGGTGTTCGCTCTGTTTTTTATTCCTTGTTCATGATGTTGAAATGGGTATATTGCATTTGTACATGTTTCAATCTATGAGGTTGTGTGCACTAAATAACAGTCATGTGCAATTTTGCAATAGTGCTAGGTAATATAGAAGCATTGCCTTCACAATATATAGCAACATTAAAAATAAGAAGTAAACATCCCTTATTAATTATTTCTAGTGAAGAACTACAAGTTAAAGAAAATTGTAGGACTCTCCATCTATAATATTGGCCATAGCCATGCGTGGACTACCTGAAAGAATTGTGGAGAAAAAAATTAAGGTTATGGGGCCCTTGCCTTATGCCTAATTAGGTAAATTAGGTGGCAGACTCATCATGTTTTATTAGCATTTTTTGAGATTAACAATGCTTTCATTTCTCACCTTAAGCATGTATTATACATGGTGCCATGACTAATCATGTTGGACTAATTGATGGCATCTCTTCTATGTATTAATGATGAATAGAAGACTAAGGTTGCATTTTGGGGGTGTACAAGAATGCCTATAAATTCTCATTTTGATTGACTGAAGATGTGGTCTTTGATAGATTGAGATGGAAGAACACGATTCATATTGCCGATCCCCAATTATTGGAATATGGCGTTTGGCTTTGATTGATTTCATTGTCAAACCATGCATCTTCTTAACCCAAAGTTTTATACTTTCTGTTAAAGGTTGCAAGGTTATAAGCTATAATCAATAGAGTGAGTTTATTATGTCATATAATTGAACTTTTCAAAATAACCTTTTTCTGCGTTTGGAAATCAATGTTAGGGCAAAATTTTTTTTTTTCGCGTTCTTTTGCTTGGAGTGTTTAACATCTTTCTTAAAATATAAACTCACCATGGAAATAAAATTAACAAAGCCCTAGAACCCACTAAAGGACATTGCAATTCTTCATTTCTTAGAAACTTGTCTTTCAATTTTATTAACAATTTGTTGCTAACCTTCACTTTTATGGCTTCAATAAGCACTCAGAAAACCATAGCTCTATGATTTTCTATATTTCAATGTTCTTTTTACAATTACATACATGCATCTTTTATTAATTGCTTTAACAGGATGTTGTTCTATATTTTTTTTTTGCAGATGCCTAAAAGACGCAAAAGCACCAGTGGGTCTAGGTTTAACACACAACCTCCTCCAGTAGATGAGTCAGTGTTTTTAGACTGCCATGCACAGGGTAGGTTTCGTTAACGACCAGCCTCTTCTGTTAGAGCGGGAGGTAATAATCAAAGATCTTGATCCCAATATTAATTCAGTTTTTACTTTTAGAGGTTGGAATCCTATGCTCAAAGATCTTACACCTCCTCAACCCATCATAGTTCGGGAGTTCTATGTGTTAGGTTCAATATTTATATTGGCTTAATTCCATGTCAAAAAGTAAGTGTTCAAGGTGTTCAAAGTGTTTGGGATAGGTTGTAGGAGTCTTCGTTCAAACGTCGTCTAAGTCGGAGTCAAATTGAGGAAGTTATAGTGATCGTTAGATAGTCGTTTGTTGTGTCGTTCGAACACTCAGTGAAAAGTTCAAATATAGTCAAACCGAGAGTTGCATTTGAGAAGACAAGACCTGCGTTCGACTGTTCAATGCATACAGACAAACCCGAGAGTTGTGTTCGAGAAGATAAGACTTGCCATTCGAACGTTCAAGGTCTGCAGAGAAACCCGAGAGTTGCATTCACCAACGTTAGTCTCAACGTTTGATCGTTCGTGCTATTTAAACTCAACGTAAGACTTTCGTTCGAACGAGAAGAGGTGAAGTAGTTCTACTTCACCTCTTCTTCTCCTTCCCTTTCTACCTTTGAGCCATCAAAACCTTTCTTTCTTCTCTCTTCTCTTACCTTGGAGTTCCGGGTTGGAGAGCTTGCTCGTGGGAGTTCCTACGGTTGATGAGCGAGTTCGTTTGGTGCTTCACTAAGAAGATATTCAGGGTTCTGGATCGTTGCAAGGTTGCAAATCTGAAGAGTTCTTCAGATACTTACACTGTGAGTTAGAGTCTGTATTGGGTCGTCTGAACCACTGTCTATAAGTCTTCTTCTTATAGTGAATTTTCTGAGGTGGCACCTAATCGCCCGAAGTTTTTCTCTTTGAAAGTTCTCTTAGAGTTTTCTCTTCGTTACCAAAATTGCTTGTGTTGTCTCATTACTTTATTTGCAATTTTGTGTGATTGGCTGCTATTTATTCAAGACTTGTGCATGCCTATTAATTAAGGACTTGTCTTTAATTAGTAGAATTTTATTCCGCAATCGTTTACACCAATTCACCCCCTCTAGGTGTTGTTAGAATCTAAACCGTGTTTTTCAATTGGTATCAGAACGGTTAACCGGATCCTTGACTCTGCTAGTCATGGACAAATCTTCCATTGCCCCACCATTCTTGGAAAGTCCGTATGAGAGCCTATCTGAAGGCTATTGATGAAAAGGTTTGGGGAAGTGTTGAGAGAGGATGGACTTCTCCCACTGTTATTATAGATGGTGAGGAAAAACCCATACCATTATACCAGAGAAGAGTTAGTTGAAGTGAACTACAACTCTAAGGGTGTCAATGCATTTTTTAGTGCAATATCTGTTGACGAATTCAAACGGGTATCCACTTGTCAAACCAGTAAAGAAATTTGGGATATTTTAGAAACCACTCATGAGGGAACTGTCCTTGTGAAGAATTCCAAATTGCAGATGCTTATCACTAGGTTTGAGGAATTGAAAATGGGAGAGGATGAACCTTTTGATTCTTTCTACACCAAACTAAGTGATATAGTAAACTCCAATTTCAATCTTGGTGATAAAATTCCTCCAAATAGAGTGGTAAGGAAAATTCTTAGATCTCTTCCTGAAAAATATAGACCCAAAGTTACTGCTATAGAAGAGAGTAAGGACATTGATGGTATTAGGATAGAAGACCTTATAGGTTCAATTCAGACTTATGAACTTACTCTCCCTCCAGCTAAGAAGAATAAGTCTATTGCTCTTAAAACAATAAAATAAAATACTTATGATGATTCTAGTGAGGAATCTATGGCAGATGAAGATATTGCCCTCTTTGTAAATAATTTCAGCAAAAATATTTAAAATGAGGAAACCAAGGAGAGGTAATGAAAGATATAAGTCTAAGGGGAGTTCTAGTGGTAAAGATCAGAAACCTAAAACCAAATCTGAGTATAAAGACTCAAAAAATCCAAGGACACCCGGTTGCAGAAACTTCAGCATATTAAATGCCATGAGTGTCAGGGTGTAAGACCCTGGATTTTTATTAGCCTAATATAAGGAATTTGTTAATATTATTAAAAATAAATAATGAGGGATAATTCAAGTAGTTGTGTCGCAAGGACAAGTTAGGAATTTCATAAAGGTCAGCTTAGGTGAATTAAAGTGAATGATTCTTATATTATAATTGTAATATTTAAATAGATAATGTAAGATGAATTAAATAGATTTAAGTAAAGTTAGGATATAATTTCAGTATGTAATAAGTTTTAATTAATAATTTTTGTTAGCTATTTAGATGGTGTTGATATTGCATTTAAGTGGCTAAATAAATTATTAAGGGATGATAGGCTGTTGGTGTAGGTGATATAGTGGTAGGGCACTACACTTGATAAAAATTTGAAGACAAACAGTTTTTTTTAACGTATGGGTTTTTGCCGGTCGTAGCCTTTGCAAATTAGAGAAGGCAAAACGGATGCAATAAACTCCACCGTTAGAGAAGGAAAAAGGGATGCAAATTAGATCTGGGAGTTGAGGTGAGTGGAGAGGATTGCTGTTGGAGAAGAAAGAAGAAACATTGGTGCTGTTGGAGAGTGGGCGTCCTATTCAGATTAGAGAGTGGAATTCGTTCAAAAGAAAAACCCAGATTTGTAAACCAGTTTGTGAGGATTTCTGGTAGTGGGAAACATCGGGTTTCACTGCTATTTTTGCAGAAGTCGAACTCTAGCAAACAAGAGGTAAGTAGCCTTTCAAAATATCATGTTTTTCATTGTGTTTGTGACCATGTAGAAATTAGATTTGACTGTAACAAATGCCCAGGTTCTGTTCATGTTTGGACGTCCAATCTCTGAGTGTTATTATTCTTCATTAGATTAAATTCTAGTTAGTTTAGAGATGTTATTTAGAGGGTGTTAATCATGTTAGACGTGTTTAGAATGGAAGCATTTGGTTCAGAAATGAAGAACTAGAACCTGCCGCAAATTTGGAGAATGGAACAGCAAGTAGCATCTACAATAATTTCATGATTTCATGTGGTTTTATGAACATATAGATCTGTAGAATTTGATTAAATGAAATACCATATTCAGGTTCTATTTTTGGCGTTTAATCTTTTTGCTCTAATGAAGTCTGGTTAGAATAACTTTAAAGCAATTATAGATGGTCAGTTAGATGATTTTTATTATGCGAGACCCATTTCGGATGGAAGGTTTTGGGTTGGAATTGAAGAATATGAAATTTCCGCAAGTGGGAAGAAATGTCGAAGAGAGAAATAGCCTGGTGCCAACATAATGGACCTGGCGCCAACCTCAAAGAGGTTAGCACCAGACCCAAAATAACACTGCCGCCTAGTGCTTGGACCTGGTGCCAACCTAATGGACTTGGCGCCAACCTCAAAGAGGTTAGCACCAGACTCAAAAATTATTTGGCGCTAGGGAAACTAATCTGGTGCCAACCTTACCAGGTTAGCTCCAGCTTGTTTCGGTTAGCACCAGATCCAAATTTCTTTTGTAGAGTGCGGATATTGTAATTTTTCTTGTATTCATTTATTTTAACACCTGAAACAAGTTTAAAAGATTGGATTAAAGTTGCTTAGCACTTCGATAATCATGGGAAGAATTTGGTGAGAGAAAATTAGGATTTTCATTAGAGAATAAATCAGATTTGGAGGTCATTTTGAGTTTTAATGATATTGAATGCAAGTATAGTGTTTAGGAAAAATCTGGTAGTGCATTCTTGAGCTATTTCTATTTTTTTTTATATCAAACTATTTGATCTCTGTTATGACTTCTGTTTTTTTTGTAAATACCTGGTTATCAAACGTGGATTTGAACTAAATGTGGTAAATCAAAAGGGGTTTATCAAATTGTCTATGGATATGAACTTAAGGCACTTATCGACTCATCTGAATTTCGTTTGTCATATTTTTGAACTATCCTAAATTCTATTTTGAACCAAAAAGTAAATGAAATGGCTTCATGACATATCGTTGGATTGTTTTAGAAGAAAAGTATAGACTTTTACCGGTTGTGCAGATTTTTATACATTTTTACTGTTGGATTATTTTAGTGCGTATTTAAGATTGAATGTGGTATTCTTAACTAAATATGTTGGTTTCTTTTACTAAAGGCATATTTTAAGAAAATCTTACGTGGTATACTATATCTTTTGTCAAAGTACTAGGGCGAGACTTAGTGTGGATCCACAGTCGAGTTGTAGAGAATTTTGTATATTTTGTTTGGATTTAAGTCTAGGGTTCCTTCATGCGTTTCTTCCATGATGGAGAGGCCTTCCATGAGGGAAGTGTTGCAGCAACTCCGTTTCCACCATGAGGGTGAGGTCACACGGGTATTTCCGCCATGAGGGCGATGAATTGGTTGTTTGAGCTGTTGCAGTATTTCGACTGGATTGTTTGGAACACTAGTGCTTAGCCACACAAAATAGACAAACTTCACGAGTCCCAATACATAAGATTTTCCGAATGTGATTGACGATGTATTTCCGAGATTAGACGGATTACCGTGATTAATCGTCGTGTATTTTTAATCGTACATGTTTTAGTACTGTTACAACTATATTTTAGGCATGCATTGCTACTTGCTGAGATAGTCGTATCTCACTGTTTTGTTTTGTTTTCAGATCTCAGAGAGGATGATTCAGGCGGGTATATGCATGGTTTAGGTGAGTTGGGGAAAATTTTAGTTGACTCTGATTATGTTGTTGCCATTTCATGTTTTCCTTATTCTGATATAGCGATCCTGTGTGAAAAGCTAACTCCTTGGAAATGAGTTACGGTTTATTTCACGTAACCCGGTTCCGGGGCGTTACACAGGGTTTTGGTCACATCAGGTCTAAGTGTCCCACGTTTAAGAAACTTCAAGGGAAAGCTATGAATGCTACTCTATTTGATGATGAGAGTGCCTCTGATAGAGATATTGAGGACTCCAATACAGAGGAAAGTCCAAACTATATGGCATTCACCCCTATTGTTGGGAGTGGTGATGCTAGCAATCATTAAGACTCTATACCAAGTGAGTGCAATAGTTTCTCATGGAGAGTTTGATGATGAGGAAAGTATTCAAGAGGCATATGACAAGCTTTTTAAAGAGTGTTTGAAAGCAAAGAAACAAGTGAAGTCCACTCTTAAAAGGCTTAATGAAGTAAAGCTCAAGAAAGAAGATCTTCAAGCAAAATTTGAAGAGTCTACTTCACGTCTAGGTGAACACAAGTTAAAGATTGAATCCCTAGAATCTGAAAACAAGTCTCTTAAGGAAGAGCTTGAAAAGACAAAAACCCCAGCTTCAAAACTTTTCTACAGGTTCAGCCAACTTGGACAATATGCTAGGGATGTGTCAAATAGGAACTGATAAAAGGGGATTAGGCTTCAAGGATGCTTCTAAGGATGCACCTTCCTCTTCTAAGACCAAATTTGTGACTGCCAAAGGACAGGGTCAGTCTAATCCTCCCAAGGGTAAGACAAACCAAGGTATGAACCGTGTTCAAAAGTCTAATTGGTCAAAACCCAAGGGTGTTCCAACAAAGGGATTTCAATCTCAGAACTTTATTCCTATTTGTCATTTTTGTGGTATTTCTGGACATATAAGGCCAAATTGTTGGGACTTAAACCAAAACTCTAGGAAATTCCCACCTAGAAAACCTCAAGAGAATTTGTCTAAATAAGTGAAAGAACTTTCAAATCAAACAAAACTTTTACATCAACAATTAGCCTCAATGACTAAGAAAGCCTCTAAACCCAAGCAAATCTGGGTTAAGAAAAGTGAATTGGGTTGTCATGTGGTTCATGTTGCTTTGAAAGCTAGAAATAGCCTTATGTGGTATCTAGATAGTGCTTGTTCTCGTCACATGTGTGGTGACAAATCTATGTTTAAATCTCTTGAAGATTATTCTTGTGGCACTGTTACTTTTGGTGATGGAAGCAAGGCTCCTATTGTGGGTAAGGATGTGATTGAAATTTCTGGTTTGCCTACTTTGCATGATGTGCTATTTGTTGATGGTTTGAAAGCTAATTTGATTAGTATAAGTCAATTGTATGATTCAAAGATGGAAGTTAAATTTGCGAAAATCTGTGTTCTGTGTTTTATGCAAATGCCTTGTGTGTGCTTTAAGGTAAAATAACCCTTGATAATTGTTATGGTGTTGTTCCTAATCCTGCTTTTGTGTGCAATACTTCCAAAATTGATATGCATGAATTGTGGCATCAAAAGCTTGGTCACCTGAATTTCAAAAACTTGTCTGAGCTATCCAAGCATGAACTTGTTAGAGATATTCCCAAGCTTGCCAAAGTTGAACCTAATGTGTGTGTGGGCCATGTCAGTTGGGAAAGCAAACTAGGTCTAGTCACAAAAAGACCTCTAAATGTCTAACTCACAAACCTCTTGAATTGTTACACATGGATCTAATGGGTCCTTCTAGAACAGAAAGCCTTGGGGTTAGGAGGTATATTTTGGTTGTTGTAGATGATTTCACTAGGGTCACATGGGTGGAATTATTGAGAGAGAAATCAGAAGCAAGTGAGTTGATCAAGGCTTTGTGTCGGAGACTCTCTAATGAAAAAAAGTCTAAAGTTGGTAGGATAAGGAGTGGCCATAGGAAAGAGTTTGAGAACTCAATCCTGGAAATTTTTTGTCTTGAAGAGGGAATTCATCAAGAGTTCTCAGCACCCGTAACTCCACAACAAAATGGAGTAGTTGAGAGGAAAAATAGGGTTCTTCAAGAGATGGCCCGTGTAATGATTTATGCTAAGAGTGTGGCCTTGTATTTCTGAGGAGAAGCTATTAACACAGCTTGTCATGTAATGAATATGGTGTACTTGAAACCAGGGAGTATTGAGACTCCTTATGAAATTTGGTTTGGTAAAAAGTCCACTGCTAAATTCTTTCGTGTCTTTGGGAGTAAGTGTTTTATTCTGAGAGATAAGGAGAATTTAGCAAAGTTTAATGCTAAATGTGATGAAGGAATTTTCCTAGGTTACTTTAAGAATAGCAGGGCTTCCCGTGTGTACAATCTTCGTACACACACTGTCATAAAATCCATCAATGTTGTGGTAGATAAAGGGATTGGTCAGTCTCATGTTGAGGGAGAGTTTATTTTAGAGTTAGGTGATCTTGATCAAAATATTGAGACTCAAAATCCTAAGTCTTTTAAGTCCAATCCTTCAAACTCTGAAGAGAGTTCCCCATCTACACCAGGTCCTACAAAAGAACCTTCTTTAGGAGTCAAGTTAAATCATCCCAAAGAGCTTTTAATTAGTGATTTGAATGAGGGGATGAGACTTCGTAGGAAAGTATTAAATCAGATGACCTATACATCCTATGTGTCAAAACTTGAACCTAAAAGGGTAGAGGAAGCACTTACTGATGAGTACTGGATTAATGCCATGCATGATAAAATGTGGGGTATCTTGTGGCCAAACCTGAAAATCACAATGCTATTGGTACCAAATGGATTTTCAAAAACAAGTCAGATGAACATGGTACTATTGTGAGAAAGAAGGCTAAGTTGGTAGCACAGGGATATACCCAAGTGGAGGGTATTGATTTTGATGAGACTTTTGCTCTTGTTGCCAGACTTGAATCCATAAGAATTTTACTTGCAGTTGCTTGTCACTTGGGCTTTAAATTGTATCAAATGGATGTGAAAAGTGCTTTTCTGAATGGGATACTTCATGAAGAAGTATATTTTGAACAACCCAAGGGGTTTGTAGATCCCAAGTTTCCCCATCATGTGTTTAGGCTTAAGAAATCCTTGTATGGGTTAAAACAAGCTCCTAGAGCTTGGTATGAGAGACTTACTGCTTATCTTCTAAATCACAACTTTACAAGAGGAGGAGTTGATAGAACTTTATTCATTAGAAAGGATGAGAGTAGTTTCACTATTGCACAAATATATGTGGATGATATTGTATTTGGTTCTCCTATTGAATCTCTTGCTTTGAATTTTGCTGATGCTATGAAAAATGAGTTTAAGATGAGTATGGTTGGTGAACTTAACTTCTTCTTAGGTCTTCAGATTTCTCAATCTTCAGATGGGTTATTTATATCTCAATCTAAGTATGCCAAAGACCTTGTGAAGAGATTTGGGTTGGACAGTAAGAAATATACTAGAATCCCCATGAGCACTACCTTGAAGTTGAGTGCTGATTTATCTGAAAAGAGTGTTGAACACACTCTCTATAGAGGCATGATAGGTAGTCTTCTCTACCTTACAGCTAGTAGGCCAGATATTGCCTTTAGTGTAGGTGTTTGTGCTAGGTTTCAAGTTGATCCTAGAGAGTTTCATTTGTTTGCTATTAAACGTATCATACGGTATGTTAATGGCACTGTTGATCATAGTATTTGGTTCTCTAGAGACACTTCTGCAATTATAGTAGGCTATTTTGATGCAGATTGGGCTGGAAATGCAGATGATAAGAAGAGCACCACCGGAGGTTGTTTCTATATTGGAAATAATTTAGTGGCTTGGATGAGCAAAAAGCAAAACTCTATTTCCTTGTCCACAATTGAAGCTGAGTATATAGCTGCTGGTAGTTGTTGCACTCAATTGCTTTGGATGAAGCAAATGTTGAGTGATTATGGGATTGAACATGGGGACTATTGTCTTGTATTGTGATAATACAAGTGCAATCAATATTTCCAAAAACCCAGTTCAACACTCTCGAACCAAGCACATTGATATTAGACATCACTTTATTCGAGAGTTGGTAGAGGATCATGTGATCTCTCTAGAACACATCTATAGACACCCCAAATTGCACTACAGAATGAGAAAGTAATAAAAACATGTAATTAAAGCTTAAAACAGGTCAAAAATGCATAAAAATTGACAAAGCAGGCTTTGCCCGTATTTCATTCACGGGCCGGTCACGCCCGAAATATCTCTACGGTCAGGCGCGCCCGTATTGGAAATACGGGCACCATTGGACCGTAACTCATTTATGGTCACTAAAGACTCGTGCAAGTTTTATTCTTCTCTCGATTTCCGAGCTTTATCTTTAGTCCAATATATCTTTAAATAAGCGAATTACGTCTTTTATTCGCTGAAGCCACCTTGGTTGGCTATGGATGGGCATTATCTTGTGTTTAACTCAAACTGAAACTCTATCTTGCCAAACCTTGGACCAACCATGCCCTTGTGCTTGCCTATAAATAGAGGTAAGATTCTCAAGCTAAGGGCCACGAAAATTTGAAGTCTAAGAAGCTCCAAGAGAAGAAGAGGAACCCCTGTTGCCTTGCTTGCTCAATCCAGGTAAGTCCCTTTTCCCTTTTATTTCTGTCTTCAATTCTAGATGTAATAGGATCATCTCTATTGCTGTAGAATAAGGCCATCTTTTGTACTTGTATTCCTAAACTTGTCTCTAAGTACCTCAAGAGTCTCTCTAGCCGTAAAACGTGAAGAGAGAGCTAGGGGAAAAGAGAACAGGTGGATCCCTAGAATAGAACCCCATATCTGTTTTTCTTTTTTTTTTCTAGAATAAGGCCTTTGATTGTGTTTGTATAACCAAACCTATCTCCAAGTACCTCAAGAATCCTCTCTAGTCGTAAAACGTGAAGAGAGAGCTAGGGGAAAAGAGAACAGGTGGATCTGTAGGGTAGACCCCATGTGCTCTAATCTGTGAGATGTGGTTGCTTTGAATATCCTGATCATGTTTTAATGCTTTTTATGGTATATCTGAATGAATAACATGAATCCATGATGTTTATAGCATGAGATCCCCACTTTTTTATAAAATTTGGATTTTTCACATATTTGCACCTACAGCACTGTTTTCGTGATTTTTGTGGTTTTAGGCTAAGATCTTGGATTTATCATGATCAATATGGTAGATCTGGATCCAAAAGCCTGAAAGTAAATTCTAGGGTTTCATGATGTTGTTTTTGAATCGTTTTTCATGTTTGAGAGAAGACCCTATGGTCTAAGTTCTCCCCTTTTGATGTTCTTCATCAACGTGGGTATTTTTGGTCTTGATTTTCAGATTTATTGTGAAATTTGGGCTTTATCTATATCCTGGACTATTCAAGTTCAATTTTGAAATATTTTATAAAAATCATATTTTTCTAGATTTCTAGAATTTAGCTTGAAGCCAAATTTTTGGATTTTTCACTTTAAATTGATTTTATCTCAATTTTATTTTGATCATGAAACCCTAGGAATGGTATGATCATATTTGAAAGTTCTGGATCAATCAGACTATTCATATGAAAAAACCATACAATTTTTATCTTTTTGTGATTTTTCATGATTTTTATAGCAAGCTTTTTTCCTTTAATTTAACATGAACAACGCCTGGCAACCACCTTGTGTGGATGAATAGGGGTGCCTAACACCTTCCCCTATTCATAACCTAATCCCCGTACCCATCTCTGGTTGTTTTTTTAGGAGGGTTATTTTTACCCTAAAATTGCCTTTTGTGCTTATTTAATATTTTGGTGTCCATTCACACCTAAATTGAATGGTGGCGACTCTTTGTTTAATTTAATCCCGTGTGATGATAGAGGAAGTCAATTGAAAATTTGATTTTTCCCATGTCTCACAACATTCCATCTGAAAACCAATTAGCTGACCTTTTTCTTTCTTTAGCATGCTTATTTTTGTGTTATTTTTTTGGTTTTGTTTTTGTTTTGTTGGTTTATTTAGTTTTGTTTCTTTTTTGGTTTTCGTATATGTTTTTGCCTTGACATTTGTCAAATATAGGATGGGTATAATTTTGTGAAACAATAAATTTTTTTACATTTTGGGAACTTATAGCTCTTCAAAGATTGTTTTACAAACTCTTCTTCAATAGTTTCTTATAAAGTCACAAGCATTTCACTTAATTCTTTTTGTGGTTTGTATATCATTTACACACACCAAATACAATTAAGCAAGCTTAATTTTTCATTTTCGGTGAGTGTGTGGATAGGCAGTCCTTGATTTATTCTTGTCTATCTTAAGTTAAAAAGACCCTAGCATATGACCTTGTGTTAAAAAGAGATTTCTCCCTTGTATTTAAAAGAAAAAGCAATATGAAAAGAACTCTGGGATGAGCTGTAAACCCCAGACATCTTGAGTTCAAAAAGAAATAAAAAGGAATACAACCATGGAATGAGCTGTAAACCCCAGATATTCTAAGGAACACTACTCCTTGTGCAAAAATAGTGTCAAAGACAGGGGGAGAAAGTTCAAAAACAAAATTTTTAAGGTCTTAAAATTCATGAAAAGGTTCTTTTTAATTTTTAGAGAGACTTGAGTAATAAAGTGATTTCTTGATAAATGGCCAACTCCTCTTCACCAAGCTCTTATTTAAGCAACACTTGTTGTGTTTGGTTTTGCACATGCACACAAGCACAATTAGAAATTTGGTTGAGTTGTTGTGTAAGTATTTGGGAGTATTGAAGTTGGATTTGTCAAAATATGAATTTTAGAGTAAAATGGTTCTCAAAATGTTTCAAATTTTAAGTTTTCATTATTTTATACTTGTTTTATATTTTTTCTTTATGTCTTGGAGATTTTTAGGTTTGTTGGTAGTAATTTTGGTTGAAAAAGGTTGAGTTCACTGAGCAAATTTTGCAAATTTTTCTGAACTGGTTATAACCATTCGAACGTTGATCTAATTCTATCAAACGTTGGTTTTCAGTGTTCAACGTTAGACCCGTGTTTGATGAACGTTCAAACGTTCATTTAAAACATTTTTATTTTTAAGTCGCGTGCGAAAGGGGTTTAAACATTCAAGAACGCAACCCCTTCGCACGTTTGGCGATTTCGGCTTCTCGTCTTTTTCCTTCAAATTTCCTCGCTCAAATCGTCTAGATATTGCATTTCAATGTACGAAATCATGTTTTCTTGCAATTTTTTGTTTTTCCTTCATGGTTTTCGATTTCTAGGGTTTTCTTGCGAAAATCGTTGATTCATCGTAGTTTTAAGTTCTTTTTGTTCTAAATCACTTTAAAAATAGTTCAATCATGTTTTATTCTTGTTTTCGAGTGTTTTTGTGGTTTTTTTTTTTTTTTTTTTGTGCTTTGGTGTTTTAGTCGAAAATACCCAAATCTGGGGTTTGTGTTCTTGAACGTTCGAACGTTCATCGACTGTTTTTCAAACAGCTGATATTTTTTTGACTCCATATGGTTTTTCTTGGTGTTTTCTTTGTATTTCTCATACATTTTATCTTTCTTAAGCATTTTGTTTAGGTCTTTGTTGTGTTTTACTTGGTTAGATTTGTTCTTACCCTGTAATTTCTTTGTGTTTGTTTTTATTTTTTTGTTTCCTTCCTGTGTCCTCTATTAGATTCCTGGAACCAAGTCTCTCGGTGCTAAGAATTCTAATAAGAATAAGAGACCTAGGGTAGATTAGGCCTATTTCTTTGATCTTAATGCCCAGAAAAACTTTGATGACTACTTTTGTCAAAGGTCTGTGATCATTGAGCGGGTAGTTAATTTTGATAACCTTCCCTTCGAAATTTCAGATTGCTTTAAGGATAGAGGGTGGGATTCCATGTTTGCTAATTTCCTTCTACCATCTCATGAATTGGTACGAGAATTCTATGCTAATATCCATACCATTGACTGGGATACCTATGCATTCTCTACCTATTTGAGAGGTACTGAGTTTCGTTTCTCTCCTGATGTGATTGCCTCTTCTCTTGGTCTCCATAGGGTGCCTGATCCTCAATACCCCTATCCTGAGACCACAGGTGCTTTTAAGAATGAGTTGGCCGATACCCTTCTCCACAACGGAAGGGGTAATTGGATCTACAAGGGTGAAGCCCTTGAGGCCAAAAAGTTCTCGACTAAGACCATTGTAGTTTTCCGCATTCAAAGCCACAATCTCTTTCCAGTAGCTCACAAATCATCTATTCCTTTTGATAAGCTGCTCTTTCTATATGCTTTGAAAAAGCATCATTCCATAGATCTTCCTCTCTGTTATTTGTTCTATGATCTCGGAGGTGTTCAATTACTCCAAAAGATCTTATAGTCTTCCTTATGGGTGTTTGATTGCCTGGTTGATTGTAGCCCTTGATATTTCTTTTCCTCAGCTTGAATTGTGTAAGGCTTCTCAATTGATCACCGAAACAACCCTCCATCAGAGTCGAGCTCATTTAGCTTCCACTCCTGCTCCTAACCCTGATGATCCTGCCCAGTCTCAGCCTCCTTCTACCCATGAGGAACTTCAGTTTCTCAAAGCTCAAAATTCCCAGATCCTTCAGTATTTACAGACCTTGGATGAGAGAACTCAAAATAATCATGAAGATGCTATGATCCACTTTCAAAGGCTTGAGATTCACCAGAGGAACCTGGAGATTTCTCAGCAAAAGCTTGAAACGGCATTGCTTGACTATTTTAATAGTCAAGCGGATGGGGAAGAAGATGTTAGAAGAGCCTACTGCTGCTCCAGGAGATTCTCAGAAACCTCATGTTGCTGATCCGGGTCCCAGTGGAGGTGGTTGTAGTGGTGATGGTGATGATGGCTCATCTCACTCCTGAGTTGTTGTGTTTTACCCTTTGTCTAGTCGTGACAAAAAGGGGGAGATGGTGGTAGCTGTTTTTGATGTTTTTTTTTTGGATATTGTGGTGTATATGTGGTTGGTTGGATGTATTCATTTGGGTATATGGATGTACATGAAATGTGGATGGATGATTGTATATTTTTTTTGTTCATGGCTATGTGAATGAACATGTTTCCTTGTATATTGTTTTTTGGACCATGAAGTATTATATTTGGTGAATGAATGAATATATTGGTTCTTGGATATTCGAGTGTGATCATTCTCTTGTTTAGTTATTTGTTTATTCCCCTTGCTTTTCACCTGGTATTTTGTCGTTTTTGGTGTTTCAGGAACAGGTGAATATTTTTGGGTTTGATAAGTTTAGGGGGAGGTCATGTCAATTTTTTTTTTTTTGGTGTGCATTCTGGTTGTTGCTTGGTGGTTCATAACAACTAGGATTTGTCTTGTTAGTTTTGTCACAGAATAGCCAAAGGGGGAGTTTTAGGTTCAATATTTTATATTGGCTTAATTTTGTGCCAAAAAGTAAATGTTCAAGGTGTTCAAAGTGTTTGGGATAGGTTGTAGGAGTCTTGGTTCAAACGGCGTCTAAGTCAGAGTCAAATTGAGGAAGTTATAGTGATTGTTAGATAGTCGTTTGTTGTGTCGTTCGAACGCTCAGTGCAAAGTTCAAATACAGTCAAACTCGAGAGTTGCGTTCGAGAAGACAAGACCTGCCGTTCGACCGTTCAGTGCATACAGACAAACCCGAGAGTTGCGTTCGAGAAGACAAGACTTACGGTTCGAACGTTCAAGGTCTGCAGAGAAACCCGAGAGTTGTGTTCGCCAATGTTAGTCTCAACGTTCGGCCGTTCGTGTTATTTAAACTCAATGTAAGACTTTAGTTCGAACGAGAAGAGGTGAAGTAGTTCTACGTATTGAATGTTAGAGCTGTGTTCGATGAACATTCGATGAACGTTCGAACGTTCAATACGGAAAATCAGTTATAAAATTCCGATCTTTTCTAATTTGTTTCCTATTCTTTCTCCACTTCTTTCTAACCTATATAAGGATTGTTTAGAAGTTTTTTAGGGTTACCCAAGACGTTTTTAGAACCCTAAAATTGTGTGTGTGAGGAAGAGAACTTCTCCTTCCCTTTCTACTTTTGAGCCATCAAAACCTTTCTTTCTTCTCTCTTCTCTTACCTTGGAGTTCCGGGTTGGAGAGCTTGCTCTTGGGAGTTCCTATAGTTGCTGAGCGAGTTCGTCTAGTGCTTCATTAAGAAGATATTCAGGGATCTGGATCGTTGCAAGGTTGCAAATCTGAAGAGTTCTTCAGATACTTATACTGTGAGTCAGAGTATGTATTGGGTCGTCTGAACCACTGTCTGTAAGTCTTCTTCTTATAGTGAATTTTCTGAGGTGGCACTTGATCGCCCAGACGGTTTTTCTCTTTGAGAGCTCTCTTAGAGTTTTCCCTTCGTCACCAAAATTGCTTGTGTTATCTCATTACTTTATTTGCAATTTTGTGTGATTGGTTGCTATTTGTTCAAGACTTGTGCATGCCTATTAATTAAGGACTTGTCTTTAATTAGTAGAATTTTATTCCGCAATCGTTTACACCTATTCACCCCCTCTAGGTGTTGTTAGAGTCTAAACCGTGTTTTTCACTATGCAAACATACATGGTTAGTCCAATATCCCTCCAGCATTTTCCGTGTATGTTCGTGGTCAGACATTTTCGATCACCCCTAATATCATCTCTCAGATATTAGGGATACCCAGAGTGCTTGAGCCTAGATATCCTTATAATGAAGCAGACATCCCTTCGCTTGATCATATGACATCTTTTGTGTGCAAGAGTACAACGTATTTCCATAGAACCCATCTAGTGATTGATAATCTTCCAACTCCTCGGTCGGTTATTCTTCAGATTATGAGCACCAACATATCCCCGGTGGCTCATTTACATACTCTCCCACTCCAGAGACTTCAGTCCTTTTATGCATTACTCCAAAGTCATTCAATAGACCTCCCTTCGCATATAGTTTCTTCGATGCTACGCATTGTACAGAACATCACCAGGAAGTGAAAACTTATATTCGGTTGCCTCATTACCCGACTCCTGCACAGACTTGGCATCGTAATTCCAAAGATTGAGCACCCTATAGTGCTTCCACCTCCTATTGGGCCTACCACCGTAGCACAGAGTATTGCTCATTCTACTGCCGCTACTTGGGGTGGTACTCCTCATCGACCTCATGAAGCAACTTCATGGGCAGGAACCTCCCATTCTGGTTCATCTTCGGCTGCTGCTTCATTTGATCCATCTGCCGTCATGGATTATTTGTCAAGGATTTATGAAGGCTAACAACAATTGCAGAACTGGCACTGATTCAGTCTACTCAAGAGACGCATAGCCGTCAGCTTTCAGAGGTATAGGAAGCAGTGGCTCAACTTCAATTGCACTATGACCAAGATCAAGAGGATGAAGACGAGGATGATGACGATGACAAAATTGCGGAAGACTGAAGAAGGGAGGGGAAAGAAATTTTTGTTATTGGTTGTGGGCTTCATTTGACGGCATTGTGGCCGAATGTTGTTTTTTTTATATGTATTTAAGGTTGTACTCCATTAGTGGGTTGCACTCTTACAATTTAGCACACTAATCTTAGTTCTTACAGTGCTTGCTTTGGAGTTACAATTTATATTTTGCTTACTTTCTTGGAAATGCATATGGTGTTTCACTTAACTTACCTTGCTATAGATTATATGATAGATAAGATGATAATAATTCATGGGGATGTCAAGAGACAATTGTAAAAGCTGCGGTGTTAGCATATCTATTTGTTTAGCAAAAAAATAAAATCAAATTCCATTACAACACCTGTCATAATTGTATTGGCATCCTTTTACTTCACAAGTGTAGAACTTGACAGAAAGTGTATGCATCACCAAAAAAATAAATAATAATAAACATAAAAAAAGAATTTATACTTTAAAGTACAAGTCCAGAACTTGGCTGAAGGTGAATATGTAACCAAAAAAAAACCATTTGATACATTCCCCCAGAATCCTTTTTCTTCGTAGTTTCCTCTGTAGATTCCAGCTTCACACGTATTCACAAAAAAACTGAAGGTGAATACGTAACCAAAAAAAAACATTTGATACGTTCCCCCAGAATCCTTTTTCTTCATAGTTTCCTCTGTACACTTCAATTTCACATATATTCACAAAAAAACTGAAGGTGAATACATAACCCAAAAAAAATTCCATTTGATACATTCCCCCAGAATCTTTTTTCTTCGTAGTTTCCTCTGTACATTTCAGCTTCACATATATTCACAAAAAATTTTAATCTCTCTAATGCTTGTGCACCTGCAAAACACCGCGTCTTTAAGGCAAATATCTTCACCAACAACTGCAATTTCTATGTACATTTCAGCTTCACATATAGATAATTCACCAAAAAATGCAATCTCTCTAATGCTTGTGAACTTGCAAAACACCGCGTCTTTAAGGAAAATATCTTCACCAATAATTGCAATCTCTATGTACATTTCGGCTTCACATATAGATAATTCACCAAAAACTGCAAAAGCAAATATCGTCACTAAAATTTACTAACTGGTTGATTATAAATGTGATAGGTTGAATAAAGCACAAAAAGAAAAAAATTTAATACTAATAAGTTTTAGAATATACCATTTGATTCCATAGGATGTAGCAATTACAATATCCAAGTTTTGAGCAGCAAAAACAGAAACACCATCAAGTGTAGCACTTACAAAAGGACAAGCAACCTCGGCTTGATGCATGGCAAAATGAAACAAACCCAACCAATATGCATCCTGGAGAATATAACAGCACTTTGTAAGAAAGAAAAAGCTCAATAAATTGTGTTTATATTTTATTGATAATAATCCAACTTTCCACTTTTTAATGTTCTAAAACAAAAAATCTCTACTTTCTTTCTCTCGAACTAGTAAGCAACCATGGTCATCAGCAATCCGTACGACAGTACTTTTTACTTTGTTCTAGGTTACTTGCTTTTACTTATCTGTGCACCACAATTAAGTCTTTCTTTCCTGACAGTATGCATCTCTTTGATAGACAGATATCTCTAAACTTTAAATGGCAAATGAGTTGACCATGATAATACAACCTTGTAATGAATAAAAATGTGGAGGATACCCTTAGTCTATCAAATTGATTGGAATCATCTATACTGACATTAACACTCAACAGTATAAAGTAATCAATGCATGATAGGTTAATGCCAAACTTTCTTTGGTTCATACTACAAAATCATGGGTCTCACTGTTTGGTGAATTTTTGTGCATTGAATTTGATAGATCTCCAAAGTTTAATGTTTATCAATGACTAATAGTTTCAGACGTAATATAAACTCAAATCTAACATGAAATCATCCTAACAGAAGATGTGATAAATTTAGGAATAAACTTGAAAGCTAAGCTCCAAGATTATCTACCTTCAAGATGAGAGACTTAATTTTGGGACACAAAATTAATCTAATCATTCTAAACATTATGCTCCAAATGTGTTCCAAAGTAGTCATTAAGGTTTCTGATTCATATAGACTATAGATCCATTTATATATGACTATGATTGGAAATTGTTATTCCAAAGCTTATAGTTTTACCCGGCATTGCTTGGATTTTTACCTTCAAGATGAGAGACTCAATGAAAGTCTCTCGGCAAACTTGGCTTGGGTGAAGAGGTAGAATGCTGAGTGGACATCTCCACGGCTTGAAGCATTTGCAACATACTTTGTGTAGGGGCCTACGAAGAAAGCAATGCAAATGATAATATCAATACTTATACATCCTAGGGGATATTGAATGAATATGAAAAAAAATAAGAAATAACACATTTTAATATAAATACTATTTGACTTTGCTAATAATGGTATATATGATGGACATCGGCTAGTGGAGGAAAGGTATGTGTTGAATCTTGACTAAGTGGCTCCATGCACCTATTTTTTGTCCCATTGCTATGAAGAATATCATCATGCTCTAAGTTTTGAGTAGATGGTTTGCGTTTTTTCTTTCGCGTTGCTTGAGTTAAAGCATCCACTCATCTATGAACACTCATGCCGGCCCACTTAGATCTTTCTTTAATCCTAACTCCTTTAGATTTTTTTAGCAACTTTTGAGACATGACAACTCCATTGCTAGTACTGAATATATCATGTTGCTTTTCCACGTAGCTAGGATGGGATCCAGAAATATATTCATTTGCACAACCACCAACCTCATTTGCATCAACATGAATTGCATCATCAAGAGAGGGGTCAATGTGATGTCCCACGCCATCATCATAGAAGGCCATATCATTCGGAAATGATCCAGTCACATGGTCACTACTACAAGAACCTCAACATCCTTTTCAAGTTCTTTAAAGATAAAACCATCCAAAATCTTTTCCACCCCCTCTTGCATCTTTTTAGCCATTTCCATGACTTCTTGACATGCCATTGCCCTAGATCCAATTTGAACAAGTGTTGGAATGACATAGGAGTATTGATTTGAGATATGAGATGGCTCATTATTTGCATTTGATGTATGCGGGTACTTGAAGTCTTGCCATTCATTCTTAGCATCCTTTCTCCACCTTCTCAGAATATATTGTTTTGGGATCTTGTTAATATCTTTGAAATAGAACACTAAAAGGATTTGCTTACAAAGAATGCCCCCAAATTCAAAATTCTTACAACTGCATTCTATGCTGTGATTTTCGTAATTATATGTAACAATGTGCTCTTGATGGATGCCTTCAGAAGAATTCACAATCTTCAATATCTCAACATTCCCAGATTTACATGACTCTCGGATCTTGTATGACCAAATACTAATTGCTTCTTTTTCGAACCTTTCATAAACCATTGGAGTATGTACCTTACATGCGTGCCTAAAAAGAGGCTGGTTTACACAAGGTTCTTTCTTCCTTAATATCATGTTGCTATCACACACAAGCTCATTGTATCGATGCTTTGCAACTACAATGTCAATTTGGTCTAAGAGACGCACCATACTCTTCTGTCTATTCGGTGCATTCTTAATGGAGGCATTCATGCTCTCTGAGATTTGAGTACTGAGCATATCGGTACAAAAATGATTCCGACCACATGCCAATGACCACTTCTCCCTTTCTTTGTACTTAGCTTCCAACCATTCATTCTCAGAAAGATTAAACCTCTCAAGCAACGTTTGCCAAGCCTCTTCGAACTCGATTTCATTTTCACACTTATATATACAGCTCTTGAAAGCTTCTGCAAAAACCTTACATGTATGGAATACTGCACTAAGATGCTTTGTAGCATTTTGATAAAGATGCCAAATGCAGTTCCTATGAGTAGTTTGAGGTAAAACAAGCTGAATTGCTTTTGCCATTGCCTTGTCTTGGTCAGTTATAATTGTTTTTGGTGCTTTGCCATGCATGCAACTCACAAATGTCTTGAACATCTAAGAAAATGCCTCAGGACTCTCTTCATAGAGTAGTGCAACACCAAAAATAACCGCATGTCTATGGTGATTCAATCCAACAAACAATGCAAGAGGGCGATTTTCAGTGTTTGTTTTGAAAGTGGTGTCAAAACTAATAACGTCACCAAAATATTGATAATCTGCAGCCATCTGCCCATCTACCCAAAATATATTTGTTATCATGTCTTCCTCATCCAGTTGAATGGCATGAAAAAATGATCGATCCTCACAAAGTTTTTTTTGAAAATAAGATGCGAGTTCACTTTGATCTCCCCTTTTCCTCTGTATTTTCCTTCTTGCACGTATATGATAACTGTAATCATCATGCACAAATCCAAGATTTTCAATTCCTCCAGCTTGGGTGCTTAAAAGATTCATAACTGCACTTGGTGTTAATTCAGCATACTCAACAACATTAGCCTGAGCTGCTTGACCAGCAGTAATTCTTCTATGAGACCTAAGGCAATGTCTCATGCTTGGGGGAAGCATCCCATGGTTATGGCTCTCATTAAATTCCCATATCACATATTTCGCTTTGTCATTCAAATGAATTCTCATGTACGCCTTACATCCACATCTCATTTGTGTTGTAGGTCTAATACACACATGAAATGCCTCACTACGCTTCCCTTCCATTGAGCAACAAAATATTTTATCAAGTGTTATAGTCTTACTTTGGTCCTTACGCACCTTACTTCTACGAATGCTAAATCCAGCCATTCTAGCATATGCATTGTAAAACTCGTAAGCTGCTTCTACAGAGTCAAACTCTTTTCCTATTTTGGGTACATACTCTAACTCAACATTAGGCACAAGCACCACCTCATTATTTGCATGACTTGTGTCTTCTCCAATCTCCATATGCCCTATCCAATTCTTCTCGATGTACAGGTACTCTCTTAGGCATTCTCTCAAAAAAGAAGATTATTTCCGTCCCAAAATGAAGTTCTATCAGTAAAAATTCAACTGTAGACAATAAAAAAAACGTATTCAAACAAAGCCAGAACAAAAAGAGAATAAAAAAATTGAGTATAAAATTCTGAGATGCTTCGTACACTTACTGGCAAATTTATTAGTAAAAAAGTAGCGTAATATCCTTCTAAAATTTATGAAGGAGAAAGATGAACTAACCATCTATATTAAATTCCATCCTACCTTGATCAAATATTTATATGATTTACATTATCTTTAAAAATGGATCAAATGCTACCTGAAAAAATTAACTACGTTAACAGTATTATACTAATAAATTGATCAGTAAATATAATACAATCTGAATTGATTTTTGAATACTCTATAGAAACTCTTAGTTCTTATTAAATCTTAACAGCTTTCTAGTTTTTAGGTCCCACCATTTAAAATAGATTTCTAAAACAGAGGTATCAAAAGTCGTACTAGATCTTCATGAGCTTTGCCACATACTCATTAATTGTCTCACGAAAAAAGTCGTACTATAACAAAAGGAACTCAAGATAGATCGCAGGAACAAATTATGAGTGGTTGAGAACCAACGTTGGCAAATGGAAGATCTCATGATGCATAAATTATTTATCCCTCCTATTCATGATTATCAAAAATATTTTGAAAAATTGGTGTACGTATCTCTAGGTCTATCAATGCATGAAGAAAATTAAGGCTGCTACAAGAATAGGAAAATAATCCAATTTTTAATTTATGATTAGGAAATGACAATTCTCTTTGTCCAAATGTTCATAAGCATTTTTTCCAATGAACAGATTTATTTTCATTGAAATTTGGAATGCTATGTAAATACATTTTTATTTGTAAAAAAATTGTCCTTGCAATAAGGGTGAGGGCACTTACTTGTAGGAGTTAACTGCAATTGGTTTGGAATAACCTTATCCCATCATTAGCTATCAACAAAAGATGATGCTTCTCGAACAAAAAGGACACCAGCACAAGACATTAACAATATAGATTTTTCTCACATCAACTTGTCTTCTGATGTAGAGGCCAATATATCAAATACAACAAGCGATAATGAACGAACTTGGAGAGTCCTTGAAACCTCAGAAGCACTTGTAGAAGGATTCCCGTGGTGAGATGACAAAGAAGAACAGAGTCAATCTCCAGTCGAAGCGGCTCCGATGGTTTCTTCAAGGATGAAAATATGAACCTTTGCAACACCCAAACGAACTGTAATCTCGCGCTCCTAGGGAGGTGATGAACAAGGTAGAGATGAAAGGCTCTTCTCATAGAGTAGTGCCAATCGATCTTGGTGCCGAACAGTGGACGTAATGGTGAGAAGAGTCTTTTTCGTTTCCCTCCTTTTTTTCACTAAACGACATCTAACGTAAAATACACCCGTGAACGTTAACGTTATTGCCATTTTCAATTAGTGGTCATGTGATTGTCATGTGCAATGGAGTGGACACTTGGTAGGATCTGGTGAGAGCTCCATCTAAAAGTCCAGATAACAGCTCCAGAGTCCGACTTCCAAAGAATCCAACACTAAATGCATCGGCAACAACTCATATTATCCAAAATGTCCTTTAATTTTAATTACTTTTATATCCTTACATATATAATTACTTTTATACCCCGAAATTTCGTTTAATTTATTTCATATTATCCAAAAATGTCCTTTACTTATAATTTTATTTACTTTTATATCCTTATACATATAACTACTTTTATACCCCAAAATTTTCTTTAATTTATTTTTCTTTTATCTCCCAATTATAGCAACTACAGGTGCAACGGGAATGGAAAAAATGTCAAGGACAGAAGAGGAATGAAAAAAATGTCAAGATGTCACCAACAGTCTCCACTGTATAAAAAAACAACTGCCAAGTCCACCCTATCAGCTACAATAGGGGATGAAATCGTTTACCACATGAGGATGCGGCAGACGATACCCCGCCATGAGATTCTTCCAAGTGGAGCATTTCACGGCTCTTGTTTTCCCAATGTGAAAATGTCTTCACATTGAGAAACGTGAAAAACAAGAGCCATGAGATGCTCCACGTGGAAGCATCTTACGGCGGCGGTATGAGGATGTGGCAGACGATTTCAACCCCTACAATAGTATCAAAATGTCCGTCAATGTCAGTAGCCTGCTCAGGAGCACAAGAATCTACAGCCCAGTGCAACGCAATTAGGAGCATGATCAATAAGAATCGAAACCCATGCAGAACTGCTCGGATGAACTCAATAAGAGCCATCTAACTTGTATAATACCGTGCATTACAGTACATGGAATTTACAAGCTTTCAGCATGAGTTTATGGACAGCAAGGAAAATGGTATACTAAGAGCAATGCTCTGCACCAGCATTACAGTCTAGACAGCATTAAAACAAAAATACTCACTGGAAATGGAAATATACACTCCTCTAGTCCCATCTATGCTGTTTCGTATCTCTCTTGTCGTCTCTGTTGTTTCCATATGTCTGTTATTCTGCACTTTCATTTTTGTTGGTAGCTGTTACTCGACTATCCATTCAACCGCAAAACGTATCAGCAGACAATGATTTTGGCCTAGAAAGAAGTCATTGAACGTTATCAACTTTTCATCAACATGCATTCTGCAAGATCACTTATGGCCCATGGATGTAAAAGAGCTCGTCTTCCGATCCAAGCCATGCTTCCCAACTATGATTCTCTCCATATAGTCTCCTTTTGTAGGATAGCTGTTGCTCCGTTACAAGTTCTTGAAGAAGTAATAAAAAGGACTTTAGAGAGTTTCAATGATTATGATAGTCGTTTATGTAAATTTTCTTACCCGGCCAGCACACAGCCACAGGAACAGAATCTGAAATCTTTGATCCAAATAGCAGTTCGCCCGTCTTGATACTCCAAATGCGCACACTGCAGTCCTCTCCACCTAACACATTGCAGTACACAAATTTAGATTCATTGAAGTTAATTAAGAACGTATCTGGCACTAAAACAGCATGCACCTGACAGAACAAATCTCTCAGATGGATCAACTCCAAGCTCTATACGGGTGTGGGAATTCACATGCCCTTCATATGACTGAACAGCACCTCTTTTGGTTAGGCGATGGTCATAAAGCTTGATCTATAACAGGAAATGCAAGAAATATTATTTTTAGGGTATCTGTATATGATGCATGACTAATAGAAATTAATGTAAGGCAGAAGCCAAAACTGGCAATATATCTAATACATACATAGTACACATGCACAATCCAATACATATAAGGAGGCAACAATGAAGGTGCCGTTTTTGTATGGATTACCACCACCAAATCAATCTCATATCCTTTGGGAAACCAGTCCAGCACATTCCATACTATCAAGCAGATCCTACTTCACAGGCCAATAGTATGTGCTGTGCATGCCTCAAAATAGTGCCACAATGGTGAAGCAACTCAGCTGGCATAGCAAGCTTTAGCAAAGTGTGACCAACTCTAGATCTTTCAGGAACCAACTCTGTGGTGCGCACTGCTCATATAAGCCACGAGTGTACTTAAAATGCATGTGGGGATAACCGAAGAAGAACTGGTTGTCAAAGTTTGGTCTAAAGAAAAAGAAAAGGGATAAGTGTCCAGAATACATTGGTTTAAGAAATGACACTTGGAACGGTGAAAGACCCTATCATAATTGCACAAGCAAATGTGAAGTTTTTCTTGAAAAACAGTTAAAGGCCTCGCATCCATCTTAAGGAGGGTTGGGTTGCCTAGCATTTACTAATACGAGGGGAAATGCACGTGCTATGCGCAAAGCAGAATTAAATAAGTGGATGCAATTAATTGGGAGATAAAATAAATAAACAAATTGAGGGAAATTTTGGGGAATAGGAGTTATATGTGTAAGGATATAAAAGTAAAGAGAATTTTGGATAAAATTAGTTAGTTATATTAGTGTAAGTTAGCTAAGGGGAGATGAAAGTGAATATAATAAAATGTGTGAGCCAATTTAGGTATCAAACATGTCAGAGAGAAATGAGACAGTTGGCTTTATATAGTATAGATTAAATGTTACACAAGACAAACATTCCCTAAGGGGCTTGGATTTAGGCATTTGCCTTAGAAAGGTAATGACTGGGCTCATCCTATGCAAGGTTTACCGTTAAGGTGTTGCTAGGCGTGCCGCCCAGGGCAGTAGACAATTTCTGCGGCATGCCTGGAAAGTCCAAAGAATGCAATATGTAACATCCCAAATTTTAATTTGTAGGTGTTTTGTTATTAATTCAAATGTTTTGGATTAACAATGATATTTCTGCTAATTATTCTGGCATTTATTGGAGGGGTTTCAGGAGTTCCATTCGAATGGTATTACTCATAAGATTACAAATGCAACTTTCCTTGTATTTATCCCAAAAAATTCAGGAGTGATATGTATCATGGATTTCAGACCTATAATCTTAGCAACTAGCTTGTATAAAATCATAGCAAAGGTTTGCTCTCTCCAAATGAAAAGAGTCATTCCAAAGATCATCTCAACGAATCAAAGTAGTTTTTAGAGGGCAGACAGATATTAGATTGTGCATTGATTGCTAATGAGTATGTGGAAAGTATGTTTTATTCGAATTCATCTGGAGTTATTTGTAAGCTAGACATTGAAAAGGCATATGACAGGGTCGAATGGAAATTTTCAGACTCTGTTTTGGAATGGAAGGGGTTTAGAGCCAAATGGAGAAAATGGATAATGGGAAATGTGGATAAGGTTCATTTTGCCTTTATACTGAATGGATCAGTGGTTGGTTTTTTCCCTTTGTGTAGAGGATTAAGTCAGGTTGACCCATTCCCCTTTCTTGTTTGTTTTAGTGGCTGAGGCGTTGCATGAGTTTATTGTGCTGTAGACATGGATTTTATTCAAGAATTGGTAGTTGCAGAGGGCCCCTTAGGGTATCCCATCTTCAATTTGCCAACAATACATTCAATTTGCCAACAATACATTGGTGTTTATGAGTGCAGATCGGGATCAGATAATTTAATTAAAAAGTATTTTGCACACTTTCCATATGGTATCAAGATTAAGAGTTAATTGGAGGAAGAGCAGTTTGGTAGGTATCAATGTTATAGAGGAGGGGTCTCAGGTTTTTAGTCACATTCTGGGATATCAAGTTGGCCAATACCCACTATCTTATTTAGTTTTGCCTTTGGGAGCATCTCTTATGTTTCTTACTTTTTGGGATCCCGTGATTGAAAGAGTGGAAAAAAGGCTAGTATCATGAATATCATTAGGGAGATTATCCACATCATCCTTATTCTAGTAGTAGTTTTGGGGTCAGACTTGGGGATATTATGATTATTTAGACTCAACTGATTATGGGCATCCAGTGGGAGAGGATTTCATGACATTTTTTGCCCAAAGAGTAGGTCGAATCCAATGCATAACACATTAGCAGAGGGATGCCAATGGAAGTGGGTGTAATGACCCAATCTAGTGGGGTATTATCCGCTTTGGGCCTAAGTCCGCACGGTTTTGTCCCCCAAAGACACCTCATTAGTTTAAGTGTTCATCCTGATTCTTATACCTTACCGGGCTTTCATTTGTTTTCGATGTGAGATCGGGATGTCACAATCTCCTCTCCTTCAAGGCTACACGTCCCCGTGTAGTGGCCTTAGAAGCATTGCCAGCGATCACCAGGCTCGCCCTCGTTGGTCCAACCACCTCTCACGGGCAACTCCAAGACCCACACCAGCTCCGATACCATTTGTAATGACCCAACTCAGCGAGGTATTATCCGCTTTGGGCCTAAGCTCGCACAGTTTTGTTCTCAAAAGGTGCCTCATTAGGTTAAGTGCTCTTCTTGATTCTTATACCTTACCAGGCTTTCATTTGCTTCCGATGTGAGATTAGGATGTCACAATGGATATGGTGGCAACTCGGCCAGCAATTGGTGGAGATTATGGATGAGATTTGCTACTACTAGGACTAGTGACTGGTGAGCTTTAGCAGTTTGTAATTGAACATTTATGTGTGTGGACATTATTACATGATTATGTTCAATATTCACAACTATTGTTTACAAAAGATATGAAATAGCTCATTTTTTAAGAGTTTTACATTCTAGACGTCATTTTTTTGGCCTATCTTCACAATTTTAACTCTATTCGCCATAGATCATTTTAATTTAATTTTCAAGATTTTTCTGCATTTATTATTATTATTATTATTTAGTTATTTTTTTGAATTTTTTTTGTGCTAGTTGGGTTGGCATAACCCGAATCGACCTTGACTGGGCTGATACTTCCCAATTCAACCAAGTCAACTAGGCATTAGCTGGGCTGATACCTAGCCCAATATCGAGTTTTTAAACCTTGTATGAATACCCTGATACTGGAGACTATGGGCTTACACAGTTATCAACCCAGAGCTATGGTTCAAAGGAGTCCACTTCACATAGCTATGACACAGTGAGGAAAAAGAGCATGGCTATGATATTTTTCCTCAGCATCCATAAGCCCCCATCGTTACAATCCTACTCGATATCCTTATGCACCACCACACATTGCACAACATGTCCCCAACTACCACCCATAGCCTTCATGATGAATATCAGTCAGAATAATATCAAAAACATGCGAGGGATTATGAGAAAAGGCATCATTATATCATGAGTTGGGAGCATTATTGTCATTACATCGAGGGCATGCTTTATAGCGAGTTAACACATGCAAGTGATCTGGCACAACATTCATTGCGGATGTGATTCATGATTTCATATTTATCTTTTATTATTCTACATGGATGTAATATTTATTCTTTTTAATTATTTTGATGCATCATATTGACATGTTCTACATGTAATTTTGCTTTATTTATATAATTTGTGAAAACTTATTAAACTTTTTTATAATTTTGAGTGTATTCCTGAACAATTCCTCATTCTTATTTTTTTGACATGTTAGGAATTTATCAATTTTTTCCACTACTTTATCAATATGCTGATAGGCCGATGGGTTAGCATGCCTCTCGACAGTGATATTTAAAACCTTGCTTCCAATAATCAACTATGTGAAAATCTTAAAGAACTAAGCATGAAAATATTTTTGACTCAAAACACTCACAATGATAGGTTCTCTAAGCTTTTCAGGCTTAAAAATATGGTAGATAGGCCTTATGGCTTAAATAGTAATCTCCAAATAAGCCAACACCTTGAAACATACACCATGCCATCAACATTTCAGAAAAAATAGAGTGAGTTCGCTTCACGTTGCTAAAATACAACATCGTGTAAAAACTCGAAATCAAGCCCTTTCACCATTTTTCTTCTACTACAAGGGATGGAAAATTACTAATTAGGTGGCTTCAAAACACCAATTCTACTTTTCATGCAAGCAAGCGCATGACCAAGACAGAGAGAGGGAGAGAGAATGCCCTAAATACTTTTCACACCTTCAATGCCACAAGGTGTGAGGAAAGCGATGAAAATGGTTTCCACATACTTCAAACGTTGTCAACTGAAATTCATAAATTCATAATCAAAGTCAATAGAGGTCGTATAGCAGTTTTTCTCATCTATTAATAATTCCAAATATTATGACATTAAATAGCTGAATGATCTCGTGATAAACAACACTTATAACTTCTACTTCTTAAATACATAATTTCCATATCTAATAGTGAAATATCTCCCGATAAAAACATTTATAACTTCCATTTCTTCACTTCTTGTTAGAACCCCAATTTTGGGAGGTTTAATTGCAAAAACAGAAAAAGGGGGTTTTTGAAATAAAAGTTGGAAAACAAGGGAAAATGAAAATTTGAAAATTAATTTTTGTACCCTATACTTTTTAAAATAACATGAAAGGAATAACATTTTTTAAATTTACAAAGTTTCACCCCTGGTTCTCAACGAACAGAAATTTCCTTCTTGTGTTCATGGGTTGCTATTTTAGCAACAAAAATCAATGGAAATCACTTAGAAACAAATCCCATCACAAGATAAGATGATTAAAAGAAGAATTAGAGAGTTTCAAAAGCCTGTAAAGCATTATTTGCATTTTTAGAAACTCTCAATCGATTGTTGCTAGAGTAGATCTTCTTCTCTCACAGCTACATTAATCTCAATCTTAGGGATTCTATCTCTTGGGATTTCGGCTCTTTCAATGGGAACAACGTTTTAAAACTTGGCTGATACCGAAGGTCGAGTCAACTCGGTATCGGCTCAGGACGAGTCGATATCGAGTGCCGAGACGAGCGGTTTTTGAAAAACCCCTCGTCTCGGCTAAAACTCACCGAGATCGAGATGACTTTGTTGATACCAAGACGTCTCGGCGAGTTATTTGACAGAGGCCTTAAAAGCCTTTGTCGAACTCGAGACGCCATTTTTGGCGTTCCCGAGTTCGTTTCTCCCACCAGAAAGGGAGATTTGCAAAACCCTTGCACCCCTCCCCCTATTTTACCCTATTCTACCCTCCTATAACAATCAAAACACAAATCAAGCCTTCGTTGTTGCAGATTTGAGGTTTCGGAGGAAAGTTAACAGATTTTTTGAGATTTGCAAGAAAGGTGATTTCTTCTTCTACGATTCATTTTAACTCCTTTTTGTCTTAAAATATTCTTAGAACATAGTAGAGAATATTAGATTCGAAGTTTTTGCGAAAAACACTTGTATTTGTGACAAATCAGACTTTGAAAATTTGGGGTTTTTACTATTCCGAAATTTTTTTAAAATGTCTTTTTTTTTTTTTTGTTTTCCTGCTTATGTATTCACTTCATAGACACATGAATCACTTCATAATAGATTGTATGTCCTTCCGTTGATTTTGCAAAAATAAAATTATATTATTTGATTTAATAATAATAAATTATACTTATATTTAAGATATTTGTGTAATTATATTCTTGAATTTTCACAAATAACTATACTTAGTTTCTTAAGTATACATTTATATTTTTTTAGCTATTTCGGTTTTTAAAAAACTATACTTTGCTTGATAAAGTATATTCTATACTTTATTTTTAAGTAAATTGTTAGCTATTGTATTATTTTATTTAATAATTAATATCTATAAACTATACTTTGTTTGTATGATTGATTTTATATTCTAATCTGTTTCATTTTTATTAGGTTTAATCATGTCACGTGAACGTGATGTTGGGTGGTAGCATTGCTCCATTATTGGAGGTAATGCCAGACAACTCATGTGCAACTACTGTAGATGAGATATGTGGGGAGGTGTGACTAGGCTTAAAGAGCACCTAGCACATAAGAAGGGTGATGTAGCTGGGTGTACAAAAGTCTCAAATGAGATAATGCGGGCGATGCAACAACATTTGATGATTGGAAAAAGTGCGAAGGAGAAGACATTGAGGGATAAGGGCATTTGTTAGATACTTTAAACGAGGAAGCCATATTTGGCCGAGGGGCTCGTACTGGTAGGAGTGGTGACACTGACAGTGATGATGACATGGAGTAGTGGGAGAGAGAGCAGATAGTTCGATGTTAGAGTATGGAGACTATGCGGATGGATGACTTGAGGCGCCATTCTGTATCAGTACGGCTTTCTCATTTTGATGTAAGGGGATCATCTGGGACTAGGCGTAAAAGAGTAGGAGTTGAGTTCAGTCATGCACGTAGTAGTAGCGTGAGGGAGGGAGGGAGGGGAAGGCTCCCAAAGACAGAGAGAGAGTACCATGCCATCTATGCCTGCACGTAGAGATTAGTTGAGGAGCATGGATCCTTGTTTGTATCCATCACGTGATTCGAAGCAAAAAAGATTAAAGGACATATTTAGCACAAAATGGATTCACAGGGTTGGAAAAGCTTTGTACGAAATTTTTTTCTTTTAATGCCATCCCTTTCAATGTCGCCAGCACTCCATATTTCCAGAGTATGCTTGATGTGATTGCACAGGCAGGGCTTGGTGTCATGGGGCCGACACCAGCACAGATGAGTGGAAAGTATCTGAGAGAGGAAGTTGATGAAATCAAGGGATATATACATGAGCAGAGAAGAAAGTGGAAGACTTGGGGAGCTACGATCATGTGTGATGGTTGGTCATCACGTACTCGAGGAAATATAATCAATTTCCTCGTGTATTGTGATCGGCACATGATGTTTATGAAGATTATAGATGTGTTAAACCAGAGTAAGACAAAAGAATTTCTGTTTAAGTTGATGGATGACATGGTTGAAGAAGTAGGGGAGGAGAATGTTGTTCAGGTATATTTCAGTTAATACACAATAATTATGATCGCTTCAAAATATCAACTTAGCAATTTGTAATGAAATGATAAATAGTAAAGGCACAATTAACCGAAATATACCTGAACAACATTCTCCTCCCCTACTTCTTCAACCATTTTATCCATCAACTTAAATATAAATTCTTTTGTCTTATTTAGGTTTAACACATCTATATTCTTCATAAACATCATGTGTCAATCACAATACACGAGGAAATTGATTATGTTTCTTCGAGTATGTGATGACCAACCATCACACATGATCTTAACTCCCCAAGTCTTCCACTTTCTTCTCTGCTCATGTATATATCCTTTGATTTCATCAACCTCCTCTCTCGGATACTTTTTACTTATCTGTGCTGGTGTCGGCCCCCTAACACTAGGCCCTGCCTATGCAATCACATCAAGCATACTCTGGAAATATAGAGTGCTGGCGGCATTGAAAGGGATGGCATTATATCCAAAAAACTTCGTACATGCTCTCCTAACCCTGTGAATTCATTTTGTGCTAAATATGTCCTTTAATCTTTTTTGCTTCGAATCACGTGATGGATACAAACAAGGATCCATGCTCCTCAACTGATCTCCTCTACGTGCAGGCATAGATGGCATGGTACTCTCTATCTCTGGGAGCCTTCCCTTCCCTCCCTCACGCTACAGCTACGTGCACGACTGAACTCAACTCCTGCTCTTTTACGCCCAATCCCAGATGATCCCCTTACATCAAAATGAGAAAGCCGTATTGATACAGAATGGCGCCTCAAGTCATCCATCCGCATAGTCTCCATACTCTAACGTCGAGCTATCTGCTCTCTCTCCCACTGCTCCATGTCATCATCACTGTCAGTGTCACCACTCCTACAAGTATCAGACCCACGGCCAAATATGGCTTCCTCGTTTAAAGTATCTAACAAATGCCCTTTATCCCTCAATGTCTTCTCCTTTGCACTTTTCCCAGTCATCAAATGTTGTTGCATCGCCCGCATTATCTCATTTGAGACTTTTGTACACCCAGCTACATCACTCTTCTTATGTGCTAGGTGCTCCTTAAGCCAAGTCACACCTCCCCACATATCAAGTCCACAGTAATTGCACATGACATGTCTGGCATTACCTCCAATAATGGAGCAATGCTACCACCTAACATCACGTTCACGTGGCATTATTAAACCTAATAAAAATGAAACATATTAGACTATAAAATCAATCATACAAACAAAGTATAGTTTATAGATATTAATTATTAAATAAAATAATACAATAGCTAACAATTTACTTAAAAATAAAGTATAGAATATACTTTATCAAGCAAAATATAGTTTTTTAAAAACCGAAATAGCTAAAAAAATATAATTGTATACTTAAGAAACTAAGTATAGTTATTTGTGAAAATTCAAGAATATAATTACACAAATATCTTAAATATAAATATAATTTATTATTATTAAATCAAATAATATAATTTTATTTTTGCAAAATCAATGGAAGGACATACAACCTATTATGAAGTGATTCATGTGTCTATGAAGTAAACACATGAGGAGGAAAACAAAAAAAAATGACATTTTAAAAAAATTTCGGAATAGTAAAAACCCCAAATTTTCAAAGTCTGATTTGTCACAAATACAAGTGTTTTTCACAAAAACTTCACATCTAATAGTCTCTACTATGTTCTAAGAAGATTTTAAGACAAAAAGGAGTTAAAATGAATCGTAGAAGAAAATCACCTTTCTCGCAAATCTCCAAAAATCTGTTAAATTTCCTCCGAAACCTTAGATCTGCAACAACGAAGACTTGATTTGTGTTTTGATTGTTGTAGGAGGGTAGAATAGGGTAAACTAGGGGAGGGGTGCAAGGGTTCTGCAAATCTCCCTTTTTGGTGGGAGAAACAAACTCAGGAACGCCAAAAATGGCGTCCTGAGTTCGACAAAGGCTTTTAAAGCCTCTGTCAAATAACTTGCCGAGATGTCTCGGGTGAGACGTGTTGGTATCGCTGAGATATCTTGGTCTCGGCGAGTTCTCGCCGAGTTTTAGCCGAGACGAGGGGTTTTTCAAAAACCTCTCGTCTCGGCACTCGGTATAGACTCGTCCCGAGCTAATACCGAGTTGACTCGGCCAATACTACTCGGTATCGGTTGAGTTTTAAAACGTTGCTTTCACGCCATCTTTTCACAGCTGCAGTCGTATCTCTCTCCTCTATCGCAACGTCCTTCTTTTAGTTGCAATCCTCTCACCTCTGTCACAATTTTCTTGGTCGCACCTTCACACTATTTTGCAGACCCCTTTTATCAGACAGCTTTTGGCACCCTCTCGTGGATACTCTTCTGCTCTCTGTGCAGACTTTCTCTGCGGTATTTAATCTCTGTTTCTGAACCAGAGGAATTCAAGGTGGATTTCTGTTTGGTCATAGACAAGCTTTCATTTTCTGGAGTCAGAAGCTATTAAGACTGATTCTGTAAACATCTTTATTCGTCTGAATCAGGTAATCCTTTGATTATCATTTCTTTACCGTGCCTGGTGATTGGTTTTCTAGGTTGGCTTAATCTAAATATAGGCTTTTTAAGTTTTTTGTGTGGCTGTTATGGTTTAATTAATCTGCTGGTTGACTATGAGATGATAAAGTTTTAATTGTAATAAGGCTTGTTTCAATTCAGTAATGCCATTATGGACTGTTCTTTCGTAAGCTCTCTATTATTTGGCTCAATTTTTTTAGGATGGTATAGAATCTGTGTTAAATTTTAGGATGTGCTTGATAACTTGGTCATTTGTTTTTGAAACTTTTCTGGTATTTATAGCAGCTTCATCACTTGGGTTAGTGTATTTATAATTGTCATTGTGGAATGCAAATTTCAATGGGTTTCGATCACATATGTATGTATATTATTCCATGATCATTATTTTCAGATTACCTAGTTAGTGCTTGTAGTTTATTTATTCCATTATTTTATAGATTATTTGTCTCTCATACCATTTAATTCATCCTAGTAATATTATTTCCCTCATTGATGTTTAGGTATCTTTTTAGAAATCTCAAAAATAAAATAAAATAAAAGGGAAAATAAAAATGAAAAATGAAAAAAAAAATTAAAAATAAAAAAAATTAAATTAGAATCTTGTATTTTAGAAAATCTGAATTTAATATTTTATTTTTAGGAATTTTGTATATATAGGATTTTAGAAATACTTTATTTGTACAAATTCCAGTTAAATTAGAAACTTTCATTTTTTATTTTTAGAAATTTGTAAATTTTAGAATTTTAGAAATATTCCATTTGTATAAAATTTAGCAAACTTAGAAACTTCCTTTTCTTTAGGATTTGTAAATATTTAAGATTTTTCATTATAATTTTCGAAAATTGTAAATAAATAAAGTTTTTTTAGGGTGTAATTTAGATAAGGTAACTAGTTCATTGAACCAGGGGTGGTTGGGTGCCTAACACCTTCCCAACCACTTAATTGAACCCCTTAACCCAAAATCTGGTTGAACCAAATTTTAAATTCACATGTGATTAATTAATTTTCTTGGTGTCTATCCACACCCAAAATTGAACAATGGATGGTGGCGACTCCATTGACCCGAACCAACTCCACAAGTAGTGTTCCCACACTTCTTAAAATACAGAATTTCCACGTCTAATGGATCACCTTATAAACCATATTTTATAATATCATTTTAGACCGTATTTCCGCACTACATAACGATAAAACAGGTACAAAAAAATGCAATTTATGTATATGAACATGTATTTTAGATAAGAAATGTGCAAACAAGAATAATTATGTAATGCATGCTCGCATAACAACACGAACATAAAGTTGTACAGAGAACAAGAGTTATTTGGCTTTAAATGAACACACACCGATCCATCCATAGAGCTAGCCAAGAAGTACTGATCACAAAATTGAAGTGATAGCAAACTGCAATTCATGGGATAAGTGTCAAGAGTTGAAAAAAAAAACAACCTAATAAGACAAAGAAGAAGTCTCATACATTTTTTTTAAACCTTAGTGGGCCAAAAAGTTCTGGTTAATAAGATGATACCAACCTGGAAATAGACGAAGGCATGAAAATGGGATGAGAGGGACAAATATTCCCTCTAAGCTGCAAAACACAAACCAGTCCAAGATTCAGATCCGCTTTTTCAGTTATTACGATGTAATCATTCAGGAAGAATCCTTCAAGACTTGACACCAAGATATAATAGGATAAAACCATATCCATTGTTATATTACAACATTGTGTAATATGTATAAACCCTTTATGAAAATGTGTATGCTATCCAAAAATCAAATAGTATAAGCAGCATATTTCAATTTTACTCTTCTTCAAACAAGATAAAGAAAATTGAAAAAAAAGGCATTAAATTATCATGATCAAGATCACTACCTCAAACCATTTTTTAGTAGAAGTCTGGTGAGTCCTATTTGAAGGCTCACAAACATTATGCGAAGGATTATGTATCCGGTGCCTAGGAAGTCTAGCAGAAGATTCTTCTTGTTTCTGGCGAACATCAACTGTCACAATGGCTCCATTTCTAAGTCCACATAAAACAACATTTCCCTGGAATATATTGAGAACAATGAATTAGATGGAGCTAGCTGGTAAAAATAGAACAAAGATGGTACTATATATACCATATTCCATACTGTAACTTACCACTATAATGATTGATTTGCAACTGTAAACTCTTTAATTTTATTATTCTGTTTTTTAATTATTTCCCCCTAATAGTACATAGCATTCCATGCAGAAACTGGAAAACAGGCCAGATTGTCAAGAAAAAAAGAAAAGGATAAAAATAGATCACCATGTATCATCAATGAGTACAAATATGTTTAAAACATACGAGGCAATAGAGCAAACAGCATTCAATCATTAACAAGGATAAACAAGGAAGAAAAACGCCTTTAATTGTTCAATGGTGTCACATGGCTTCTCATGGAGATGTCAGATGGCTTCTTGTAGAGGCTTTAAAACGGTGGATCTCCCTTAATAATTTCCAGTTCTACTTTCTCTGGTTTCTTAATTCTATTTTCTCACTTTCTAATTCTAATTCGCCAATCCTGGTTAAGTGTTGGATTTCTTCTAAAACACTAAATATGAGTTCTAAAAGCTACCATTTGAGTCATGTATGTTTGATTTTTATTTTTAATTGTTTTTTAGCAAACCCCTTCAAGAAATCTTATAATTCAATTACATGTTAAACCAAGTTTCTTGAGCTCAATATAGCCCAGAAGCCATATATTTTTACAAAATTTTATATAAAATTCCAATTTAGTCATTAAAGCCGCAAAAACAGTTGACATTACCTGCATGTCAATGGATCAACAGGATGAGTTTCTTCATCAAAACAGCCAGTAACTGATGATAATAAAATGGAAGCGAAAAGCATAAAAACAAAGCAAAAAGGGGGCATATAGAGGATGAATGTGAGAGAGAGAGAGAGGATGAAGCATAAAAAGAAAGAGAAATGGCAGAGAATGAAAGGACTTAAAAAAAATTGGAGAAATAACAAGAAAATAATAAAAAAAGGGGGGATCTGAAAAAGAGACCAATGTAAAAGGTGAATGTGACTCTTTAGTAATGCTTCGAGTTACCAAAGGTAATTCAATTGTCTCCAGCCTTTCTGATGATGACTTGATCTCACACAAGTTTATTGAGACGTACATCATCTAGTCGATTTCCTTACTTGAGATGTGAAGTTCAAGGCAATTTACTCTTCATGAATGGCAACGATCTACTTCCTATAGGTCATGATGGATTATAATTTTGGTAGCTTTTTCCTGATCTATAACTAACTTTACTGCTACATTTGTGATAACCTATAAATTCATTTAAGTATAGTTTAGCCATTTCCAAATTAATAAATTGATTTATTAAATAATTATTAAACTTGACAATTTAATTAGACTCAAGTTGGGTTTAATTTGAACTTAAATACCAAGATTTATAGCCTTATAGATGGAAAAAGGGCACTTTAGTAATAACACTTAATTACGGCCCTTAAAATAGGAAATAAGTGAGGTTATGGGGTGATTTAGCAATATTTAAAAATAGGGAATAAAAATACGACGAAAATTAATTAAATTAGAAACTAGAAATTAGAGCAAATTTATACTCCTAGTTAAATTGGGATTTTCAGGTAATTAGAAATTCTAGTTGGATTAGGATATCTTGGTGAAAGTTCTAATTTGGTTAGAGAATAGCTTAATAAATTTGTAATTCTAATTGGATTAGGAAAGTCTAGTAAAATTATAATCCAAGTAGGAAACCAATTAATGTAGTTGGAAAAGGAAAACCATTAACCTAGTTGGAGTAGGAAACTTTAAGAACCCATCATAAATAGTGAACCCTACTTCACTATTAAACTTTTTAATCCTATTAATAGATATCTAAATGCATGGGAACACATGGAAGAGAGTTTTAGACATGGAAAAGATGAAGGAAAAGGAGGAAGAGGAACCATAACCTACAAGAAGATTTGAGAGAGAAGATAACTGTTGCAGAAATTCCCTAACCAGCTTTCATCAAAACGCGATTTGGAGACGATCCAACGTCCAATCGAGTTCAAATTTGGAGAAAAAGTTATCTGAAATGTAGTTCTTCAAACTAAACAGTGGAGATAGTGTTTGGAGATTTCTAGCATGGTGCGAAATTAACAATAATGTGGTTGCACTTTTTGGTTCAAGTGAAGATGGATTTTAACGATTGAAGGTAGGTGGATTTATAGTCTATTTTCAATAGGGATCTCAGATTTTCTAGAATTATCATCCTTATGTTTTGATTTATAGTTTAAGAATTATAATTGTATGATTTTATGTAAGTAAAAATCCTTTAAAAGCTATATTACATTGATTTTCCGTTTTCGATGACAAACTATATCTCTAAAAGATTTGGTGGATGGTTTTGAATGAATCTATCATGTTTTACATTTTGGATCAATTAATTTATTAGTTAACTGATTTTAGTTTGGTTTTGAAGGTTGAATTCAGCTCTGTATGGTATGCTAGTATTGGTTATGTTATGTCTGGTTTTAGAAGTAAACTTCATAGATATATATTTGATGATTATGATTTGGATCAATGGATTTGATGCTATTAAAAGGGGTTAGATTGATTCTACATATTGTGGATTACTTCTTTGATTATTTGGAAAGTTTTTGAAAGAGTTTTCAAATGGTTTTATAGATTTACAAAGGTAGAAAACCCAGTAGGATACACTGTTTTGCAAAAACCCAGAAAACTTCCCAGAAGTAGGCTTGACGCCAATCTCGCTTTCGAGCACCTATCGAGCGTGGCTTGTTTTTACACTTCACGCCTACTTTGCGCCTTAACCTAACATCGAGCGATTGAGTTTTGTTTTTGAAGCCCAAGACCTGTTTTCCCACACTCGAACCACGCATTAGCCTTCACTCAAGTGCCACTTGTTTGTTAAACCCTTTTCTCTTTCACGCCTTACCTATCGCTTGAGCGTGACCCTTTACATCGAGCCACACACCTTGCGCCCGAGCTCACTTGAGCATGACTTCCCTATATTATTGTTTAGCCTTGGCGCACGACTAGCGCATGACTCCGGCTTGAGTGCCAAATGACAGAAACCTAGATTTGTGTATTTTTCACCCCAAACCTATTTCAAATGATTTTAAATGGTTTTTCATGATTGTATTCCTTCTATTTAAGTTAATTTTAGCTTCTAAAGTCTTGAGTTAATTATTTTGAATTTTGAATTGATTTGGAAAAAAGTTTTGGAGTTTTGGCTTGGTTTCAACATGTGGTTTTCTTCTTATAAAATATTTTGTTTTCAAGGAGTTTTTGGATGGTTTCTTGGTATTATTTTGGACATGTTGGCATGGATATATTTCTGGAAAGATGTGGTTACATCTGGAATTGGCACTGGTCTTATTGGTATTGGCTTTGGAACCATTAATTTGAATATTGGATTGGAATTGGTTTTGGTTTTTTTGTTGTTGGTAGGCATAGCTTCTTATGCATCAATACTACATCTAGATAGTGAAAATGAGGTTGGTCTTTATTTGGTTATTCCATAGCGGCTGATATGCACTGCCATCATGAGGTAAGGTCTTCCAAATGGGAATGATTGCGGCAATCTGTTGCCACCATGGGGTAAGATCTATTGGTTATTTTGGTATTCTGTTTATTGGTTTCATGGATTGGATTGTACTTGCTAGCCTAATATCTGTATCAGGTTTAAGTGTTTCGCTATTTTGGCGTGAGGTGGAAATTTGGGCTATGGACTAAATCTTATAAAGAGGCCTTTATTTTCACAAGTCCTATATGACACTTGGTTTTTATTATGAATTTGATTTTCTTGATTATCTATTGTTGTATTTTGCCTTGGATTTATATTAAGATATATTAATTATCTATTTGGTTATTTATTGTTGTATTTTGCTTTGGATTTATGTTAAGATATACTAATTGTGCATTTGGTTATTATCCTTAAATTTCCTTTACATTTCTTTCCATATCATTATACACTAGTATCTGAATTTATTTACTTCACAATATTGGAATTTATGGATTTAAGATTGGATATTTAATTATTTAATATGTTTATTATGTTTTTACGAGTGTTTATTCTACAAGTCTAAAGTTCTTATTGGGACTTGAACTGTAGGATGAAACCTATTGGGCATTGCTCATCCCTACCATTTTGCAGGTGCCTCGGGTTATGTGGACCAGGAGCAAGACATGAGGAGGTGGACTTGTATCTTGATCGGCGTGTCTTGATGTTGGTTTGGTCTACCTAGTTTAGTATAATAGATAGGTTTTGTTATTGAAATACTATAATAGATTGTGTAATAATTATGCTATTTAATGTATTATATTTTCTCAAAATTTATTTTTTTGGATTTTTGTCTTATGTAGTAAGATCTGAGATTTTATTAAATTGTTTTCTTTAGCTTTCACTCACATATAGTTTTGCACAAATCTGTGTAGGTTTCCATTTTGGGGTGAATGGAAACTGCAGGAATGTCCTATTGTCCTCATGAACCCCAATATATTAGTTTATATGATTATTAAAAATGGTATTAAAAATTTGTTTTTCAGACATTTGGGACGTGACAACATTTGGATATTTTCAGTTCATTAAAAACAAGGAGAGACATTTAGGGTTAATTTAAGTTCAAGATATATAGTTGCTTTGAGCAGCTCTTCATCACTGTCCCCCAGCCTCAACCCAAGAAAACACACACACAAAAAGAACAGAAAACAAAAATCCAATTAGCCTTGTAAAGAATGGTCAACTCTGCTCCTACCATAGAAGATACCCTAAAGAAAGTACACACATGGAGAGAGATATAGTTGTGCCCTATGCTTACCAAGTTAATGTATTAGTCTATAAATTTTAATGCCCTGGAATAATCCGTTAGCAAAACATGGCATTGATTCATCTCTTTTATTTCTTTGATTAAGAAATAATTATAATTTAATCAAGAAAGATATTACTCGAGAAAGTAAAAAATCAGGACCAATCCTTGAATACAAAATTTGAACCTTTTATGGTATACATGGTTGATAGTATTGATTCATTAGTTAATTGTTGGAATGTGACTCATATTTTTTTTGGATCCAAAGAGGGAGGATCTAGAGGGGCCCCCTGCAGTAAGTTAAGGGTATATTGAGAAATTTCCCTAATGTACTAGGATAAGATTGTAACTAGGATTGGAAATACATGTTGTAACCCTATTTCTCTTTTGATATTGTAAAAGATCTTCCTGTCTCATGGACGTAAGCGCAATGCCAAACCACGTAAGATCTTTGTGCAAAGTTCTTTGATCTTTCTTTTCCTTTCACATACTCATTGCAATGATTTAAATATTCAACAATAAATTCACTGATAATATTGTAAGCATTTCCATTGATTATAAGAACTTAAATAAATTTATTTGCTTATTAATATATCTAAATAATATGTATTCCTCATCTTAAAAAGAATAATTATCATTTAATAATAGTCCCATTTAATTATCATTTTGGTTCCAAATGTATATAGGGGTACAAGATTCTCCTTTCCTTTTTCTTTCTTTTCTTTTTATTTTTTTTTGGGTATGGGGGGAATTCCGTTGTGTGCGCTTGAAATTATGAATGAGTAGATTATTTGTTGAAGATAAATCTGATTAAGTTTCAATGAAGGAATCACAAAAGATCCCTTTATTTATATGTTCCATCACTTGCATGCTAAAGTAGTGGCTATTATAGTAATAAGGGAACAATCATCATGGAAACTAGTTCCAAAAGGGTACATATCAATATGGCTGGTTTTTATGGCAAACTTAATCATCATCTCATTTATACTAGATGAATATAAAGGCGATGTGGAAACGGACCAGATGTAACACTTTGTTGGATTGTGGCTCATTCTTCCATTTGGTTCCAAAGAAGGAAGGGCCCCATAGGAAGGAAATGGGGGAAGGGGGGCCTATTAGTAAATTTCTTTAATATACAGGGGCTAGGGTTGTTATTGGGATCTAGATATAAGATGTAAATCGTAAACCTATGGTGATGGTTCTTTTCTGAATAGTGGAATCCTCTCTTCGGTGGACATAGGCACAACGCAGAACCACATAAATTTGTGTACACAGGTTTTTTATGTTTCTTTGTTGGCACAAAGGTTTAAATAAACAACACACTTCCTTCATGTCTTTCTAATCTTAAAGCTTGTAGAACACCGTTCCTACCAAAAGTTCAAACCCATTTTTAGGAAGGCCCTACACGTGGAATATTTTTCTTTTCAACGGGTGGAGTAGAGGTTCGAACCCAGGACTTGGCGTTAGCCTAAGGCTTCGATACCATGTAGAACACCGTTCCTACCAACAACTCAAGTTGATAGTAGAGGTGAACTTTATATATTTTATTATATTCCTAACAAAGCTAATAATTTGTAGATGTTGACAGAAAGCACATTATTTGGCCCTTAGAGCTGGGAGGTAACTTAGGAAAGCACCTGTCAAACGGATAATTCCAATGTCCCTTCTATCACTGAAAAGTGCAATAGTATCCTTCACCAATGCCTTCATCTGGTATTTTGTGGAACTCAATGATAAGATTTACATGCAAGAATAGATGACATAGACAAAGGAAACTTCCAAAATAACGGAAGTGGAATTCAAAATGAGAATTAATGTGATAATATGCGATAAGTACAAGAAATTTACCTATCTAGAATGATAGGAAGATTTTTTGCAACAACAAGATCTCATACCCATTGTCCAAAGTAGATATTTATGTGCTCCAACACCTCAAAAGAGAACCTTCTTATCCCAAATCATAAGGTGCTCTTTCATACGTTTACAATTCTAGTGTAGGTCGAGACTCATAAAATGTGAATACGAAGAAATCAAAGAATCTTTGCTATTCAAGAAATTTCAAACTTAAGGTAAATTCGTCATTTTATTTTTCTTTTGTTTGAATCCTATAAACCATACCTATTAAGTTGTAAAAGTTAGATTCACAAAACATTGCTGAAAGAGTAGTGTTTTCGGTGCATTATTATACTTTTAAGATTTTCATTTTTTTTTCAAAATCTATGTAAAAAGGTTGTTGTAGTATCTAAACTTCAAATAACTACTTTTTGAATACTTGAAGATAGAATAGGTAGTTGGGTCTTTTCAATCGTCGGATTTATCTGAATATTATCAAAATATAAGACCATAATGTGTTCTCGAATGTTCTTCAAGAAATGTTGGAGATGTACCCATGAGGATTTTATGAAAGCTTCCCATGATTTCATTGCATGAGCTCATTGGGAGAAAAAGTGTAAATGTGAGACCTCGTATTTTCTAATTTCAATCTAATTATTTAGCTTATTGTTAATTGGGCTTATTAGACTAATTAACTGTATTATGAAGGTGAAAGTGATGTGGAAGAGGGGATCAAGTGAAAGGGGCAATTCCGTAAAAGGCCAAAGGAGCCAAGTTTTTAAGCTCAATTCAACTAAGGGCAAAACACTCTTTGCCTCATTCATATTCTACCAAAGGAGAGCTCACGGCTTTGCAAAGGGGGAAGAAGGAGAAAACGTGAAGGGGAGAGGATTGGCTTTGGTCTTGCGCATCTCCAGGTAAGTAGCACCTTTCTACTTACTGTTTGCAAAGAAATCTCATTTTAAACAAAGAATCCATGTTCGTTTGGTTTCATGCGGCATTTTTGGGGTTTTATACGATTGATTTGGGTTTGGGAAGATTTATTGTGTAAATCGAGTTATAAATGGTTAGGTTTTGATTCTTGAGTGTTCTTTGATGATTGTTAAGTATTTGAGAGGGAATAAAACAAGTTTGGTAGTTAGATTTAGGAGAAATGCGGATTCGGAAAAAGTTAGGTTTCCATCGCTCACCATGGTCACTTAGGCGACCAAAGTGGGCCAGAAATTAAAGGGGGCGCCCAGCTAGGTCGCCTAGGCAACCTTGCCAGGTGCCCACCACAGAGAAAATAAAAGGGGCGCCCAACATGGTCGCCCAGGTGACCATGCCAAGCGCCCAACACACAGAAACATATATTTTGGGTATTTTGAGTAGATTTTCAGTACGGAATGTGTCCTTATCAATTTTAATCCATGTATGAACAATTTTAGGTGTTTAGAGACTTCTTCTACTTAGTTTACCTTGGAATTTAATATAATCGGATTTGTGGTTATGTTTTTACTTAAATTGGTTTTGATTTGGTATTTTAAGAAAATGATGTTCTTTCTTATACGAATACGGTATATGGTATTCTATTATGGTAAACGAGAACTTTGAAAGGCCGGTGGCCTGTGGTATGTTGATTCTGTGGGTAATGGATTGCCGTTCACCCTTGCCGATTGAGAGCTGGGGGTAGTGAACCTACATCCACCACAGACGTGGATATTTGTGGGTAATGGATTGTCGTTCACCTTAGTTGGGGGTAGTGGACTGTTGTTCACCCTAACTGAGGGTAGTGAACCTGCATCCACCACAAATATGGATTCTAGGGATAGTGAACTCAAGTTCACCACATGCTTTGAAGCATTGTGGGTAGTGAACCTAAATTCATCCCAGAAGCTTAAAATTGTGAGATTGTTTAACCGTGGTTGGTTTTTATGAGTTTATACGAGTCTAGTGGGCATAGAGATGGTTATGGATCCATAGTCAACCTAGTCAATGTATTAGTGATGGCTTGTCGAGTTAACACCCCAGGCCACATTCGCCTTCCACCGTGTGGGATCGGTGAGGCTTTCTTGTGGGATAGTGAGCTGTGGTAACTCGTTCCACCGTGTGGGATCAACAAGGTCTTCGTGTGTGTGAGTACGCGTGTGTGTGGCTTTATGGATGGTTAGTTGCAGTTGACTGGGTTGTTTCTTGCCAGCCCATGCGTGGGTGCTCCACTCAGGGCGATAACCGTGATCAGGCTTCTACCCGCGAATCGTGAGGTGGCATTTTGGTTAAGGGTGGTTATCTTGATTTACAGACATGCTAATCCACGAGTCCTGCACAAACACTTTATACTGAGACTTGTATTGTTATGATGAATTGCTTCTTCGTATGATTTGGTAGTGGATGGGGATTCCCACTTGGCATGTGCTATGAATAGGTAGTTTAGAGGGGCACTCCGTTGGCCTTGATTCATCGGGCAGCGTAGAGGGGCACTCCGCTTGACCTTGATTCATCAGGCAGTGTAGAGGGGCACTCCGCTTGACCTTGATTCATCGGGCAACGTAAAGGGGCACTCCACTAGGCCTCAAATCTTGCTCAGAGGGTAGAGGGTGGTTATCTCAATTTACAGACATACTAATCCGTGAGTCCTACACAGACACTTTATATTGATATTGTATTGTTATAACTGAACTGCTTCTTAATATGGTTTTAATAGGGTTTGATCGTATTGTATAAGAGCATGTTACTTTATTATCTGAAAGTTGCATAAACTGTTTCTTATCATGCATTGTGCTACTTACTGGGACGTTAGTCTCGTGCGTGTTTTGTTTTCAGACCCCGCTGGTGAGCTGCATATTGGGGCAAATTTTCAGGGTGATCCGAATTATAGGCCGGAGGATCATTTCCACCCTATGTAGGGTTTCTGTTTATGGCACTTATGGTCTATTTTTGGGTTTAGATATGATGTATATTTTTGGGATTGATGGTTTTTGTATATGATTGTTCATACGAGAGAGAGAGAGAGAAACTGTGAGTTACTAATCACCCATCTTTTAGATGATCTTCTATATACTTTTGGTGTACTAGCTTGTATCCACAAGTGTTAATATTGTGATTGGATAGCATATACATGTACACAGCATATCCTGTGCACTCTGATGAATTGTCTTTTATAATGCCATGTCTCTAATTATTAAGTTGTTGTAGGCCCATAAGTAGTGCCCAGGGGACGGGTTGGTGCCATGATAGGGCAGACCCGGATTCGGGGCACTACATTAAATGCGACATTTAAATCCCTCATCCTTAAGAAAGAAGCCATAGAAGCTCATAGGGATTTTCATCCGATTAGCTTGGTGAGCAGTTTCTATAAAATCTTAGCCAAGTAGCTCTCTAAAAGATTATACACAGTCTTACCCGCCATCATATTCAAAGTTCAAACCACAAAATGCAGTCGTTAACGGAAGGCAAACTCTAGATTCTCTCATATACAATGTAAATAGAACAGAAATAATTGAGAAAATATAAGTTTGAGCGAAAAGTCTTCAAAGGAGTGGCTTTGTGTTTCAAAAGGGAGGAACAAGAGAAGGAAATAAAATGTAGTCAGAAGAGGACTTCCACCCAAATGTCATGGAGAATAAGAAAGAAGAACATCTTTAAGAAGGTGTAGCCGTTGTTTGAACTTTTAAGAGAAGACCAAAAACTTTTGGGCGAAAGGAAAGAGCTTTGGGGAGAGATTGGGGAAAGAAGAATGGGACTCTTGGTCAGGAAAAAAAAGGAGTAGATTTGACTAGAGGAACAAAGAAAATGTAGGAGAAAAGAAAGGATAGAAAAGGTTGACAAGTTTTAGGAAGGAAAAAGATGGAACAGAGATGGAGGTCTGGAGAGGTTTTAGGAAGAAAGAATTTAGGAAAAAAGTTAATTAGTCATGGGAGAAGTTTCAGAAGAGAGGTTTTAGGATAATGGAGGAGAAGAGGCTGGCAACAAAAAGATTAGAATAAGGAAGCAAGACAAAAGGCAGTGGAGAATGGTGTGATTTGGCAGCAGCTAAAAGAGAAAGACACTGAGAAAAGAGGAGAGAAATGATAAAAAGGGATAAGTCCATAGAGATGGGAGCATTTTTGCTGAAAATTGAAGAGGAAGCAAGCAGCTAGTGTTCAGCATTTGATGGGATCCTTGCCCAGGTAGGCATACAGCTGTGGTTATTTCAAGGTTAAATGAGATTGTGAGGAAGCTGCTTTTGTAGGGATTTTTGGAAATTTTCAAGAAATGTTAAATCAGAGATGAAGACATTACTGTTGTGTCAATCCCATGGTTGCTGAAAGGCTTGGAAAGTAGAAGCAGTTTTGTGTTTGAGCTGTGAGAAGAGGTGATGCTTCCCATTATGATGCAGTTTCAAACTCGGCTGCATCTGGAATACTTCCAGCTGGAGTGAATTCAGAGTATGTCAAGCTATGATGTTGAAAAGTCAGCAGCTGAACCACCCACTAGAACTTGTCATGGCTTTTCATAAAAATTTACCTGTGCCAGGTGGATCAACTTGGGAAGGAGTAAGACAAGAAGTCATTCATGAGAGAAGACGGAAGGGAAGCAATCCATTTAACATCCCAAACCATGAGGAGCTCCATTAGCTTATCAAAGATGATGTCAAACTACAAGATCTAGAAGACAGAATTCAGCTATGTAGGAAATGATAGATTATCCCAACACATTCTTGATTCTTTAGTACAGAATTCATTGTTTATAGATATTGCAAATATTATGAAATCAATTATTATCTAAAATATAATAAAATCAAATTTCTTAACTAATGAAAACTACTGTTATATCTAATTGATTAATCATATTTTATTGTGATAAATAGCAACAAAAAAAAATTAATTACTTTATATTTGTATTGCTATTGCCTATTGTTTTGTCATTGAAAGGAGGCTTTATCAGAAAATATGTCCCCCCTTTTCCTCACTCGTCTCTCTCCAGTCAAGGTCAGCAGAAGCCACCCCTCTTCCTCACTCGTCTCTCTCTCTCAAGTAAAGGGGAGCAAAGCCTAGTACAACTCTCTCTCTCTCTCCCTCTCCCCCTCCCCTTCTCCCTTTCTTTCTCTCCTCTTTCTGGTTTTTCCTTTTTAGTGTTCAACGATTCCACAATCCCTCCCTCCCTTGCCTTTCTGCCTTTTTAGTGCTGGACAAAACAAACAGGCTTATTTTCAAACCCCATGATATCTGATGGATTCTGTTCTGGAATCCATCGGAACCAGCAAAATTTTGTCAGCACGGATGAAATTTTGTAGGCATGGAATACACAGTTAGTTATATCTACGTTTTCTTTTCCATGTTTTGGTCTTCAATAAGTGGTATAAAATCAGTGAAAAAAATTGCTTTTATTGGCAATTTGGCCATTAGGACTTTATTTTAAAAAAAGCAAGTTTTAGGAGAAGTCCTATGGGTTTAAAGACATTAGTTCCAAGAAAGTCAAAAATTGTTATCATTGCATTTTTAATGTATCGGATTAGACTGAATGAAAGGATAGTGGCTATGATTATATTGATGGAACACTACAACTAGTTATTAGGCCTTAGTTCAGATTCTAAGATTTTTTTTCTGACAAAAATATGCCATGAAAAATGGTAAAGAGGGATTTCTGAATAATTAAGCAAAACTTAACATCTAAAATTTTGAGTTCTTTGAGAACTTTCAAGTTACCTAGAATAGCACCTTACAAGAGATTCTTTCCTAGGTTTTCCACAATATTCTAGCCGAATTCAGTAGGCAGAATTGTCAATAAATCAGAAATTTAGTCAAAGTGTTCTAACTTCTTCAAATTGTTCCAAGTATTCACCTATGGATTCTTTTTTCTTTTTTTAAATTTACACAATGTTGAAACAGTGGTCATGAGAGTGACACTTTTTGTTTCTTTTCCCATCAGGAAAATGGAAAATTACAGGAAAAGATTTTATCAATTTTGACAAAACAAATCTCGCCCCAAACTTCTTCTTTCATTAATAAAACTTTTCACTCTCTGAACATCTTTCATTTTTCTCAGTAAACATGCAACTAATATAATCCAGATTCCAGATAACATCTATAGGCTATACACCCAACTGTAGGTCAAAGGAAGTAATCCTCCAATTGACAGCCTTTAATATAGCTGTATAGATTCTTTCCTTGTACAGATTCTTCGTAGTTGGAAAAAAGGTAAGCTGCAAATATTAGGATAGCTGTATAGATTGATTTCCTGTAATACGAATCCACGTTTACACTACAGGTGAGTGGTGGGCCATGTATGGCTCGGATGCACCCACTCTTCGATCACTTGCTTCTTGCATCCTCGCTCAGACGGCATCCTCATCTATGTGTGAGCGGAATTGGAGCACATTTGCTCTCATTCACACAAAACATCAGAATTGCCTCGCATACGAGAAGTTGCAAAAGCTGGATTTCTGTCATTACAACATGAAGCTAAAACTGAGGCAGTTAACCATTAAGTCACAAAATATAGTGTCGAGGGATCCATAAGATGCCATGTACACAAATGAGTATGATGAGACTGACCCTTTCACGGAGTGGGTTAGGTATGCTGAGATGGATGAGCCTGATGGTCGACCTAGTGAGCATGTAGCTAGTGCAACTGCCAATTTGGGGATTGATGTTGATGTAGACACTGTGATGGAGGAGATGAGTTCCATGAGTGGAGATTCAGTTGATAAGGCTATGAGGATTGTTCCCCCATCTCGTAGATCTACACCATCCGGTAGTGGTAGCCAACATAGATAGGCTGATACTAGTAGAGGCAAGCAGGCGGCTACACCTGAGGAGGCCACCATGGGTGCATTAGAGTCAGAGAGTGGTAGTGGTGGAAGGGGGATGATGGTGGTTGTGACATCCTGGCTGTCTGAGTGGGTGGGTGAATGGGTAATCTCACTGGGCGAGCTACCAGGCGAGGATGTGCATATGGTTGGGATCCCACAACGCTCGGGGATGCTATAAGTAGTCTTAAGACCCCCAAATTAGCAAGAGGCCTTTTAAGGAGCAACACGGGACTAAATCCCCTGGGAACCCTGAAGTTAAGCGTGCTCGAGTGGGAGCGCTGCTAGGATGGGTGACCCCTGGGAAGTTTTCTCGTGTTATCCTTGAGAACAAATCCGTGAGGGCCCGTGGGCCCAGAGCGGACAATATCTTGCTGGTTATGGGTCTGGGGCGTTACAGTGGTGGTAGTGGTTCTGGTTTCGATGATGACAATGGCGGGGATTAGGGAGGTAGTTCTGCACAGAGGCCGTACGAAACATTTACTGGGGCGTCACGTTACCATCATGCTACACATGATTTAGAGCATGGTGCTGCCCCTATAGTGCCTCAGAGTTAGGTTGAGCCTAGAGAGTGCCATTATCATCGGAGAGGAAAGGGGAGGAGGCATTCTGTAACAGATGATGAGACATCCCTTTCCCATAGCTTCGGTTCCATGGATCTTAGAGGGGGGTAGCATTCATCATCTTCTGCATCTTATAGAGGATCTAGCCATGGTCAAAGTTATGGCTCACAAGAGGAGTCAGGTTCATATGGATATGGGAGCGTACTATATGGTGGAAAATATACTCATGGATATGATTATGGTATTTTCCCACAATATCCATACCCCATAGGATACGATCCTCAAATGTATGCATATCCACCACCACCAGTGGTAGTACCCGTGCCCGTTAGTGTGTCTATTACATACTCCTACCCAAGGTTTTGAGTTTTGGTGCTGCTGGGTGTCGATCCTTGAAAAAATCGGCATGCTAGCGGCGTGCCAACAAAACGCTGGAAAAATCAAGAAGGCAAAAATTGGAAGAAAAAAACATTGATTTTTTTTATTTTGTCGAAATCTTGCCGACACGCATCTTTGTTTCACCGGCACACCACCAAAACTATAAACACAGCTCCTACCATCCTCATTATCCACCTTGGGCGTTCTACTACACGTGACTGCGGAGGATTACGAGCGTTATGTGAGGGAGTACACGACTTGGTACCGTGACAGCATGACTTGGCAGCACTATTGTCAGAATTTGGAGCACACACTATATCGAGCAATACATTGGCGCGATCGTGACGATGGTGATGGAGATGACATTGAGCCAACCCGACATTCTTTATGGATATGAGTCATATGACTCACATGACCCCTATGAGCATGTTGTTTACTTGTTTTTGAACGTAATAGCTACATGCACCTTCCATTTATGCATGAAAGGAACATTGTATCTTCAATTCTTGTTTAAACTTCCTTTGAACATGAAAATGATCGTCTATCTACAATTTCACGACTATCCTTATGTTTTTAGGTGTATTTTGGTTTCATTTAAGCCTAAGAATAGCATAATATAGCATTAATGTACCTTTTTTGGGTTTTTTAACCTTTTTTTTTTTACAATCTGGCAATTTTTCCACCATATGTCGCCAACATGTCACTGAAAAGTTGCCAGGGTGACTTGGCAACATTTCCATCAACAGAAAAGGTGAACGTTGCTCTCCAGTGAACGGACTCAAACCTGGGGCACTACCGCTAATAACATCACCCTGGGTATCAACATCTCCTCCATCATCTTCGTCGTCTAACTCATCACTATCACCATCATCATCATCATGTGCTCATGAGCATGAGGCTGGGGCTACTGAAACTGAAGGGAGAACAACCCTAAGTAATCGATCCAATGAGTCTCCGTTGTCCTCCCCCCTCTCGTCCATGACAACATAGGCATCTATGCCCATATCTGTAGCTGCACGGGCAATGATTGGGCTAGGTCCACCATCTAGCTGGTCCCTCCTCTCGTACTCACCCCATAAAGAATCTCGAACACTGGTTTGATATGTGGCCTTCTTTGCCTCAGTCTCCATATCAGCGGGATAGTCAATGTCATCATCTAAATCCTCAGCCTCAGCAAGTGGTCGTACAGGCTCCCCTAATCTGCATCTGATCTCATGCTCTATGACTCTCTACTCCTAGCGGCCAGTCGTCCCAGCATGTAGATGTTCTCTCATTTGCTTTTTCACTTCTAGAGGTATTTTTGGACAGTTTATTACGTTCTTATAGCCATGAACTAAGTGTCACTTTAGGTGTGAAATCCCACCACCCTTAAATTGCTAGCCACAATAACTGCATTCTGTTTTGTTTCTGTCCCCATCCACTTTCTTACAGTAGTTCCAGCCAATATCTAGCTGCCTACGACCCTACTAGTCACCTCCACTGCCAGTGCCAAAACCAAAAGCCATACCAGATCAATACACTAAGTAACAATAAAAAACAATCAACAATCACCTGCACAACAAACAAATAAAATACCAACAACTTAGTTACAAACTTAGAATGTTAGGTAAATACATTACAAAACAAATTAATAAGGCATCATTAACATAATTTCTTATTGTTATTCTTATATATTTTTTCAGATTTTTAAATAAGTTTAGATTAGGTTATAACGTTTTTTGTTGTATTTTTACATATTTTCCCAAATTTTTTTTAATATTCGTGACAAATAACTAAAAACAATGATTTTCATACAAATAATTACAGGCAACATTCATAGTAATTTTTACTAATTTATAACATTATTTGTTGTATTTTTATATATTTTTCCCTATTTTTAATTAACTTTTGTGACATATAATTAAAAAATTAATTTTCATAAACAAAATTATAGGTGGCAACACCCATCGATAGATCTGGTGCCGATGCATAACATATCCAAAAATCAACGCAATCTAATACCTTTAAGCCTATAAAGTAGAAGAAAAACATGTTTACCTTCTTTAGGATCGAACACAAACATCATAGAGCTTCCAGCAACTCCAAATCGTGTCTAGCCTGCTTCTCCAATGAAGATGTTGAAATTTGAAGAAGTTTATGACAGATTTCACAGCAAACAGAGGAGATTTGAGGAAGAAATCTCATGACACAAAGGTTTTTAGTGTTACCGTCGGCACCTCAATCGATTTGAGCAAAATTTTTGCCCAAAGCAACACTTCAAAGCTTTAGTTTCACAAGCACATGCGATTTGCACGTGCGCGTGACAAAAATTTAAAAAAAAAAAACCGTTTCAACGAAAGGTAGCGAAATTTTAAAAAAAAAAAACATTTCAATGAAACGCAAAGAAATTTCGGTCGCATTGGCATGTCAACGAAAAAGGCTAGCGGCATTTCACCCTCGAAACATGCCACTAGCCAAAAAATAACGATTTTTCGATGGCACGCCGAAACTAAAAACACTGGTTTATACCACCTTATCTCCTGAAGGTCTTAGTTATGTTCAATCTATCCATGAAACTCCTAAGAGGGATCAGTTCCTTATAAAATTGAGATCTGAATTTGAAGTCACTCGGTCCAATCTTATGAATCGAGAGCCTGTCCCCTCTTTGGATGCATGTCTCAATGATTTGTTTTGTGAGGAGCAGCGTCCCCTCACTCAAACTGTCATGGAACAACATAGATCCATCTCTTCTCTTGTTCCCATGGCCAATGTAGCACAAGGCAAGCCAAGAGGCCGAGACATGAACACTATCTAGTGTGTTAGTTACAAGGGATTTGGCTATTTTGCTTCAACTGTTCAAAAAGATTCTGCAACGACTGCAAAAAGGATGGCCATATTATCAAGAAATGTCCTACTCGACCTCCCAAGAAATCCGAAAAAGCATATACTGCATTAGTTGGGTCTTCTAGTGCTGATGGTTTTGTGGATATAGAAACTCTGTCACAAAATGCTCATCGTCCTGCTCAACCCGTGACCCCTGAATTGGTCCCAAATGATTGTTTCTACATTCTCAGCTTTAGGACTTTCAAGTAAACTCTTCTCTAAGTCTCCTCCTTGGTACTTTGACTCTAGGGCTTCTCTAAGTCTTCCCTTCCTAATGCTATTATTACCAGGTGTCACAGTGACTTGATTGTATGTGATGAATCGCCACATCTGTTGGGCATGGAAGAGGGAAGTCAGGGGCTGTTATGGCCCAGAACATTGGGGGGGGGGGGGGAGCAAGATATTACGAGGAGGGAGGGATGTGTGGGAACGGAGTCAGAGGTGTTGTGGAATAGGGTGACATCCTTTTCTGAGATGGTTCTAGAGGAGGCTGTCCCTCCATGTGGGGCACCTGTGACCATTTCTATGGCGGTGGAAGAATTCAAAGGTAAGTTTAGGGATAGGGGCTTGTCTAGTGACCTATGAAGATGCTATGTTGGAATGTCAGAGGTTTGGGGGGAAGTGACAAGATTCGGGCAGTAAGGAAGATGTGTAATATTAGGAAACCTGAGGTCGTTGTTATCATTGAATCTAAGTTAGAAGAGGTTGATCAGAGAGTGGTTAGAGGGATGTGGAGTTTAGGAGGGGTGGAGTGGGTTTTTTTGCCTTCTTCGGGGAGATCAAGGGGGATTATTGTATTGTGGGATTCTTTGTGCCTTAGCAAGCTTGATAGCTGCTTGGGCACCTTCTTTGTCTCTATAGGGTTTGAGTCGTTGCATGACAATTTCAAGTGGACATTAACTGCGGTTTATGGTCCATGTCGGACTAGGGGTAGGGAGCTTTTCTAGGAGGAGTTGGATAATCGTAACCCTAGGGATGCCAATCCTTGGCTTGTTGTGGGGGATTTCAATGTGTATAGATTTTCCCATGAGTCTAATACTGGCAAGAATCGAGTCAATAGAAGTATGAGGGATTTTTCGAATTGGATTCAGTAGAGTGAGCTTATTGATTATCCTTTGTAGGGTGGGCAGTTCACATGATCAAATCTCCAAATCCCTCCGCGTTGTTCTAGGTTGGATAGATGTCTTGCTTCAAGCTCTTGGATAATCACTTTTTGCCAATTGCCTAATTGGTTCTTCCCAGACCTATTTCTGATCATTCTCCTATCTTCTTGTCTAATGAGTTCTATCTAACTGGTCCTCCTTTTCGTTTTGAGAATATGTGGCTTTCTCATCCGTCTTTTCAGAATCTTATGCTGGGGTGGTGGACGAAAGGTAGGAATGCTTCCTCAAGTTGGGCTGGCTTTAGGTTTATGGGGTGTCTTTGAGAGGTCAAGAATCAAATTAAGGGGTGGAATAAGGAAACCTTTGGCAGGGTAGAGATTCAGAAAAAGGCGGCCTTGGACGAAATAGCCCAGTTGGATATTAAGGAAATGGGGACTGGGGGCCCCAAGATAGGGGAAGAAGATTGGAGATCGTCTTTGGAAAGAATTTTGAAGTATGAGGAAATTCATTGGAGACAGAAGTCAAGAATAAGATGGCTAAAGGAGGGAGATGGAAACACAGCTTATTTCCATAGAATAGCAAATGGGAGAAGAGTTAAAAATTCAATCATGAGATTGGAGGTGGATGGAAGAAGTATTGAGGATAATGAGAACATTGGCCAGGCTCTTTGTGATTTTTATGCTATGCTTTATAAGTCAGAGCAAGATTTATGCTTCAGATTGAAGGAGAATGATCAATCAAAGGTGAGTGAGGAGATGAAAGAGTGGTTAGAAAGAGAGTTTGTGCTGGAGGAAATTAAGGAAGCCCTGTGGGAGATGGAAGGGGACAAGGCTCCTAGGCCCGATGGATTTACAATTGAATTTTTTAAATATAATTGGGAGATTGTCAAGGATGATTTGTTTAAGGTGTTCCAGGAATTCTTCATGAATGGCATCATTCATAAGGCCACAAATGCAACATTCATTGTTCTAATCCCTAAGAAAGTTGGGGCAATAGAGATCAAGGATTTCGGGCCTATCAGCTTGACAACTAGTGTTTATAAGATTATTGCAAAGGTTTTGTCGGTTAGGCTAAAGAAGGTGTTGCCAGGGATCGTTTCTTTAAATCAGAGTGCCTTCGTGGAGGGACGTCAAATCATGGATTCTACTCTGATTGCAAATGAATGTGTGACCAGCCAGATAAGATCTAGGGAGCTTGGAGTCGTGTGTAAATTGGACATTGTAAAGGCGTATGATAAAGTGGAGTGGGCTTTCATTGACTCAGTCTTGAAATGGAAAGGCTTTGGTGAAAGGTGGAGGAAGTGGATTTATGGGTGCCTTAATAATGTGCATTTCTCAATCTTGGTTAATGGAGGGGTGAAAGGGTTTTTTCCTTCTTCTAGGGGTATTCGCCATGGGGATCCATTGTCCCCCTTTTTATTCACTTTGGTAGCTGAGGTTCTACATAGTTTTTTCATGTTTGGTAGAAGAAGGGGTTTGATCAAAGGTTTTAAGGTTGGAAGAAATGAGGTAACAATATCCCACCTCCAATTTGAGGATGATACCTTGATTTTTTTGGAAGCCTCTAAGGACCAAATGATCTGGTTGAAGAGCATTTTGCATACTTTACTTATGATTTCTGGTTTGAAAGTTAATTGGGAGAAGAGCTCCATTGTTGGTTTGAACTTAGCGGAGGATGAGTCCTTATCTCTTAGTCGGATCTTAGGGTGTTAGGTTGGTAAGTGGCCGATGTCGTATCTAGGTCTTCCTCTTGGTGCTTCCCCTCGTAATGTCAGTTTTTGGGAGCCAAACATTGAGAGAGTGAAGAAGAGATTGGCGCTTTGGAAGAGGAATTATTTGTCTCTGGGGGAAAGGATTATCCTTATCAAGGCTGTGCTTGCTAATCTTCCTGTTTATTTCATGTCCTTGTTTAGGATGCCTAGAAGAGTTGTGACCATCATTGAGAAAGCCCAAAGGGACTTTCTTTGGGAGGGTGGAGGAAAAAGGAAGATTCATTTAGTCAGGTGGGATAAGGTGTGTTTGGCAAAGGATAACGGTGGTATTGGGGCGGGTATGATAACCTACCGGAATTCCTCTCTTCTTGCAAAATGGTTGTGGCGGTTCAGCATAGAAAAAGAAAGTTTGTGGCGTCAAGTGATCACAAGTAAATATGGTAGTGACGATAATGGATTGTTCATTAACTTGAGGGCACGACCTCCAGGAAACTGCCCGTGGAAGACCATTATGAAAATTGCACCTTTGTTTTATCCTCATGTTAGGTTGAATATCGTATCTGGTTCTTCAACTCGTTTTTGGCATGATTTGTGGTGGGGCAATCAGCCCTTATCCATCCAGTTTCCTCGTTTATTCTCCCTTGCTCTCCTCCCTTTCGCTTCTATGGCTGATACCCTTCATTGGTCTCCTTCTGGTTTCTCTTGGAATCTTCCGTTTCGGAGGAATCTTCGTCCTCCTGAATTGGAAGAGATCTCTTTGCTCATTGACAACCTTAAGGATGTGGTTCTTGATCCCCTAGGTTCTGATAAGGTATCTTGGTCTTTGTCATCCAATTCTATGTTCTCCTGCAAATCCTTCTTCAATTCTGTTCTTCAACCTTCCTCAATTCCTCCAGCATCCTTTTCATCTCTTCAACTTTGGAAGCCCAGGATCTCTCTTAAGATTAACGCCTTCTTATGGACTACCTTATTATACAGGATAAACACGGCTGATCTAATCCAAAGAAGATGGAAAAGGAATTCCTTATCTCCGCATGTTTGCATTATGTGTATGGAGTCTGGAGAGAGTATTGATCATTTATTTGTCCATTGTCGTTTTGCCACTTTTATTTGGTCACGGGTGCTTGAGATGGTAGGGGTCTCTTGGGTGTTACCAGATATTTTAATGGCTTGGTTCAATCAATGGCGGATTAAGGGCCTGGGGAAGAAGGGCAAGTTGTTGTATGATACATTATTCCATGCAGTGGCTTGGTTCATTTGGATGGAACGAAACAATAGGATTTTCAGGGACAAACGGCTATCAGCTGACCAAATGTTTGACTCCATAGTGATTGCTGCAGCCTCGTGGGCTTCGGTTCCTCCTGAATTCCGGGGTCTGTGGCCTATAGAAATTGTGAAGGACTGGAAAAAATGGTGTTTTTCGTCTATTATTGTTGACGATGGCATGATGAGAGGAGGGGCTTCACATATGAGTTAGGTGATTGGAAGTGAGCTGTGCTTTTGATCCGAAGTTGAATGGCTCGCTCAGCTTTGGATTTAGGTCTCTGGGGGGCACACGTGTTGTTATCTGTTGTGATAGTTTTGCTTTGTTTTTGTGTTTAGGGGCTGGTGGGGTTTGTGAGGTTTTTGTAGAGAGTTTTTTGGGCTTCAGATTGTATACTTGTTACTATTCTCTTTCTCATACACACACACACACATATATATATACACACATCGACATTATTCATCAAAAAAAAAAACAATGCAAAATCTCTTACCAATGTTCACAAATATTTTGTAAATCTCAAGATTCATACTGCTTGTGGGAACATCGCCCGTAGGGTTGGTTCAGGTCAATGGAGTCGCCACCATCCATGGTTCAATTTTGGGTGTGGATGGACACTATAATTTATTAATTAATTAAATTAGAATTTTAAACTTGGTCCAGATTAATTATCAAATTTTACAGGTTCCTTTTATCCTAGCATAAAATATTAAATTTTGTTTAAGTAGTTGAAAGAGAAACAAAAATCATGAAAACCTTTTGCATTACAAATTATTCAACACACATGTAATTAAGCAAGTGTTCTACAGAAATACCTCACTGATTTTTCTTAACAGATTCTCAGATTCTATTTATGGAGTTAATGAAGCAACAAATCATGACATTTATATGACAACAGAAATAAGATACCTGAGTGATAAAGAAACTATTCACATTAAAAAATGTACAAAAGCTAACATGGTCGATCACTTTCCATTATGCCCAAAACAAGATGGAATTTATTTACATTCATGAAATAAAAGAACAAGGTTTAACGTGTTCAGAAAATGTTACGGTAACATCACAGTAAGCTTGTGAACACATGACTGATCAATGGAAACCATATGCTTCAACAACAATCAAAAGAAATTGAAAATCTAAACTCTCCAGCCCCAAAACCATTTCAAATGGATGAATTCAGCAAGCCATGATTGAACAAAGGCAAACAGAAGGGAACCTATGAGAGTTACCTGTTGATTAGGAGCTTTCAATGGACTATAATGCAAAGATATGCTGTTGAGAACCTTTTCAAATGAAAGAGAAGAAGCTGTCCTCGGCAGAGAAGGCACAGCAGCAAGGCTGCAGCTGAGGGAAATCACGAGAGAGAGAGGGAGTACGACTAACAAGATGCTACTGTGAGAGAGAGTTGCTGCAAGTGGGGAGTTGCAACAGAGAGAAGCCTGCGAGAGCAGCAAGAGAGATGAGTTTTTTCCAGCCGAAGATCCTCCTCCATTCAGCAGAAAAAATCGTCCCTTTTTAAAGAGTTTGGTTGCTGTTTTTAGAAGAGAGAAAACCTGGAGAGATTCGTTTGAGGGAAGTTTCTTTGGAAGATTCTAGACCTAAGAGGAAGAAGAAAGAGAAGGAGAGAGAGGCTTTAGGATTTGAAGCAAATCTGGTTTGATCGACTGTTTCTAAAATTGAAAATGGTTTGATCGTGAGTTTTTAAAATTGAAAATGGTTTCAATAATTCATGAAACTCTCTTGTTTCTCTCTCAATCTCCTTCTAATATCATGGGATTCATTTTAGAATGTTCCTCTTTGATTTTGGTTGCTAATATAGCAACCCATGAACACAAGAAGGGAATTTCTGTTCATTGAGAACCAGGGGTGAAACTCTGTAAATTTAAAAAAAAATTATCCCTTTCTTGTTATTTTAAAAAGTACAGGGTACAAAAATTAATTTTCAAATTTTCATTTTTCCCCTGTTTTCCAACTTTTATTTCAAAAACTTCCTTTTTCTGTTTTTGCAATTAAAATCCCCAAAATTGGGGTTCTGACACTGCTAATGGCAGTCTTTTACCTATTACAGCCATCGGTGATGTTTCTCCTTCTCTAACCAATGTCTTTGTCTCTCCTGGCCTTGCCACTAATCTTCTTTTTTTTTTGTCAATTGGTTGACAATGATTGTAAAGTGTAGTTTTCTAAATCTGGTTGTGCTGTGCAGGATCAACAATCTGGGAAGATGATTGTGAGGAGGCCTAAAGTGGGACATCTTTTTCCTCTCCATGTTTATCATTGCCTCTTGCCACTTATAACTCTGTTCATGTTGATTGCAGAGCATGGTATAAACGCCTTGGACATCCAAACTCTAATGTACTTCATGGTTTGCTAAATTCTGGTTTGCTTGGGAATAAAGAGTCACCTTCTCTTAGTACTGCTCAATTTGATTGCAACTCTTGTAGGCTTGGCAAAAGTAAAACTCTATCATTTCCCACTCATACACCGACTGTAGTCAAGCCATTTGACATGACACATAGTGGTGTGTGGGGTATGGCATCGGTTACTTCTCATGCTGATTACAAGTACCTATCACTTCCATTGACTACTATAGTCGATTCACTTGGATTCATTTTCTGCGTTCTAAAGGAGAAATATTCTCTGTTTTTTAAGCTCTTCCATGCACATATTCAGACCCAATTTTCTGCCAATATCAAAATCATAAGCTCTAACAATGGGGGTGAGTACATGTCTCATTCGTTTCAGGAATTTCTGCAAACTCATGGCATAATCTCACAACGGTCTTGTCCTTCAACCCCTCAACAAAATAGGGTGGCTGAAAGAAAGAACCGTCATCTTCTTGATATCGTCCGCACCCTCTTATTAAAATCATCCATGCCCTCTTGATTCTTGTGTGAAGCTCTCTTCAGTGCTATCGACCTCATCAACAGATTGGCATCTCCCTCCTTGAACAACATATCTCCTTTCACTCGGTTATTTGGTCATACTCTGAATTATTCTAACCTTCATACCTTTGGTTGTGCATGTTATGTTCATCTTCTTTCACATGAACGCACAAAACTCACGGCTCAGTCAGTCAGTCCAATGTGCTTTTCTAAGATATTCTACTCACCAGAAAGGTTTTCTTTGCTATGATCCAAATCTATGTCGTATACGGATTTCTAGAAATGTAATCTTTCTTGAAAACCAGTATTTTTTTTTTAACTCATCAAGATCTCGTTTCCTCTTCATTTTCTGCTCTACCCTTGTTTACTGAGCTTCATACGGATCCAGCAATTCCTAAACCTCTCCTAGTGCTCCAGAGACGATCTCCAATACCTCCCAACACTCTCCAAATCATCTCTCAACTGCTGATCCTTCTCTAGCAACTACACCTGCCCCTCTCAGACGCAGCACTCAGGTTTGTAGACCCCCTAAACAAGTTTGCTTTTGCCCATCCTTTATCCTTGACAGGCCTTGTCTTCTGTTCCCATTCCCTCATGTTATAAACAGGCAATGGAAATTGCAAACTAAAACATTCTCTGTATGGTTTGAAGCAGGCACCAAGCGCATGGTTTGAAAAATTTTGGACCACTCTCTTTGGCTCTTCATTCACTCAGAGTCAGTATGACTCCTCTCTTTTCCTACAAAGGAGACCTAATGGCATAGTTGTCCTCCTCGTTTATGTGGATGAGATGATTGCCAATAGTTCAGATATAGCGGCCATCTCTGAGATTCAGAATTTTTTGCACTCTACTTTCCATATGAAACACCTTAGGCAGCTCACTTATTTCTTGGGCCTAGAGGTGCATCATCGGCCTCAGGGTATTTTCTTGGATCAAAACAAGTATATTGAGGATTTGGTTCAGTTGACTTAACTCATAGATGCTACTTCTGTTGACACCCCCATGGAAATTAATGTGAAATATCGGCATGATGAAGGGGAGCTTCTTGAGGATCCCACTTGCTATCGGAAGCTGGTTGGTAGTCTTATCTACATAACCATCACTCGACCAGACATCTCTTATGCTGTCCATACCGTCAGCAAATTCATGCAAGCTCCTCGACATCCCCACCTAGCCGCTGTCCGCCACATCAGTCCATACATCCTTAGTACACCTAGTCATGGCTTGTTCTTCCTTACTGGTTCTTCACTACAACTACAAGCCTATTGTGATGCTGATTTGGCTAGCTGCCTAGACACAAGGAAATCTACTACTGGATAGTGCATGTTTCTTGAAGATGCTCTTATCTCTTGGAAATGCAAAAAGTAGGATTATGTCTACAAGTCATCCATTGAGGTCAAGTACCACGCCCTATCCACTGCCTACTCCAAGATCATTTTGCTACGCGGTCTCCTTACAGAACTTGGTTTCTCTCAGGTTTCCCCTACTCCACTACATGCTGACAACACTAGCACCATCCAAATTGCCGCCAACCCTATCTACCACGAGCACATGAAACACATAGAGGTTGACTGTCACTCCATCCAAGAGGCCTTTGACCACAAATTCATCACCCTTCCATCCATATCCATTACTCTAAAGATTTCAGATATCCTCACTAAATCCATGACACGTCAGTGCCATCATTTCCTTGTTAACAAATTGATGCTTGTTGATCTACCAAGCATCAATTTGAGGGGGGTGTCAAAGGAAGTAATCCTCCAATTGACAGCCTTTAGTATAGCTATATAGATTCTTTCCTTGTACAGATTCTTCCTAATTCGAAAGAAGGTAAGCTGCAAATATTAGGATACCTACATAGATTAATTTCCTATAATTAAGGGGTTGAGCTTTTAGTAGGAAAAGTGTTCAACATGGTATCAAAACCTCAAGCAAATGCCGATATCTTGGGTTCAAACCTCCACTCCATCCGTTGAGAAAAAATATTCCACAGGCCTCCTTAAAATGGGTCCCCTAAAAATGGGTTTGAGTCAGGCCCACACATGAGGGGGAGTTTTAAGGAATATAATTAAATATATAAAGTTTACCCCTTACTATAATCTTGAGCTTTTTGTAGGAACGGCGTTCTACATGGTATCAAAGCCTTAGGCAAATGCCGAGGTCATGGGTTCAAACCTCCACTCCACCCGTTGAAAAAAAAAAGTTCCATGTGTAGGGCCTCCCTAAATTGGGTTTGAGTCTAGCCCACCCGAGAGGGGGAGTGTTAGGAATATAGCTAAATATATAAAGTTCACCATTACTATCAGCTTGAGCTTTTAGTAGGAACGGTGTTCTACATGGTATCAGAGCCTCAGGCAAACGCCAAGGTCATGGGTTCAAACCTCCACTCCACCCGTTGCGAAAAAAATATTCCACATGTAGGGCCTCTCTAAAATGAGTTTGAGTCCGGCCCATACATGAGGGGGAGTGTTGAGGATATAATTAAATATATAAAGTTCACCCCTTACTATCAACTTGAGCAGTAATTAAGGAGTGATTTCCAGTAAATTAGGCAGCAATTTATGATCTTTGCTGCAATTGTTTGCCTGATCAGCCTATATAAATGGAATAAGAAAAGCATACAGCAGAAAGTTTTCACAGAATTCTCTTGGTGTCTTAAGTTTATCACTATAGACTAACACGTGAAAAAACAGCAAATTTAAAGCATTCTCAAGAAATTTCGAATGCTTTTAAATGTTACCGACTGATCAAATTGTTGTGAGATGACATCACTCCCACTACGTAACACCCAAGTTGCCATACCAGTCTCTAGATTTACCATAGCAGCTCCAAGATTGGTGCCTATACCAACAACGAAGAAAAAGAGTTAGACTGATTGAAAAATTTTAAGTTATAATATATTTTTCTAAACAGTTAATTCATTGAAATAACTTATAAATAACCTGTTAACCTTTTTGTTAACAATATAAAAACCTCAACAAATCTATAAGTTGTGATATGAAGTGATAAAAAACTACATAATGTGAGTTTTTCGAACTTGTGAAGTTTTATATTTGTTACAGAAAAAAAAAAGGCAAAAAAACCATGGTTCACTAGCCTGCAGCCAAGCTAGAAAAGCTTTCCTCTTGACAAACCCAATTTTCCAACTTACATATAATTACCTTCAAATCCACTCTCCATCAAAATATTCAGATGTGCTGCAAATCTTAGAAAGTGAAAATGAAGGGAAAAAAATATACAAGAATTACATCTATAATCAATCACAAGGCGAACTCAGAAGCAACATTTCATGATCTATTCTCTCTGCCAAAGCCAATAGAATGACACAAATTGAATCATGTGGAGTACAGACCTGAAGAACAGAACAGACTTGAAGCATGTTGTTTCAATTGAATAGAAAATTATGAAATAAAACATGCTGGAAAAAAAGTCCATAAGACTTGTAAAGTTTTACAGGAATAATTACAAGAAGCTGACATAATGTCTCACAAACTATGGTAAATAAAATTGAACCTCACTTAAAAGACGAGGTATATAAATAAATAAAAGATGCATCCATAAGCATGAAGTATCAATGGGATAGGATCTAACAATCTCCCACATGCAGTGGAATGTGAATACAAAAGCTTTGTAATAACTACATCCTTCCCCATACCACATCCTCCACTGCACATCCCAGCCCCAACCGACAGAGAGAGAGAGAGAGAGAGAGAGAGAGAGAGAGAGAGAGAACAGCTTCAGTATGTCAAATAAATATATCTGAATGTCAGAAAATAAATTCTATCTAAATGTCAAACAAATGAGAAAGAAATTTAGAAGAATTAAACAGTTTCTCCAACAGCACAGATGACAAATAAATATATCTGAATGTCAAACAATAAATTATCAGATACAAAAATGAGGAAGTAGAACTCACCAATTACAGCTTGATGCCTATTGGGATTGCAATCAGCAGTCCAAATCGTACAATTAAATGTAGCAACCTCAAATAACTTTCTCTTCATTAAAAACCTTCTATAGAAATCTAATGATTCACTGAGGTTTAGAACATAAAGGGATCCCCCAGATGTTTCTGAACCCAGAGTAGCTAATCTGTTTTCTTAGGTCAAGTCTTACAAGCTGGGTGATACAAGAGAAGGTTGATGAAAATAGTATACTTAGTAATTAAGAAAATTAAAAAATAAAAAGCAAGCACTATATTGCAGGGAAAACTTATGCCAACAATACAATTAGGTAGCTACAATTGTGTGTGAAAGAATTATTTAAGAAAGATCATAAATATTCAAAATTGTATATGGATACAGTGCATGCCGGCTTGTTGAAAAATCTTCCACTGTACTATGAGAATGCCTCCCGAGCCTCTTAATTAAAGATATACCTGATGGCATCACCGAATAAGCATTTGTGGGCCTGCAAATATATCCTGGGCTTCCTGGCACTTCATAGCATGCTGATTGGTCTTGTATACTTTGGGGCCAAACTTTATCTGGTGATACCCTTACTCCATAAGGAGAAAGGTGTCCAACCATTTCAAATTCATAGAGACTGCAGAGGCAAAGACTTCAATAACAATACCTTGTATTATAATTTTTAGACTTCTACATAGAAAAGTGAAACCTCACAAAGTGCTATAAAAGTAAAATGAAAATATGAAACAGAAAATGGAAAATAAGAAGAAAGAATGTTTCCCCACATCAACTTTTGAGGAAAATAAGAATCAGAAAATATAGTAGCACCTCGAAAATTATAGAGGAAAAAACATGTAGAAACTAGATTATTATCATACCAGAATCTCAAGATTTAACAAGCAAACAATAATTTTTGACAGAGTACTAGGGAAAAGATATTAGAGAAGTAGGTGAGTAAATAGAATAACAGAAGAGTATAAAGAAGACATCACACACATCTTATCTGCCTCCTTTATTTTATATTAACTAGCAATACGGGACATGCCGTACACATTAAGATTGATTTTTATAGGATTCAACTCTAAAATTTTGTAAGCTGCTCTATTCAAATTGTAAAATCAAAAAGCTATTTTTTAACAAATTAATCGTTGTTGTATTTAAGAGATACTTTATCTATTTAGATTAATTTTGTCATATTCAAACCTCCATTTCCATCTTTTTCTTCCAAATTTGTTCTATTGATTAGGACTCTAAATACGAAAAGGAGTTTTGGAAATAGTATACTTAAATTTACAGAAACAAATCTAGTGGATTTATAGTTTTGTCGTAAAGTTGAGTGATTTTTATTGTTTAATTGGAAAGTTAAAACGAAGGATATTTTTGGGTATGTTAAAACTATAATGCTCAAATACTTTCATTTCCCTCCCCTGTTTCACCCCGTTTCACCAGCACACTGCCAAAAATCGCCAGCAATGCAATTAAGCGATTTTCCTCCTCAAAAACGCATCACTACTTCCAAAAAGGATATTTTTGGGTATGTTAAAACTATAATGCTCAATTACTTTCCTAAGATTCAATTTTAGGAAATTAAAAGACTTTTACATTACAAGAAAATTTAAAAATAAATTATTTAACAAAATTAAAAGAATTTTATATTTCAATTATCCATCGAGAAAAATAAACAGATATAAATGTTTTCATACCAGCATGATTAAAAATGAAAAAAATTAATATTTATAAATCTACAATTTTTATTAGAAAATAAAATAGTTTTTTTATCATATTAGTTTTTTTTTTATTGATAAATACATTAAGGATTTTGGAATTAGAATCCTAAAAAAAGGATATTTTTGGGTATGTTAAAATAAAAATCACTTTAGGACATTTCTTTTGTGCTTTTATTACTATTATGATTATTATTTTATATATATTACATAATGATCTAAAATTCCAAAAATGCCCCTTTATAACATAATAAATCGTAACAATCTCACTCAAGTTAGAGCATAAATTATCACCCAAGCCCAGCTTAGAACACACACTAGAAAACTGATTTTTGCCACATGAAAAATAGGATTATTAGCAATAAAAATTGTAGATTGGTTGTCATAAAAAGTAGTCAAAGGTTTACTGATGATTATGCAAAATTCATGCAACAATGTCTTTAACCACATCAGCACACAATCCATACGTAACATTACTTTATATTCTACTTTACAACTTGATTGAACAACAATATTTTCGTTTTTACTCCTCAATATCACCAGATTTGCTCGAACAACGCAATATTAACCAGTTGTTGACATAATATCTAATTCAGATCTCGCCCAATATGTATATATACATAACTGACTGCATTCAAATTCCCATTTTACCTATATCTAGGAACCTTACCAGGTGTAGTCTTCAAATATCTTAAAAATTAAAATTCTCCGAACCGCTTCCCAATGAGTATGTTTAGGAGGCTGCTGCCTGCATGAACTTAATAACAGCAAAAACACCCACTGCAAAGGAAATATGTGGAATGGTAATGTTCAAACAAATGATTTTAACAAAAAGATTTATAACTTCTAGGACCCTCAAAATCAACTTCACCTTCAGTTTGAAGTTTAATGAAAGGATTCATTGGTGTTTCAACTCATTTGGCTCTCAATATACCTAACTCTAACAGAATATCTGCCACATACTTCCTTTGAGATAAACGAATCCCACCATTTGAGCAATGAACCTCAATTCCAAGGGATACTTGAAGTGTCCAAGATTCTTAATCTAAAAAAGTTAAAGAGTTAAAAACCTCTAAAATTTCTCAATACCCGTGACATTATTTCCAGACAGAACTATATAATCCATAAACAATGAGCAGAATGATACCAGATGATTGATTCTAGGAAACAAATTGATTGAACCTCAGACATTGACGTAGTCCACATTCCATGACCTCCCAACTAAGGGGTATATGGTGAGGATTTTGAATTCTAGATTCAGATTACAATGCAGGATTCACAAAATCCTGAATCTAAATGCTGACTTTTAAAATCCAAAATCCCATTTGGGTAAATTGGATTCTGGATTTTTATTTTACAACTTAAATATAGAATCTCATTTGATTGACCCCAATTAGTATGATTGATTCTGCAGTTCCTACATTATATTCCCATACAAAAAATATTATAATATATAGAAATGGACGTAATATATTACAAGAAATAGTTAACAAGTATTATATTTTACATTTTTTTATATTTTTGTAAGTTTAAATATATTACACTATTATCAAAATATACAATTTATACACCTTGTACCATCTAACACATTATATAATTTATAATATTTTATAATATACTATATGTTATAATTTTTATCATTATATATTTATGGGAAAATTATGGGGAAGGGCCACTCTTTACATGGTACTTATAGAAACACCCATTGAAACGTCATCTTTGCAAAAGAAGGAAACTTTTCAGAAATAATTTAAATTAAGGGAAAGGACGCTATATGTAATCTTAAAAGTCTGAGTTTGCCCGTCCCTTGAAATATCATTCAGTCCTTTTTTTTTTTTGACAATATGATATTTCAAGTATCCGACATTGAGGAAACTTTAGATATCATTCAATCTCTTTTCTAACAAATGATATTTGAATTATCCCACTTTCGGGAAACACAGATATCATTCAAACTTCTTTCTACCGATGATTTTTCAAGTATTCCAAATATCATTCAATCTGTTTTCTATCGAATGATATTTGAATTATCCACATTCGGGAAACTCAAATACCATTCAGTCTTCTTTCTATCTAATGATATTTCAAGTGTCCCAAATTCGGGAAACCGAGAAATTATCAGTCCTTTTCTCACCAATGATATTTCAAGTATGGGTAAACCTTGGATTTTTAAGATTATTTACAGTATCCATTGCCCTAATGTAAATTATTTATGAAAAGATTTCCTCTTCTTCACAAAGGGCTTCTGAACGGGTTTTTTTTATAAATACTTGTAAAAAGTGCCCATTCCCCATAATTTTCCATATATTTATTATAATATTTAGTATACATATATATAATATTTTTGTATTACATTACTACTATTGCATAAATCATAATATATAATGTGTTATAAACTATTTAAGATACTAAATATACTATGTGTATCATATTTTATAATATATGCATACATAAATATTTATAATATATATATTCAATATTGTATTTTTTAATACTGCATTATACATATAACATAGTATAATGCTCTTAGTAAGATAATGGCTCGACAAGTATCTTTATAGCAGACAGTTCCATCACAAAATATCATCCCTGAGAAAGATCATAAAAGAGCTCAGTATGAAAATTCGAAATCTTCATAAAGAGCAGTACAGGATCTCCTCAACTACATCCTTTGGCCAAGCCTCCCATTTCATTGCTCAAAAAGAAGCAGAAAAAAGACCTTTTTTTTTGTCTTGTTCCTCCTTTAGCACCTCCACATGCACTTCTCTAGAAGGGCTCGTGACCAATACAAAGACCATCTAAAAGGCCAAGGGATTCTAGCTTTCATATTCATTAACTTAGCTATTATTTGATTGCACAAAAGAGTAGTAATGAGGATAACGAAGGCCCCTAGATCTATGACAGAAACTTGAGGCCGCTCCAGTCACCTTGAGGAAAAATAAAGAAGCAAAAGCCATTCACACTAGGCACTAGTTCAATGCACAATCATCATATGAAGCTACAACTCTTTCTGCAAAGTACATACAATGAAACTTTTGAACCCAAGAACACTCCAATCCTATAAGGAAATGGAAAATATGTATGTTGAAATCCATGTATATCGTCTAGTGTCAATTGACAAACTCAAATATATGAAGCACACACAGGAGGAAATATCAGACCAAACTTGCGTGTCAAATTCTCCAATTCTAGTCTTGAACCTAAGCATTAAATATCAATAAGAATCCCAAAAAAGGAACTTCAATAGGGAGTCATGATGTTTGGAAAGATAAGACTAATCATTTTGACACTTAGTTCACAGAATATAAACACAGAGTCAAGGACCACAAAATCTCATACCTTAAGTCCTTAATATCGACTGACCTTCCAATTTCAGTAGCAATGGTGATTAATGTTGTACTATCACATTTTTAAAGCTATTCTGAAGCATAATATCCTCAGTGACATGGTTAAAGTAAGATTTCAATACAAGAGCTATAAGCAAGCCAAGCTTGTCATTGCATGGTTTGGTCTTATTAATAACATAATAGACAGCCTAGCTCAGTCTTGTCTATAATATCCAAGCTTAAGCTAAGCTCAAGATCATAAAAAAGTTTATGGGCTAAGACTTGGCTCAGTCCAACTTTTAGGATTTGAAGATCAGTTTTTTTTAATTTATGACCTGGTTTTTTATATTAGTATGCCATGGTGGCAAGGCCTAAAAACCCTATATTCCAATTGATGGAGCACTTGCTGTTGGGAAACTGTGGGGTTTGGGCAGAGGAAAGGATAATCCTCCCATGACAGTGTTGTGAGAATAATTATCCTATATCAATGGGGAATGTACACCCCTACAAAACACTTCCCAACCACCCCCCCCCCCCCCCCCCCCCCACAAAAAACCCCCAACAGAAAATGAAAAAAAAAAAAAAAATCAAAACAAAAGAAGAGAAGGCTGGTTTTGCATTTTAAACCATACTGGTATCCATGGTTCGCTCAAACAATTACATATGACCTAAAAAGTAAAGATTAGAGAAATAAATAATTAATAATTATATACTCAATAATATACACACACAATTTAGCATACATGCAAATTGGGAGCTACATCAGCTCCTGGACACAACTATATCCAAAAGTTGGGCTCCTGGACGCACCGACACCCAACAGTTGAATAATATTTACTACAACATAATTCATATATCATCTAATTGATCTAGGTAATAGACAAGAAAATATTTTGTGAAATATTATATGAATCTCCCAACTGCCATATAATAAATTATAGCAGAAGATAAATTAGATTTGCCAACAAAAAACTGATGTACTTTCCAGCCCAATAAGGCAATAATGCATATAACAAATATCAAAATCAACCCAAAGTATGTCCTGAAGCCCACCTTAGAGTGCCATTCATAATACCAGTTAACAAAACATCTGTTTCCTTTTCGCCTTCTGGTGTGAGTGCACGTACCGCCAAATGTTCCAAAGCACCGTAACTAGCCTTCGGTAAATTTTGATACTTCCAAATCTGTATCAAATAAAAACAGATTTAAAGGAAGTGTAGCAACAAAAAAGGAATTTTTGCAAGAAAATATTTCCAGACGTATCCACATATACCTTTTGTAGAACATATTAGTACAACTAGCAATGGGAATTATTGTAGTTTCATTTTTCTTTTCCATTCGAGGTTATATATACACGTAAGTATGAATGTAAACACACACAATCTCTTTTCTTTTCAAGGGAGAACAACCAAAGTGTGCTCTTCTTCTCTTCCTCTTTCCCCTTCTCAGTCATCCTTCTCTCACTGGTTTCCTCCAATGCAACTTACATAGTACCAAAACAATCATTTTATCTTTTTTTAATTATTTTCTATACTTTCCTTTTCAAATGTTGGTAATTTGAAATTCCCTATCAAGGATTCTGTTGCCAGTTGGTATTTTATACCACAAATTCTATGGTAGAAGCAAGGTTGGAAATTCTGGATTTCACCAAGGGCATGCTGCCATGCCGAGAAATCTGGGGAAATTTTGCTAGATTTCGCCGGCATGCCACCAAATTCGGCATGCTGCCAAATTTTCTTAAAATTTTCCCAATCTGGGGAAATATTTCCCAAATTTCACCATATTTCGCTGGCATAAAACAAACATTTCACAGCATGCTAGGGTGGAAAAAAAAAGGGATAGTCTGTACCATCTTATTTCATGCTGCCAAACCCAAAAAAACGAAATGTCACCAACATGCCGGGGACATGCTGGAGAAATTGTAAACCATGGGTAGAAGGATCTTTTTAATTTTAAGATTCTTTCAGAAGGTTGCAAAGCCCTAACTAGGAAGGTTTATTTAACCAAGGAAAGGTTTTTGCATTGCTTTCTGATGCTTTACACACGCTATTTTGTGGTAGAAGGTTTTACCCCATTAAAGCAGGTTCTTTGAACGGTTTGTCGTGGTTAGTTGAAGCATTTGTGGTTGTGGTTGCTGATGATTTTGTGCTGCGAAGCGAAATTTTCCCTTTAAATCCGCCATGTGTGCTTTTCTTGCTATATCTTTTATATGATAATGGTCCCAAGAGGGGTTAGAGTAGGATGGTTACATTAGGTTAGTAGTTCGTGTAATAAAATTTTGCTAAATATAAATATGATATGAATCTCAAATTTTGAGTCCCATATACATACTAGGGCATCGTCCAAAAACAGATCTCAGAGCCTGGTTGCAGTAGCAAGGATTTGCTATGGTGTCCTTCAGAAATAATTCGTTCCGACACTGGCCGATTGCAGTAATAAGTGATCAAGGGATCTCATATCAACTTGGACGAACGCGAGAAAAGAAGCTAGTCCAAGAGAGTAGGGTTCGCTTAGGCGCTTGGAATATAGGAGTTATAATAGGGAAAAAAACTAGAGTTCATAAATATTATACAAAGAAGGCGAACAAATAATAATGTGTTAGAGGAAGCTAAATGGAAAAGGTTGAGGAGTTTAGTGAGTATAAACTTTGATATACAGAAAAAGTTAATAATAGAAATAGGGTAGGAATAATGGTAGATATGTAGGATCAAGCACTTGCCATTAGAACAATAACTTAAGCTTTATTTCCTTATACCATAGCAGGATGCTGGGGTTTGGTCCAACACCCCCAACAATCCCCTCAGCATCTGTGACCACAAGCCAACACCTGCCAACTATGTTACACAGACCCTTTGCAAAACCCCCAAATACTCATGTCAACACAACATGACAGAGATACTAGTATGGGATCTGTGTAAGATCCTTCCCCAAAATTTCGAACACGGCAGTAAAAAGAAAAAAAAAAGAAACAGCTAGAGAGAACCATACCAGAAAGAGAAAGGGGCTAGAGAAGAAGAAAAAAAGAAGAGAGAGAGGGCATTGAGGAGGGTGACAGTGAGGAGCAGACACAACTGCCCTCCTCTATTCTTCTGAAAAGGGGAAAAAAGAAAGACGAGAGAGGAGAGTGCAAGACAATGACAGTGAAGAGGGGGTGCACCATCGCCCTCCTCTATTCCAATTTAGAAAAAGAGAGAGAGAGAGAGAGAGAGAGAGAGAGAGAGAGAGAGAGGGAGGGAGGGAGCACGAGAGAGATAGAGAGTGAGAAGAGAGGGGGAGGAATACCTGGTTCACATTATCAAAGAGTGTTCAGTTCGTCCTCAGAATCGACACCCACAGTCACTTCAGGCAAATGTAGTGGAGTCTGAATCTTCCAGTTCAGCACCATCTTCTCTGACTCCCGATATGGTACAACAGATGATTGCGGCTACTTTTTCTACCTTAGGGCTTCAAGGTATGTCTTCCAAAGTATCTCAATCCTGGATCGTTGATTCTGGTGCATCCAACCACATGACAGGTAGTACACATGGTCTTACGGATATTCAACCATATTATGGGCAGGAAGAAATTCAGATTGCCAACAGCTGTACCTTGCATATTACTACTATTGGTTGTTTGGGCCCTTTGGTATCTAATGTATTGGTGTCACCTGGTTTATTTACCAATTTAATTTCAATTGGACAATTGGTTGATAAAAATTGCGATGTTCATTTTTCTCATAGTGGTTGTCTTGTACAGGATCAGATGCCATGGAGGGTGACCACGAAAGGGCCTAAAGTGGGACGGCTTTTTCTCCTACAGTTTGATATTCCTAGTGCAGTTTCTTTAGCACGTAGTACTATCAGTTGTAATAGGGAAATTTGGCACAGACGTTTGGGACATCCTAATTCTGTTGTCTTATCTCATCTTGTTAATAATGGTTATTTGGGTAATAAAGATCAGTTTTCTTCATCTTCTATTTCTTTTGATTGTACTACTTGTCGTATTAGTAAGAGCAAGACTTTATCTTTTTCACAACATGGAAGTCGTGCAACTCACTGCTTTGATCTCATTCATTCTGATGTTTGGGGTATCAATCTTATTATTTCTCATGCGAAGTATAGATATTTTGTTACATTTATAGATAACTACAGCAAATTTACCTAGATATACTTTCTTCGAAATAAGAGTGATGTGTTTTCTATATTTCAAAATTTTGTTGTTTATCTAGAAATACAATTCTCAACAAAGATGAAAGTATTACGATTTGATTCAAGAGGTGAATACATGTCAAAGGACTTTTAGGAGTTTCTACAACTCAAAGGGATTCTCTCTTAACGATCTTGCCCTTACATTCCTCAACAAAATGGAGTGGCTGAGAGGAAGAATCGTCATCTATTGGATGTAGTCTGGACATTGTTACTTGAATCTTCTACTCCACCGAAGTTTTGGGTTGAAACTTTATCTACTGCGGTTTACTTGATTAACCAATTACCTATGCAAACAATTGGGTATGACAGTCCATACTTCCAGTTCTTTCAGGTGCATCCTGAGTATAGCTCCCTTCATACATTTGGGTGTGTATTTTTTGTACACTTACCGCCCTCAGAACGTCATAAGCTTGGAGCTCAAGCCGTAAAGTGTGCATTTCTAGCAATGTTTTAAAACTCGGCCGATACCGAGTTGTATCGACCGAGTTAACTCGGTATCGGCTTTGGGCGAGTCCATACCGAGTGTCGAGATGAGAGGTTAAGAAAAAAACTCTCGTCTCGGCGATTAATTTGACAGAGGCTTTAAAAAGCCTCTGTCGAACTCAGGATGCCATTTATGGCGTTCCCGAGCTCGTTTCTCCCAACTGAAAGGGAGATTTTCAAATCCCTCTCACCCCTTCCCCTATTTTAGCCTATTCTACCTTCCTACAACAATCAAAACACAAATCTAGCCTCCATTGTTGCAGATCTAAGATTTCAAGAAAAGTAAACAGATTTTTGGAAATTTGCAAGAAAGGTGATTTCTTCCTCTATGATTCATTTTAACTCCTTCTTTTTGTCTTAAAATCTTCTTAGAACATAGTAGAGACTATTAGATTTGAAGTTTTTGCGAAAAACATTTGTGTTAGTGACTAATTAGTCTTTGAAAATTGGGCCTTTTTACTATTCCGAAAATTTTATATAATGTCTCTTTTTGTTTTATTTCCTCCTCATGTATTCACTTCATTGACACATGAATCACTTCATAGTAGGTTGTAGGTCCTTCCATTAATTTTGCAAAAATAAAATTATTAAAATTATTTTATTTATTGTATTATTTGATTTAATAAAAAGAAATTATACTTATATTTAAGATATTTGTGTAATTATATTCTTGATTTTTCACAAATAACTATACTTTGTTTCTTAAGTATACATTTATATTTTTTAGCTATTTCATTTTTTAAAAAACTATACTTTGTTTGTTAAAGTATATTCTATACTTTATATTTAAGTTAATTGTTAGCTACTGTATTATTTTATATAATAATTAACATCTATAAATTAGTTGTTGATAAGACGACAACTTTAATAAAATAATTTCATTGTTTAAATTTGGTTTTTATTTGATACATGTTTGTAATGTTCATGATTGATTTTATATTATAATTTGTTTCATTTTTAATAGGTTTAATCATGTCACGTGAACCTGATGTTGGGTGGCAACATTGCTCCATTGTTGGAGGTAATGCCAGACATGTCATGTGCAACTACTATGGACGGGATATGTGGTGAGGTGTGACTAGGCTTAAGGAGCACCTAGCACATAAGAAGGATGATGTAGCTGGGTGTACAAAAGTTTTAAGTGAGATAATGCGGGCAATGCAACAACATTTGAGGACTGGGAAAAGTGCAAAGGAGAAGACATTGAGGGATAAAGAGCATTTGTTAGATACTTTAAATGAGGAAGCCATATTCAGCTGTGGGTATGGGCATAGGAGTGGTGACACTAATAATGATGATGACATGAAGCAGTGGGAGAGAGAGTAGATAGAGTTTGCTCGACGTCAGAGTATGGAAACTATAAGGACTTAAGGCGCCATTCTGTATCAGTACGGCCTTCTCACTTTGATGTAGGGGATCATCTGGGCGTAAAAGAGCAGGAGTTGAGTTCAGTCATGCACGTATCAGTAGCATGAGGGAGGGAGGGGGAGGCTCCCAGTCCCATAGAAAGAGAGAGTATCATGCCATCTATGCCTACACGTAGAAGAGATCATTTGAGAAGCATGGATCCTTATATGTATCCGTCACATGATTCAAAGCAAAAAAGATTAAAGGACATATTTAGCACTAAATGGATTCATAGGGTTGGAAGAGCATGTACAAAGTTTTTTGCATATAATGCCATCACTTTCAATGCCGCCAGCACTCCATATTTCCAGAGTATGCTCAATGTGATTGCACAGGCAAGGCCTGGTGTTAAGGGACCGACACCAGCACAAATGAGTGGAAAGTATCTGAGAGAAAAAGCTGATGAAATCAAAGGTTATATACATGAATAGAAAAAAAAAAAAAAAGTGGAAGACTTGGGGAGTGACGATCATGTGTGATGATTGGTCATCACGTACTCGAGCGAACATAATCAATTTCCTTGTGTATTGTGATAGGCACATGATGTTTATGAAGAGTGTAGACGTGTCAAACCAGAGTAAGACAAAGGAATTTATATTTCAGTTAATGGATGACATGGTGGAAGAGGTAGGAGAGGAGAACTTTGTTCAGGTATATAATTGTGTATTTACTATTTATCATTCAATTACAAATTGCTAAGTTGATATTTTGATTACATAATAATTGTGTATTTCTCTCCTGATTCTTAATAGGTCATCAGTGATAATGAAGCATCCTATAAATCTGCTGGACAATTATTGATGGAGAAGAGGAAGCATTTGTATTGGACTCCATGTGCTATTGACTTGATATTGGAGGACATTGCAAAAGTGGACAAGGTTAATGAGGGACTTGTGCTAAGGAAGAAGATAACCTCCTTCATCTACAATAGTGCAAGGTTGGTCAATTTAATGAAAGCAAAGTTTACTCAAGGCCGAGAGTTGTTAAAACCTGGCATTACAAGATTTTGTACGAAGTTCATAGCTATGGAGTCCTTTTATCGATATCAAACTCCTTTAAAACAGTTATTTGTATCAGATGAATGGCATCAAGTTGATAATTTAGTGTGCCCAACAAAAACAAAAAAGGCTGAGGCAAGGGAAGTTGTAGAGATTGTCTTACAAAAAGAGACTTAAAAGAAGATTGAATTTGTGGTTCAAGTCATGGAGCCACTAGCAAAGGTTATGAAACTAGTGGATCAGGACAAGAAGCCAACCATGCCCGTCTTATATGAAGCGATAGATAGAGCCAAATTGGCAATGCAAAGTTCAGTGAAGCACTATAAACAATTTTGGACGATCATTGACAAGAGATGGAACAAGCAGTTGCATTAGGATCTGCACGCTGCAGGTATTATTGATTGTTAACTTTGTTTATATTTAGTTCCAATATTTCATAATAAATCATATTATTATAGTGTCTAATACTTTTTTTTTATGAAATATGAATTTCTTGTATACTCAACATACTTCCTTAATCCCGCTTTTCAATATAAATACGATATGTCTACACACAGAGATTAAGAACGGCTTAATGCGCGTGATTGAGAGATTGGAGCCAGACATGAATGTAGCAGCAAAAGCTGAGAATGAGGTAAAGTTGAAAAGTTACGTGTAAAGATTAATATATATAGTATATACTTTGATTAGTTATTATTAATTTTCTATCACTTAATTTGCATGATGGTCACAACCTTCACATTAAATAAATTTTGCTTTCTTGATTAATAGATTAGAGATTATGAAGATGCAATCGGGCGCTTTGGGGATACCATAGTTATCAACCAAGGAGAAAGAGACCTTCCATGTAAGTGCAGGGACTCCAATGAATCTTATTATCTAATAACATAACTTTAAGTTATTTCATTTTATTGTATATATGTATCTATGTAAGTTGATACCCTTATTGTATATTTGTATGTTTATTTTGTAATTTATAGGTTCTTGGTAGAATAACTACGGCTCACAGGCACCCCACTTGAGATCAATTGCATTAAAAGTATTAAGTACAGCACGCACTTCATCGGGATGCGAGCGTAATTGGAAGACGTTTCAAGCAATTCGCACGAAAGCTCGAAACCGATTGAAGGCAAAGAAATTGCATGAACTTGTGTTTGTACACTATAATTTGAGGTTGAAAGTGCGAAATCTACAGATGAGAGATCATAACGATGCATACTAGAATCTAGTAGACCTAAACGTGATTTTTGAGGAGGAGGATGTGCTTGATGAGTGGACAAGGGAAAAAGAAGCTGCCCTGCTGGATAGTGTACAGAATGATTGGATGCAGTCAAATGATGAGGGAGACAGAGATCGGCGTCGTTCTGATGCCGTTTCAATTGATAGCGATGATGAGGAGTATGAGGATGCAGCACGTACTAGACGGATAGATGAGGATGAGGATGACAACAAGGATGACTCAAGCTCTGGTACCGGTAGTACAGGCTAAGGATCCACATCTCCATCTGGTGGTGGCAATGGAGGTGGTGCTGATGATAGTGAGCGTGTACCTTTGACTGTGGAGGAGGTAGATGCATATCGAGCGGCACAAGACACTCAACACGGTGTGCCATATCAACGACACGAACGTGGTTCACATAGTCAGAGTCAAAGGGACAAGGGGAAGTCTGTATTGCGTGATAGTGATGAGACATTGCCACCTGACAGTTATCCTCATGATGAATTGCAGCACAGGTTTGGCAACTTAGGCTTTGGAGATTATCCAGGCTATCCAACCCCAACCTATCCAGGGTCAGCACATCATCCTCCATATGCACATGATTACCCACAGATTCCACAATTTTATCCATATAGACTAGGACCATATCCTCCATTGCAGCCGCAACCATCGTTAGACTCCAGTAGTAGTGTAGTTGGATATCATGATCATCAGGGAGGAGATTATTCATATAGACCAAGACCACATCATCCTCATTCTAGTAGTAGTTCTGGAGTCCAGACTTCAAGATATTATGATTATTCAGAGTCAGTCGAGTCTGGGCATCCAGTGGGAGAGGAGTTTGTAACATTTTTTTTCCCAGAGAGTGGGTCAAATCCAGTTCATTACACATACCAGCAAAGGGATACCAATGAAAGTGGGAAATGGGGTGGTGACTCAGCCAGTAGTTGATGGAGATGGGGATGAGGTTTGTCATTACTTTTTGCTAGACATGTTGTTTACTTATTTATTGAAACATTATCATATTATGTTCAATGTTGACAACTTAAAAATATAAGTCTTATATTTTTAGATAACATTAAATAGCTCATTAATGATGCATTTTGCATTCTAAATGTCATTTTTTAAGCCTATGTTAATAATTTTAACTCCTATTATCCATGCATAGTTTTAGATTAATTTTTAGTATTTTTCTGTATTTTTTCAGATTTTTTGTTAATTTTTTTGAATTTTTTGAGCAACTCGCCCAAACTCGGGCAATACTGAGTGTATCGCCCGAGTTAACTCAGTATCGGCCTCGGGCGATACCGAGTTTTCGATCCTTGATTTCTAGGCCACAGTATCTCTCACAAAGGATTTGTTTGCTATGATCCTATTGCTATTCACATTCATGTGTCACAAAATGTTACTTCCTTTGAGAAAATTTCTTTCTTTCAGACTCATGTAATGGATGATGCCAGTCTTGCTTAGCTGCCAATATTTGATTGGTTCTCAAATTCTGTTACTCAATCCAAGCTAGGAATGATATATCAACGTCGTCGTTTCCCACCTTCATCACCCCTTCCAGTGCCTGACCCCTCACTTACTCCATCACCTGATTCTGTGGAACCCATTCTTTGGAGTTCAAGTCGGATCAAAAAAATTCCCGACATGTATGGTTTCTCTCACACTTCACTTTCTGCTACTCTAGTTATTGTGCCTGCGCCTACTTTTATTCTTGGTATCTTCTCAAGAATGCTAACAGAAAATGATGCAGGATGAGCTTAAGGCAGTTCAACAAGAGTATGGGATTGACTATGATGAGACATTTGCTCCTATAGCTAAGATGACAACTGGCTCCACATGCTTGGTTTGAGAAATTTCGCTCAACTCTACTTCAATTTCATTTTAAGCAAAGTGATTTTGACTCTTCTTTATTTCTCCGTCACACGTCCATGGGTATTGTACTCCTTCTGGTCTACGTTGTTGACACTGTTATTACTCGCTCGAATCCTCCGCTTTTGAGCGACTAGCAGGATTATCTTAGCGCATCATTTCATATGAAGGACATTGAGTCACTCCAGTACCTTGTTGGTCTTGAGGTTGAGTCTACTCCTACAAGGGTCATTCTACGTTAGCACAAATATACACAGGAATTGATTGGTCATGCTGGTCTTCATAATGCAAATGCTGTTATCACACCTCTTGATGTGAAATTGAAGCTGCATACGAATGACGGTGATCTTCTATCTAATCCTTCTCTTTATCGTCAGTTGGTTAGGACCCTAAATTACTCAACTATTACTCGACCTAATATTTCATTTGCAGTTCAACAGGTCAGCCAATTTATGCAGGCTCCTCGACATCTTCATATGGCTGCTGTTTGTCGTATCCTCCGTTATTTGGTTGGTAACTCTGGTCGTGGATTACTATTTCCTACTAGGCAGTCTCTTCAGTTGCGGGGATATTGTGATGCTCAACGTTTTAAAACTCGGCCAATACCGAGTAGTATCGGCCGAGTTGACTCGGTATCGGCTCTGGGCCAGTCAATACCGAGTCCCGATGTTTAAAAGACATGGGTCTCGGCGAGACCGAGACGTCGTGGGCGAGAACTTGCGACAGGGGCTTAAAAAGCCCCTGATGAACTCGGGACGCCATTTTTGGCAGTCCCGAGCTCGTATCTCCTTCTAGAAATCTCCAATCTGCAAATCCTTGCACCCCCCTCCATTTCTTGACCTCTTCTATAATCCTATAACAACCAAAACGCAAATCAGGCCTTTATTGTTGCAGATCTGAAGATTTGGAGGAAAGTTGACAGATTTTTGGAGATTTACGAGAAAGGTGATTTCTTCTTCTACGATTTGTTTTAACTCGTTCTTTTTGTCTTAAAATCATCTTAGAACCTAGTTGAGACTATTAGATTCAAAGTTTTTGCGAAAAACACTTGGATTTGTGACAAATCAGAGGGTGAAAATTGGGGCTTTTTACTATTCCGAAAATTTTTTAAAATTTCTTTTTTTTTTTTTTCCTTTACTTGTATTCACTTCATAGACACGTAAATCACTTCATATGAACTTGTATGTCATTCCGTTAATTTTGCAAAAATAAAATTATATTATTTATTGTATTAATTGATTTAATAAAAATAAATTATACTTATATTTAACATATTTGTGTAATTATATTATTGAATTTTCACAAATAACTATAGTTTGTTTCTTAAGTATGTATTTATATTTTTAAGCTATTTCTGGTTTTAAAAATCCATAATTTATTTAATAAAGTATATTTTATACTTTATTTTTAAGTTAATTGTTAGCTATTGTATTATCTTATTTAATAATTAATGTCTAATTATCTATAAACTATACATTGTTTGTATGATTGATTTCATATTCTAATCTGTATCATTTTTATTAGGTTTAATCATGCCACGTGATCGTGATGTTGGGTGGCAACATGGCACGATTATTGGAGGTAATTCGAGACATGTTATGTGCAACTACTGTAGACGAGATATGTGGGGAGGTGTGACTAGACTGAAGGAGCATCTAGCACATAAGAAGGGTGACGTAGCTGGGTGTACAAAAGTCTCAGATGAGATAATGCGGGCAATGCAACAACATTTGAGGACTGGGAAAAGTGCGAAGGAGAAGACATTGAAGGATAAGGAGCATTTGTTAGATACTTTAAATGAGAAAGCTATATTCGGCCGTAGGTCTAGTACTGGTAGGAGTGGTGACATTAATAGTGATGATGACATGGAGCAGTGGGAGAGAGAGCAGATAGAGTTTGCTCGATGTCAGAGTATAGAGACTATGCAGATGGATGACTTGAGGTGTCATTCTGTATCAGTACGGCCTTCTCAGTTTGATGTAGGGGGGATCTGGGACTGGACGTAAAAGAGGAGGAGTTGAGTTCGGTCGTGCACGTAGTAGTAGCATGAGGGAGGGAGGGAGGGGGAGGCTCCCAGAGGCAGAGAGAGAGTACCATGCCATCTGTGCCTGCACATAGAGGAAATCAGTTGAAGAGCATGGATGGATCCTTATTTGTATCCATCACATGATGGAAAGCAAAAAAGACTAAAAGACGTACTTCGCACAAAATGGATTCAAAGGGTTCGGAGCGTGTACGAAGTACTTTACATATAATGCCATCCCTTTCAATGCCGCTAGCACTCCATATTTCCAGAGTATGCTTGATGTTGTTGCACAGGCAGGGCCTGGTGTTAGGAGGCCCACACCAGCGCAGATGAGTGGAAAGTATCTAAGGGAGGAGGTTGTTGAAATCAAAGAATATATAAATGAGCAGAAAAGAAAGTGGAAGACTTGGGGAGTTACGATTATGTGTGATGGTTGGTCATCACATACTCGAGCGAACATAATAAATTTTCTCGTGTATTGTGATCGGCACATGATGTTTATGAAGAGTATAGACGTGTCAAACCAAAAAAAGACAAAAGAATTTATATTTCAGTTAATGGATGACATGGTTGAAGAAGTAGGGGAGGATAATGTTGTTCAGGTATATTTCATTTAATTGTCTTTACAATTCATTACAAATTGCTAAGTTGATATTTTGATAACATAATAATTGTGTATTTCGCTCCTGATTTCTAATAGGTTGTCAGTGATAATGAATCTTCCTATAAAGCAGCTGGAAAATTATTGATGGAGAAGAGGAAGCATTTGTATTGGACTCCATGTGCTGCCCATACCATTGACTTGATGTTGGAGGACATTGCAAAAGTGGACAAGGTTGCAGATGGACTTATGCTAGGAAAGAAGATAACATCCTTCATCTACAATAGTGCAAGGTTGGTTAATTTAATGAAAGCAAAGTTCACTGAGGGCCGAGAGTTGTTGAGACCTGGGATTACAAGATTTTGTACAGAGTATATAGCTATGGAGTCTCTTTATCGGTATCGAAAGAATTTTAAGCAGTTATTTGTATCTGATGAATGGCATGATGTTGAGAATTCTGTGTGCCCAACAAAGGCGAAAAGGGCTGAGGCAAAGGAAGTTGTTGACATTGTCTTACAGAAGGACACTTGGAAGAAGATTGAATTTGCAGTTCAAGTCATAGAGCCATTAGCAAAAGTTTTGAAATTAGTGGATTAGGACAAGAAGCCAACCATGCCCATCTTATACGAAGCGATTGATAGAGCCAAATTGGCATTGCAAAATTCAGTGAAACATTATAAAACTTTTTGGAAGATCATTGATAACAGATGAAACAAGCAATTGCATCAGGATATCCACGCTGCAGGTATTATTTGTTGTTAACTTTGTTCCAATATTTAATAAGACATTATATTACTATAATGTCTAATAGTAATAGACTAATACTATATTCATATGAAATATGAATTTTTTGTATACGCAGAGTACTTCCTTAATCCGGCTTTTCAGTATAGATATGACATGACTGCACACCAAGAGATTAGGGAAGGCTTAATGAGCGTGATTGAGAGATTGGAGCCAAACATGAATCGAGCAGCAAAAGCCGAGAATGAGGTATTATTTGTTGTTAACATCTTATCAAAAGATTACTAATTTGCATGATGGTCACAACATTCAATTAAATAAATGTTTCTTTCTTGATTTAATAGATTAGAGAGTATGAAGATGCAGTCGGACGCTTTGGGGATGCCATAATTATCAACCAACGAGAAAAAGACCTTCCATGTAAGTGCGGGGAGTGGGGGACTCTAATGAATCCAATGAATCTTATTGTATTTACTATCACTTATATTTATAATTTATATGTGTATTTTGATATTTGTAGGTTCTTGGTGGAATAACTACGGCTCACAAGCACCCCACTTGAGATCAATTGCATTAAAAGTATTAAGTGCGGTGTGCTCTTCATCTGGATGTGAGCGTAATTGGAAGACGTTTCAAGCAATCCACACTCAAGCTCGAAACCGGTTGAAGGCGAAGAAATTACATGAACTAGTGTTTGTGCACTATAATTTGAGATTGAAGGTACGAAATCTACAGATGAGAGATCATGATGACGCATACTACAATCCAGTAGACCTGAATGTGATTTTTGAGGAGGATGATGTGCTTGATGAGTGGACAAGGGAACAAGAAGTTGCACTATTGGATAGTGTACAAAATGATTGGATGCAGTCAGATGACGAGGGAAACAGAGATCGGCGTCGATCTGATTCCATTTCAGTTGATAGCGATGATGAGTATGAGAATGCAGCACGTACTAGACAAATAGATAAGGATAAGGATGATGACGAGCATGACTCAGGCTCTGGTACCAGTAGTGGCAGTGCTGCTAGTGCAGGAGGAGGATCCACATCTCCATCTGATGATGGTAATGGAGGTGGTAGTGGTACTAGCGAGCGTGTACCTTTGACTGTGGAGGAGGCAGATGCATATCAAGCGGCACAGCACCACGTGCCATATCAACGACGCGGACGTGATTCTAGTTCACATAGTCAAAGTCAAAGGGATAAAGGGAATTTTGTATGGCGTGATAGTGATGAGACCTTGCCACCTGACAGTTATCCTCATGATGAGTTGCAGCATAGGTTTGGCAGCTTGGGCTTTGGAGATTATCCAGGGTCGGCACATCATCCTCCATATGCACATGACTATCCACAGTTTTATCCGTATGGACCAGGATCATATCCTCCATTGCAGCCGCAACCATCGTTAGACTCCAGTGGTAGTGCAGTTGGATATCATGATCATCAGGGAGGAGATTATCCATATGGATCAGGGTCACATCATCCTCATTCTAGCAGTAGTTCCTGGGTCCGAACTTCAGGATATTATGATTATACAAAGTCGGTCAAGTCTGGACATCCACAAGGAGAGGAGTTTGTGTCATTTTTTTTCCCAGAGAGTGGGTCAAATCCAGTTCATTATACGTATCAACAAAAGGATGTTGATGAAAGTGGGGAAGGGGGTGGTGACTTAGCCAGTAGTTAGTGGGGATGGTGATGAGGTTAGTCATAACTTTTTTTTTTTGGATATGTTGTTTAGTATGTTTACTTGTTTATTGCAAGTTTCCAACATTATGTTAAATGTTGACAACTTAAAAATATGTCTTAGATTTTTATATGACATTTAATGATTAAATAGCTCATCAGTGATTCGTTTTGTATTCTATATGTCATTTCTTAAGACTATGTTGATAATTTTAACTCTTATCACCCATGTATAGTTTTAGATTAATTTTTAGTATTTTTCTGCATTTTTTTCAGATTTTTTATTAATTTTTTCGAATTAATTGGGCAACTCCCATCACTCGGGCGATACCACCCGGTATCGCCCGAGTTAACTCGGTATCGCCCTTGAGTCCGAGATTTAAATCCTTGGTGATGCTGACTGGGCTGGTTGTGCTGACACTCGGCGCTCTGTTACTGGATGGTATATGCTCCTGGGGAATACTCTCACTTCCTGGAAGAGCAAGAAGCAAGACCGATTGTCCAAGTCTTCTACTGAGTCCGAATATCGATCTATGTCTTCAACTTGCTCTGAAATTGTATGGCTTTGTGGTTTATTGACGGAGCTTGGTTTTCCACCTCATGATCCCACTCCACTTCATGCAGATAACACTAGCGCTATTCAGATTGTAGCAAATCCTGTTTTCATGAATAAACGAAGCACATTAACGTCAATTGTCACTACATTTAAGATGCCTATAATCAGCGCTTGATTCTCTTACCTCACATTTCCACGGATCTTCAGGTTGCTGATATTTTCAACAAGGCTCTCTATCATCAACGTCATCAATTTCTGGTTGACAAATTGATGTTTATTGATCACTAGCATCAATTTGAGGGGGGATGTTACAATAGAGCAATGTGGCATAAACAAGGCAAAAATAAAGCACAATCTAATATTCTGTACAAATTGTATTTATCTTATTAGAAATTGTACAGCTAGCTTGTAGATCTAGTTATTAGCAAGTTTCCTAAAATAGCTTGTATAGCTACAAATAGTAGAGCTACAAATAGTAGAGCATACTCCTATATAAATCTATAACAATATTACTCAATAATATTCATTCATTGAGAATTCAGTATTATTGACACCAAACACTTGTGCACCATGATGGAAGTGTGCCTAACCATAGGAGAAAATACTTTATTGTAATCAATGCCCTTCTTCTATAAGAAACCATTTGGCATTAACTGAGCCTTGAACCTTTCCCCTTCCTTTTCTGATACTGCTTCAATTGCCTTCTTCGCTTTTGGAAGCTCCACCAGTTCCCAAGTACCATTTTTATGTAATGATTCCATTTCCTATACCATAGCCTCCATCCATCTACTCTTCTCATGGCTGTCAATTGCATCCTTATACATAGAAAGATCACTGATACTAGTAATAAGTGCAAATGAAATGAAGTCATCCAAGCAATACTTAAAGGTGAAGTCATAGACTCATAGTGCGTTTGGGTTTACCCGAAGCAATGCTATGATACTCTGGATCTGAGATAGAGATTTCATCTGGTTGAGGTCCAATCCCCTTGTGTTCAAATCATCTAGCTCCACCTGCACCACTTGCTTGTTGCTGCCATTCTCTTGTTCCTACGGTTCTTAACCATTCCCGAGGTTTTTCAACATATATTTTTCATCAAACACCACATCCTTATTGATCACCACCTTGTGTTTTTCTGAATCCCAAAGCTTGTACCCTTTTACCCCTTTCTCATACCCGAGAAAGATACACCTTCTAGACTTCGAATCAAGCTTTGATCTTTCTTCACTTCATATGTACACGTAAGCTGGACACTCGAATACTCTCAAACCTGAGTAATCAGCCTCTGTTCCTGTCCACACCTCTTCTGCAATCTTTCCATCAAGTGCTATTCTTGGTGATCTATTAATGACATGACTAGTGTTTACAGTTTTTTTTTTTAGTTAGCGATGCATTTCAGAAGAGGAAAATCACTGATTTGCATTTCTGACAATTTTTGGCAACGTGCCAGCGAAACAGGGCAGCATCCCAGCAAAATGAGGGGAAACAAGGGAAGGAAACGAAATTTTCTTCAATCTTCATTGGCGATTTTTGGCGGCGTGCTGACGAAATTTCCCCAAAAACAAAAAAAAATCACAATTTTTGTAATTTTTTACTTTTCCAGTGTTTCGGTGGCACACAAAATTTCATTTCATGCGATGGACAGCATACCCATTGGCACCGAAACAGTAAACCTTGGACATAGCAAGCCTCTCCCATCTTAAGCCCATACAACTTCTGCTTAAGATATAGCTTTTTCATCAAAGACTTGACATATTTTGATTCTCCAACTTTGCCCAGATGCCACTAGGAGACTCTTCATCCATTATGTGATATATAACTTTATCTGCAAGATACAATAGAATGGTACTTACAGCCCTCGTCTTTAGTTCTTCCCAGTCATCATTTGTCATCCTTTTCGACTTCTTGGACTTCCTATATATGGTGCCTTCACAAAACCCTACTACACCAACAGATCCCTCATCCTTTGCCGCCACATTCCAAAATTCCCAGTTCCATCGAGCCTCTCCACATCATACTTTGCAATCAAAGCATTCTTAGCCATTAGAACTATACAAACCAAGCTTCAATACCAATTTGTAGTGTCAAGCACTTACCATTAGACCGCTAACTTAAGTTATTAGTTACAGCACAACTTTATTTCCTTATACCATAGCAGCATGCTGGGTTATGGCCTCACCCCAACAAGATAAAATACAAAAAATAATGTTGTTCATATTAGGAGAATTAGTGATAGAATAATGTTGATTAAGTTAGTCATAGGTCAAGAATTTTCAAACGTTATTGGCATCTATGCACCTCGAGTAGGTTTAAATGAAAGCATTAAAAACATTTTTGGGAATAAATGGATGGGCTGATACAAGGCATATCTAAAATCGAAAGGATATGTTATATGAGGAGAGACTTCAGTGATAATTACAATGGAATTCACAGAGGAAGAGGCCTTAGTCAAAGGAATGGGATGGAGAATTAGTTCTTGAGTTTGCACCATGACTTGGCAAATACCTTCTTTCAGAAGAGAATTGAACATTTGCTGACATTTAACAATGGATCAAATTGAAGCCAAATTGACCTCAGTTTCTTCTCAATATGAGTGAATTAGCTACTTGTAGAGATTGTAAAGTTATTCCAAGCGAGAGTTTAGCTGCACAAAATAGATTAATGGGGAGGGATATTGTTTTTTTTTTTTTGATGAATAATGTATGTGTATATTATATATGTGTGTGTGTGTGTGTGTGTATGAAAGAACAAAAGGTATAAAGCATACAATCGGAAGCGCAACAACACAAAACACAAAAAAACTCTCTACACAATCCTCACAAGCCCTAGCAGCCCCAAAAACCCAAAAAGCAATGTCATTCCACTATACAACTATAAACCACAATAGCCCCCCTCAAGAACCCTTATTCCAAAGCTGAACAAGCCATTCAGCTTCAGACCAAAGTCATAACTCACAATCATTCTCCTAAATCATGTCAAGGACCATCCTTTATGACGTGACATCCTCCACAATGATAGACTCGAAGCACCATTTTTTCCAATCCTTCACAATCTCTGTAGGCCATAACCTTTTGAATTCAAGAAGAACCGAAGTCCACGATGCCACAACAATCAATATGGAATCAAACACCTGGTCAACCGATAGCTGTGTATCCCTGAAAATCCTACTATTACACTCCAGCCATATAAACCAGACAATTGCATGGAACAACGTATCATACAACAGCTTGCCTCTCTTACCCAAGCCCCTAATATGCCACTGTATAGACCATGCATTCAACGTATCTGGTGATGGATATTGTATTAAGAAGTGCAAAATATTAAAAAAACAAAAACAATACATTATGATGAACCCAAATATAAAAGTTGGAAGTTGGAAGGAGAGAATTCAATAATTTATTGGAATAAGCTAATGAATAAGGCCAGTTGGGACGTTACAGGTAGGTATTGTTTGGTAACGCTTTTCAGAAGTGCTTTTTTGCATTTGAAAGCAAAAAATTGCTTTCGAAAGCAAAAGTATTGTTTGGTTATGCACACATGAAGCAATTTATAAGAAGCAAAAAAGCAATTTCATTGCTTTTCAAGAGAAGCATAGAAATGTTGCTTCTCACTTTAACCATAAATTTACTTTCTTGCTTTTAAAACCCTCAACAAAAAATTAGACCTGACAAAAATTGACCCAACCTACCCAAATAAACGGGTTCGGTTTGACCCGTGTAATATTTGGGTCAGTTTCGGGTTCGGGATTAGTAACCCATTCGAATTCAGGTCAACTCGAATCTAACCCAATAAAGACCCGTTCAACCCATGGTTTTCTAGATCGGGATCAGGGACTAGACCAGTCCGGCCGGTCCAAAGCGATTCGGCGAAAAAAGTAGAAAATGTTTTATTTGCTTTGGACTAGCCGATATCGGTCCAGTCCGGCTGGTCTAGAACGGTATCGTTCGGTCTGAAACGGTACTGGCTGATCTGGTTTTAAAAATTCTGAAAATTTTTAAAAAAAATAAAAAAAATAAAAAAAAAATAAGGAACATTACCATTAGAATATACATCAAGTATATTTTTAAGTAGAATGCATCAACTGTTTATAATAGTTTTATATGATAGCATAAATGCATTTATATGCTACTGCAGTTACCAAACATGCTTTTTTGCTTCTTAGCAACAAAGCAAAAGTTTACCAAACTGTTTTACTTCAACAAAAGATCCTCTGAAAAGTAGAAAATTACTTTTTTGCTTTCTTGCTTTCAAAAGCAAGAAAGCAAAAGCATTACCAAACGGAGCCGTAATCCAACTAGAATATCAAAAACACCCTTCTAATACAAATAACAATATAACTAACAAAACTATTATAATTGACGATAAGGATAACCGTTTTAAGCTTTAAATTCAAATATCTTGGATCAGTAGTACAAAAAGATGAAGAAATTGATGAAGATGTAGGACATAGAATTAGAGCTAATTAGCTTAAGTTGAGGGTGCTTCTAAGGTATATTCCACTTAAATTAAAGGGTAAATTTCCTAAGACAACAATGAGGCCAATTATGTTTTATGGTACAAAATGTTGGTGACAAAGAAACAATGTGTTCAAAATATGAGTGCTACCAAGATGAGGACGCTATGATGGACGTATGGCAAAACCAGAAAAGACAAAGTAAGAAATGAAGATGTTGAAAAATGATTGCACATGAAATGCATTAGAAGAAAAAAAAAAACTAATGCAAGTTGGTTAAGGTGGTTTGGACACGTAAAACAGATACCTAGAGATGCACCTATAAGAAAGCAAAAAAGGATGCATATTGAAGAGTCTAAGAGATCAAGGAAAGACCTAAAAAGACATGGATGGAATTAATAAAACAAGACTTACATAAAAGTAAACTACTTGAAAATATGATTTTTGATAGAACGGGATGAAAAGACAAGATTTGTGTTGCCGACCCCACTTTGGTCGGAACTGGCTCAAGTTGATGGTGCTGGGAAGTATTCCCTTTCACCCAAAGGAAGGTTTTGGAAGTGGTTAATGGTCTTTAGTAGGTTTAGCATATTTTTCTAACCTAGTTGACAAACCTAACCATGTTGGTTTCGCCTAGCACGCCATCTTATAATGGTACCAATAGGTTTTGATTCAAATGAAAGACCAAACAAACCAAATTATGATGGTTTGTTTCGATTGCAGTTTAAAATTGAAAAATCAAATTAGCTTGGCTTGGTTTACGGTTAGGGCTTTTATTAAACCTAATCAAATAGAAAACGAAACCAAAGCATACTAAATGTCAATAAACTTAAATCTGAAGTAAAGTATACCCAGATAGTTTAACCAACTAGTATAAAATAATATAAAGAGGAGAGAAGTCTATTCTCTCCTCTATCCCTTTCTGATCAAAACTTGAATCCCTATCCCTGCCATATCATCTCTGACGAAATTTTGCCACTAAGGGTTAGCAATTCATCAACATATTCCAACAATCTTGTAAGCACACGAATTTCACTCAAATTAAAATGTGCTAAACACAATAAAAAACCCTAAAATACGGCTGAAACCAAGAGCCATAAATTCTTCTTTTGTGAGAAGCTAAGTTGGCCAATAAACTCTACACCATTGAAAATAAGGCTTCAACACGATTCCAATGCAACTGAGTTTGCGTAAATTGAAGTCCAAATGGAAGAATTACGCACAAAGAGTTCCATTGACAATTTTGTAAAAATCTGCAGAAAATGGCGCCAAGTGGCAAGTATGCACGTTGTACATATTTGCCACTTGGCAAAATAAAACAAAATTAGAAAGACAGAGAAAAACATGAAAAGACAAAAACCAAAAAAATTATAAATATCTTGAATAAATATCATAAAAAATCAAAGAAAATTAGAAAATAGATTTAAAAATGCCAAAAAAGAGTCAAAAAGGTCAGTAGATCGCCCAAAAATCAGGCAAAATCATTTTTATGGGATTTGATCTGCACCTTTTTTAAGCACAATGCAAATAGTGTTGCACCATATTATAAAAACAATGCAATACCCAACCACCCCGCCCACCTGCTACTATCCACGTTATCAGCTTTTTTCACTTTTCAGAGATTTGTCTAGCACCATGTGTTGAGCACGGTGCAAAACAATGTTCAGTAAAGCACGTGCAACATGAATTGGCTATAAAATTTCTGCACTATTCTAGGGGAGGTTCATTTGCTACACTTCAACTCCTCCTTGCTCTAAGAAAACCCATTTCTCAAGCTTCCAAAACCCTTTTTTTTTTTTTGGATCAGTAATAAAGAAAGATTATATTAAGATAAAGATAAAACGGCAAGAGTTACATGTACACCAACAGTGTACAAGAAAATAAAGGAGCTAAACTTCTACAAATTTTGAAAGTTCTCACATTCTAAAACTTCCTTGATGTCCAACTCTTTGCAGTAGGTATTAGGAGAGGCCCAAAAGAAGATACATCTAAGGATTGAGTGGATCAAAGCCTTTTGGGATCTTGATTTATCATTGAAGATTCTGTAATTCCTCTCTCACCGTAATGTCCAAAGAATAGCAGCCGGTGTTAAACCCCATAATACTTGAAGACGGAATGTTCCTGTACCTTTGTTCCATGAAGTGAGAACTTGATCTAAACCCTTAGGTTGTACCCAAGAAACTCCAAATCTCGTCAACATAGCACACTACAGTTCATGAGCCACCAAACAATGGACTAACAAGTGATTGACAGATTCCATATTTGACCTACACAGTTCACATCTATTTGGTAGTTCACAGCCCCTCTTCATTAGGTTATCCAAAGTTAAAATCTTTCCCAGCACTGCAGTCCACAAAAAGAAGCCTATTTTAGAGGGTAAGAGAGGTTGCCACAGCATCTTTGACAACATGAACCTATTTCCCTTCTTATTCAGATGATAGTAGAAGCTCTTGACCGAAAATATACCCATGCTACCCCAAGTCTACTTCATGCTGTCCTGATTTGTGGTTAATTGATGATCACTTATGCATTGTAAGAGTTGGGTGAGGGATTCCAACTCCCAATCTAAAATCCCACGTATGAATCGCAAATCCCAGCTAACATCACCTTGATTCAGAGTACATAATTCTGCAATGCATGCTTGAGGAGATAAAGAGATGCTATAAAGTTCTGGAAATGATGTTTTGAGCGGGGCATTACCAACCCATAAGTCCTCCCAAAATCTGATTTGGTCCCCTTGACCCAATTGGAATCGCAGACCAGGTAAAATAGTGTGGGATAACCTACTGATAGGTTTCCATAGGCTACACCCTATGGTGCCATCTACTGGGGAAGGCAGCCAAGAAGCTGGATCATATCCATATTTAGCAACAATTAGATTTCTCCAAAGATGGGTTGTTTCACACCAAAATCTCCAGCACCATTTTCCCAAGAGAGTTTGATTGAACAACCGTAGATTTCGGATACCCAATCCACCCTCATCTTTGACTTTACAAACTTCCTCCCAACTCACAAGGTGGTACTTCTTTACATTGTCCCATCCCGCCCAAAGGAAATCTCTCTGGATTTTCTCAATCCTCCTCACAATGGAGACTAGGGATAGCATGGAAGAGATAAAATAGGTGGGACAGTTGGAAAGAGCACTTCTGATGAGAACCATTTTTCCTCCTAAAGAAAGGAAGTTACTTTTCCATATTGCCAACTTTCTTGCCATTCGGGCAACCACCAGTTCCCACACTGCTTTAGCCTTGAAAGGAGCTCCGATTGGAACTCCTAGGTACGTAGTTGGGAGGACACCCAACCGACATTGTAGGATATGGGTTCTCCACCTCAAGCTTCCAAAACCTCCTAAACCTATCCAAAAAAATCGCCCAAAAGCCTTTCAAGCCTTCAAAAAACCAATCTATCTCCAACCAAAGCCTCAAACCAAGTGAAGACACTCACTTTGGAAGCATCTAGGAGACTTCCAGCTGCTTTGAAGCCCCTTGGAGGAGCTCCAAATAACTCCAAGCTTCATCAAAACTCATCTTATTCAGAGTCAAGTCTTCTAAAACCCTCTTTTCTTGTAAATAGTACATATTTATGCAATAAAAAGTATGTTAGTGTGATATTCTCCATCTTTTTGGTTTATTTGGACTATTGGCATACCTATGAACGTATGGATGTGATGAACATGGAAAGATGAGTGGCCCCATTTCATTTTCAAGCCAAAAGTCTCCCCATGTATACTCCTTGAATGTTTTTTGTGTAAGAATAAATAGTTAAATGGGGTATGCATGAGCCCTCCCATACTATGGAAGAAATCTGAAACCAAAGGACTTGGTGGAAGTCACTTGGAAAAGTTAATGGAGATGAAGATGAGGAGATTTAAAGACTTTAAGCATGAACACTCCTGTTATTTTAATTTATTCCAATGTTGGATGAATGTAATTAATCATTTTCCTCTTTGTTTGTGGTTTGAACACTACCAAACACACACTTACACAATTGATTCCTTGTTTTGCATTCACAGATGCACCCACAAGTACACTTTTGTTTGTGTGCTTTCATTTCCTTGCTTTTCATCTCTGCACGTGTTATAGTGTGGCCATACACCCAAGGCAAGATATCTCGAGGCATCACCTCCCTCCTTCCAAAAAAGTGGAAGATGTTGCCTTTGCACCAGTAGCTGAGAATTGTGATTCTCAAACCAAATCTTTGGGGGTTTTAATCCCCATTTCTTTCAATCTAAAGAAGCACCCCCCAAGACATCCAAATATTGGCCCAAAGATGGCCATTTTCAAAACCATAGCAGGGCCGTCTCTGGCCCTGCAAACCTTCACTAAAATCCTCAAAAGAATCCCCAAGAAGAACCCCCCGAAAAAGCCAGATAGAAGAAAGTTCTATCTGCACCATGCACTCAGCACGATGTAGAAGAAGGATCATCTGAACCATCCATGAAGCACGGTGCAGAATAGAATTCTTCTAAACCGCAGTTCATGCATGGTGCAGAAGAGATTCTGCTGTACTGTGATGAGTGCAGGGTACAACAGACGGAAACTATAAAAATCCCACACACAAAAAAAAAAAAAGCAGTTTTGTGAATTTTAATAAAGAAAGGCAGTTTCAAATAAAATAAAAATGACTTGGGCTAATCCCACAGCCCAACCTGGTTTGTGGGCCTTCCAACGGGGCCCACGCGTCTTCACTCACGCGATAAAATAAATAAAAATTTTCAGAAAAGTAGACCAAACCGAAAGAGGCCCAAACAGGCCTAAATCAAAAGCATGCTAGAATAAGAAGACTAGAACGAGTCTACTTAGCCCAAACTCGATCCATGGGAACCCACTACCTGTCGGGGTGACCTAGGGTGTCTATGGAATTCTCCGGGTCACAACTAAGTCACTGATTCAGAATTCTAGGCAGACCATCCAAACCAAGTGACTGTTCAGACCCTGATTTTTTAATGAACAGTGGCAACTCCAATTCCCGCATGCCATGCGCCCAAATGGACTTACTGAAATTCTCTCTCAGGACACCTCTTTAACATACTCAAGTAGTTTAGGTGTTTGGTAGAGATTTTCTGGATCAGAGTGTCCATCTCTGGCCTTCAAGATCAAAATTTTAGTCTCTACAAGTAACAGTCTTAATAGGAAAGGACCTTGATTCTAATGATGAGCTCTATTTACAAGAGTTAGAATCTCTACCTGAATGCAAACTCTAGACCCAATGACAAGCACACCTTTGCAGTTGCAGTTAGCTGTCCTTTTTCTCTCATTCCTAAGAGAGAAACAACTTCAAAACACAGACTCAACACACAATGTGATATGAACCTAATAATATAGTCAATAAACTATATTCTTCCACTCTTAGTCAACCTGAATCACCATCAAGAGTTGGATTCTTTCCACGGTAATAGCCCTTATATTAATCAATTTGGTTTTTTCCGGTTGAGTTTAAGGTTAACTGCGTAGATTCAGTTTGTATTTTGGTTTACAAGTTCATTTTCTATTTTTCCTTTTTTGGTTGATTCAGCTTTCAAGATTCAATCTAATTAAGTTTCAGTTAACCATTAAAATAAACCAAATCAACCAAATTCCAAAAGATCACAAAAATTAGAAAAAATAATTCTATGATGAAATACATAATAGAACTTTAGAAATAATGAGGGTCATGTTTTATCTGCTTTTCGTGGACCCATTGGAGTGGCGGACTCTACTAGGGCTGAGTTATTAGCACTTATCACCGGTATTCGCTTCATTCATTCTATGGAGTTTAGGGAGGTTGTCAATGAAAGAGATGCCGCTAATATTCTAGGATGGATGATTAGAGAGGACTCTAGACCATGGGTACTTGGAGCTGATCAGACTTGCTAGATCCTTGGTGCGTTGTTTGAACATCTCATTCAAACATGTACCGAGGGCTGCAAATGATGTGGTGGATAGGTTAGCTAAGGTTGGAGCCATTAGTGATGCTCTAGTCTTTGGAGAGCTGTCATCATGTATGGATGTTTAGTTTGTTATAGATGTGGGGGGTACCTTGTTTGTGGTACTTGTTTGTACCCAGTGGCTAGTTTTTTCTTATATTTGTAATTCTTCTTCACTTCTTTTGAATGAAATTTCATCACTTATCAAAAAATAATAATAATAATAGAACTTTATATGCACACACACACGTGTGTTGTGTGAATATAAATACATATATATACATACATGAATATATATGTGTCTACATGTACATATGTATGTGTGTGTAGTCATGTACATAAATGCACATATGCACACATAACACATGCATACATGCACACATGTCCACCAACAATGTGTGCATGCGCACAGGGCACACACATTAAATATACATAGACACAAGCTAAGACAAAGACAAAGAAGCACATGTACTCTGTGTAGAACACCATTCCTACTAAAAGCTCAAGCTTATAGTAGGGGCGAACTTTTATATGTTTAATATATTCCTTAACACTCCCCCTCACGTGTGGGCCGGACTCAAACCCATTTTAGGAAGGCCCTACACATGGAATATTTTTTCTCAATGGGTGGAATGGAGGTTTGAACCCAGGACCTAGCGTTTGCCTAAGGCTCCAATACCATATAGAACACCATTCCTACTAAAAGCTCAAGGTTATAGTAGGGGCGAACTTTTATATGTTTAATATATTCCTTAACACTCTGTAGGCAAGCACGAAAAATTAATTATATGTGTGATGTTAATAAATGGGTGATACAAAATTACTAGAAGCCTGTTAGAGTGTAGACAGGAGTACAAAGTCAATAGAACTTATTCAATCTTATATTACAAGCATCAAAAAAGGATAACATTATTCCCCAAACTAAGAGATTTTATTCGCCCCTCTCCTTCACACACAAACTCATTTTTTTATTTTATTGAGACTACATGACATCTAGGCATGCCACACGGAATCTGATGACTTCAACAAGCATGAAGTGAAATATTGCATGTACAGATACATTAATACAGGGCAATCTTAATACCCCCTTGGAATCCCAAGGATTACATTTTGATTTCCATAGGAACAGAAATTCACTGAATGAGGTATGACAAGATAAAGTTAGCATAAATCAAAGAGTTACAAAATGAAAATAACAATAAAAGTTAAATAACTCTATAGAACTATATCCTTACATTTACCTCAAAATGAGCTTCTTGGATCGCTTCAAATCTTTAATAAATGTGTATATGAGTGTGAAATAAATTTTTTCTGGTAGATTGGGTGAAAAAATATTCCAGCATACCAAAGCATGCTAACAAAATTGTGAACTCTAGGCAGCATAAGTTCTGAAGTAAAAATGTCATAAGTGGATTAAGTTTCATAGATTCAAGTGTTGTTATCAGTTATTATAAATGGTTCTAATTATGGTTTTCCCAAGGCAATTAGTTCCCTTATCACCATTTATATTTATCATTGTAAAGATAAGAAAGTATTAAGCCACTTTATCCAACACAAAATGGTATGGTCCTTCAATATTTGGTGTTGTAGTGGAAGACGAACTATTGGAGTTTATACAATTACAATTTCAAATGATAAATGGATTCTATATGAAGCTTTCTCACACAATTAAAACTATTAACAATTAAAACTATTACGGTGCATACTATGGTGCATTGAAGCATATTCTGGATTCTGCATTAATCAGTCCATGGCCAAGTTGATTAGGTTGACAAGCTCATATTTCACTATTATTAGCTATGATTTGGGCTCTAGAGTAGAATCACTCCCTTCCACAGATTAGGGCCTACCATTAAATGCCCCTTTGCATTAATCTCAGTTAAGGATAAGGTGACAGAAAGGTTTAAGAGAAGATCAGCATCACAGAAAAGCATCCCCTCATAACAAATGGGAAAATGACACTAATACAGAGTGTACTATCAAACAAACTACTCAATCTAGTGACACTGTGAAAAGGATTGAAGAAGATTGAAAGAGAATTAAAGTGCATGGAAAGAACAGCAAATGTGAATATCACATAGAGAATACATTGCAAGCCAAAAGATTAATGTGGATTACATATTCGACCATACATGAATAAAGCACTGTTGGGTGGTTGTGGGGCTCAAGAAGAGAAGCAAAGCTTGTACAAGAAAGTCATCTCAGCTAAATATATGTTGGAAAGTAACGCGTGGAATTTATTATGTGTGATTAAGAATTATGCAATAGTTTTAAAAGATAGAACCATGAATACTACCAAGGCATCTTATCAAGGAACTAAATTTACAGTATGTTGTCGGCCAACATTTTATTTTTGAACTGATTGGTTTTAAGGTAGCAAACCACTTCATTTTCTTTTAAGAAACGACTTCAGACAGCAACCAGTAAGGAAGCTTTACTGGAGGATTACTTGATCAGAAGAGAACAGGATCTCGGAATCGAGTGTTACAAGAACATCCCTTTTAAGTGAACTAGATGAATACATGAAATTTATTAGTATCGACTATGCATATCAATGGGGATACACAATAGAGGAGGGTTTGAATGGAAGATGCAACAACAAATCAGAGTATAATGCTTCCATGTATTAATATTTGGAAACTAGGGTAGCTCATTCCCTTCTATGCCCATTTGGACCCTCCACATTCTGTCAAAAGTGGAATTGTTTGGGTGAGTTATGGCTTGGTATAAACTATTAATTGTAGATTCTCTCTTTATAGAAATTATCAAATGCCAAACACATAGTTTACATGTTTAAGGCAAGGTGAAATCAATTGACCATCTTCTCCTACATTGTTCTTTTGCAATGTGCCATGGGGCAAAAGCCTCAGAAGAGTAAACTCAGATTGAAGAAAGCCATCAAAGTATGGGGATATTACTTTGTTGGAAAAGGCCTTGACATATGGAATATGGACTATTGTGAAAAACTGTTTTACATGATTTCATAAACAATCTTTTGGAACTTTTGAAGAAAAGGAATATGAAGACTTCGCAAAATAAAAAGGGTCGACTGGGGAGAAGACTGACAGGAAAATTGTATCTTTACTTCAACTGGGTAAGTGGCAGGGGCAAGAGGATTCAGTTAAGTATCTTCATCATGAAGAGTCGTATGTCATGTAAAGCTGTGGATGGTATTATCTTCTGCCACAAGTTGTGTATACTTTCAGTATACACATATTTGCATAATTAACAAAATATGTTACCCTTCAATGATCAATCAAAAAAATTAAAATAAAAACTATCGCGTGGTATCATGTAAAGCTGTGATTCACTTATGTGGACCAGCAACACTTCTACTATGCCACATATCAAAGGGTCTGCATAGATATAGTTTAATCCTGCAAAGAGTCCAGAATAGAATAGGAGAAATATAATGTCAATTTTGAGGGCTCTACCAAAGTTTTTTGAGGAGCATCTTGCGTTGGTTAATGAAGTGGATGGATGAATTCAGCATAGAGATAAGATTTCACATTCCTTGTGTTTCTATGAGGTTTGCAACAGGTTCAGCCCTCTTTTCTGGAATAAATTCCTATTTCCACAGCTTTTGTGATTTGATAACAGGGTATGACCAATAAAAACTAAGAACCTTAGTCCAACCAATTTTCTATGACATTAAAATGACTTCTATTAAGCTAAATGGATATAACTATTTGCAACATCCAAAATCTATCCAAATTTTCCTTGCAATGGAACAAAAATTGACACTCTTATAGTAGAAAACCTCCTCCAAAAATTTCAATGCAAATGATTAGAGATTATTTAGACTTCATTATGCATCTCTTGGTGGGATGACAACTAAAATTTAGATTCATAATAAACAAGGCCTTGTTTCTACAGGATGATATACCAGTGATTTACATGGTAGGAATGCTCATAGGAATTATAATGGTCAAGTACGTCTTACTGATCCTGACACACAGAAAGGAAATGGTGAAGGATGTGAACCAAATAAGTCTATTTATTTGTGGTATGACGAGTCTCAATGCTGATATCTGAAATTGGCAGCAGAAACAAGAATGAATCAATCAAGTACCCTACAATGAAGAGAACAATAATATTCTTCACATATCCATGCTTCTCCTCAGCAGCCAAATTCTAGTGTTATATACAGTAGCTCTTAATTGCAAGAGAATGTCATAAATCAATGAAAAATATCAACTAAGTTGTCAATCAGAATACAAATATAAGTTAGAGGTCCAATGATGAAGCTTCATGTTTTCACGGTAACCATAAGGGAACCTTAAATGTATCAGAATGCAGAAAGATAATACGAACACAAATATGCTTATGAACTAAAAAAAATTGTATGCCAAAATTAGAAACATACAGTGGGTTGAGATGCTTGTATCTTTTCATTTTCATACTGAAAGTTACACTTCCACTTGTTGAAAGTGACTAAATTACCATACAACTCTCTAAGCTGAAGCAACTTTGCACTTCTGATTCTGTTTATCCCATTTATATTAGATTTGTCATTTTCCTGCAGCAAAAAAAATATATAGTTATCAACGCCATGTTTCAGATGCACAGAATATAAACAGGGTACCTTTAAAGCAACGGTATGAGTAGAGGAAGTTTCAGAAAGAAGAGCATAAAAGAAGCAAGTTAAAAGCATAGAATCAATATAAAGAAGGTACATAAGAACTATCCTCTGAATTCAAGTGGGAGAAGCACTGTAGGAGGGAACTCACTGAAACAGGAAAAAACGTGTGTATGCGTGCACCCACATGCACAGGCACATGAACGCACCCACCCATCCACAAACACGCACGCACGCACACGCACCACAAAAGGGGCAAAAGGGAAAATCAATGTAACAATTGAAAGCAAAGTATGTAATTGGACAAGGGTCATTCACAGAATGTATATGTCTTTTCCAGATCAAAAGGAAAAACAACAGGTAATTTAGTCATACATCAATAATCTCCCTTATCAGATCTGGATATTGCTTCACACTAATGTTTCATTTACTCATACAATCTCCCTCACCAGGTCTGGATATCACTTCACATTGATATTAGGGGTCTAAGTCCTTTGTTTTAGTTTCAGCTAGACGGAATGATCCCCAACTTTCAGCATAAAACTCTTTAGTCATTAACTCCCAAAATTCTACCATGCAAAAGTGGAAAAAGAGGAAAATCCAAGGGTTTCAGAACAATAAAAGATCTAGCGGATCAGTAATGGCTACATGAGAATGTCATTGCACTATCAATTGAAGTGGTGAAAAAAACATAAATAAATTTATTTGTTCCTTTTTATTTGTACCAGCTGTTAACCTAACATAACCCTCTTCCTTTATCCGGGCTTGGAACTGGCAGCACATAAAAGATATAACAATAAAAGCAAACACTGGCAGAGTTAGTATTCCAACTCATAGGGAAACTGGGTAGTAGAGTGATGTATTCCAAGAAGTATCAAAGAGAAAAGACTTTATTTTAGAATTTGGCAAAAGAGAAATCAAGAAAACTTAGAAAGATATAAAATGTTAAAAAAAAAAAACCAAGAAGAAAATTAGTGAAGCTAAAAACCATGTCTATGAAAATTTATAAGATAAGTTAGGTACTAAAAGAATGTGAAATCTTTATTTATAAATTAGCAAGATTTAGAGAAAGAAAAACAAGGGACTTAGACCAATTAGATGCATAAAAGCGAGAATTCAAGAGTTTTGGTAAAAGATGAGGAGATTAAAAAAAGGTAGAAAGAATATTTTCTGAAATTATTAAATGGAGACAATACACAGAGATCTGGATTCTGTATGGATGATAGCAGTAACGGAACTAGAGAACAAACCTTTAGTGGTAGGATTCGAGCTGTAGAAGTTAAAGATGCTCTAGTTAAAATGAGAATAGGAAAAGCCTTGGGTCTAGATGGCATCCCTATAGAGGTGTGGAAGTGCATGGGAGATATTGATGCATGTTCGTTGATCAAATTATTTAATGAAATTTTTAAGGACCAAGAAAATGCCAAATGCTCGGAGGATTAGTACAATAATACCAATATATGATAATAAGGGAGATGTACATGCATGTGTAACACTATGAAATTTATGAGGCACACTATGAAATTGTGGGAAGGAGTGATTGAACATAGATTAAGGCTAATAACTAGAGTGACAGAAAACCAACTTGGATTTATGCTTGGAAGATCCACTATCAAAGCTATATATTTACACAATTAATAAAAAAATCTTAAAAAAAAAAAAGATTTGCATATGGTTTTTATTAATTTAGAAAAAGCATATGATAGGGTTCCAAGAGAATTAATTTGGTGGACTTTGTACAAAAAAGGTGTACCAATAAAATATATTGATATAATGAAGGATATGTATGAGAGAGCCTTAACTAAAGTAAAAATTGTTGGTAGTGAGGCAAATGATTTCCCGGTTAAGATAGGTTAAATCAAGGGTCAGCTATTAGCCCTTTATCTTTTCGCTTTAGTTATGAATAAGTTGACGAGTCATATTCAAGATGGGGACCATGAGGTGCCTTGGTGTATGTTATTTGCAAATGATGTAGTATTGGTAAGTCACACTAGAGGAGAAATAGATATTAAGTTAGAATTGTGAAGAGACACCTGAATATCAAAGGGTTTTAAAATAAACCGTGCCAAGAATGAATATATGAAATGCCATTGTAATACAAATAACAATATAACTCATAAAACTATTAAAATTGGCAATCAAGATATCCTTTTAAGTAAGAAGTTTAAATATCCTAGGCCAATGGTACAAAAGATGGCGAAATTGAAGAAGATGTTGCACACAGAATTAAAGCTTGTTGGCTTAAGTGGAGGGGTGCTTTTAGGTTTTTGTATGATAAGCGTGTCCCACTCAAATTAAAGGTTAATTTTTATAAGACAACAATTAGACTAGCTATGTTGTATGGTGCAAAATATTGGGTGGCAAAGAATCAATATGTTCAAAAGATGAGTGCTCCGAGATGAGGATGCTAAGATGAACTTGTCGGAAAACTAAAAAGACAAAACAAGAAATGAAGACATTCGAAAGTGGTCAGGCATAGCATGCATTTAAGATAAAATGAAGGAGATTAGGTTAAAATGGTTTGATCATGTAAAGCGAAGACCTAAAGATGAACCTATAAGAAGGTGTGAAGGTATGCACATTGAAGGGCCTAAGTGAGTAACAGGAAAACTTAAAAAGACATGGATGGAGTGTATAAAACAAGACTTACAAAAACGTAGATTAACTAAAGATATGATTTTTGATAGAGCGGCATGGAGATACAAGATTCGTGTCACCGACCCCACTTTGGTGGGAACTGGCTTATTATGATAATGATGATGTTCCTCTTTATTGTAGATAGTTCAAAGCATTTCCTTTTTTAATTTTTACTTTTATTCAAGCTTTTGAAGTGTTTTGGAATGTAAAGAATTCATTATAGAAAAATGAAAGCCCTATTACAAGTGTATGCAAAGATGGAAACAACATACAAAAATTCAAGTGCACAAAGCCTAATGCTCCAATCTCAAAGCCAGGATGGTAAGCTCCTAAAATTTCCTTGGAAATGGATGCTCAAAAAATAAACAATCCTACTGCATAGCTTCAACCTACACCATACTGCTTCAGACATCTATAGTGATTTAGTTATTCCTCTCCTTCCAACGCATAAAAAATGGCATAGGACATACCCACCAGCCTCTCTTCTTGAAAGCCCATTTGGAACAGCAACTGAACAAAATAACTAAATTTTTAGATATTGCCAAGAACTGTACTGAATCAAGCCAGGAAACAGCTAATACAAAAGACCAACAGATAAGTAGAAAGTTAACAGAAACAACATTAATCTTTCGCAATCTGCAACAGTTGGGACAGGCCATTTCTAGCTTACTAGGTGACCGATTGATAGGAACTTGTCTAAGTAGTAGCAATGCAAAGAAGGAAATCTTGAAGGCAATTAAAGCACAGCAAATCACCTTACGAGGGAATTGAGCAGACTTACCAAAGGACTCTTGTCTGGCAAGGTTTACTGTTTTAGTGCCGTTGGGCATGTCACCCAAGGCATGAAACAAAGCCGATTCAGTGGAGAAAAAAACACAAAAATTGTGTTTTTTGCCTTTTGGGGAAATTTCACCCAAATCAAGTGAAATTACACCCAAATAAATGGAAATAAATAATTTTTTCAAAAAAAATTTTGCATTTTGCCCTATTTTGCTCAGTACACCATTTCATTTCGCCAACACATCAATAAAAATCGCCAAACCTCCTTGAAATGTGCCAAAAGGAAAAAATGGCGAAATTTCAGCGGCGCACCATGTGTAGCACCATGGTTTACAATATTGCTGTTGAGGGGCATGGAGCCCCTTTTGCCTAGGAATATAGCATTGACACACAACCAATATATCCCTGGCAGAAAAGGAAAATTCTGGGTAGACGTTTTCTTCAAATTCTGAATGCTTTCAATATCGCCAACATGCCATGATATGTCAATGGCATTCCGTCAATATATCGCTATCATACCGCTCATGTCACTACATGCAGGGGAAAATGGGGGAAATGTGTTAGGTTCAAGTAGGTTGTATTAGCTTAATTTTGTGCCAAGAGTGTGTTTAGAGTGTTTAAAATAAGTCCAAGTGTCCACGTGTCCAAGGATCAAATTCAGAGTTGAAACAAGCAAGTATTGAAGGACGCTCAATTGGTATGCAATTGGCATTAAGTGGTCACCATAAAGCTATTGCACTTTATCATCGAACGATCTCAGGCTTGAGCGACACTCTATATCTGTTAAATTTCTACAACCCAAGAGCATACATACAATTGGTGCTCGAGTGCAAACCATTTCGTAAAGAGATAATCAGCGCTTGACCGACGCTAAAGCGCAAAGCGAACCAAAGTCTCTTTTTGTTTATCAGTCAGAACTCGAGAGCATATGTTCAATTAGTGCGTGATAGGTGCTTGAGCAGTGGAGCTTTGTAAAGGACAGCGCGAGAGCTCAAGGGGCAGACAATGGGACATTTTCTTTGTAAAATGTCTTTACGCTCACCCTGTGCTTGACAGGCACTCAAGTGAGAAGTTCTGAAAATCTTATTTCTTCCCTATTCTAATATAGATTGATTTCAAACTTCTTATGAAACCTATAAATAGGATCATTCCAAAAGATAAGACATATTTTAGAAACCCTAAGATTCTTCCTCTTCTCAAAAAGCATCTATACAGTTTTTCTTCTTTGAAACCACCAAACCTTGATTATCTTCTTTAAACTTCATCCTTAGAGTTCCTAGTTGGAGTGTTTGCACGTGGAAGTTCCTACAAAAATCGAGCAAGTTTGTTTGGTAGATCACGAAGAAGAGATCCGGAGTGTTGCTCCAGTGCAAGTCTTGAAGAGTTCTCTAAATACTTAATCTGGGTTGTCATAGTCTATCATAGAAGTGTTGAGTCTTCTAAACCACGATCTATAAGTCAACTTCTCATAATGATATTTTGCGGTGGCTTCTGCATAGCCTGGAGGGTTTTTATCTTAAAGAGTTCTTTAAGCGTTTTTCCTTCGTCACCAAATTTTTGTGTTGATATCTGCTTTATTCTCATTATTGCAATTTGTGTGATTAGCTTTGGATTTGATTTTAATTGTTTGATACTTTTGCATGCTTGCATATCATCAAAATGTTTTTGATTGGTAATATAATTTTAATTCCACATTGTTACACCTATTCTTCTCCCTCTAGGTGTTGGAATCTGAAGGTCTTATTTTCAAAATGAATACTAGCCCCCCTTTTATCGTGTCGCAGAAGGCTCTAGTGGGGATATATAACCAGCATGCCATGGCATGCAGATGATATTGTAAACCACATCCAGCATTATTCAACCAACAACTCCTAAATCTAGTTGTGTTTGGAACCCTAGATTATGGGAGAAAAGAAAAGAAAATGCTTGGAAAGCACTTTCTCTCATTTTGTCGAAACTAGTGATAGGGACTTATTAAGAAAATTTGGGAATTAAAAATCTCCCCTAAAAGGTACAGATTTTGGAGAAAGAAAAAGGAAAAAATAAGAGAATGACAAAATAACTTCCTGTAATACACAAACTTATTGAAAAATTCTTCCAAGATCATCAAAATCTTCCATTATTTTCTCTATACTTCTCATTTTATACTATTACTTGAAAGGAAATATAGATTATTTCTTCTATTTCCTCTTTCTGTTTTAACTTTCTTTTCTTACCAAATCCAAGTCCCATGAGAATGACTACAAAGGTAATTTGTTCAATATTATATATCTTTTCTTATAAGTAACCATATTATAAATCATTGAAGCCACGGGAGATTAATGAAGTCCCATGAGAATGACTACAGAGGTAATTTGTTTAATATTATATATCTTTTCTTATAAGTAATCATATTATAAATCATTGACTTAAATTTTGATCGTTTGGATTTATGCAAAGTTTAATATGTACCAGGATGCATCAAGTTCATTCAACTGAGCAAAGGCTATAGAGTCCAAGCGGAGAATAATACCATATAAGTCATGAAATAGGGTCTTTGTTTTTATAGTAAAGCTCATTTTATTAAGTTTCATAATGGTATGATTCTTTTGTTTGAACTTTGAATTGATTTAAATGCAAGTGGTGGCCTTTGTAGTTTGTATGGCACTAATGTTCCCACACTCCGCAAGGTAGCATGCCGGGTTCTTGTCCAAACTTCATCATCATCAGCATGCGAGAAGAATTGGAGCTTTTTGCCCTAATCCACACAAAACAAGAAACCTCCTGACTTATGAGAAGTTACAAAAGCTTGTATCCTACCACTATAATATAAAGTTGAAGTAGAAGCAACTTGAAATAGAGTCAAAGAACGTCACTTCCAAGGATCCACTAGATGCCTTGTACAGTGATACTATTTAGGAGGATGATTCATTTACAGAATGGGTGGCAAATGGTGTAGAGTTGGACGAGCCAAGCACTCGACCGAATGCAAAGATTGCCAGTACAGCTTAGATATGGGTATCGATATTGATGCAACGATGGAGGATGTCAAATGGTTTGAATGCCTCTCAATAGAGTGGTTTCCTTCTCATTATATAGAAAATAATTGCATGACACATGGCTGATTTTCAATTAATTACAACAATCTGTCTAGCTAAATATGGTATGAACTAATTACACCAATCTGTCTAACTAAATATGGTATGAACTAATCAGCATACATACAAAATACTAATTAGCATATATATATATATATATATATATATCCCATAAAACAAAGGCTACCTTAATAACCACGGCCAGCTCACATAGGCCAGCTCCCGCATATGACTAGCTCCGCCCTCAAATTGTTGCTGGTCGATCAAGAAGCATCAATTTGTCAATCATGAATTGATGGCGGTGATAAAATAGAGCCTTGGTAAAAACATCAGCAGTCCAATGTTTGGTAGAAATGGGAGAAAGTATAATCACACGTTGATTAAGTGCTTCACGAATGGAATGACAATATACCTCAATAAGCTTGGTGCTCTCATGAAATACAATATTGGCAGCAATCTGAATAGCACTTGTGTTATCAGCATGAAGTAGAGTAAGAATAAGCTGAGAGATACCAAGTTCACCTAACAAACCTTGAAGCCACACAATCTCCAAACAAGCTGATGGCATAGCACAATACTCAGATTCCATAGAGGACTTCAAAACTCAATCCTGCTTCTTAATCTTCCAAGAAATAAGAGCATTGCCAAGAAATATGCACCAACTAGTAATGAAACGATGAGTATCCACACAACCAGCCCAATCAACATCACTATAACCCATTAGCTGTAAGGAATTCCCGGTGGAAAAGAATAATCGTTGACCAGATGTACCCTTCAAATAATGAAAAATCCGCCGTACAACTACTAAGTAAGACTGGCAAGGAGCCTGCATAAACTGACTGACGTATTGTATAGCAAATGAAATATCAGGTCGAGTAATTGTCAAATAATTCAAACTCCCTACAAGCTGTCAATATAGAGATGGATCAGGTAATAGTTTGACTTCCTCCTGACAAAGATTCACATTAATCTCCGGAGGTGTAAGTACTAAATTCCCAGATTGAAGACCAGCCAAGGTAAGAATCTCTAGGGTATACTTGTGCTAATGCAAAAGCAGACCATTAGGACAAAAATGCACCTCAAAACCAAGGAAATACTATAGGGGACCAAGATCTTTCATATGAAAGATAGTTTTGAGATGCTGCTGTAGTTGCTCAATCAACTGAGGATCAAACCCTGTGATGACAATATCATCCACATATACTAAAAGCACAACAAGTCCAATAACAGTCTTCTTAAGAAAGAGAGAAGAATCAAACTGATTATGAGTAAAATGAAAATGAAGAAGAGTGGTGCGGAACTTCTCAAACCCTGCACGTGATGCCTGCTTTAATCCATACAGAGACCGCTTCAACCAACAAACCTCAATGGAAGAATGAGTAAACAAACTGAACATAACAGGATGAGGAATCATATATATTTCTTCCTTCAAATCCCCATGTAAGAACGCATTTTTAACATCCATCTGTCTGAGAGACCATCCTTTATAAGCAGATATAACCATAATGATTCGTATAGTAGTCATCTTAGCCACAGGTGCAAAGGTCTCCTCATAACCAAGGCCATACTCCTAACAATTCCCAAGAGCCACCAAACGAGCTTTATACCTCTCGATAGTTCCATTAGACTAAAGTTTGATGGTATATACCCATTTGTGTCCAATGAACTTTACTCCATCAGGGCATGGAATGATGTCCCAAATATGATTGTCCTGAAGAGCCTGAAATTATTCTTTCATAGCTTGCCACCAACAAGCTTGAGTATAAGCCTGAGAGTAGGATTTGGGCAAAGAAGTAATATTGAAGGTAGCCTGATGAGCCGTATGTGAGAACCCATACCTATCCGGAGGGCCATGAAACTTGAGAAGACAGTCGAGGTTCAGATATACAATCAAGCGTCAGTTCAGTGGCAAAAGGAAGCTATTGATATGGTGGACGATGTCTTTGGTACACAAATCATGGCTTAAAGAGTTCAAAAGTACAAGACTCATCATCAAACTTAGGAAGCTGAGCAGAAATAGAATTATGAAGAACATGAGACTGGAAGAAATATTGGTTTTCAAAGAAAACCACATTTCGAGAGACACGAAGCTTGTTAGTATCTACATCATAACACACAAACCCTTTATGTACATTAGTATACCCGAGTAATGCACACCGAGCAACCTGTGCAGTAAGCTTATGACGTTTGGTGGATGGCAAGTGGACAAAACAAACAACCAAATATATGAAGAGAGTTATACTCAGGAACAATACCAAACAAATAAGAATACGGAGAATCAAATTATAAACTCTGAGAGGCTAGACAATTAATCAAATAAACAGCTGTAGATAAGGCTTCTACCCAAAATCTAGGTGGCACAAAATATTCAATCAACAAAGTGTGAACAACATCCAAAAGATGACAATTCTTACGTTCAACAACCCCATCTTGTTGGGGAGTGTAAGGACAAGAACGTTGGGAAAAAATTCCCTTTGTTTTGAAATAATTCCAAAATTCATTAGACATATATCCCCCCCCCCCCCCCCCCAACCAGGGTCAAAGCGTAGAATCTTAATACAAATAGAAAATTGGGTTTCAATGAAGGCAACAAAGAACTAAAAAGAGGAGAACACTTCAGCTTTATAACGAAGGATATATACCCAAGTGAAACAACTATAGTCATCAATGAAAGTCACAAAATACTTGTACTAAGCATGAGAAATTACGACTCACACCCCACACACCCATGGTTCAAAGTATCGTATCGACATGCCGTATCAGACGATCCAAAAATAGAAACGTATCAAGGATATGCACGGATACGCACGGATACACACTAAAATGGTAGATACATAAAACAAAACCTATCTAGATAGAAAGATAAGTTAAAAATATGTCAAATAAACATGTTTCTAGCATTATAGGGCTACACAAAGAGTATTTATGCATTATAGAAACATATAGGCATACGTGAAAACAAATGATAATTATAATAAGAGCTATAAAAAGGCTAGATAAACCAATAAATGAAGGGAGAAAATTCATTCATATAATGTAAGCAACACACTAAGTCAATAACACTTAAAACATCAAAATCAACAATACAAAACTATCATAAAATAACTTTCTCTATAACTGATTGCATACAAATATTTGGTTCCAAAATCCAAACATGCAAAGCTATCCCATGATCAAACCATGTAAATGACATCACCCAACATCCCAACCTCTCTTAGGAAAAGAAGTAGAACCCAAACATCAAATTTAATAAAAATAAAATATTTTTTCCCTTATTTTTAATTAATATTCTGCAAAAACAACTATTAAAAATAATTTTATTGACGAAAAAATTGCAAGAATCATGGGGGTGATAGATCAGCCCCATGTGCATCTTATATAAAAAAAAATAAGGATTTTCGTAACTTTTTTCATATTGCAGAAAAATTTGATTTTTAACTCAAAAACGCAATTTCGATCTATGGATTTCACTTGAAATTGATAGATTTATACAAAACATTGTCAAACCATGCTTAAATATGAAAAAATAATGATTTAGATTGAAAAAAATTAAAAATCTAAAATACCTTTCAAAACTGTAGACGATTTTGATTTCTGTTGCTTGATTCGTTCTTTGAAGTTGTTTTGCAGAAATTGTAGTACTAATTAGGTCGAAAATATGTAGATAACAATGGGGTTTCACAGATTTTGGAATGGGTTTCTCAATAAAGAGTTATCTTCCATCTTCTAAGTTGCTTTTTTAGTGTTTTTTACCCTTTTTATCGACTGTATCGAGTCGATACAGGTTGATACAAGGTCGATACAAGGTCGATACAGGTCGATACGGGTCGATACAGGTCAATACAAGGTCGATACGACCTGTTTTACGAAACGGGAGTGTGCATCATGCCATTAGGCACGATACACGATACGTATCGCGCGGTACGAAACGATATTTGATACTATGCACACGCCAGTGTGAATACTCTCAAAAAATGTGGAAGCCCAACTACCATGTTACGAAAAAGGTAACGTTTTGCTCTTTCCAAGTTTACAAGAACTACAATTAGAAGACACATTAGAAAATGAATCTTTATTTCCCAAATAACCATGTTTCATGAGATGAGTCAAGACATTAGAAATGGGATGTCTCAATTTCTTATGCCAGACATTACTATTATTAGTAATAGCAGTACAAGCAAAGGAATCAAAACTAGGAATGGAAAACTGAAGAGGAAATAATCGTCCCACTTTAGGCCCCTTCACGATCACTTTCCTCAATGCTTGAACCTGCACACAACAACCATTACGATCAAAATGAATTTCACAATTATGTGTATGGAAGCAGGAGAGAGCATAGACCACTTATTTGTTAAGTGTCACTTTGCGAGAGCAATTTGGATGAAGCTATTCCAGATGATTGGCGTCTCTTGGGTTCTACCAGATTCATTGGGTGCATGTTTTGACCAGTGGCAGGTTAGGAGCTTGGGGAGAAGGGATCTTATCATGTATAGTTTTCTATTTCATGCAGTGGTGTGATTTCTATGGCTTGAGCTTAACAGCATGATATTTCAGGATACTCGATCAACGATGGTACAAGTGATGGACACTGTATTGATAGCTGTGGCATCATGTCATCAATTTTGTCAGGGTTTCATGGAGCTCGTCCCACAAAGATAGTGAGGGAGTGGCATAGATGGTGATATTCGACACTACCGAAGAAGTAGGAGTGTCGAAAGGGATTGTTACAGCCGTCATCACGAAGGATGGGGAAGATGCATAAAGGCATCAGATGTGAGATTCCTAGGATTGAAGGTGAACGGCTTCTTCATCTTTGATCCCGCTATGAGGGGTTTGAGCGTTGTATTCTTCAGAGGGTGAGTTGATGGAGGAGATGTGAGGATGACCTGCGTTTGTGCTATTTTGTAAGAACTTTGCTAGCGTTTTTTAGGGGGGCTTGTACATTAAGGAGTTTCATGTGGTTCATGGCATAGTTTGTCAGTACAGCTCATACTTTCTTTTATATATATATATATAAATATACACTATCATTATCCATAAAAAAAAATTGAATTTCACAATTATTATCCACGAATTGTCCAACAGAGATTAAATTCATAGATAACCTAGGTGACACAAATACATCGGTGAAATAAAACCCCAAATTTCCAATTGCAGTGATAGGAAGAGTACTACCATTGGCTATTTGAATATGTTGGTCACCCTTATACTTATAAACATCATGTAAAGCATTTGTACTGCCAGTCATATGATTGGAGTAGGGGTGCAACTCGGTTCGGTTAAAACCAAGAACCGACTGACCCAAACCCACTTCAGGTCGGTTTGGTTTGGGTTTTAACAACTATGGTTCAGTTTTGGTTTTTAAAAACACTAAACCGATTTAAGTTGGTTCGGTTTTGGGTTGAGGCATCAATTAAACCGAACCAAACCAAAACCCGGTTACTTAATACTCTTACATGAGTTCTAGGGTTCCTATCCTCATGGCTAGTGGTTGGAATTGGATGAGGCAACATGAAGACTAGTGAACTATACATTGTTTCTAAAACAACTTTTGAAACCAGTCTTCATCTTCCTTTTTCAAGTCACAACACCTGCATCAAAACTTCCTTCATATCATGGCGAGTGGATCCTGTTGGATGAGGGTCATGACTTCTACATACTAGAGGATGGCATTGGATTAGGGTCATGATTTCCACAGCACGTTCTCTCACCTCAAACTCTCCATCTTCCTTTACCCATGACTTCACAAAACGTTCTCTCACCTCCAACTATCCATCTTCCTTTGTCCATGACTTCTAGAACCATTCTCTCACCTCCAACTCTCCATCTTCCTTTACCTCTACACACAGCATCATCTAATGCAACATCCATCTCTCATGCCCATCTCTCACCTTCTTCATCTCTTATAGAAAAACCACTCTTTTATCTGTGCCTTTTCTTCCCCCTCTTCCTCTCCATCTCCAAAATTCTCCCAAATCTCTTTCTCCTTAACCACCACCAAGTGCTGAATCATGAGATCTCATAAGAATCCTCAGGGAGTCCACTGATGAAGACAAGATCTACTGAAGAACTAATTCAAGGCATAGATATCTAGGGTTTCAATCTAGATTTTTGCAAGACTTTGTTCACAAAAACGTCATTTTATTAAATTGACTAAACTCAACCCAAACCGAACCGAATTTGCAATTTGCGTTGGGTTGGTTCAGTTTTATAGTTTGTCATTTAACTTTGGTTCGGTTTTCGGGTTTGGGATGTTGGTTCTCAATTCGGTTCGATTCGGTTTCAAGTTTACACCAGATAACCTCGGTTTGATCTTGGGTTGAGGTTAACCTAGACCAAACCGAACCGAGTTGCACCCATAGATTGGAGGCCGCAGAGTCAATCAATCAGGGAGAAGTCAACCATTTTCCCTTACCTTGAAGACCAAACATAGAGAAGGCAAAAATGATCATTTGTTGGACCATCTCTAGTGTAAAGGTTGGGGAAGATCCGGATATAGATTGCTGGCCTAAAGCAAGAACAAAGGAGACAACAGCTGAATTGGACTAGACAGCATTGTGAAAGACCTGAACTTGTTTATTCTAAGGCCGCACGTGACAGTCTTTAATAATGTGTCCTTCCTTTTTGCAATAATTGCAGAATTTCTTGCTACAATGCTTTGCAATATGTTCAAACTCCTTGCGATTGTAGCACTGTATCTGGTCCTTGTATTTACCTTTCCCTTGAGCAGTATATGTCACATTAACCATCTCAGTAGTCGTCGTTTCTTGAGTTATGCCAAGTTGATTGGCAAGACACTACTCTTCGCGTAATAACTCACCCAGGCACACATCCAAGGAGGGAACAGGATTTTGGTTTATCAAACTAGACCTCACCATCTCAAATTCCGATCTTAGTTTCATCAGGCTTTGATCACTTTGACTCTCCGCATGAACAATTTGTTGTGCTACTAAACCTTCCTTCGAGACTTTAGAATAAACTATCGCAGAATATTCACTCCACAGATTAAGAAACCTAGCATAAAATCAAGCAATGTTGTCTAATAATAAACGTGCTTGAGATAATCCCACATCTCCTTGGCAGTAGTGAAGGAACGAAGATTGTTGACCATATATGGTTCAACAAAACTCAGTAGCCAGGAAGCAATTTTGGCTTCCTTACTTTCCCATGAACTAAGTTCTTTGGGATCAGTAAGAACCTTAGAAGACCCATCCAAATGTCGCCAAAGTTCCTTCCCTTTCACAAACATCCTGAACTTAAATTCCCAATTGCCATAATTCTTGCCATTAAAGCAAACAATTGAGTGTTCACCTGACATGACTCCCATTGGATAGCAAGTCTCCATAGCAATTCTCACGAACAAGTCGATAACCTGCAAAAATTATCACAGGTTACAATAACCACCCTGGGCTTGCATTTGCATATTGTAAGAAGATAATTTAAGGAGTGTCCAGATGGTCAAATTCCTACCTGGGGTTAAAAAAGGAGATTGCGTAGATAATCTAATCATGCTTAGCACTGAATAATACAAGTTACCCAAAGAAGCTAGATCCAGCTTAGGGGCAAATTTAGAGGCTCTAACTAGTCAATTTCTTCTCATGGCCAAGCATCATGTACGGCTAGTTGCTCGCATGTTCATTTTCCATGCATGAATGCCAATGTATGGCAAACTTTGTTAATGATTGCTGAATGCTATTTGAATGTATAATGCATAAACAAGAATTAAATGGTACAAAATAATTCATATTACAATCATTATAAATAATCTATGAACATTATAAAGACAACTAATGGTAACTATGATAAAGATTTAAGTTTATAATATAAACTCCATGAAAAATATTTTAATAGTATGAAATATTTTAGGAAATAATGCGATTTAGGAACATGATGATGGTTAGTTTTAATGCTAATAGGAAGTAATTGCCGTCTATTAAGCTGCATTGGGTAATCCTTTAATATGATCTATACTTTTCAAGTACATATTGCAAATTTACATAAATGTTAATTATACTGCCCTACTTTGAATGCATGGTTTATTCAGTGGCGGATTAGGGGCTTGGGTAAGAGGGGCAAGCTGTTGTATGATACGTTGTTCCATGCAGTTGTCTAGTTTATTTGGCTGGAGCGTAACAGTAGGGTTTTCAGGGATACACAATCATCGGTGGACCAAGTGTTGGATTCTATTTTGATTGTTGTGGCGTCATGGGCTTCGGTTCTTCCAAAATTCAAAGGGCTATGGCCTACAGAGATTGTGAAGGATTGGAAAAAATTGTGCTTCGAGTCCATCATTGTGGAGCATGCCACGGCATGAGGGATGGTCCTTGACATGATTTAAGAGAGTCACTGTGTCTTATGATTTGGTCTGAAGCTGAATGGCTTGTTCAATTTTGGATTATGGGTTTTTCAGGAAGGTTCCTGTTGTTTTTAGTTGTATAGTGGATTGCCATTGTCTTTTGGTTTTTGGGGCTGATGGGGCTTGTGAGGATTGTGTAGAGCCTTTTTTGTGTTTTGTGCTACTGCACTTCCGATTGTATGATCCATACTTTTGCTTTTTCATACACATATTTATATAATATACACATACATTATTCATCAAAAAAAATACTGAATGAACTAACATAATGCAAGGAATGAAAAAGGAATTTCATTATAGTAGGTTCTATAAGTTGTAAGCATAACATAATATCTTTGGATTATCTTCTTGAACTCTAATAAATATTATAGCTCTTTTCATGAATGTTTAAAATGAAAGGTGCGTCGTCATTAGTCACGATTACAAATTATATTATTCCTTAGATTAAAAGTGATGATATAAGATACGGCATCTGATGCAGGAAATTCTTAGAAGCTACCAAATAAAGCTACAAGTTGTCTAGAAATTTTGTATCTAAAAAGTTTTTTATTTCAATAGTTTCGTATTCTAATAGTTTCCTATTTCAATATTAAGAAATTCTTTCTATTTTCTGTTTCAATATTAGAAAGGTAGTTGGGTTTTGTTATTTTGATGGTTTCTTATTTCAGTTTTAGGAAATAATTTTCTATATTTTTCTTTAGCATTAAGAGAGTTGCAAATATTTCTATTTCAACTTTAGAAAGTTTCTATTATTCCTTTATAGGAAGTTTTGTAACCTCTATAAAAAAAAGCAACAATTTCATAATAAAATATGAGAGAATTATACAGCAAATCAGTTGTTCAAGGAGAGATTCCTTAGTCGCTCAAGGTTACAAGCCAAGAGCTTGGGGGATGAGACGCCTTCTCTTGGTTTTTTTTCCCTCTTAAATTTTCTATTCTAAAATTCCTGGGTATCCTAATAAGAGAATTTCATCCTAAATTCTTAAGCTACATCAGTTGGTATAAAGCCTTAGTATCAGAAAATTTAATAATGTTTTTTTGAGGTGAGACTCCTCTTGTTCTTCGGTAATGGTGAGACTCCATTACCTGATAGTGGTAAGAATCCGCTATCAAACCTTGTTAAGGGTTGGTGAGACTCCATTCTTTCAAGGGTCAGCTGTCCTAAATCAATTTCAAAACTACCCGATGATATGCATATCGGTACACATTATTATAGAGATGATGATACTTCAACAAGCTCAGTACAACCACAATTTCCAGTTGTTCAGCAACAAGAGGAAAAAATTGAAGATATTTTAGATGATCAAATTGTTGCCACTCGTAAAGGTGGTTATCAGAAGTTTGTAGTAAAGTCGAAAGAGCATTAGGTGTCTGATTGTTCCTGGATTACTACAACTGAATTGCATAATCAAGCTCCTAATCTTTATGAACGGTACATTTCCTAATACTCGTCGGAACTTTGTCTCGTGAAGGGGAGAGGAAATTGATGCAAGAGATTCTTAGAAGATACCAAATAAATCTACAAGCTGTCTAGAAATTTTGTTTCTAAAAAGTTTCTTATTTCACTAATTTCCTATTCCAATAGTTTCCTATTTCAATATTAGGAAAGTCTTTCTACTTTCTGTTTCACTATTAGGAAGGTAGCTGTAGTTTCTTATTTTGATGGTTTCTTATTTCAGTTTTAGGAAAGTTTCTATATTCAATTTTAGCATTATGAAAGTTGCAATATTTCTATTTCAACTTTAGAAAGTTTCTATTATTCCTTTATAAGAAGTTTTATAACCTCTATAAAAGGGGGAATAGTTTCATAATGGAATATAAGAGAATTATATAGCAAATCAATTATTCAATGAGAGATTCCTTAGTCTTAGCTCAAGGTGAGAAGCCAAGAGGTTGGGGGGTGAGACGCCTTCCATTGGTTTTTTTTTCCTCTTAAATTTTCTGTTCTAAAATTCTTAGGTATCCTAGCTTGAGAATTTCATCCTAAATTCTTAAGCTACATCAGCATCACAATGTGGCCAATTATTTGCAACATGACCTAATTAGCTTTCTTTTTTTCTTTTTCGTTCTTTTCTTTGTTTTGTGTATTACCCTTTTCAAGGAGTAAGGCGTTAACCTCCACCCCAAACCACCAAACTGAAGTACAGTAAAATGAAGCCTGAAAATCACCCAAACTTATCTAGTAAATTACACATTTAAGATTATGAAAGCTCGTTGCAAAAAGATCAATATATTGACAATATAGACTTTCAATTCCACATAAACCAATAACCTCATTTTCTTTCAGCAATACCAACTCAAACAAAATTTAGATTCCGTTCTTACTTATCAACTCCTCTTTTTTCCACGGTTTTCAATCTAAAATAGGCTGAAGATATCGTTGATTTTACCTGTTGAAGCCCCGAATCATCTCTTTGCGCATTACTAGACCGCAAAGCACTACGAAACGAACCAGGAATTGGGCCTTTGACGGGAAAATACCTATTCTTTTCTGGGTCATAGTAGAAACCTGGGAGCTCTGCAAATCAACCAAACTAGGAGATAAACTTACTAACAAGAAAATGAAGATCTTCAAGCTCAAGAAAAGCTTTATAACGAAGGAAGAGAGTGAACCTTTGGGCATCGTGTGAAACGAAACAAAACCAAGCAGACCTGAGAACAAAGAACTCCGTCTTCAAACTTTTTCTCTTAGGGCACTATTTTCACCTAAAAATCTGTAAACTGCCATAAGAACAACAGCATCAAGCAAACTTCGAAGTTCGAACAGAACGAGAATTGAGGAAATTTGAATGAGGGTTTGAAAATTTTGATTATAGAACGTTGGAGATTTGGATGCAAGGGCGGTTTTGTGAGTAATGATACTCGTAACCTTTCGTTTTTTTCTTTTTTTGAGAAACAAAAAGTTCGTGGAGGCACGTGCTTTTTAAGTAACGGCACGGGTAATAAAAAAAATTTTTTAAGGATTAGAAAGTTGTTGGGCAATTTGGACCATGGTTTACCGTAGCGACCAGTCATATCGGAATCGCTCAGTCCCGGTCCGGTATTCCGATCCGGAATAAGTTCTTTAATAGGGAGGGTTGGACTCAAACGGTCCCAGTTGGACTGTCCGAGTTTAATTAAGACTGGGCGATATAAATTAAGCTCGGGCGATCCAACTTGGTGGACCGCCTAGCTCATGCAAGCAAAGCCTACAAATGATTTAATAGTCAATTGGACTTTTGCAAACAAGTCCAATCGACTAAATAAAAAAGAAAGTAAAAGAGAGAGTGGGGGAAAGGGGAGGTGTCGATTGGACATTTCACATTTGGACTTGTGCAGCCTTTGCAGAAGTCCAATCGATTGAATAAATAAAAATAAAAAAAAGAAAAAGAGAGAAGGGGAGAAGAGAGAGAAGAAGGTTCCTTTTTTTTTTTTGTCAATTCTTACAAATCATCCAGACCGGGCAATACGACTAGTCCAATCCGATTTGTACCGAGACCAGACTAAACTGGTCTGGTACCCAGTCCCGGTACATTAAACCCTAGTTTAGACAAAAAATTTAAGCCGAAATCTCCCCTATATATATATATATATATCCTACACTTTAGAAATAGCGCCAAACAAAATGTTTCACTTTCCTCAAAGGTCCTTGCACACCATGGCAAAGATTCATTAATAAAAGGGTACATTGGTCATAACTACCTCAATTATATTTAAAACTTAAAAATAAGTTGCAAAATTGTTCCCTTTCTACCTATCTCTTTCTTCATATGTGCAGTACTGCACGTGCATCCAACTAGTCTATATATTATATGTAGGAAAAGGTATTTTCCTCTCAATTGATGCTAGAGCTTTAAACCTCAAGTTCTCAACCTTGGTAGCCCCACATGATCTCTGACGTGGCTGCCGACTCAGAAGCCTTTTTCGTCTTTCTTTGCATAGGCAACCCAAGCGCTTCAAGTTGAATCATTTTCATATTGGAAGGAAATTTTTTGTATCAGATTGTTATTCTTTCTCCTTGGAAACTATTTTTAATGGACCAATTATTCAAATTTTGAAGGTCTTGATAAGGCGAGCTCAAGTTGCTAATGTGCTTACAGGAAATTACAAGGTCAATGCTGGTCAAGATATCATGATCTCAATGTATGATATATATCACTCCTCAGAAGGCAATATCTCATACTCTTGAACTGAATAACTTTTCCTTTCATATTAGTATGAAAATGTTTTTGTTGTTTTTGTTGTTGTTGTTATTCATGTAATTTGGCTTCTGAAAAATTGACCTATTTTCTCATCCAATGTTTTCTATTACTTTATTCATTATGTCAAGGAAAAATTATTATAACAAATTTATTAAATAAATATGTTATAATTGATTTAACATTTTATAAACTCCTCTTTATGTAAAATTAGGACGAGTTGAATTATTTAATAAACATAGGGAGTTGAAGGATTAAATAAATGCGGGTTGTCACGTAGTGTAAGCTCCAAAACTTACACTACTTGACAACTCATTTCTCTTGTGAATTGTCAGGCCAAGACTTGTTGAGGCCTAGGCTTTGATACCAGTGTTGGCTGGCCTTGGGTCTCTCGTCCCCAAAAGCTAGCTCATACAATGAGGCTTTCCCTCATACCTATAAAGCGACCACTAGCCCCTTCCATAACCAACGTGGGATATCCAATAGACTTTTTCATCTAAGGTGATTTTCGTGTACATCTATTTTATTGCACTCGTTTGCTATACGAGTAGCATGTGTAGTACCCTAGTAATTACAAAATCCCTTCTCTCAAATGCATTTTATACCCATATTAAGAAATTTCATATTTTTCGGATTATTTCTTCAATAAACCATTAAAACTTAACAAATCTTATAACATAAATTATATCTATAGTATATATAATGGGAATATGCCCCTTTTAATGTAAAATCCTGAATTTTTGAATATAACAATAATATAATAAAATAAATCTAAATATTAGAGAATAAATTAAATAAGCCTAAATATATTGATAAGTAAAGAATTGATTAAATATTGATGTTTGGGAAAGATAGGTACTAATCCAAGTGCATTTTATGATTAAGAATGATATTAGGTATAAAGATGGGAATTTTGGAAAAGATCCAAAGGTTAGATGTGGATTTATAAAGAAAAGGGTACTTTAGTCTTTTCCTAATAGGCTAATTAACCAATTAATAAATTAAATAATTTAGATCTAGAAAAACTAAGTTAGATCTAAGTTTGGTTGAATTTGAATTTAAATATCATGATTTATGGCTTAAAAGAAGGAAAAGGGCTTAAAAGAATTTAAATGTCAATTACTTCAATATTCGGTCATCTGAGTTCTGAATTCCCTATATACAGTTTTCTGGTTTATAGTGTCATTTAGAAGATGTTCTAGTAATTAAATACAAGTTAGGTTTTCCAAAAACTAGGTTTCTCCATTTCTTTCAAAGTTTGGCAACTAATGTCCTAAATACCTCCCTAATTTATTTTTCTGTAAAACAGGGAATTAGATAGTTTATTTTGATCTTAAAACATCTTATTTAATCATTAAAATTGTCTAAAAATAGTTTGGAATTGAATCAGGGTGTGAAATTATGAAAATCTGCAAAATCTGAATAGAGCGCCTAGGATCACTCAGGATCGCCCCGGCGGTCTGTGGTCGGCGGTAGTTCAAAATCAAACGCCGACGATACATCTTCAAGCGGTCTACGGCGGTCTGAAATTTATAACGAGCGCCTAAGATCGCCGATGATCGCCGAGAACAGTCGAGGTCGGCGGTCGTTCGAAAACGATCAGAATCAGTTCCAAATCATGATTTTTCTTGTCTAAACTCATTCTAACATATATATATAACATGATTATCAATATATATACATCATTATATATCATTAAAACATGCTTTTGTCGATTAATCACATGTAAATACAAAAACGAAGGTAAACGGTGTCACTTACCTCTTGAACGAACGTTCCTTTTCCTCTTTTCTCTCAACAACGATTCTCTATCACCCAGCAACACTCTGGACGATGAAGAACTCAAAACCAGACCTTTCCTCCTCCTCTTCTTCTTCTTCTCCTTCAGTCGAGTTTGTCGCTTGCGGCTGTCGAAGACAAATGAAATACGAGCGTATATGATTTAGGTTATTAAACTAATACTTATACTCTCCAATCCCATGTATCTCACATACACCAAATTCCTTACACACGCCCAATCAGAATACATAGCTCGATATCTCATGATCGAACGGTCAGATCTGCGTCTAATTCTAGATCTCCACTAATTAGATCATCCCCTACAAAAATAAATTATTTCTATCAATTATAACTCTCACTAATATCATTTATTAATTTAATTTATTATTTAAGGAAAATTCGGGGTTTTACACTTTACATTCTAGGGTTAGCTCTTTTCTTCTACCTTTCTGTAGAATAATGGCATAATCTTTGTGTATGCAACCCCTTCCTCTACTCAAAGTACCTCAAGACTCCCTCTAGCCGTAAAACGTGAAAAGGGATCTAGGGGAAACGAGACTGAGGATTGATCCTTAGTGTTAGAACCCTTTTGTTCTATGAAAACCGTTTCATACTCAAAGTACCCTAAGATTATCTCGAAGAACCGTAAAACAGGGAGAGAGAACTAAGGGAAACGAAAATGGAACGGAACACTAGGTTTTTTTAGAACCCCATTTAATTGATATGAATGCTATATGTTGTTATGTTGTGATTGAAGAAATGATTTTTACATATACACACATAGTACCCGTTTTTGTCGAAATCGGCTTGCATTTCGGATCTATTGCATTCATTGTGATAGATCTGAAATAAATGGCCCTAAGTAGTTCTGGGACATATCTCAATGATTTTCAAAATGATTTCAAGCAAGTTCTCTTTGAGTATTGAAGACCTCTTGGTCTAACCTCTCTGTTTTGGGCATTTTTGCTCAATTTTAGGGTTTTTGGCATATTCTCTCCAATCGGAGAGAATGGTGAGCCAAACTTGTACCCTATTTCCTCCAGGAGGAGTGAAGAAGAAGAGGAAGTGGAGAAGAACCCAGCACAGAAACCAACCAAGAAAAGCTCTCCCCCAAAACAAAATCCCCAACCCAAGAGAAGTTCTCGACCGAAAAATTTCCCAACTGAAAAAAGAGCCCACCCTTTGCAAGAGAGATGGCCACAGGTTTTATAAACAAAGGGAAAGAGGGTTTGCCGGGTTGGCGCCTAGCTGGCGCCGAGCGCATTTCGCGCCTGCCTTGCTTGTGCGAGCGGCATAATCATTGAAAAACAATTAATGCGGCCGCTAAATGGTCGGAAAATCCAATTTTTTCGGATTTAGTCCCTGTATATTTTCGATTTAATCCGATATTCTGGGATATTCACAGATTTGGTTCCTAGGATATTTCGTACATTTGGATATTCACGGATTTGATCCCCGAGATATTTTCCTGTGCAACTTGCCATGTGTGTAGGTCTCTGCCACGTGTGCAGTTTGTCGGTTTTGTTGTTCGGAAACTTTGACAGCTCATATTTTCTCCATTTAGACTCCGATCTGGGCAAACTCAGTTGCGTTAGAATCGTATTGGAGCCCTCTATCCAATGACATAGGGGTAAGCATCTGAATCTGGGTTTAGCAGAAAGTCAACTTTCGGCTCCCCCTCAAGTTTGACCGCCCTGTAGATCCTTCATCCGGACTCCGATTCCTGCAAACTCAGTTGCGTTGGAACCGTGTCGGGATTCTCTATCCATTGAGATAAAGCGAGGTGGCCAATTATCACTTGATCAAAAAGTCAAATTTTCACCCCTTAAGGTTTGACTCTTTGTCCAAGGTTTGCATTTCCGGCTTTTCCTCGGAGCGCAAAAATGAGGTGCTTAAAGGAAGCCTATTGCAGCTGATGCTGGTATTATTGGATCTTTTGTTTTTTCTTATCCTATCTATTTTCCCTTTTTCTATTTATGGCTTTCTGCCTTGTCCTATGACCGGTTTATTATTTAATAGATATTAGGATGATTCAATTACAAGGCAAAATATACTAAAGATTTTTCCTTGGAGTCTTGTCTCGATAGTCATAAATTCTGCCTGGCATTTTTTATGGATTTCTAACCATTTGAGGTGTCTATTAGGTTATTGTCTCCTTGCTACAATTTGTTAGCTTGATATACCAAGTTGTGTTGTGTACTATCCTTAATGCCTTGCACAATGCTACTACTTCCAATTTGTGGAAATCAATGTGGTCTCTAGAGGCTGGAAACTAGGGATGGCTCTTTTAGAGGCTGTTTTCTTGAGTTCTCTTTTATTATCACCTTAGGCATCTTCTGTCATTTATGCATCTTTAATATGAATTTGTTGGAAATTCCAAATTATACTATGTCTTTTTCCTTGGACTCTTACCTCCAGATTCATAAATTCTTCCAACATTTTTTATGATTTTCTCATATTTGATCAATTTTATCATTGAGATTATAAGGATATCATTTGAAATACCGATAAGCCAAATGCATTAACCGCATTCCTTAAGTGCATTGAGGAGCACAAAACTTACGCTGCTTTTAGCAGATTAGGTTCCATGATCAAAACCACGGCCATTTGAATGGAAACACTATTGATTTAGTTTTTACAACCCATAAAATAATCAAATTTAATGACCAATAATCCCTGAGCTTGGACTTACCAGATTGAATACTTTCAAGCCATAAGAAGGGGGAAACAAACAAATCTAGAAACAAATGTCGAATATCGTTGCTTCAGCCACAGATTGAGAACTCTCTTTTTTCTGTGCTCCATTGAATACCATATATGCCACAAGAAGCAAGGACAATGAAAATATAAGGAACAAAGAAAATGAACGAAATAAAGGGAAGCTTCAATAGTTTAACTAGTAAGCATACACATAGGCTAACTCATTCCTCTTGCTTGAAGGTTTTTTGCTACTCCATTTCTTATAATGTTTGGAAAGATAATCTACAAAGCCTTCCATAGGCTCTTTTCAGCAACATTTTCATTATTAGTTCATCAAATAATGTGGGTGAGAGCTAAAATTCATTAGTGCTTGAAACCCGTCTCAGATTCTCAAAGGAAAACAGAAGTCTTTTGTTAGTCTCTTGAACCCCTTTGACATTGCCATACCCATCCAGAGATATTTTAGAGCAAGCTTCTCTATTTTGTTTCAAAACATAGTTGTGAAGAAATGGTTGTAGATCCCTTTCACTACATATACAGCTATGGATGGATGCTTTATTTAATTATTGTCTGAGATATTTTGCAATTGTATACTTCCAGTCATATAAAAATTTTGAATATAAAACACCTTTGAATTTCGTCAAAATGAAAACCAATGTAATGAGGCAGACCAAGTCATTTTATGTTATTTCAGTATTTAAAAAAAAGAATTCTTCAATTCCTCTCCACCCAAACAGACCAGCATATCATGGAAGGGCACATAACTAATATAATAGTTTTCCTATCTTTACAACTCCTCTAATCCTCAATAAACCTGTAAATCCTTAACCAACTTTGGTTTTAACCAATACACATGAGACTTCCTTAATTGAAATGTCCATGAAGCTACACCCACTTATCATTGGATAAATATGTCGGTAAATTGCTCACTTTATCATATGCATCATAAATATATTTTGCAGAGCTAATTCCTGCTCACCAATTGATTATTGATTCGGATCTTATTCAAACAAGTATCCATAAATTAATGATTTTAGAACTGTAAATGACCTTACATTTATAGTTTTAATGTGGCTGTAATATGATTTCTTACATAATTTCCTTTGTTATTATTCCAAAATACCTATTTAATACTTTAATTTCTTCAATAGCTCGTGCATCACACGGGCTTTATAGAACACTGTTCCTACTAAAAGCTCAAGCTGATAGTAGGGGTGAACTTTATATATTTAATGTATTCTTTAGCACTCCCTTTCATGTGTGGACTGGATTCAAAACCATTTTAGGGAGGCCCTACACGTGGCATATTTTTTTTTTCAATGGGTGGAGTAGAGGTTTGAACCCAAGATCTTGGCGTTAGCCTAAGGCTATGATATCATATAGAACACCGTTCCTACTAACAGCTCAAGCTTATAGTAAGGGTGAACTTTATATATTTAATATATTCCTTAACATGATTTTTGCTAGTTCTCTTTATATACTATTAGACACACGTGCTTTGCACATGGGAGGGTTTTTTTTAGTTATTGAATTTAAAAACAATTTATTGAAGCCAATGCTGATTGATCTCGTTGTAAAGAAGCAGCAAACATTACTGAAAATTATCTAAATAGATGTTAAGGAAAAAGACATTTGAAATGGGTGATTAAGCAATGGTAAACTTTATTCATCATATCAATAAACATGTAGATATCAAATAAAGATGCAACGGTTAGCTTTATTCATCCAAATGTATTGAATCAATAGACTATCCCAAAATTATTTTAGTTATTTTTGTGATCATGCAAACACCCCAAATTGCATCAAAAATATGAGAAATGATGGAAGTATTTTGAGATTAAATACATGTATCAATACATGTGTTTTTAGCTCAAAAATTTATAAAATTCATATGTAACCTTATTTTAAATACGGTTACTTGAACACCTTATTTCAAATACGGTTACTTAAGCACCTTATTTAAAATACGGTTACTTGAGCACCATATATCAAATACGGTTACAAACATTATTTTGGTTCACCATATTATCAATACGGTGTAACCGTACGTGCAATACAGTTACCAATCATGCTTTATTTGTGCGTGCAAGTGGCAGCTGAGTTGGCATCCGGAAGCTTCGACGATTGTGCCACGTCAGCTGTGCACATGAGAAAATAACCGTTTTGCCACTATAGTATATATACGTTGATGAAGTAATCTTACTTCATATATGGTTATTGCATAACCTTATATGAAATACGGTTATTTGTAAATTTAATCATTTTGCAAGAACCCGAGATTTGTGCTCTATTTACACTCTCTGCCTCTCTCTAGAGGCGCTGAATTTCCCAACTTAACCTCTGTAATTTGCTGAATTTCCACCTATTCATGTTTTAATTGGAATTGGAAGGATCTAGAGAATTATTTTGCTCATACCCTTGGGACTCTTTTGTCCCTCATTCCATCTATAAAAAGAGGATCTCTCCTCATGAAAATGGCTGCAAAATTTGGAGGTTGAGAGCCTTGCTTGAAGAAGAGAAACTCTGTTGGATTGTTCCCTTTAAGTTTGCTTGCTTTGATTGAAGAAGAAGCTCAAGACAAAGGTATAACTTCTTTTAAATTCAATTCTCTATTTCAATTCAACACTCTCATCTTCTACCTTTCTGTAGAATAAAGCCTCATTGTGTTTGTAGCCCAAATCTTAGATCAAAGTACCTTAAGCTCATCTCTAGCTGTAAAACATGAAGAGAAAGCTAAGGGAAACGATCTAGGGATGGAACCTTGAGGATTTGAACCCTTTCTGTTTGATTCTTGATTCTTTCCTTTTGATTATGTTTTGATTGTTGTTCATGGTGATTTTCCTTCCATATTTTAGAGTTTTTTACACACTTTGCTTATGCAAACACTTACTTGTGCTTTTGCTCAATTCGAGGCATGAATCTTAGATCTATTATGCTCAATATGATAAATCTAAGATTTCAGCCTTAAAGCAATGTCTTAGAACTTTTTGTCAAGTTTTTAGAAGGTTTTAGTTTCATGGAGAAGGCCTTACAGCTAGATCTCCCTAGTTTAATGTGATTCGAAGTAAGAGGGGCTCCAATTGGCTTTCACTCTCCAAACCATGAGAGATCTGATCCAATTTTTGCCTTAAATTTTTTTAGAGTATTTTATTTCATTTCAAATGTTTTGGATTTGATTTGAAGAGCTGTGTACACAGATCTAAGTTTTTGTGGTGATTTTCACTCTATGTTTACAAATCTGGACATCACTTGTACTCCAACTTGTTTTATTTGTTACATGGTCATCTGAATGGGTTTTTTTTGAATGAAACTAGTGGCATTTGAAAGGTATTTTGATATATTTTAATCTTGTGAAGTTTGAGAAATTTTCACTTAGCCGTTTGTTCACACCATTTAATTGAAGCTTAATATGTCTGTTTTACATAGTTTACTGTACTTGTCACTTCAATTGAGCACCGAGCGCTCATTTCAACTCCGTTTGAGTGAGTTTTATTTATGAGTCTTCCTTTGTGAGTCTATTTTCAAATCCAATTGGTTCATAATTTTTGAATAAAAAATTATGCTCTGTGTGCTTGATTGACCTTGTACTGCTCAATAGTAGATTATAGGGTCAATTTGTGATTGAGTTGAGGTATTTGTGAAAGGACACATACCACATATGGATGAATTTTTGAATGAGGCCTATGCCATTTGAAAGAAGACATTACCTACTTCATACACAGCTATTTTTGTGAATTCATATGAAGCTCTACTTGTGAAGTAAGGCTGGTCATCATTGTCACTATGATAAAACAACAACTTTGAACAAGCATAACTATCATAGTTTTGATTGGATTTGAATGAAATTTTTATTGAGTTTTCTACTCCAAATAAGCTTTCAAATGGCCTTGGTTTCATCCAATTTGAGTTTAAATTGAGTGAGTTATGGTTGAGACAATGTGCAGAGCTCAAATTGCTTGCACACTTCAATGCACAGATTTTTAGATTTGGTTTGGTTTATTTCTCTTTGATATTTATTTATGTTTGTGATATAATCAAGAAGTCTTGAGGGTGATGAATCCACAGATGACATCCAGATTCATTGGATGGTTCTCATGGATCATCATATGTAAAATCCCAGATTTTAGTAATAAAATAATTATTCGTAATAAATAAACTAATTGAGTTATTAGTAATATGCAGTGGTTGAGGACTTAGTTCAACCCAGAGAACTCCAAGGTGAACCGAAGGAGAACTTGGAAAGCTAATCTAAGGTGAGATTTTAAACTTAAATTTGGGGAAAGTTTAGTTATAATTATTCAAACTATTATAGTGAAGAGCTAATTAAAATTAAAACAGTAAGGGAGTTGGTTGAACCCAAAGAGAGTGGGTTAACCCAAGGTTGGTTTGGTTGAGGTTTAATGGCTTGATTCTAATTGGTTTAAAGAGGAGGGCAGATTGGTAAACGAACTAAAACTATTAAAATAACCTAATATGCATGCAAATAGGCTATTCACGTTTAACTCAAAACAAACAGCTGCCCACTACTTCTATTCCCTCTACACTTCTTTCTTCTCCTGGAGATCAAACCCTAGTACTCAAACACTTGTTGGAGCCGTCTTAGAGAAGGAAGGAGGTGTATTTTCGTGCACAAAAACCCAGGTAAGATCAAACCAGGATGAAAGCTCTGTTTTGGACAGTTTAGACTTGTTGTAGGGTTCCTAAAGTTATGGTTTTCTTAACCCAAAAGTGATCGAGGCTTGTTGGGATCGTTTGGTGTTCTTAGGAGTGATCTTGCATTGCTTTTAGGAGAGGTTTTATTTTCCAAAACCAGGTAAGTAGTCCCTTTGACGCTTGCATAAAATACAAATTCGTGTTTAGACGATATACATGGTTAATCGGTGATTTGATGCGTTGTTTTAGTTATTTATGATGTTTTAATTGTTGGGAATTGTTCTAGCATGTTTATAAATTGTTTTAGAATGATTTAGAATGGTTTTGATGCATTGAATATTGAGTTGTGGAATTTTTGTTGAATTTCGCAAAGTTACGGATTTTTCATGTATCAGGCCGCCTGAGCAGTTGCTCGAGCGCTTTATGTATTTATTCAAAACCTGAGAGCAATTTTACCCAAATTGAACTGTCGCTAGAACAGTCGCTCGAGTGACCTCCCCTGAAACAACCTATTATGTAAGGCTGATCGAGCGCCCTTGGTTGCTCGAGCGACCAGTTTGTTAGATTTTTGGAAAATTGTTTTTCAACCTAGTTTTTCACTATGGAAATGTTTTTATTCAATTTTAACCTATGTACCATCAAGTTTAGGGTATTTGGGGATTGTTTGCACTGGCGGGTGTTTAAAATTCATTTTTATAAGAAATTTGGGTAGATTTTACTAAGGTGGCTTTTCAACCTAATATCTTTGTTCCAAACAATTCTATTCTTAACCAAAGATGGTTTTAAGAGTTCGGACAACTGTAATTGGTCTATCTGGATATTTTTGAGTTCTGAATGATTTTATATACACCGGGATTATTTTGCCCATTGAAATTGTGATTTTGAGATTTGTATTTGACTCCACTTGTATGGGTTTTTGGGTCACAGTTGTGACAAGGTAGGTGCCTGGTTTATTATCTCCGTAAGGCGGATATGGTTATTGGTATTTTTATCCTCAATCCGTGTACTTGGTGGGATACTTCTTCAATCCGATTACTTAGTGGGAAGCTGGTTACTTTTGGTTATCCTCAGTCCGTGTACTCAGTGGGATACTTCCTCAATCCGTGTACTCAGTGGGAAGCTGGTTACTTTTGTTTATCCTCAGTCCGTGCACTCGGCGGGATACTTCCTTAATCCGTGTACTCGGTGGGAAGCTGGTTACTTTTGGTTATCCTCAGTCCATGTACTTGGCGGGATACTTCCTCAATCCGTGTACTCGATGGGAAGCTTTTTATTGGTATTTACTTCCTCAATCCGTGGGGAAGATGGTTAGTTGGTGGCTGTTGCCTTTAATTCTCAGTCCGTGTACTCGGCGGGATACTTTACTATGGTTGTGGTTATATTTCACAGGGTTTGAGTTGTCGTGTTTAGTTTGATTAAATGCTGCATATGTTTTATTGTTGTCAACTATTTGCATGACTACTTACTGGGATGTTGTTTCTCACATTATTTTTTTATCGGTTTTTTTTTTCAAATATACCTGGTGAGGACGTTGCGGGGATAGACACTTCGGGGGATTATACTGAGTATTAGGATGAAGATTACTTTATTCCTGTATAGGTTTAGGGATTTACATTAATAAAGTTGACTTGGTATTGGAAGAATTGTCCAGATTACTTTTATTTAGATGACATGGGTGATGTACGTTTATATTCTAGTTAACCCTTTCCAGACTTAGTTGAGGAATTTGTATTGGATGTTTCCTTTTGTATCCTGCGTTTCTTGAAAGAAAGGAGATTTATTTGTCATTTCTGCACTCTGATTATATTATATGAAATTGTTTAAGTCTGGATTAGTTATTTTGGGACATTACCCTAACGTTCTAGGGTCGGGTTTATGTTCTTAAATAAACCTGGATCCGGAGTGTTACACCATACATCTTTTTTGTATTTCTTTTTGTTATTCTTATGTGATCTATTTGCAAACAATCTTATAGCAAGATAGGCATCTGGCAACCGCCTTTTGTTGATGAGTGGGGGTGCCTAACACTTTCCCCTAATCGTAACCTGTAAGTGTGAAAACTCACACTCCTTTTTATGGCAAATGATTGACAAATTATGTCTTTTAATGAAGCTTCAAGATGTGCAGATTAAATAATGAAAATTCAGTTAATTGTCTAAAGAAGAAGAAGACGATGCTGCCACACAGCTTTAACGCCGCTGCCACCCCGCTGGCAACGCATAAGGGAATTAGTGTTTTGAAAGAAAGGTCCGTGCACATGCCGCGTACTCTCCCGCTAGCAGCTCGATAGCAGCGCGCTTTTAACTGATTCAACTTGTTCTGAGTGGGACTTGAGTTCGCTTCCAGCCGTCTACATCGATCGCTTCACGACGCCACCAGCGCTCGACGCGATCTGAGTTTTATTCTTTAAATAGACGTGTTGTAATTTTTAATAGTGACTTTTTTCTTTGGATCATTTTTGATTTCGAATCTTGAGGTGTTTGAGATTCGATCAAATCTTCTTTAGAGGGTCGGCGATCGAGTGAGGGGGAGATCTGAGATAGATCACCTGGAATTGAAGATAGAGGATTCTTCTTCAATTCGGAACTTCATCTGATCGTGTGATCGCCTGGACTGGTGATCGGCCTTGATTGATGCGTAGGTGGATTCCTACTGCATTGGATCGTCTCAGTGGATTCTGAGGTGATTGCTGCGATCTGGATTGATCGTGTTCTGCAGCTTGTGGATTCAAGCTGTGTTGCAGTTCGTGGATTCGAACTGTGGATCACTGGTGAGTGATTGTTTTGCGATCTGGACTGATTGTGTTCTGCAGCTTGTGGATTCAAGCTGTGTTGCAGTTCGTGGATTCGAACTGTGGATTGCTGTTGAGTGAGTCAAATTGTAAAGGTTAAGTAAGTACTCCTTTGTAATTGTCTTTTCATTCAATAGTGGATTTCGAAGGGTTAGTCACCTCATATAGACTCGAGGTTTTTCCTGGATCTGGATCCAGGTTTCCTCGTATAACTCTCTGTGTATTGTTTCCGCATTGTTCAATTCTGAATTGTTATAGATCGTGGACCTATAGACTAGTCCTCTACTCTTTCAAGTGGTATCAGAGCCAACTCACTTTGAATTGCTATACAAAGTGTGATCTAGATCTATAGCATGGATTTTGGAAAAGAAGGAGGATCTGCCTCTAGACCTCGATTATTTGAAGGTAACAATTATTCTTACTGGAAAGCAAGAATGAGAGCTTACCTAAAATCAATAGATGAGCGTGTCTGGCTCTCGGTTTGTAATGGTTATCATCCACCTGAGATCACAACAGAAGTAGGTGTTGTGATCCCTAAACCTCATGATCAGTGGACTAAAACTGAATCTGATCAATGTGGATGGAACAACAAGGCAATGAATGCCTTATTTTGTGCTGTTAGTGTTGAGGAATTCAGGAGAATTTCCTCATGTGAAGTTGCTAAGGAAGCTTGGGACATTCTTGAGGTCACTCATGAAGGAACCTCAGCTGTCAAGCTTTCCAGACTTCAAAGACTTACTACATCGTTCGAAACTCTATATATGAAAGATGATGAGTCTTTTGATGAGTTTTATGCTAAACTCTCAGATATTGTTAATTCTAGTTTTAATCTTGGAGAAAAAATCTCTACATCAAAGGTTATTAGAAAAATCTTAAGATCTTTGCCTGAAAAATTCAGACCTAAAGTAACTGCAATACAAGAGGCAAAAGATGTAGATAACATGAGAATTGAAGATCTGGTAGGATCTTTACAGACTTATGAGTTAGATCTGAATATTCCAAAAAGAAATAAAGGAATAGCTCTAAAATCTGTAAAATCTGTAAATACTGAAGAATCAGATAATTCTGATGTTGATATGGATGAACTTGTTCTCTTAGCCAAAAAGTTTAAGAAAATGTTTAAAAAGAGACAATCAAATTCTTCATCATCCATGGACAGATCAAATAGGATATCTGATAAGAAAATGTCTGATCCAAGAAAGGAGAAGAAATTTTCTCAGAATGATGAAGTCCAATGTTACAAATGTAGAGGATTTGGACATGTTGCATCTGATTGTCCCTCAAAGGATAAAAAGAAAAAGACCAATTATCAGGTTACTTGGGATGACAGTAACACTGATAATTCTTCACAATCTGATGAGGATATCTCTGCTAATTTTACTGCTTTCAATTCATTTTACTCATCCTTTTCTGGTAGTTCAATCTCTGGAATTGCAGGAGATAATAAAGAGACTTTATCAGATGATGAAGAAGAACTACAAGAAGCCTACAATCAGCTCTATAAGGAATTCAATAGAGCTCAGAAGAAAGTCAAGAAACTGAGTAAAAAATTGAAGGAATCAGAAACAGAGAAAAATAAAGCTCTTGCAGAAATTGAGTCAATAAACCAGAAGTTACTTGAAAGACATGCCAAAGAAGATTTTATGGTAACTTCTTTAACTGAAAAAACTGAAAAACTAAAAGAAAAGGAAGCTCAGATTTCTGCACTTCAGGGTAAAGTGATTGAACTTGAGAAAGTCTCAAATTCAAGTAAATCTAATGCTTCAAATTCTTCTACAGGAAATCATAAAATTAACGAGGAATCAATTTCAAAGGAAGTTCCTGAAAGCTCAAATTCTGCTGAAAAGAGAATGAGTGTAAGTAATCAAAACAAGGAATCTTCACAGAAAATTTCTGCTGGAGAAGTAAGACCAACAGGTAAATCTTCAACTTCTGAGAAATCTAAATCTGTACAGTTTAGAAATGCTGGCAAGTCTAGAAATGTTGATTTTTCTGAACATAGGTTCATACCTGTATGCCATCACTGCAATAAAAAGGGTCATATAAGACCAAAGTGTTATGCACTGTATGGTTTCCCTGATGGATATTTTGATAATAAGAGAAAAGTGAATCAAAGTCAGTCCCTGGACTTGTACAACAGATTTGACTCCCTGTTAAAATTGACTGAAACATTAAATCAGGAAGTCACAAATCTGTCAAAGAAGCTTCCTTCAAAAACTCAAGTAGTTGATGAAGGTACTCTTCAGAAGACTCCTGAAAAACAGATTTGGGTAAGAAAAGATTCCTTAGTTGCTAATGTGGTTCATGTAGCTTTAAAAGCTCATGATGTCAACATGTGGTACTTGGACAGTGGTTGTTCAAGACACATGTGTGGTCATAAGGCTATGTTCAGTACTTTTGAAGAATACTTTGGTGGAAGTGTTACATTTGGTGATGGAAGCACTTCCCAGGTCAAAGGTAAAGGAACTGTTACAGGTCCAAATGGAGTTTGCTTAAAGAATGTTCTATTTGTATCTGGTTTAAAGGCAAATCTTATTAGTATTAGCCAATTATGTGATTCCAGATTATTTGTTAATTTTACCAGAAAAGAATGCAAAATATTGGATAAATCTGGTAGAACTGTTCTTGTAAGTGAAAGAACAAGTGATAATTGCTATGGGATTATTGGAAACAATGAGTGTTCTTTAAAATCCTCCATAGGCAATGAAATTGATTTGTGGCATACAAGACTTGGCCACATTAACTATAGAGATTTGTCAAAAATCTCTAAGTCTGAGCTGGTTAGAGGAATTCCCAAGTTTGGAAAAAATAAAAAGAAAGGAATGTGTGGTCCTTGCAACCAAGGAAAGCAAATCAAAGCCACACACAAGAAAACCAACATTGTAGGAACATCAAGACCATTAGAACTGATTCATATGGATTTAATGGGACCTACAAAGACTGAAAGTCTGGGAGGAAAGAAATATATATTTGTTGCTGTAGATGACTACAGCAGATATACCTAGGTAGATTTTCTAAGAGAAAAATCTGAATGTTTCAACTGTTTTAAACATCTGTGCTGTCAAATTCAAGTTGAAAAGAACTTGCAAATAGGAAAGATTGTTAGAATCAGATCTGATCATGGGACAGAATTTGAGAATCAAATGTTTTCCAATTTCTGTGAAGAACAAGGAATCAAACATGAATTTTCTGCTCCTAAGACCCCACAACAAAATGGAGTTGTGGAAAGGAAGAACAGAGTTTTACAAGAAATGGTTAGAACCATGATGATAGCCAAGAAAATTTCAACAAAATTCTGGGCTGAAGCTATAAACACTGCCTGTTACATTAGTAACAGAGTTTATATCAGATCTGGGTGGAAACAAACTCCCTATGAACTTTGGAAAGGAAAACAGCCAAACTTGAAATATTTCAGAATCTTTGGAAGTAAATGTTATATCTTAAGGGACAGAGAAAATCTAGGAAAATTTGATTCTAGAAGTGATGAAGGAATTTTTCTAGGATATTCTTCTTCTAGTAGAGCATACAGAGTTTTCAATTTGCAGAAATCTGTTGTAATGGAATCTATAAATGTGCTAATAGATGATGAAGGTAATGACAGTGAATTTTTGCAGGCTGTAGATGAAGAGGATGAACTCAGAGATGCATCCCCAAGCAATGAAGTTATTCCTCTGACTAGAACTCTCAAAGACGACCCAACTGAGCAAATTGTTGGAAAAATTTCAGATGGAGTAAGAACAAGACATCAACTACAGAATGAGGTAAGATTTTCTTCCTACTTATCTCAATTTGAGCCAAAATCTTATAAAGATGCATTGTTGGATGATTCTTGGTTGAATGCTATGCATGAAGAACTAAATCAATTTACTAGAAACAATGTTTGGGCATTGGTTGAAAGACCTTCTGATCTGAATGTGATAGGAACCAAGTGGATTTTTAAGAACAAATCTGATGAGAATGGGGTAGTAACCAGAAATAAGGCTAGGCTTGTTGTTCAGGGGTATATTCAAATAGAAGGAATAGATTTTGATGAAACCTTTGCTCCTGTAGCTAGTTTAGAATCTATCAGATTGCTGCTGTCTATTGCTTGTTTTTTACAGTTTAAACTATTTCAAATGGATGTTAAGAGTGCTTTCTTGAATGGATATTTGAATGAAGAGGTCTATGTAGAGCAACCTAAAGGATTTGAGGACTCTAACTATCCTAAACATGTGTATAAACTGAACAAGGCACTGTATGGACTCAAACAAGCTCCTAGAGCTTGGTATGAGAGACTCACCTCCTTTTTACTTGAATCTGGTTTTATGAGAGGAAATGTGGATAAAACTTTCTTTATTCAAAGAGAGTCCAAACATATTTTGATTGCTCAAATCTATGTTGATGACATAGTGTTTGGGTCCACTTCTGAAAATCATGCTCACTCCTTTGCTGACTTAATGAAAAGTGAATTTGAAATGAGTATGATGGGTGAACTGAACTTTTTCTTAGGTCTTCAGATTTATCAATCTCAACAAGGAATTTTTTTCTCTCAAGCAAAATATTCAAGAAATCTTGTTAAGAGATTCAGCCTAACTCATGCTAAACATGCTATGACTCCTATGAGTACTAGTTTAAAACTTGGAAAAGATGAATCTGGAAAAGTTGTAGACCCTACCCTGTACAGAGGAATGATTGGGAGTCTACTGTACTTAACAGCAAGTAGACCTGATATAAGCTTTAGTGTTGGAGTTTGTGCTAGATATCAGGCTAATCCTAAAGAATCCCATCTGAATGCTGTAAAAAGGATTATAAAATATGTTAATGGAACTATTGATCTGGGAATCTGGTTTTCCAAAGAGACAAACCCACATCTTACTGGATACACTGATGCTGATTGGGCTGGGTGTATGGATGACAGAAAAAGCACCTCTGGTGGTTGCTTTTACATGGGGAATAATCTCATTGCCTGGTTAAGCAAGAAACAAAACTGTGTTTCTCTGAGTACTGCTGAAGCTGAGTATATTGCTGCAGGAAGCAGTTGTACTCAACTTATCTGGATGAAACAAATGTTATCAGATTATGGGTTAGATCAAGATCAAATGATTCTCTTCTGTGATAATCAAAGTGCCATAAATATCTCTAAGAATCCTGTTCAACATTCAAGGACCAAACATATAGATATCAGGCATCACTTTATAAGAGAGTTGATTGAAGACAAAACTGTTATGATTGAATATATATCTACTGAAAAACAGTTGGCTGACATTTTTACTAAACCTTTAGATCAGAACAGATTTGAAACTCTTAGGAAATCCCTAGGAGTATGCTCTCAAAACTGAAAATCAGGTTCTGTTTTGAGTTAATTTTGATGTAAAATGTCTTACATATCTGTTCAAAATGAATTTGTGTGTTCTTATTACTAAGATCTGTTTTCAGGAAGATTGAGTTTATGTATATTGACAGAACTGTCTTATTTCTAACCAGCAACTTTGTCTGAAACACCTTTACGTATTGAAGCTTATTGTGTGGTAAAGCTTGGGATCTATAGGCTATCACCTTTATGAAAAGAAAAGTTTTGGAAATGGCTGCCATAGAGATTAGAGTGAAAGCCACTGTAAATCTCAAAAAGAAAAAGAGAAAGAAGGTATATTCTTGGAATGAACTGTAAACTCAGGTTTTTTAAGGGTCAATGCCTTCTTTAAAAAGAAAAGAAAAAGAGATCAGAAAAGGCTAACTATCTCTGATGTGCGAAAGCCACCAAAATGAAGTTGGGATATGTCTATACTTTTCAAGATTGTTTACACTGAAATAGCCTTCTATATGTATGAAGTGTAAAAGTAAAAAATGTTGCTCATTTCTCACAAGCATTGATTCATTAATATGCATATGTGCTCAATATCTGAAAATTTATAGTATGAGAAACCATGAAGGAAATTTTGCTCTTTGATATGAAATGTACCACATCTGAATTAACTTTGATAGGTATTTCAAGATCAGTTTTGTGATAAGTACTTCTTCGATTGAATAAGTTGATTATCTGGATGATTTTTGGTTTAGCTAAAATCTTAGCTTTGTGTTTGGAAGTATGAGGCTGTCATGAAGAATAGTTCAAACCTCTTTTATAAATTTCTGCCTTGAATCTGTGTTTTTCTTTGTGTGTGCATGTGCACCTTCTACGTCGCTAGAAGCGTGCATGTAGCCTTCTCTAGTATTGCTTGCTCTGGCACATGCCCTTTTCTACGTCGCCAGTTGCTCGCTGGCAGCATACTCTGTTTGCCTATATATAGGTGAAATTGCGGTCATTTTTTTACCCCTGTTCTTTTTCACCTTCTTCGATTTCCCTCGCCTCTCGCGTTGTGTCTCGGTGCTGCTGTCGCTTTCACCTTCCTCCTTCCTGCCTACTGTTCAGGTAAAAATTTTTTTTACTGTCTTCATCCTGCTTCTTCTTTTTCTGCTTCCTAGTTCAATAGTCTTCTCTCATTATTCTAAGCTAGGGTTTGGTAGATTTTTCAGCCATTAGGGCTTTATCGTTTGTTGGTTGGTTCTGTCTGTTTTCTCTTTCTCTTCCATTTTTTTTCACCATGCCTCTCAAGAGAAAGTCGAGAACTGATTCTCCTTCAACATCGTCTCCTCCTGTGAGGTCTTCTCCTGTTATTTCTTCTCCTCCAGTGAGACCACCTTCCCCTTCTCATTCTTCTGAACCTTTTGTGGGGAATGGTTTATCTGATTTCAATGAATTCTTCAAGCATAGGCCACTTCTTCTGGAAAGGGCCATCAAGCTTGAGTCATTTTCTGAATCTCCTTTCTACTCATTGTTTTCGGACAATGGTTGGAAAAAATTTGCTTTACTCGGTGGTTTTGCATATCTGGACCTGGTCCAAGAATTTTACTCTAATCTTCATCATCTCCATCTTGCCAATCAAGGCTATGTCAAAGCCTATGTCAGGGGAATTTCTTTCGACTTCTCGAAAGAGCTTATTTCCTCTCTTCTTGAACTGCCTCTTGTTGATTCTCCCTCCTTTAACTTTCTTGAGTCTCATACTGATCCTCCTATGGAGTCCATCATTCCTTCTCTAATAGTTCAGGGTGCTCCCACTTCCATCAAGAATAAGCCCAACTATATGCCTCATGGCTCTCTTCAAGATCTTCTCCAGATCTTGAATCTGTTTGTGTGTGCTTCTCTTGTTCCATATGATCATCACTCAGAGATCTCTCACTCTCGGGCAAGACTTCTTCATGCCATCTGGACCAGAGAAAGTATCTGTATTCCTTCCATCATTTTCCATCAGATCCTTCAGTCTCGGAATTTAAAATCCAAGACTGCAGCTCTTCCTTTTGGCATATTCATCACTTACCTGTGTATTCATCAGGGGGTACTCCCTGATCCGGCTGAATTGATCATTCATCCCCGACCTCCCATTGATTCCTCCACTCTGACCCGAAGTAAACGAGCAAATCCGTTTCGGTTGGTGTCTTCTGAACCCTCCTCTTCTCAGTCCTCCTTGTCCAGCTCTGATGCTGTGGCAATTATGGAAAAATTGAATTCCATGCAAACCTCTCAGGAGGCTTTCAATTCAGAGGTTAGGTCTCACATGCTCATGATGAGCATGTTCAAATCAGAGACCCAAGAGAAGCTGGGGCAATTGGCAAAGGATGTTGATTTTACATGTGGTGAGGTACAAAGGGACGTTGCTGCTCAGCAACGTATGCAAAATGAAGCGGATCATTTTCTGGAATGCATTCGGAAGACTCAGCTGGAGATGGATCACAAACTCAGTTGGCTGCACTCCAGATCCCAAGATGCATACAAGCATTACTCAAGGACTTGGGAACCCAAACCACCTTCCAGAAAGGGGGAGAAATTTGGATGATGCTGCTAGAGTTTCTGTTTCTGTTGATGGTTTGGCTGGGTTGTTGCTGAGGCCTGCTGCTGCCTGTTAATGTTTTTTTTGCTGTGGATATGATAATTTTTGTTGTGTTTTGTTCTGCTTGTTTTCTCCTGAATATGGGTGTAAAGGGGAGTGATAATTAAGGGGAGAAACTGTTTTTCTTTCTTGAACAGTGTATATGATTCTGATATCTGTATATTTTTTGTAAATGAATGAAATTCTGGATTCGTCAAAATCATTGTGTCTCTCCTTATCAGTGTGGTTTTAAAATTCTTAAATGAAAATCATCATTAACTGAGGTTGATATTAAACACTGGTGTAAGGTTGTTGTCAGGCATTTGCCAAGGGGGAGATTGTAAGTGTGAAAACTCACACTCCTTTTTATGGCAAATGATTGACAAATTATGTCTTCTAATGAAGCTTCAAGATGTGCAGATTAAATAATGAAAATTCAGTTAATTGTCTAAAGAAGAAGAAGACGATGCTGCCACACAGCTTTAACGCCGCTGCCACCCCGCTGGCAACGCATAAGGGAATTAGTGTTTTGAAAGAAAGGTCCGTGCACATGCCGCGTACTCTCCCGCTAGCAGCTCGCTAGCAGCGCGCTTTTAACTGATTCAACTTGTTCTGAGCGGGACTTGAGTTCGCTTCCAGCCATCTACATCGATCGCTTCACGACGCCACCAGCGCTCGACGCGATCTGAGTTTTATTCTTTAAATAGACGTGTTGTAATTTTTAATAGTGACTTTTTTCTTTGGATCATTTTTGATTTCGAATCTTGAGGTGTTTGAGATTCGATCAAATCTTCTTTAGAGGGTCGGCGATCGAGTGAGGGGGAGATCTGAGATAGATCACCTGGAATTGAAGATAGAGGATTCTTCTTCAATTCGGAACTTCATCTGATCGTGTGATCGCCTAGACTGGTGATCGGCCTTGATTGATGCGTAGGTGGATTCCTACTGCATTGGATCGTCTCAGTGGATTCTGAGGTGATTGCTGCGATCTGGATTGATCGTGTTCTGCAGCTTGTGGATTCAAGCTGTGTTGCAGTTCGTGGATTCGAACTGTGGATCACTGGTGAGTGATTGTTTTGCGATCTGGACTGATTGTGTTCTGCAGCTTGTGGATTCAAGCTGTGTTGCAGTTCATGGATTCGAACTGTGGATTGCTGTTGAGTGAGTCAAATTGTAAAGGTTAAGTAAGTACTCCTTTGTAATTGTCTTTTCATTCAATAGTGGATTTCGAAGGGTTAGTCACCTCATATAGACTCGAGGTTTTTCCTGGATCTGGATCCAGGTTTCCTCGTATAACTCTCTGTGTATTGTTTCCGCATTGTTCAATTCTGAATTGTTATAGATCGTGGACCTATAGACTAGTCCTCTACTCTTTCATAACCTAACCCCCTTACCTAATCTTTGGAATAGACCATGAATTTGAGCTACTTTTGGGCTCATTTTTATTCTTTTATGCTCACTTTGACGTCCATCCACACCAAGACTCATGGATGGTGGCGACTCCTATTTTTGTTTAATCGTGTGTGGTGTTTGAGAGATCCTTAGTGATTTCCATGGTCCCACAGATAAATAGTATTGTATTTTTATTTTTTTATAATTTGGGTTGATAAAAATTATTTTTGGTATTTTTCTTCACGAAAAAAATCCTTTTGGGAATTTATATATTTTAGCAACATAGTTCTAGGATTTCCTTGTAGTAGTTTAAGGATAATATTTAATTTTTATTATTTATAAACTTGAGAATCACATTCAACATGAGTAAAATCTTCATCTTCTATTGCCAATTGTACAATTGATTAACAAAGAGAATAAGATGAGCCTCTCAAATAATCCTATTGGAAGTTATCAAAAAATAACCTTATAATAACATTAGAAGAATTGAAATTAAAGATACAAAAATAATGGAAATAAAGATATAAAAAAATTAAGAAAAAATTGAAGTTTGAAGCAAGAGATGGATGGAATGGATTGTAGAATATGCATGGGACAATTATTGTTTTATTTTATTAAAAATTCTTCAAGATAGAGGTAAAAGAATTGTAGTAGAAGAGAAAATGGTTGACGTAAAATCGAGAGATTTTTTAGGGATTTGAATCTTTAATTCCTTTTTTTCATTTTCTTTTTTCAATCTAATATGGTATATTTCTACTTTAAAAAAGCAAAGAATATAAATATTATCATAATTAAAAACAGATAATGTAAAGAACATGGTTATAGCAAATTACATGCACAATTGAAGTCATAAAGAGCCTACCAAGTTTCATGAAAATTTAAAGAAATGAAAGCAAAGAACACGAATTACATTTTCTTACATTGTTTTTAGTATATAAATATTATTTATTTATATTTTTAAAAATATTGAAGGGAAATATTGTTTGGAATAAGGTTTTCATCTAAAAATGAGATAAACTTTATCTTCATCTAATTGTAATGGAAAAAAGGATTAACAAATAAAGCCCCTCTTGCGTTTAAAATTAGTAAGTAAAGAAAAGATAAAGATAAAGAAAGGATTAATTTGGGTTTAATTTGAACCAAGTGACACCCTTAACAGAAAAAATGGAGGAAAAAAAAAGAATATAGAATTTGATTTAAAATAATTTAACAATGAATATAAATTTTAAATCTACCAACAAAAAGAATATAGAATTAAAAGCTGCACACATGGGTAATAAGTAATCAATTCTTTTTGCCCAAGTTCTAAGTGGAGTTCTAGTTAGATTTGTAGCTGGATTATCTTTCTAATTCTTTGAGTTTGTTTGATTTAATAAATTGGATATTTATTAGCAATTGGTTTTGTACTGGATTAATTTTTTTTGCCCCTTTTTTTTCCAATGGGGTTTTTAAAATTCTATAAAAAATTAGTGGCAACATGGCATGCTCCACTTCTTTGCTTAGGCAGTGTTTGGGATTGCTTAATTAAGTGCTTAGTTTAGTTTTAGCTTAATAAAACACTTATTTAAGTTGTAATCTCGTTTGGTAATGTGAAAACACTTATTTAAGTTGTAATCTCGTTTGGTAATGTGAAATGGGTAGGTGCTTATCCAAAAGGAGTAGACGTAGGCTATCCATAAGGAGAAGCTGTTGATAGCTGCTTTTCCTTCCACTTATGCAGGGAGCCGCTGCTTATCGCGTTTCCATTTCTTCTTATGTTTTCTATCATTCTCTTCTTCTTGTCTCTTGTCACTGGCAAGCTCTCTTACCTGTCCCTAACCTACGGAAAATGGAGTTCATCATCATGCGTCGAGTATATTCCTGCTACTGATTGGTGACTCCAACTAATCTGATCACCCTGGTGCACCTTCCAGCGGTCTCTGACCTTCGGTGAACTCATTATTGGCGAACCTATTCAAAACTTCAGCGGCCCTATTATCTTCACAGATAAGTGAGAAGCCTCCATTTCAGAATCTCACAAGTGATCTACCAATGACGGTAAACAGAATATTGATTCTGGCGAGAGCAGGTGACGGTGGAGAAGTTCTATAAAGCAGAGAGAGAGAGACAGTGGGAGTGTGGAGAAAGCTGGAGTGAATTTGTCTATTGTATTTGGGATTATGCCTCCAGAAGCTTACAGAGTTGCAAAGGGTGAAAATTGCATGGATAAGTCCAACAAGGCACCATTGATTTACCGTGAAGTATCATTTATGTGTGGGAAAACAGGGAGAAGAGTAAAAGGATGAAATGGTGTTTGTAGAGATTATGTAAAATTGAGGAATGAACAGGGGATTTTTGTGGGTGTTTGAACGATGACGTTGTGTGAAGGAAGAAGGAGAGAGCTGGATTCAGTCAGGTGCTGCTTGGCAGTCTCTGCCCCCTTCACGGATAGAGTGAGATCAGTCCACAAACATCGTTGTTGCTTGGAAATAACAAGATAATAAGAAGAGAGAGAAGATAGAGACTAACGGCAAAAGAACAACCGATTTCCTCTACGGCTGAGTTCTCTACAACATTTTTACGGCGCCTATCTCTACACGCTGCGTGGATAAGAAGGTCTCGTGCATCTCACGAGACCTTCATTCGTTTTTGACCTGGTCGACCAAGACGAACCGGTTACCACTCGACGCAAGACCAATTGACCACCAAATCGGTTCGTTTGTTTGTCTATTCATCCGACCAATCCCCAAATCTTCTTACAACGAGCACGAGAGTGAGGATTTTCAAAAAACCTTCACCGTTTGCAACCTCCAAAGTTTAACTCCTTGTGCTTGGATGAAAGAAGGGCACGAAACAATGTTTGCAACCTTCAACGTTTACCTCCTTCCTTTCCAATGAACGAAGGGCACAAAAGTGAGAGGTTTTCGGAGAAATACGTCTTAACTAGTATGTTTGCAACTGATTTTTTATTTTCAAATCGTTTTTTTGCTTTTGATTGCTTTGAGTAATGAACATTGGTGATAAACTTTGGTTTTGGCTCCATTTTGTTTGGGAGAGTTTGTGATGGTAGATTTGTGTCCATTTCATCAACACATGATTTCAGTGCCCTCATTTTCAGTCTTTATGTGCAGATTATTAAGTATTAAACCCATGAATACCTGTTAATTTCTACCAAACACATTCAATTCTAGAGCATTTCTATGGAGAACAGAAATACGAATACTCTTCTATAACAATTAATTTCCTTGGACGAGGAGGAGAAGATTCCAAAGTGGGTGCACCCATGAAGAAAATATTCATATTTTTATTATTTATTTTTAAATGTGCAGTAGCAGTAGGTAGGCTAATCATCTTTACACACAAAAATTCACCCTTGTAAAATTTTAGCCACTCCATGCTCCAAAAGTAATCACAAAAATTCAATTACCATCCCTACAAGCAATCTAAGTTGTAGAACTTCGTTATTGGCATACTTTGCAGGTCAGTCCTCAAAATCGAAACTTGAGACATGATTTATTGTGCCTCACAATCTTTATGTGGTAGTTCTTCCAAATTATTGTGCAACCATATCTTTAAAAGATATGGTTTAAAGACTTAAGATCCCATAGAATTTGGCGTAAACATTTTGTTGGTTTCAATTGAAAGAATAGATTATTTTTATTACATTTAATTAGCGGAGTTTTATATAACAAAATGGTCCACTAGTTTGGACTTTCTCCTTCTCAATTTGGTAAAGTGGATTGATTGATATGACCCCATGTAAACCCTATCTTAAAGGGTTGTAAATACAAAGGCTTTTAATGAGAGTTTTGTCTTTATTTGAAAATGCCTCTGTTACGTGATGTTGTTGGCTTTAACGAGAATTTTTTTGCTTGAAGTTGGAAATTGGAATTGTGAAATTGCCTCAGTTAATGTGCAGGAAAAGTTTGACTACTACAATGGAAACTGTTGGATCATCATCAACAGGAATAAAACAGCCGCGCAACAGTTGGCTACACTTCAGGTAAAGTTTCCTTCACTTATTTATTTGTTTTGTTCTACAAGTAAGCATGGAAGCAATCCAATATTTTGGTTTAACTCTTTGTATAAGTTTGGGTATGGTTGTCAATATGACAGTTATTTTAATTTCTTTTGCATCATTGTAATTCTTAATATATTATTGGCCATGATTTTCTTTTCGTTCTTTCAGGGAGTATTATGTAAATGAAAGAATAAAGAATCGTATTGAAGGTGAACAAATCCCCACGAACCAGCAGGTAGGCATTATTGTAACGCCCCAGTTCCGAGTCCATTCCCAAATCCGAGGTGTTATGGTAATCAAACAAAGCAACTAAAGAAATTGGATAATTTAAAACTTTTTCTAACTTTATAATCAGAGTAAATGCGGAAACTTGAATTTAAATTCTTTTTATTAATCAATAACCATGATATACAATGATTTCAATTCCATGAACAATCTACAACTATATAAACTACCCATCTATAATTAGCCCAAGATTTGACGTTCTAGCCAAGAGTACTTGAAAAATGGGGAGAAACCGGAGTGAGAATAAATCTCAACAAGTAGCAAGGTGCATGATGTAAAATAGTCCATAATTTTACAATACTAGTCATGAGGTGAACGATAAAACCAAAACCACAATAATACGATGATACAACAATAACAATTACCAATCCACAACAAATACGTGTGACATAATAGGACTCGTGAACTGAAACCACTTAATAAGAATATTCTTGCCCCCATAGTTCGCCACATCACGACTTACATGATAGATGGGGCTCGCACCTGCAGTCATTACCATCTCCTCCGTCAACCATCAACGCGGACCACCCACACATGGGTTGGTGAGTACAATCCACAGTCCAAATAAAATCCCATAAAGGGTACCGCTTCCGTGGAGGCCATACAAATTTGATCAAAGATTAATGGACCCACAACAAACACGTCTAATACCAGTGTATGTGCAAGTCACAAGTGATCCTCAAGCACGGCCAAATCATAGCTCCAATGTGCGAGTCACAAGTAACCCACTGTAACGCCCCGAACCTGGGTCAGTGCAAACCGGCACCCAACCCGAACCCGGTTCACTACTGTAACAACCCAAGTCCGGTTCAACAACCAAACTCGAGGTGTTACCACGAAGCTGGGGTCAGATACAAACTAAGATTCACAATAATTTTAAAAACTAATTAATTATATCAGAGTTCTGGTGGGAAGTAATAAAATTCTTTATTCAATAATATCAATTCAGTTTCCAATAACAGTTGTCTAATCAACATGTGATCAATAATAACATTTACAATTCTACCCATCAAATAAAACCCCATCTTCGTGATCTCTCCAAGCCAACCTGAAAAATAGGGGAAAACGAAGTAAGATTTACATCTCAGCAAGTAGCAGGTGCATGCAATTAGAAACAGTCTAATTTAAGCAAATAGTCATGAGGTATGCGATTAATCCACTGATAAGTCATGAAAATATCACATTATAGCACATTAAATTCATGACTTATCTGGTTTTATTTCATATTTAATTCCCAATTTTACTTAGAAATTGTCAAAGTCTTTCATCTTTGCATATTATTTTCATTGTCTAAATTTTGCCTAATTTGTTGATGTAGAGATACTCTCGGTGATTATAGAAGTCACGGTTCAAACAGCGTAACAATCGGAGAAAAATTGCAGAAGTAATGGCCAACGTTCGCTAGCTGTTCGCTTGTCGTTCGAACGTTGGTGTTCTGCAGAGAAACCTGAGAGTAGCGTTCGCTGAACGTTCGATTGTCGTTCGAACGTTGGTGAAAAATAGAGAAATTGTGAGCAGCGTTCGCTGGCCGTTCGATGAACGTTCGAACAAGAGAAGAGGAAACAACTTTTTGACCTGAACGTTCGACCCGCGTTCGATGAACGTTCGAACGATCAAGTAGAAAAACCTGCTATGAAATTCCGAACTTTTCGGATTTGTTTCCTTTTTCTTGCGGATCTTCTTCTAGTTTTTAGGAGGACTTAGAGGGGTTTCTAATTAATAAGATTAGGTCGTTTTTGGACTTCAAAATCGTGGATATACAAGGAAAGGAAGTTCTCTCTTCCTTAGGAGTCTTGGAAGGAAAGTTTCTATTTTCTCTTCAAGAGATTTTTGGGCAAGCTTAGGAGATTGATATAAAGGAGTGCTGGGAACGTGAAGAGGAGAAGAGTTGGTGCTGGGAACGTGAGAAGGAAGCTGGAACATCAAGAGATCAGAGCTTGGATCATCATTAGTTTATTTCTTCTCTTTTGTTCTTCTTCTTTCATTATACTCTGTTTTTAATGGTTATTCTTAGTTCAGTCATGAACTAATTTCTCTTTCTAAGGCTTTGATGTAATCTGAACATGATGTTTTAAGTCTGAATACTATTGCTAAAGGATTTATGATTCATTCTTTGAGTATTTAATTATTGTGCTTAACCCAATTGAGTATTTGATCACCATTCAATTGTATTTGATAATTGTATTGAGACCGAGAGGAGATATACAATTTTAGTTCCTGTGACAAAATACCATATTCTACATGTTGATAGAGATATTGGCATGGTTTATGTAGCTTTGTGTTTTTGGACATGAAACTCCACAGATCTTAATGTGCCTTTTTGCCTTTAAATTCACATAGAGATATCATGAGTTATCGTGGGAAAGTAAGTTCGTTGGTGCTCGAGAGAGACCATTGGATAGAATAGGGATTTTCGCTTTCAAAGTGGATTATAAAATTCAGTATCATGTGTATTCAAGAGTTAATTCAAATTTGTTTATGATGAAATCAAATGCCTTATTATTTTAAATCTCTTATTGAACCTTAATCTCATATTTTCTTAGTTAATAATTTTAATTGCTAGTTAAAAACTCATCTCACTTTTTGATTATCCAAATAGAATTTAGGATAGTAATTTCAGTATTTAGTAGCTACCATTACCTGTGGGTTCGACACTCTATTTCATCACTTTATTACTTGTTACGAATTCGTGCACTTGCGAAAAAGTACATCATCCACGATTAAGCGATGAATTCAAGTTATCGATGGAAATTCCAAATAAAACGATAAAACATGTATTCTTTCGTATATACCAGCAAAAAGGTGTTATCGGGGTAAAACCAACAAAAGGGATAAAACATGTGTCATTGCAGGACTCACAAAGATGATAAATATTTGAGATGATACTCGACTAAATGCTATACCACCGTACGGCTTAGGGGCAGTGCTACTTAATGATACTTAAGCCCCATGCAGCGCAGCTTAGACAAGAGCCGTAGTCACTGACTTATTGTGCACGAACTCAACAGAGTTGGCATGTACCACCAGCATGCAGCAGCAGAATCAATACATGGAGATGGTCGCTTATCTACATGTACAGGGAATTACCAGCGGCTCACCGGGGTGTCCCTCTAGACATAGGACCTTCCCAGAGCAAACTAACTTGCAAAGGGAAGCACGCTTGCACATAGGAGTAACTCAACCCAAACTAAATACCACTTAGCTAACCAACCAAAACTATGGATCCATATACAGCTAAGCCCACTAACACAAACCATGATAAAATCACATACTGGAGGACACGCTACTATAGGAGGCATACACACTTTTACCCGTAAAGGATTACACATCTCTACATAGAGGATTACTCATCTCTGCCGTAAAAACTAGTATCAACCCAACCACAGAAGCCGTATCACTCAACCGTAAAATAAAAGCGAATAACATCATGTCACAAACCAATCCATACCAAAGTATTCAATTCCAAGAGAAAACCATGATTCAATCCTTAAATCCAAATAAAGCCCTTTTCGGAATAACATATGTAATTTCCCAATTATATTCAAAATAAAACTCATGTATCATAATTTCGATAAAAATCATAGTTTATGCCATTCCAGAAACCAATATTCATATTTAAAGTACAAACCAGAAGTAATTCAAGTCTTGCTTAGAGTTTTCCCTATTAATCCCTTTATTGTAATCCAAGTTCTCATATTGTTACCTAAGATAGTATTTATTCCAATTTTCTGTATTTACAATTTCCAGCATACTCTGCAGATCTAAAATCAAGTTTAGAAGATGTTTTTAATCCATAAATACAAGCTGGTATCATTCCCATTGTTTACCTTCAAATTAGTCCCTTTCATATTCTATCATACCCCTAGGACCTCCAATTGCTTGGTTATTCCCAAAATATAATTTTATAAATTTTTATACTTTAATTAGGTCTTTATAAACATGCTAGTATGTTTCACTTATTAGTAAAATTATTGGATATTTATTCGTGTTACTAAAATCACTAAAATCTACAAATTCTGCTTAGAGCGCCTGCCTCTACAGGGCTAGGTGGTCTTGGGCGATCTTAGGCGCTCGTGCAATTTTTTACAGAAATTTCCAGATTTACAAAGTTCGGATTTTTATGCTTTTGCTCTGAGTTTAATTGCTCTAAATTAATCTACTAACATTCCAAATCATATCTAAAACCCTCTAGTTTAATTTGTTTAAATTAAATACCATCTTACAATTATTTGCATGATCAAATCAAGTATTCTTTATTATTTTAACAAATCCTTCAAGAATACCAATCATTAAAATATAAACACTTTGATTCCATGTAAATACAGTTCCGACTAATCCATTCAACCCATATCAAATCACAGAAAACGAAATCATGCAGTTCTTCCAGTTTTCCAATGGTTACTACTTGCCTTAAATGCTAAAATCCATCTTCCTTTAGAGTCTCTAATTCTAGGCCTGACTTTTGCTCCCAAACGCACCAAGTTAAAGTTCCCCAATTCACATCTCCACCGTTCACATTGTAGTTCCATCAGTGAAGATCAAAACTTCCAAATTTGAAGTCAATCCACTGTACGGAATTTCCCTGATCACAATTTGATGATGGCTGGTCAGACAGCTCCATTATCAGCCTTCTTCTTTTCTTTCCCTCTTTTCTCTCAATATAAAACCCACGAAAATTCTCTCTTGTTTCACCTTAATCTCCTATTTATACTTGGCTTTAGAAGTCCTAAACCAACCCTAATAGGCTCCTTTAATTTGGGCTAATCCAACCAAGGTCTAATTAAAGTCTAACTCATTCTAATTAATTCCTACTTTTTCTCCATCTTTTATTTTTCCACTAAAACATTATTAATTAAATTTCTTATCATCTAAACTCCTACTTACAACATATTTTCGTGCATAATAATTAATTAAACCTTAATATCACCTAAAACCTTATTATATTACTTTTTCTCCAAATTAAGACTTGAAATCTCCTAATTACCCTTTTTCCTCATTTGGGCTTTTATTAATTCCTAATTTGTCTAAATAAATTATTTTCTTCTATTTTCTAGTCTTAGTTATTATTTAATGATCTATTTATTAATTACCCTTTTTCTGAAAATTACCAAAATACCCTTTTACCCTTTTAGGCTACTTTTCCTTAAGGTTCCTTCTTTATTTTCAACTTACTACTTATTTAAATTACTTATCATCTAAATCTTCACTTTTTATTTTAGCTAGGACTTAAACATCTATTTCATTTTATTTATTATTTATTTATTTATTAGGTGAAAATTCGGGGTTTTACACCCACCAACATGACCAATATAAAGCTCGTGCAAGTCGATGTCTTATTGAAGCATGCTGATGGTAACCTGAGTAAAAAAATAAAAACCGTTTACCAAAAGCAACCTCAGCTAAGACCAGGCTGCACCTGCAGCGGTCTAGGATTGCTGCATACATCGCCCGCACCTGCTAGTATGACGGACCGCATACTGGGGAGTTTCGAACAAGAATAACTTACCAGCAAATTCCCTTTCACTTCTTAGCTAAGTTATGGATCCATACTAAGCATTGCCCACTAGACACAACTCACAATCAAAACCTTGAATAACTCAAAACTAAAAATTCAGTGATAAACCTCGTACCAATAATCACAACCATGTCCCAAGTGCTGTGTCCAGCAATAATTTCCAAAACCACGATATCCAACCAAAAGATGTTCAAAATAACCATTAAACAGTTCTTAAACAAAGTTCCAGATCATTTAATAAGAAAAGTACGAGAGTATACACAAATTCTAAATAAAAGGTTCATATTTGAGTCGTGCTAGTGTGAGCATACTTAGTTTATCTTTATAATTTAGTATTTAGGTTATTCTTTATTTCTTACAAAGTTTACTCCAATTCCTACACTTTGGTTCATCCTAAAATCTTTACTTTTAAATCCTTATTTACCAAAAAATACCCTAAATCTCTAAAACCTTTGGATTAGGTTATTGATTCTTTCCAGAAGTTAATTTAGGTCTATTATGACTTGTTAGACTAGGTTTCATAATTAGAATCTTAATGAAAGTGGTTTGAGTGCATAGGTATACCTTAACTAGTCTCCTTTGATTTGTATTACATTCATTGTCCCAAATAATTACCATTTTATCCGAATTTAATTTCGTTACTTCCTACATCTCAAATTACCCTATTTACAGGTGTTATAATATTAAAATTCCAAGAAAAATCATTAGAAATTGAATCTGGGCACGAATCCCAAGTTTAGTAATTTCTAACAGTTGGTCGCTCGAAGGGTCGCTCGGGCGACTACTCTAGCGGTTAGTTTTAGGTTCTGTTATTTTTCGAAGGCCTATCGCCTGAGGAAACGGTTGAACGGTGTATCGAGCGCTCCAGCTATAATACTATTTTTCTTCAATTTACGGAAATTTAGAACTTTCTATACATACTATTTACTTATTTTGATTCTAAACGTCTAATTTCCATCCTAAACTAGTTTTGGGACAACCCTAAACTAATCCTATCACCTTTCTCCTTATCTTTAGTTTCTTTTTAAGTTCAAACTCACCATGGTCAACCTTTTCTTGATTTCTAAAGAAAGTTAAATCACTAAACAATTCTTTATAAACAAATAAGCTTTTCCCATGAAATCTAACTTCAAAAACAATATGATCAAACATCAAAATCACGAGAAAACATGCAGTTCCTCCAGTTTCAAGTGTTTGCTACTTGCCTTTTGATGAACTCAGATTTTTCATAAACTTCGCCTGTGCCCGTTTTTGTAGCTCTACCGCACCCCTCTAGACTTCTCCAATTTAGATCTCCACCGTTTAGTTTGAAGTTTTCCATGAGTAGAACAAAATCCTAAAATTTTAACCCATTCCAACGGTTAGATCTCGCCGTTCGAAGTTGGTATGTCGGCCATCTTTGCAACTCTTTTCTTTCTAATCTCTCTTTTCTTCTTATATTTTTTTTGGTTTCTATCACTTATGCACGAATTTTCCTCTCCTTCTAACTTATTTTCAAAACCTAAAACACTCTTTAAACCTCTCTTTTATAGCCTCCCTACTAGTCCAACTGTAATTAGGTTTAGCTTATTCTAATATATTTAGTGTATTCCCTCTTCTACCCTTCTCCTTAATTTAACTCATTTAACTTTCTTTTAAAGGATTTCCTAATTAATTTTCATGCTTAACCTTATTTCTAATTTTAAATTGAACTTAGACTTTTATTATTCACTCAAATTACCTATATTTTGAACCCTAAATAGTATAATTACCATTAGGCCCTTTTTCCACCCTTTAAGCCTTAATTTCATTATTTTACATCCAACTAAGCTAAATTCTTGTCTAGTTGAATTTGTTGACCAAATAATTAATTATCTTATTTTCTTTCATGAATTTAACAAATTGAAATGACCAAATTATCCTTTCTCTTTAAACTCATATTTTAACCTTTATATCTCTCTTTAATTCTCCTACCATTATCTTTCTTAGTATTTCCTCCATAATTTATCCTAAAGACAAGAGTCACCAAGTATTCTCACATGGGGCATCCCAGAGGAAGTCACCATGTATTCACACATGGGACGCAAAAAGAGTCATCACAATGTATCCACACATTGGTTGACAAAAGTTTGAAAAGCCATCGACAAATAAGTCAGCTTTGAATAAAAAAAAAAAGGACAGAGACAAAAGTCACCATGTATTCTCACATGGGACGCAAAAAGAGTCATCACAATGTATCCACACATTGGTTGACAAAAGTTTGTGAAGCCACCGACAAGTAAGTCAGCTTTGAATATAATCAAGACAAAAAGACACAGACCAAAGTCGCCCTGTATTCACACATGGGACGCAAAGAAAATCATCACAATGTATCCACACATTGGTTGACAATAGTTTGTGAAGCCACCGACAAGTAAGTCAGCTTCGAATATAATTAAGACAAAAAAGGACAGAAATAGAAGTCACCATGTATTCACACATGGGACGCAAAGAAAGTCATCACAATGTATCCACACATTGGTTGACGGAAGTTTGAAAGGCCACCGACAAATAAGTCAGCTTTAAATCAAGACAAAAAGACAGAAAAAGAGTCACCATGTATTCTCACATGGGACACAAACAAAATTCGTCACCGTGTATCCACACATGGGACGTAGAAAGAGTCATCATAATGTATTCACACATTAATTGACCAAAGATTGTGGTACCAACACCGCCAGTGATTAAACTGAAGGTTGGCTGAGGCACACCTGGGTGTTGTTTTTCAACTCACCCCCTACGGAGACTTTACATGGTCCAACCCTGAGATACTGAGTTCAAACCAACCAGTTTAACCTTGGGTTCCCTTTCCCAGCCGTTTGGCTAAAACAGACCAGTTTAACCTCGGATTCCCTTTCCTAGCCGCTTGGCTAAAATAGACCATTGGGTTCCCTTTCCCAGCCGTTTGGCTAAAATAGACCTGTTTAACTTTGGGTTTTCTTTCCCAGCCGTTTGGCTAAAACATACCAGTTTAACCTCGGGTTCCCTTTCCCAGCCGTTAGGCTAAAATAGACCTGTTTAACTTTGGGTTCTCTTTTAACTTCGGGTTCTCTTTCCCAGCCGTTTGGCTAAAACAGACCAGTTTAACCTCGGGTTCCCTTTTCCAGCCGTTAGGCTAAAATAGACCTGTTTAACTTTGGGTTCCCTTTCCCAGCCGTTTGGCTAAAAAAGACCAGTTTAACCTTGGGTTCCCTTTCCCAGCCGTTTGGCTAAAATAGACCAGTTTAACCTCGGGTTCCCTTTCCCAGTCGTTTGGCTAAAATAGACCTGTTTAACTTTGGGTTCCCTTTCCCAGCCGTTTGGCTAAAACAGACCAGTTTAACCTTGGATTCCCTTTCCCAGCCATTTGGCTAAAATAGACCAGTTTAACCTCGGGTTTCCTTTCCCAGCCATTTGGCTAAAATAGACCATTGGGTTCCCTTTCCCAGCCATTTGGCTAAAATAGACCATTGGGTTCCCTTTCCCAGCCATTTGGCTAAAATAGACCATTGGGTTCCCTTTCCCAGCCATTTGGCTAAAATAGACCATTGGGTTCCCTTTCCCAGCCATTTGGCTAAAATAGACCATTGGGTTCCCTTTCCCAGCCGTTTGGCTAAAATAGACCAGTTTAACCTCGGGTTCCCTTTCCCAGCCGTTTGGCTAAAAAAGACCTGTTTAACTTTGGGTTCCCTTTCCCAGCCGTTTGGCTAAAAAAGACCTGTTTAACTTTGGGTTCTCTCTCCCAGCCATTTGGCTAAAACAGACCAGTCTAAACCGGGTTCCCTTTCCCAACCGTTAAGCTAAAATAGACCTGTTTAACTTTGGGTTCCCTTTCCCAGCCGTTTGGCTAAAAAAGACCTGTTTAACTTTGGGTTCTCTCTCCCAGCCATTTGGCTAAAATAGACCAGTCTAAACCGGGTTCCCTTTCCCAGCCATTTGGCTAAAACAAACCAGTCTAAGGTTCTCTTTCCCAGCCATTTGGCTAAAATAGAACAGGTCCAGGGTTCGCTTCCCCAATCATTCCAAATGATTAAAATAGATCAATTTGTCTTTGGGTTCTCTTCCCCAACTGTTTTAGGACAGTTAAAATAGATCTATAATCAGGTACCAAAATAGCGTTCTGAAGTCTGTACCTGTTAAAAAGGCACAAGTCCCCAGAAGAGTACTACTACTTGAGCTATTCTGAAGAACCCCACGGAGTTGCTTGATTAGTTGAAGATTACGTCAGTCCCCAGCAGATCAAGCACTGATGTTTTGTTCCTTGTACAGGTTCATAAGATGAACATGAGAAAGGGCACTTTCTTCCCCATCAGAGGCCTCTTCCCTTTCATCCCCAATGAAGCTTAGAAGAAAGAAGACTGTCAAGATCCTCAGACCCTCCAACAAAACTTCAAGAGCAAGGAGAGACATCACAATAATCCCCAGAGAGTCATCTAGACAGACCATATTCCCACTAGATCCCCAGTAGAGTAACTCAGGAATGGGAAGAGAAGCTTTAATGCCTCGACAGAGAAAGAAACTGGCAAGGAGAAGCAACAAGGAAGAGCAATAATGGGCCAATTCGCCCCCTGTTGTAAATTTTGATTCCCACTTTTGTAAATAGCACAGGCTAGAGTAGATGTGTGTGGTCTCCGAGATGATGGGCAGCAGCGCAAAAGCCTCCTCCCGTTCTCCCCACCTTCACTCCCAGTCCCTAACCTTGGCCTAGTATCCACTCTAAAAAAGAGAGAGAGAGAGAGAGAGAGCTGAAAAAACTGAAGTCACTAAAAGCTTTAATGGAACAAACAAGAAGAAAAGAACATTCTTGAGTACCTTGTATCAATGCCGAAGTAGGCTAATGAGCTCACATCTAATCTTATCTCTCTTTTCAAAAAACAAAAGGTTAAGGAGCTGCCCTATTCAAACCCGAAAGAGGGTATAGGGATTCCTAAACCAGGAAGTGATACCAGACATCTGACACTTCCCTTTTCCAATGATTGAGCTCATCGATCATGTCGACAGAAATGCAAGGTGCAAAAATAAGGTTCTTTTTCTTCTTTGCCGTTCATCTCCCAAGGTGACTCCAGCAAAGAGGGGCAGCTGTAGACACCTGATTTTTGCACCCCTAAAATGGAGAAAAATGAAAAGTCAAACTAAAAGGCAAACCCTGAAGGGGTCAAAAAATTGACTTTTTGATTCAGGTGAATTTGGCCATCAAACTTCATCTCATTAAAAAAAGCATTTTGACACGGTTCTAACGCAATTAAGTTTGCTGGAATCGGAGTCCGGATGAGGAAGCTATGAGTCGGTCAAACTTTTGGGGAGCGAAAAGTTGACTTTTTGCTCGACCCTAATTCGGCTATCCAAAATGATCCCAATGGATAGGTGGTTCCGAGCTGATTCCAACGACACTAAGTTTGCTGAAATCGGACACTGGACGAAGAAATTATGGGCAGTTGAAGTTTCAAGAAAACTGCCCATATGGCAAAACAGCAGCAAAAAGGCAGAATAAATGAATAAAATAAATAAAATAATTGTTTATAAAAAATATCTTAACTTTTAATAATATTTTAATAAATATCTGAAGATATTTTAATATAATAATCATTAAAATCGAATAAAATCCGTTTAAAAATCAAATTTAATAAAGTGTTTCAGATTCGGCATTTAAAAAACGTGCTTAACCGCACTTGAAGTACAGTTTAGTCTGAACCGCATTTCAAATACGGTTTTGATCTTCTAGAAGGTGGACGCGTGTCCTGTACGGCGATAACTGGCAGATTCGTGCAGATTTGCACGTGTTGAATGCCAACCACACTTAAAGTGTGGTTTTTGATTTTTTAGTACAATTTTGTCACAACCGCACTTCAAGTACAGTTCCGACACTTTTTTGCCTATAAATAGAGGGCCAGCCCCCCATTTGGAACAAGCCGACTCCTTTGGCCTCTCCCCTCTCCTTCTCTGTGTTTTCCGCGGCCGAAACTCTGCCCAAGTGCTGTCACCCCAATCCCAAACACCAAATACCCATTTTGCCCCTGAAATGCTGCCTGAACTCTACCCCTTCACCCTGTAAACATAAAACAACCCAGTGAACCCTTGCTAAAACCCCATTTGAAAGCTCACTAGGACGCGGAAGCGTTGCTGAAATCAATCAAGGAACCACTACACATCAAAAGTAGAAGGTAACAACAAAAGTGTGCTCCTGGTAACATGGTGTTTGATATAAATTAAATTTGACTTTTTCTGATTTAATTTTATTTACTATCTGTTTACTACCTGTTCCTTACCTTATTTATTTTGTTTTGCATGGATTTGGTCTCCCCATAACGAGGGGGAGAACTTACTTGACAGGAGAGGAGTAAAATGAGAAAATACAAAATGCAAATTAACATAGTCTTATAATACGTTGGCTAAAGTCATTTCCTTCATTTATCAAGGAGGGGGCTGTCCTCCCCAAAATTTCTGATGTATCCCATGCTCTCCCCTCTACTTCCCTTCTTGAAATTGGCAGCAGGTGGTTAAAATAAAGGCCTCACATCTTTGAAGGATGCAAAAGAAAAGAAAAGGAGGCCTTTTGGGCCAAATGAAATGAACATGACATTGTAAAGAAGCTGAGAAGACCAACAGAGGTCGCCGGACGTCCCAAGAACCCAGCCAAACTGATTCGGATCAAAATCGGCACAAAAGTACGAATTCGGGAGAAAACCGCACTTACAGAGCAGTTTGGGCGAAACCGCATAGTGAGTACGGTTAAATTAAAAAGGTGGCTAAAAGTTGATTTTTTGGCCCGGTTGGACTTGACCCGACCCGAACCGGCTTGAACCGACCTTTTGGATAATTTGGGCTATTTTAAGCCCATTTGTGGACTGTGGACCACCTGACTCCAAGCTAGTGGGTCAAATCCAAGCCCACTAAGCCCTTGACATATGTAAATAATTTAATTAAATAAATAACCAAAAAGGGTTACCCAATAACCCTGCTGGGCCCCAAGCCCAACCTTAACTCCCCACAGGCCTTCCAACAGGGTCTGTATTCGACCCACATGATTTAATTAAAAAGATAAAAAATGAAATAAAAGGGATCCATACCTCCAAAAGGTTCCGCCAGACCAAATCAAGTGGCATGCTGGCTTAGGAAGGGTGAAACTGACTCAAAAACCCGTCAAACCGACGGGGCGGCCCGGGGTGTCTTCGGACTTCCCCGGACGTAACCGAGGACTTAGCTAGAACTCTGAAAAGCCGTAGACCAGACTTAGACCCGGATAGGGCAAACACCGTGTCTGCCTGCACCTCTCAGGCAGTGGCGACTCCGAATGTCCCGAGGCACGCACGAACCAACGTGCGCCTTGTGTGCGATCTAGGAATCCAATTTTAGGTGCGCACACCTAGGTTGTTCTAGAACCCCTTTGATTGATATGAATGCATGCCATATGTTGTTATATTGTTCTTGAATGGATTTTTATACACATACACACATAGCACTTGTTTTGTCGGATTTGGCTTGTATTTTGGATCTATTGCCGTCATTGTGGTGGATCTGAAATAAATAGCCCAAAACAATTCTGGGATATTTCTTGTTGCTCTTCAACATGATTTCAAGCAAGTTTTGTTGAGTATTGAAGGCCTCTAGGTTCAACCTCTTGGTTTTTGGGCACTTTTGCTCAATATTGGGTCTTTTTGGCATATTCTCTCCAATCGGAGAGAATGGTGAGCCAAGCTTGTACCCTATTATTTCTAGAGGTTCTTCAACACTTTTTCAAGTGATTTTGATTCATCTTGCACGGATTCCACACACTGGATCACTGTTTTAAATTGATTTTACTCAAAAATGGCTTAACTTGACAGCGACTGTACCCCAACTTCAGACACTCGTAACTTCATCGTCCGGATGAATTTTGGAGTGATTCCAGAGCCATGGGAAATTTGAGGCTGTCTAGTTTATGCCTGTAAATTGTCATTAATTTCTATCAAGCGGATTTTTGACACCTCTCTGTCGAAGTTGATAGGTCAGTTCAGGTCTGAATACGGAACCTGTCACTTCGACTGAGCGCCATGTGTTCGTTTTAAGTCCGATTCAAGTGATTCTTGTTTCTGAGTTTTCTTTTGGAAGTATAGTTTCAAATCCAGTTGGTTTCATAATATTTTGACTCCATTTGTGTTGTTGGTAACAGATTTACTCAGAACTGCTCAACAGCACTTTTCTGGGTAAATCTGTGATCTTCGGGGCCTGTTCGGGAGACCACCCAAGGCACATCCGAATGAATTTTTGTATGAGGCTAGTTTCATTTGAAAGATGGTCATACAAACTTCACTCACACCAAATTTCATGGATTTATATGGAGCCGAGTTTTCTAAATGATTTTCCAAAATCGCCCACTTATCACTTTTAATTATCCACAGCAGCAGATTTCAAAGGAGAATAACTCCTAGGATTTTAATCGGAATGGATTGAAAATTTGCATGAGTCTTCTATATATCATAATCTTTCAAATGAATTTGGTTTGATTCAATTTAAATTTGATTTGAATGATTTCAAGACAAATGGTTCTTGCTTTTACCGAATTTTCCGGATTTAACTCAACTTGGTTTTGTGCAACTTTTGCTTTGATTTCCCTCTATTGGTGATATTCCAGAAGTGATATCGACATAAAACAGGATCTGAAATTCATTTGGATTTTCATGTGAAGATATCATACATTTGTTTTATCCTTTTTCAAGGTTTTTGATGAGTTTAGCAAGCTTTCTCATTTTTTAGCATGAACAACACTTGGCAACCACCTTGTGTGAGTGAATGGTGGTGCCTAACACCTTCCCCCATTCATAATCTAATCCCCTTACCCATCTCTGGATTTGATTTTTAAGTAGAGTTATTTTTACTCTAGTATTTGCCTTTTTAGCTCTTTTTGCTTATTTTGAATCTTTTGGTGTCCATTCACACCCAAAAAGTTGAATGGTGGCGACTCTCCCATTTTTGTTGAGCCCGTGTGTTCACGGAGGGGAATCATCTCATGTCTCACAGGTACCAACTTCCAAGTTCGAACGTTTACCCTTTGTTCCACTTTTATAGTTATGTTTGACAGCATCTTTATGCAACGGGCTCCCAGAATATTCTGATCTTTTGGATCTCTTCCTAATGGCTTTATTGAGTGCTCTTAGAATTCGATGCACACTTATTCCTACATCATCACCCTTATCCTTCCTCCGGATACCTTTCACTTTAGAAAGTACATCTTCTATCAAAGCTTCGTCATTAGAAGTATGATTGTCAGTAGCACTGCCCGTGCTTACTCTTTTAGTGCCGCCTACAACGTAGTGAGCGGCTGTATTTTGAGAGCCGGCTATATTATATGTTGCGTTGGGATTGTTTTGAGATTGATTTTCCAATGTCTTTCCAATTGCAATCGTATGGACTTCGTCTTTTAACTTCTTTGCCCATTCCACAGCATGCTCATACGACTCCTGGTATTGCGTAGCTTGCTTTATTATTTGCATATACATGTAACACAGATCTTTATATCTTTTGGTTGTTTCAACTTTAGGATCATTCTCCTCCATTGATCCCTCGGTTCGTGGCAAAAAATCCAAGTTCTTCGCATTCCTTGTCCATCGCTTCATAATGTAATGCTTCGGGATATGTGTGATTCATTCACTAACAATACAATAAGAACATGGCAACAAAGTATTCCCGCGTACTCATATTTCTTACAACTACACCTGGCGGTGACAGTCGAAGATTCATATGTAACTGTGTGCTCTCTATGTCGACGCTCAAGATTATTAACAACTTTATACTCCGAAAGTGTACCATTCTCACCACATTTGCAGGGGACACAGTTCATGGCATTGTATGCCTCTTTCTTAACCTTCTCAAAAATTACTATTGTGTATACCATCTTGACACTATCTAACATCATACTTGGCGCCTCAATAACTGGAACACTAGTAAGCATTTTGCAATCTGCTTTCAACTCCTCGTACCGCCTATCCTCTAGTAGTCTATCAAAATGCCACAGGAACCGTAGAAACTCTTTTTGACTTTGCAGATGCTTCTTCAAGTTTGCATTCATATTTTCAGACCTTTGCGTGTGCTCATCTCAGTAGAAAACATATTCCTACCGTATGCCAATGACCATTTTTCTCTTTCATCAAATCTTGCCTGCAACCAATGATTGTCAGACAGATTATATTTAGTAATCATCGCATTCCACGCATCCACGAACTCATCTTCATTCTCATACTCGTACACAAATAATGAAAATTCGTTTGCTAAGGATTTCTCACGATTAAACACATTACTTAGATGTTTTGCCGCATTTTGAAACATGTGCCACACACAAAAATGATGATACGTTCTTGGTAATACACAAGCAATTGCACCTATCATTGCTTGATCGTGGTCAGTGAGAATTGTTCTTGGTTCTTTTCCAGACATAGCTGTAAAAAATGTTTTGAAGAGCCTATAAAATGTTGGTATTGTTTCATCATAAAGGTGCCAACGAAAGAGTAGAGGAAATGGGTTGCTCCAAGAAAAGGTGCCAACGAAATGGTTGGCGGGAATTCGTTTTTTTTGGAAAACTTGGCGCTTCAAAGAGACGAAGCATCTCAGTCGAGCCATTCATTCTCTCCTGATTTTCATTTGAGACCAACCGGATGGTCGATTGGTCTTGGGTTGAGCTTGGGTCGAGTGGTTTATGGTTCTTTTGGTTGACAATCGTAAAAAACGAATGAAGGTCTCGTGAGATGCACGAGACCTTCTTATCCATGCGGCATGTTGTGATTGACGCCGTAAGAATGCCGTAGAGAACGTTGCTGTAGAGGAAATCGGTTGGCAAAAGAAGAGGATGCGATATGCTTTCTTGCAGATATATTAAAAAAGTGGTGTTTACCAAACACCAAAATTTAAAAAGAAGCACTCTTTTACATTTATGGATGAGTACTTAAATTAGTTAACTTATCAGTTAAGTGTTTATCTATAAGTACAAGCTATCCCCAATGCTACCTTAGATTCATTACAAAAATTACAGTTTTTACCGGAGGTCTATGACCGCCACTAAATATCAAAAGACCACCATTAAAGATAATGGGTCCTCCGTTAGGCCCGCCTTGAAAACCTACGTCGCCGAATGTCTTTAGTGGCGGTCGTCCTTATTTGTAGGAGCGGTTTAAAGACCGCTGCAAAATCTATTACCTTTTCTAAAATATTTTTGCATGCCCCCACATTCAGCCTTGCCCAATCGGTCTAGGATCCTCTATGAAGCGGATCCTCTGTGAAGTGCAATCCAATGGACCAAATTAATTTGGTCCGATCCTCTTTGCAGGGAGGTACCTTCGGCTTATATTGGGGTACCTTTGACTTATATTGGGGTACCTTAGGCTTAAAAGGGGGTCCCTTAGGCTAATTTTGGTGATTGCATATGGCTTACCATGGGGGGTACCTTAGGCTTATATGAGAGTACCTTAGACTTATATGAGGTCACCTTGGGCTTACAGTGGGGTGCCTTAAACTTATTTTGGAAGGTACCTACCATGATTTAGGGAGGTAGCTTTGGGTTATAGTGGGGTAGCTGAGGTACCCCGTATTTGACAGAGGTACTCCATTGTTTGGCCAAAGGTACCACAGTATTTGACAAAGGTACCCCATTGTTTGCCTGAGGTACCCCCATATTTGATAGTCTTTATTTAATTTGATCCAACGTTTGGATCGTTGGATTGCGCTTCACAGAGGATCCGCTTCACAGAGGATCCGTTCCTGTCCAATCTCTTGACCCTACCCACCCCTGCCGTACGTGCGTGCAAACTGCCCCTGCACTTCTTACTTAATGTTAAACCATCATTTTTTCTATAATATCAAGAGTGCCCCTCGTTTCTCTACTTGGGACGTGCTGCTTTGACGACCTTCTTTCTTGATTTCCTGCACAGGGAAATGTCTTAAGCCATCCAATTTCTTTTAGTTACTAATATTCCTGTGAAGATTCAAAAAGGATTATGATTCAAAGAAGAAAATAGAATTTATTGAAAGCTCATAGAATTTATTGAAGGTATGAAAAATTATTAAGATGTTAAAGATCACATTTTGCACTTCCTTTAGAATAAAAATTAGGACTAAATTCCATGAAGTATTGACACAAAGATAAGGAAGAAATCTCAAGGAATACAAAAAGCATACCAGACTCCAAATAACTGAAGTGGTAGTTTAGAAACTTTTCTAAGAACTGTGCATTATTGATTGAGGCATGAATCTCTAAGAGATGACTGAAAAATGTGAAGAAAATGACCTTCTTAAACTGCTCAACAAGATCCTTTATCAATATACGAGGAAGGGATGAAACTGTTTACACCCTATATGACCGACGAATAAGAAAAGGACACGTGGTGCCTATGTGGCGTATTTAGGCCACGGCATCAAAGCATGTAGGCCTTGCACAGCTGGTTAGGCCACGTCAGCATGAACACAGAACCAAGAATACAGTTCTAGTCACGACAAAACCACGAATATCAAAAGATCGTGCCATCGGTCGTTCAAGGATAAACCAGTTGAAGATCGTGGCCGAGCGGTTATCGCTTTGGAACAGAAGACTGAAGATGAACAACCGCCATGAAGATCGTGCAAGAATAGGACGTTGAGCAAACCGTCAAAGATCGGCTATAAAAGGCACCAATTCGAAGAGCTCAAGGACACAATCCACCCAACCGAAACCGGTTATTATATTATTTTGATCATCCGTGATCTTTTATCCCCTCTACTACAGAAGGATAAACTAGGACCTCTCTCACTGCTTCCAGTCGCAGTGACATCTTCGACCCCTCTTTACTTCGATTAACACTAGAATCCTGCCACCGGAGAGTAAGTTGAGGCCGCCCCTGACTCGCAGTTCTGTGTTTACAGAATCCCGAGCAGCCGGTCCCGAGACTCGCTCTGATCACGCCAGGTGACTTGTGTATTTTCGGGTAAGCAGTAATCCAAGGTGAATCCCCCGAATTGACTTTGCTAGCAGCTGCCCCCTTCCTCCTGCGCTTATACCCGATTACAGCTATAAGACCAGGACAGGCCGGTCCTGCAAGCCCTGTCGGTTTTCTTTTGTACTTTTTTCCCTTTTGAGGATTATCTGTTGTCGCTTTCGGCTCGTCGGCCGATTTTATAATAAAAGGATTTGTGTGCCATTAGTCGCTCTCGCTTTCAAACACTTGCAAGAACCCAAACGAAGACCGGACCCCTAGTCTTCATATCATCGCCTGACCCATTTTATTACAGGTGACTTGCAGTACGACTGGACCGATTCCGGTTCAGATTCGGAACAGGTGCCTGGGGTCAGGGTTCGACCCGAAATCATTTGTATCAAACGATACTGGCACGCCCGCGTAGTGACACATCATCACCACCGACACGTGTCCACACCGGCCCAATTTTGGAGCAACATCCTTTTTTGGCACTCCCGGTGGGACCATTAGTCTTTGAAAGAGCACTAATGGCGGCAAGAAGAAGTACTTGGCATGCCGAAAATGCAACGCCAGAGGAACCTGCCGAATCTAAGGTAAATCCTCTTTATGGTTCAGAAGTCCCGGAAGAGGGACCTTCGAGTTCTCAGCCAGATCGTAATGAACGACTCATCCAGGCCATACAAGGTCTTAGCCAAAAAATGGCAGGCTTTGGTCAGGGTATTAACAAGATTTCTTCTGATAATGGTAGAATCCTAGCAGTTCTATAGGAAGGTTTCTCCACAATGGCAAGACCGGCTATGATGGCCAAGCGAGCCGAAACATCGGCCGCTGGTTCGAATGCTCATGAAAGGATTAATATCCCTGAGCAACCACCGCCCATGAACTTAGGTGGAAATGGCCGAAATGAACAGGGCAACACCGCTGCTTTAAGGGGAGAAATACCACCTGGTATCCCAATTCCTCATAATGTGCCTCCAATTGAGGTGCGTCCAATGGGACAAAGGGAAGCACAGGAGAACCATAGAGAAGATATTGGGGTAAGAAATATGGCCGTAAACCATAATTACATCCAAAATGTAATTCAAGAGATGATCGGAGATCAATATCACCGACGAATGACTAGGCCAGTTTATAGGAAACCTTACCCGGGCTGGATTGACCAGCAATTTGAATTTCCTAGGGGATACAAGATTCCCGAATTCACTTTGTTTTCAGGAGAAGGTCAACAGTCTACCATTGAACACATTGGCCGATTTACGGTACAATGTGGAGAGGCGTCCGGTAATGATTTCCTCAGGCTCAGACTATTGGAAATTCATTAACCGGACAGGCCTTTACGTGGTACATTACATTACCGGCCAATTCCGTTACAAATTGGGCAATGATGGAAGAAAAATTCCACTCCCAATTTTATCGTACGGAACCCGAAGTAACAATGGTTGATCTTGCTCGGTTAAGACAACAACCAGGGGAGTCGGCCGATAAGTATATCGCTCGCTTTAAATATATGAAAAACAAATGCTGAATCCTTTTACCGGAATCGGAATTTGCAAATTTGGCCTTAAACGGACTACACTTTGAACTTCGAAAGAAATTCGAAGGTGAACAATTCAAAGATCTATTTGAATTGTCGGCCAGAGCAGCCAAATATGAATAGCTATTACAGGAAGATAATGAAAAGAAAGTCTCGTCTTACGGGTCCTATTACAGGGACCCGAACTTTGAATACGGAGTTGTAAAAGTCGTTGGAAAAGAAGCAATCACCTGTCCAATTCTTATCCGAAAAACCAAGGATACAGAAGCAACAAAAGAAACAAATACTTTTAGCCGAAATTATTCCTTTGACATAAATAAGACGGCCAAAATATTTGAATACCTTCTAAAACAGGGGTTCTTCAGACTGACTAAAGACCATCCTTTTATCCTGGCCAATGTGGCGGCCAAGGGCAAATCTTGTAAATGGCATGGAGTGAAAACTCACGAAACTAATGAGTGTACTGTGCTTCGTAATGTGATACAGGAGAATATTGATAAAGGACTCCTAAAGTTTGCAGAAACGGACAAAGGGAAAATGCAGGTTGATACACAACCTTTCCCTAAGGAGGTGTCGGCGAATATGGTCACCATTGGTTTACCAAAACGCACCCCAGCAGTTAAAGTCGACCTGGAGGGATCCTCGTCAGAAAAGTGGGGGAAAAAAGTGCAACCAGAGCAAAACCAGGTGAACCTACGACCGAGAAACTGTTGGAGGTATCCGCCTACACAAGGACGGTCATGGCGTCAAGAAAGAAGAGGTGAAATATGGGGCGAATTGTGGCATAAATCCAGGCGCGAACCCAGAATGGAAGAAAGCAGAAGGCAGGATCCTGACGAGATAACAACAAAGAGATTGGCTTCGGCTTCCTCTGAATTATCTTCCAATCAAGTGGCATCCAGGAAGCGACCGGAGACGGTTGCCAAGTCTTCAGAGGATTCTTCCATTAATAAGGATGCACCATGCAAGATTCCGTAGAAAATAGAAATATCACCAGATCATCTTTGCCAAAACTGCAGGCAAAAAGTCATAACAGAATACCAACATTCCTAGTATAAAGGGAAATCCATCAAGCATGAAGATACCCGCCAGACTCAGGGGGGCAAGAGACCATTATACTTGACTTTTGGAAGACAAGTAGGCTTGCCGACAAGGACGGCAGCCACATATAGCTCCGCTAGGGACAGCGGCTATATGACTCACGAACAATATAGGATGGTAAACAGGGTCAAACCCAGGATGGTAAAACCACCTATTATTCAAGATGGTCACTGGAAAAGATTGACTCATCCTAAATTTCCTTTCCATGCGCAGGCAAGTATCGCAGAGCTAACCAGAACATAGAAGCGACGCTGGCAGCGACAGCAGGCTAAGAGACGATACCAGGAACAGAGTACTGGATCATCCGAGCCATATTGGTCTTCTAGGTTTGTCGCCAAAAGGCGCATTCCAAAACCACAAAGGCTCATAAGGAGCCCATTACCCGATTCATCAGTTGCTCGAGAGACTACGCCCGAACACAATTCCAATGCAGTAACCGAAAGGCTGGTTTCTGACGAAGAATTGACGGACAATTTCGCCGGAGGGGAAGGAGAACAATTGTTAGTTGAACAATTGTTAACTGAATATAGCAGGATCTCAACTCCTTCTACGGTAGAAATAACGGAGGAATTGACGCTCGAAACTCCGAAGGACGAGATCAGAGAGTCACTGAGTCAACCTCCTTTGAGTGCTGATGCGTCAATAGCTGAAATTTGTTTCGGACGGATGCCCCCGATACCACTTGATTGCCATATGGTCCTCACTTTACCTATGACTTTCAGGGCGAGCCAGGAATTGCCACGGTTACAAGAGATCAATGAAGAGGAAGATCCAATAGCTTTGTATGTGATCGATCCGGAACACCTCGAGGAAGAGGAAAAAGACCAAAGACCGGCCGATGATGATAAAATCGGTCCGGTTGGAGAGGTATGTTTTGTTGAACCATCTTTAGCCATGACTCAACATCTGAGGCTTTTATTTATAAAGGCGCACATGAATGGGATCCCTATCAATAGAATTCTAATTGATAATGGGGCAGCAATAAATTTCATTCCAATCTCCACATTGAAGAAGCTAGGTAAGTCTTATTCGGATTTAATTCCTTCCGAAATTACTGTTACTAACTTTTCAAGGGGTATGGGCACGGCAATCTCTCACGGCATTCTTCATGATTGAATCATCAGCTGGATACAACGCATTGCTAGGAGGAGATTGGATCCATTCGAATAGATGTGTACCATCTTCTTTACACCAATCGTTGTTGTTTTGGAAAGATGGCAAGATCGAAGAAGTGAAAGCCGACAAGCGGCCATTTGCCGTAGATTCCAATGCTGCACATGCATCCCTTTATCACGAAGGGGTAAAACCTATTTCATTTAATGGATATGACAAGAATGGGCAGCCGATAGCTTCAAGTTCGGCTATGCTACAATTGGCGCAACACCGGCTTACAGAGGTAGCCGCAGTCGCCGAACTCAAAGAACTACCAAATGATGGTTAAACCATCAGAAGTTGTAGAGGCCGTCTTAAAAAAGATGACGGCTTACATGCAGGAAGAAAAAGTAGGGAAATTGCAACAGGATCAGGACTGGCCTGAAAACGGCAAGATAATGGTGAACTCGGCCGAATTCATCAACGAACAAGATGATGAAAGGATACAAGATCGAGATGAGATTACTCTCGCCGATCTGCAAGCAGCACCAGCCAAGCTAGAGGACCTGAAGGTAGACACCCAGGATCCATTAGAAGAAATCAACCTGGGAACAGAAACAGAATGAAAGCATGTTTTCATAAGCAAGTTATTACCACCCTCGGTCAGACAAGAAATGGAAAAACTATTGGCCGATTATTCAGACTGTTTTGCCTGGACTTACCAAGAGATGCCAGGGTTGGATCGAAAAATGGTAGAACACAGGCTCCCTATCAAGCCAGAATTTAAACCATTCAGACAACCTTCAAGGAGGATGGGTGACGACGTGATATGTAAAGTAAAGGTTGAAATAGAACGGCTTTTATCAGCCAGGTTCATTAGGTCAATACGATACGCTGATTGGCTTTCTAACGTGGTGCATGTAATCAAAAAGAATGGTCAAATTAGAGTATGTATTGACTTCCGCAATCTGAATTTTGCAACACCCAAGGATGAATATCCAATGCCGATCGCTGATCTCTTAGTTGATAATGCATCACGGCATAAGTATTTGTCATTCATGGATGGCCACTCCGGCTATAATCAAATTTTTATTGCCGAAGATGATGTAGCCAAAACGGCATTTCGTTGCCCTGGAGCATTAGGAACTTACTGTTGGGTAGTTATGCCCTTCGGGTTGAAAAATGCTGGTGCAACTTATCAAAGGGCAATGAATCTTATCTTCCATGATATGATCGGTCAGATACTCGAGGTATATATTGATGATGTGGTGATAAAATCTCAGACCGAGAAAGACCATTTACAACATTTAAAGCGGATTTTTGAGCGACTTCGAAAGTACAGTTTGAAAATGAACCCATTAAAATGTGCCTTTGGAGTATCGGCCGGAAATTTCCTAGGCTTTCTCGTGCACCAAAGAGGAATAGAGGTTGACAAAAATAAGGCAAAGTCGGTCATAGAGGCCAAGCCACCGGCCAATAAGAAACAGCTACAAAGATTGCTCGGCCAAGTGAATTTCTTAAGGAGATTCATTTCAAACTTGGCCGGAAAGATCAGGGTCCTATCTCCATTACTAAAGATCCAAGATACTGAAGAATTTATTTGGAATGAGGAGCACCAAGCCGCGTTCGAAAGCATCAAGCAATATTTGGCAACGCCACCGGTTTTAGTACCACCTTCAAAAGAACCGCCGCTAAAGCTTTACATAGCGGCTGCAAATGATTCAATTGGAGTCTTATTGGCCCAAGATAATGAACAAGGATTTGAGCAGGCTATTTATTATATTAGCAGATTTTTCACTCCGGTAGAAGAAAGGTACACTAATCTGGAGAAGTTATGTCTCACGCTTTACTATGCAGCTACCAAATTGCGACATTATCTCCTTTCGGCCAGAGAAATTTTTATCATAGCAGCCACCGACGTGGTTAAATATATGCTCACTCGACCCACGGTGAGTGGTAGACTCGGGAAATGGACTCTGACTTTGATGGAGTTTGACTTCAAATATGTACCATAGAAAGCGGTAAAAGGACAAGCATTGGCCGATTTTTTGGCCAATTATCCATCCAGTGTACAAGAAAAAGAACTTGATATCCCAGTGTTTCATGCCAGTTTTTGCTATGCCGAATTCCAACCATGGACACTAGAATTTGATGGTTCAAAGACAGAATTCGCTTCTGGGATTGGAGTGGTAATAACATCACCAACCGGCGACAAACACGAACATGCATTTCAGCTCGAAGAATTGTCTACGAATAATCAAGCGGAGTTTGAAGCCACGATTATAGGGCTGGAAATTTTATGGGAAATGGGTGCTCGAGCAGTCAATATTGTTGGGGATTCCCAACTCATCTTGAAGCAAATGGAGGGCATATATAACTGCAATAGCGAGTCATTGGTACTCTTACTACGAAGAGCGAGGTTCTTGGCCCAGCAGTTCAATAGAATCGAATTTGAACATCGGCCGAGGAAGGAGAATTACCAAGCTAATGAATTGGCCCAGTTAGCATCCGGACTCAGACTGCGTGATTCAATCAGAACAGTGACCGTACAATCTCTCCCAAATTCCGAGAAAAGACCATTTTTGGTAGATTCACTGGCATGTTGTAATCAGACAATACGACAGGATTGGAGAGGTGAAATCTGGGGATATCTCAAAGATCCTACTGTGAAGACTAACAGATCAACCAAAAGGAAAGCCGCCAACTATTTCATTCTGGGCGGTGAATTATACAAAAAGAGTATTGACGACATCCCACTTAGATGTGTCAACCCTACAGAGGCTATGTTAGTAATGGCCGAAGTACATGAAGGGGTCTGTGGAGCACACCAGGTTGGGATCAAGATGCGATGGTTATTACGTCGGCATGGTTATTACTGGCCTTCAATATTGAAAGATTGCCAAACATTCGCCATAGGATGTCAAGAGTGTCAAAAACATGGACCCGTTCAAAGGGTACTAGCATTCGAATTACAGACAATAGTCAAACCATGGCCCTTCAGAGGATGGGCAATGGATCTAATCGGAAAGGTATATCCTCCTTCAGCTGGGCTACATAATTTCATCATAGTAGCTACCGATTACTTCACCAAGTGGGTGGAAGCCAAACCTTTGAAAAAGGTGGAACAATCGGATGTGATTGAGTTTATCAGGGAGCAGATAATTCACAGATACAGGATCCCAGAAACCATCACGACCGATTCGGGCACCGTTTTTGTGGGACAAGAAACGGCTGAATTTGCCAAAACATATGGCATCAGAATGATTCAATCAACACCATATTACGCACAAGCAAATGGGCAGGCGGAAGCAACCAACAAAGTGTTGAAAAATATTCTGAGAAAGATGATTGAAGATAAGCCAAGAAGTTGGCACAAACTTCTATCTGAAGCATTATGGGCGTATCGAATGTCTTACAAGACATCTATTGGAACTACCCCTTTTGCCTTAACCTTTGGTCATGAGGCAGTTATTCCAGTGGAGATCACGGTCAAATCTTTGAGGGTGGCTATTGAAAATAATTTTACTCCCAAGGAGTACACAGAAGCAATGGTAATCGAGTTAGAAGACTTGGGAGAAATGAGGAGGCTAGCCCTAGACCGACAAAAGGCGCTTAAAAAAACAATCGCGAGATCGTATAACCGCCGAGTGAAGCATAAGTCATTTGCTCAAGGAGACCTAGTGTGGAAAACACTTCTACCAATTGGGAAAAAGGACTCCTTATACGGAAAGTGGTCACCTACATGGGAAGGACCACTGCAAGTCAGCAAAGTATTGCCCGGGGGGGCATATCACATACAGTCATTAGATGGCCAAGAAAAGAAGATTATCAACGGCCAGTTTTTGAAACGGTATTTTCCCACTCTATGGGAAAGCCGCGAAATCGATAACCAACCTGAGGAAAATCAGGAATAAAATAAATATCTACTACTCGGTACCTGCTACGCCAAATAAATGGCATTGTCAAATCGAAACGCCGACAATACACGATGTGGATTAGACCGAAATAAAAGATCTCCTCGAGATCCTCTCAAATCCATTGATCCTCCTCTGAACGTTTGATCTATAAATACTAAGGCAAGGTTCGCCATTCTTTCAATAAATAGAAGCTGAGTAGTATGAAAGAAAAGAAATGGCGAGCGATCAAAAGCTGACTACGGACTAAGGAGATGATCGAAGAAGAAGAGGTCAACAAAGTCGATTACTTCATAGGAATGGGCGGGATCGGAAAAGGCGGCTCCACTCTCGCTGACCCCATCACGGTTGGTCTTCGACCACCGAGTTCTGGGCAGAGATGAGAGTTCTCTTCTCCGACCAACATTTACGCCGGTTGGAGTAGTCGCCATTACCCCCCTCTTTCCTTTTGTCCCTTTGGTTAAATTGTCCTTCGCTCATGCCATCCATGATTGGCGTGCGGAGCAATTTCAGGGACATATCGGCCCCGGCTGTATTATCAGGCCCCGGCTGAAACATCTGGCCTTAGTTATATGAAAGAGCCGGAAGAGCTCGGCTTTGATTGTCTGAAAGATCGATGTTGAAATAAATACGTTTTGTTTGTTCTTGTTTCAAGTTTTAGTCTTTCTGTAACGAGCAGTTGATATGAAATAAAACGAGCATGTTATGCATCCAGAGGCAAGCCAAAAACTACCGTTTAAATAAAAAGCCGAGGAACCAGTTAAATGAAGTTTAAAATGCCAACCATATGGCATTGTCATCAAAGAGTTAACACCGAACAAACGGTATAATTGTTTAAGAAGATCTTACCCCTCAAACCCAAGTTTTAAATCGGGCATGGTCATACTTTGCCCGCTCCAGCAAGAATTGCATCTCGGCCCGGCGTACCTCCACCTCTCTTTCATCTCTCATATGCTCCTCCAAGTGATGACGGCTCGATTCGACCAGTATCAACTGGGCCTTAATAGATTCTTTAAGGCGTTGTTCCTCAGATTGGAGTCGAGATAATTCGGTCAAATTAGCAGCCGATGGACTATCAGCAACAGAGACCTGATTGAGAGAGTTGACACCTAGAGTCCGCCGCAAAGCTTCCAGCTGACGATGATAACCGAACACCTAACGGATTTCTTGGCGAAAGTCGGAACATCTGATATTGATAGAACGAAGATAATCCATAGCTTCTCGTAGTCGCGGCATGGCGCTGTAAAACCTGAGCATGGACATCAGCCGACTTTCAGCCGTAGGATCCCCATGAGGATTAGTCACCGTGGCACGACATATTAGCAATCGGATCGCAGCCAGCTCATCATCAGAGAGATCTTCAGGTCGACGAAGAACTAAAGAGCGGAGTTCGTCACGACTGTCGAATCCTGAAAGAAAGGCTGGACGAAGGTCATGGAATTCTGGAGAGGCGAGACAACGATCTATCTCTATGAAACACGATCTGACAAATCCAAAGCAAGTGCCAGGAAGAGGTCTAAAGTTATCTTCATTGACCACCGGGACTTTTGGATCGTCAGGTAATTCATCGGAAGAAGAATCCGATAAAATATCACCAGGGGAAGTAGACGGGCCGGCTTCATCAGGACCAGGAGAAGGAATGAGAGGAATCTGCCTAGACGCGCTAGGCGATGGATCGGCCATGGAAGAGACAGAATTCGTTGGAGGACGAGATGGGGGACTAACATAATGGAATGCACGGGGAGGAGTCGGCATGGGAGATGATCTACCACTGCTTCCAGAACGAACGGGAGGCCCATGCTGAGGGCGAAATAAATCAATATCTTCTTCCTCGTCTGAAGGATCGTCAGCCAAAATGATATGTTCATCCGGATGTTGAACCCGAAATCGCAAGCTGGAACGGGTGACATAAGCACGGCCATCTGATACCTCACCAATCTTCCGCTTTTTTAGCGGCGACTTCTTAGAGGAAGGGTTGCTCCGACTAGCAGAAGCCTTTGAAGGTCGCCTCCAGCTGACGGTGACCATCGACGTCGTCTCAATTTTCTTTTTCGTGCCCTTCATGTTGGAAGACCGATGATCATCTAGTAGAGAAAAAGAAAGTCAAACGCGACTGAATAGAAAGAATCAATTTGCAAGAGAATAAAAGAAAGTTACCTGGGTAACGGGCCTCATAATACCCATGGAGTTTTCCTATACTCGCAATATCGGCCGCAGTCGGTCGAAAAAGCGCAGTATATGACTCTGCATCAAGCCGGACAAAGTCAGAATAAAGCCAAGCCCACCATCTGCGAAAGGAAGGTTCGGCTGAGGATTCCTGGGGAAGAGGATAGTTGCGGAAACGATCAGAAAGATCGCGAAACCGGTAGGTAGCTAACGACAGATAGCTGGGATTCAAGACTGACCGAGAGCCACCATTGGTAGATGAAAACAGAACAAGAGGAATGCCTTGGCCATAACCAAGCTGCCGGCTGACAAAATGCGGCAGATATATTTCTACTCCTTCTCTTTTGGAAGTGGCAGGAGCATCTTGGTTATGCAAGCCAAAGGGAAGCTCCCGGGCAATAAGAAAACTAGCCGTAGCATGTCGGCGAGCCTCTGGAGAAGAATTGATGGCGGCATAAAGAGGAGACCCATGGAATTGTTCTAAGGAAAAGCGATGAAATAAAGGAAGATCAGCTTCCTGTATACCCACCAGGAAGAAATCAAGAATAGCCCTAAAAGACAATTGCCTAGGCGTTGCGATAAGCCAGTGACGGCTGGCATAGTAATAATCAGGGGTTATCTACGGCTTCACAGAAAAAGCCGGGGAAGTATTCGTAAAACCAGAATTGTAAGAACCAAAGAGGGCCACTGGGAACCCCTAATCGGCCGGAGGACAGACTATATAAACCACGATAGACCTGGCTGAGAAAGAAAGGGGCTAAAGCCAGACGACGACCCTGGGCAAGGGCTACCGCAATGCCGGCGAACTCCTTTACCATCTGAGCAGATGGGCCACAGCAGAAAAAGTGGCAAAGGAGGAACAGCAAGAAAGAACAATGTTCTTGAAAGGAGGGAGGAATATCAGTGTCTGAAACTCGCTCAGCATGAACGAAGGTGCCAAAAGCAGAAGAAGCATGAACAGTGCTGAAAACAAAAGACGGGAAAAGAGATAAACTGGAATCTATTTCTTCCCCGAGAACGGAAAGGCCAGTGATACAGCAAACGTCTAAGAGTGTGGGAGTCATGGGACCGTGACAGAAAGAGAAGGTATTGGAACCCCGACACCAGAAAAACGAGGCCACCCCAAGTAAGATAGGATTGAAGGGAATATAGAAGGTGGAATAGAAGATTATCTCCGCCAACCCGAGCCTAACCCAGGTCTCCATGTGATAAGGCTGTAACCTGTCAACCCATTTGTTCCACTCAGGAGAACACTTAGGCCAAGAACGAGGAAGAAGAATCAGAGAATCCCACCTCACAGTATCAGGGGCACCGATCAAATGGTAAGAAGAATGCAGGACCTTTGGGGCCTCTTCCATCTCTTCATCGGTGCATGGACCGAGAACAGGTCCATCCTCACCATCACCAAATAGATTCAAGTCATTGGGATGTTCATCCGCCATGATCGATGATAAGAACCAGACAAAGAAAACTTGCAGAAAGAAGGAAGATGAAGCACTACAGAAAACGTCTGCCGATAGAAAAAGATTCGTAATGATTAAACTATCGGGGAAGAACTTTTGATAAGACCGCGGTCTTCCCGAAAAAGGTGTTGATGGTACGATTGCCTTCCTGAAGAAATTGAAATGGCGGTTGGAGATCTTCTCGAATAAAGCGTATTAAAAGTAAAGATCATACGGGCAAATCAATTTGAAAAGATAAACTTTGTCAAAAAGAAGGCTGATTCTGACGGCTAAGACAGTTGTCAAATGGATCTCAAAAAAGGATTTGAATTCGTTAAATGCGTTACAAAAAAGTGTTTAAAATTGCAGAATGAATACGGTCAAAAGACTCTTGAGCAGACCGTTTTTCTTCAACCAAAGTGGACCAAAGCATAGAGGAACCTCGAGCCAACTCTATCTCCGATTTCAGCTCGTGGGAGATTTCGACGCACTGACGGTTCTTCTCCTTCAAGGTATCATCAATAGCTTTATTCGTACGAAGAAGTTCCGCCCGTTGATTTGCAAGATCAGATCTCTTAGACTGTAACTCCGCAATCTGACGGTCAACCGCCGAAATATTATCATCGATGATATTAGTACGGTGGACCGTTTCAATATACTGATGATGACAAATCTCGCGCTCATTCCTCAACTGTTGCAAAAGTTGATATCGGCCATCAACAGAATCGCCCGTATTACTCATTTCATATAGTTTGGCCGAAAGATGGTCAAAAACAACTTTATAGGAGTAAAGGAGAGTAAGTTGAGAGAACACCGATTTTACGTCAGGAGATACAGAAGAGAGATCCCGAACCTTCGCAGCCAATGCCATCACACGGGTAAGAGTCTCTTCAGAAATACCAACTATGCCTGGAGTGAGGAGGCGGATAATCTCCGATCGGATACTTGTTGGAGATGAAGATGAGGGCTCAGATGAACCATCCGATGGAAGATTGGAACAGACATCATTCAACATAACGTCCAATCGGCCATGACCATCGTCAGAGAGTAATCCTGCAGCAGGAGAAAGTCCCGGGACAAGAGATGAACTGGCACTCCCCAATTCAACAAGCGTTTGCTTCGGCCGATCAATATCACCTTCCGCTACTATAGCAGAAGAATTTGGAAGAATATCGGCCAAGGCAGAAGGGCCTGGAGGAATGTTAGTCCCAATGGAAGCGGTAGACGTTGCAGTCTCAACTACCGGAGGGGCAGCGCTCTGTTCATATCCAGGAGGTAATTCTGGAGAAGAACTTCTTTCTTTAGAATCCTCTCGAATGGATAAATGCTCCTGACCTTCAGGAAGTGCTAAAGGAGCTGCTACGATGACACTACCAGGAGAATCCAGTGTTTCGGCAGGACCAATGAAGTCGGCCGGGTCAAAAACAGACGTAGGATCAACAACTGGATCAGAAGAAGATTCCATGACATTGGAAGAAAAAGCAGTTGGACCCGAGGAACTCGAAACCTAGAAGAATGAGGTGTCAGAAGGAAAAATAAAAAGAATGAGCAATGAAGATTCAATACCTTCCGAGAACGCCGTCGTAATGGGACATCATCGGGATCTTCATATGGAACAATCGAAACGGGGCATTCTACTGACAAAGCCTCATCCTCGGCCAATTCCCTTGAAGGAGAAGTATAAGTCTCCAAAGCTAGAAACGGTACTTCACCTGGTGACAGAATAGCTGGATTAATGTCGCATGAATCGAAAACAAGGGAGTAGAGAATATACCTTCTTCGATCGGTGCAGGCAAAGAATCAAACGGACCAGCCTCCAAAGCTAGAGGCGGTACTTCACCTAGTGACAGAATAACGGAATTAGTATCAAGTGGATCAGAAACAAGGAAGATAAGAAGATACCTTCTTGGATCGACGCAGCCAAAGATTCCATCAGACCCAATCTTTCGAGGTAGTAATCGGCCGAATAACGGCAGATTTTAGTCCACAAAGAATTCCACCAAACATGGAAATCAGAACAACATTTGTGATGACGAGGAAGAAAGGGAAGACGAAATTCAATGGCAGCAACCCTATAAGTATCTTCCATTTGGGCAGCTTCAGCTACAGTGACAGACGACCGATCAACAGAACTGGTATCAATAGTAAACAAACCATCCGCATCAAGTAAGGGGATCCTCTGTTCACATTGAAATTGCCGGCTTACACAATTTGGCAAGTATACCTCAAACCCCGGTTTCTTGTTAATTGACTTCACAGCATAATTCAAATTTCGAGCCGTCAGAAAACTGGCCCAGATAAGATGCTGCTCATCAGTTATGACATCAACCATTGAAAGGAAACCGGGAGAATTTGCGGAAACTCCAAAAGGAGGAGTAGGGAAATGATGAAGACCCAAAAAGAAACGGAAACACTCAGGAAAAGAGAGAACAACAGGAGTAGCAGCCAAACAGGCATAGCCACCAAACTCAGAGGGCATATTAGAAGGAATCGGCACCCGAGCATAAAACTGGGATGGAAAGTAGTGATAAGCCCAAAATTGAAGAAACCACAATGGCCCCCCAGGATTTTGAAGGGTGCCATGAACAAACTCTTGAAGTGAACGGTACAAAACCGACAAAAAATAAGGAGCAAGGGCAACTTCATACTCGCCCAGAATCAGCTTCACCAGTGAATAATATTCTTTGGTAACTGCTTGAGCCTTGGGACAGAATACGAAGTTACAGAAGAAATAAAGGAGAAAGTAGAAGTGTTCTACTTCATCTTCATAAGTTGGAGGTCGGAATTGGGCATAGTCCTTGATGTAGGACCGATAAGAGGTATGAATCAATGTCGGTGGAGATTCGCTCTCTGACGGTGGAGGTTCGTTCTCTGACAAAACAATCCCTTTCTGCCGAAGAGATCCTGCCTTCTTAGAAGCTTGTTTCTTCTTCGTTGGGGGTTGCTTTCTTTTCTTTTCTACCTCTTTTCCCTTGTCACCTACGGCCAGCGGAGGTAAATGCTGGTAATCCTTAAGATCTGCCATGCCAACCTGAATCTCGTGACCGGTTGCGAAGAAACCAGTAATAAAGCAGACATCCATGACAGTGGGAGTCATCGGCCCACAAGGGAAATTGAAGGTATTAGTCCGAACATTCCAGAATAAACCCATGGCGCAGAGAAGGTCGCGATTCAAAGGAATAGAATGACAGGACAAGTTAATCATATCATAAATACCAGTCTTACGCCAAATAATGGCAAAACGCTCCTTCATGCTGTTAACCGAGGTCACCCATTCAGGATAGGCGATCGGCCAACTTCGAAATTTTTTTCGAAAAGGTAGATTGAGATTCCGTTCGTCAGTGAAGAGTAAAGGACCCCTCACTTTCTCAGTCGGGGCCTCCAAAGGAGTATTGCTGGCAGAAAGAAAAGGACCTACAGATATCGAGCCATTGAAAACTTCGACTATAGAAGTATAGCGTATGAGATTGCCCGCCATTGAAGACAAAGAAGAAGAAAAGACAAATAGCCGAGAAAGAAAAGTAAAGTAAAATCTCGGCTGCAGTATGTTATAAGTGAGATGAAGTCCGAAAAGGTCTCATCATTGCAATCGTGGGGATGTGGCGCAATCTTTTCACATCAAGCAACGGACAGTTTTTGAAAAACCCAAAGTACTTACTCATCACACCGGCCTATGACGGCGTAATAAGTAAGTAGGGGGGGCAATGTTTACACCCTATATGACCGACGAATAAGAAAAGGACACGTGGTGCCTATGTGGCGTATTTAGGCCACGGCATCAAAGCATGTAGGCCTTGCACAGCTGGTTAGGCCACGTCAGCATGAACACAGAACCAAGAATACAGTTCGAGTCACGACAAAACCACGAATATCAAAAGATCGTGCCATCGGTCGTTCAAGGATAAACCAGTTGAAGATCGTGGCCGAGCGGTTATCGCTTTGGAACAGAAGACTGAAGATGAACAACCGCCATGAAGATCGTGCAAGAATAGGACGTTGAGCAAACCGTCAAAGATCGGCTATAAAAGGCACCAATTCGAAGAGCTCAAGGACACAATCCACCCAACCGAAACCGGTTATTATATTATTTTGATCATCCGTGATCTTTTATCCCCTCTACTACAGAAGGATAAACTAGGACCTCTCTCACTGCTTCCAGTCGCAGTGACATCTTCGACCCCTCTTTACTTCGATTAACACTAGAATCCTGCCACCGGAGAGTAAGTTGAGGCCGCCCCTGACTCGCAGTTCTGTGTTTACAGAATCCCGAGCAGCCGGTCCCGAGACTCGCTCTGATCACGCCAGGTGACTTGTGTATTTTCGGGTAAGCAGCAATCCAAGGTGAATCCCCTGAATTGACTTTGCTAGCAGCCGCCCCCTTCCTCCTGCGCTTATACCCGATTACGGCTATAAGACCAGGACAGGCCGGTCCTGCAAGCCCTGTCGGTTTTCTTTTGTACTTTTTTCCCTTTTGAGGATTATCTGTTGTCGCTTTCGGCTCGTCGGCCGATTTTATAATAAAAGGATTTGTGTGCCATTAGTCGCTCTCGCTTTCAAACACTTGCAAGAACCCAAACGAAGACCGGACCCCTAGTCTTCATATCATCGCCTGACCCGTTTTATTACAGGTGACTTGCAGTACAACTGGACCGATTCCGGTTCAGATTCGGAACAGGTGCCCGGGGTCAGGTTTCGACCCGAAATCATTTGTATCAAACGATACTGGCACGCCTGCGTAGAGACACATCATCACCACCGACACGTGTCCACACCGGCCCAATTTCGGAGCAACAGAAACATAGCTAAGGGAGAGTCTATTGAAGTGAATGATGAATCCTGGAATCGACACATTCCTCAGATGAGGCAAGGTATTAACAGCAATAGGAATAACTGCAAAGTGGCTAAACTGACAGACCAGAATCTCAGGGTCTGGAAAATTGATAGATTAAAGGAATTGTGGCCTGAGCAGATAGTTGACCAAATTATATATATTCCTATCAGTAAAAATGCAACAAAAGACAAAATGATTTGGAGTGGCACAACAGCTGGTAATACTCTATTTCGTCAGCATATAGATTGCTATCTAGCAATGAGGAGAACATATCTGACAAAAGCAAGTGGCTGAAACTATGGAGACTTCCTTGTGCTCAAGAGGTAAACTTTTTCCTTTGGAAGTACCTAGAAGGTGGAATTGCTACTAATGATTTACTGAGTAACAGGTTGGGAGTTCCAATGGAGATGTGTGTCTTATGTCAGAAAGAACAAGACCCAAATGATCATCTTTTACTAAGATGTGACTTTACTAGAGCTCTATGGTATGGCTGCTGCATGGGAGGAAGGCCTCTAGATCAGAATCAAGTACTGAATTGCGAAGAATGGGTATCTAGTCACTTCCTAAGACAGATTGGAAAAGAGGAAACTCAGATGCAGAGATTGGATGAAGCTTGGGCAAACACATGTTGGATTGTTTGGAACACATGAAACAAGGTATTATTTGAGAATGAGAAACCTGATATAAAACTGAAAATGTCCTTTTTAGGTGTTTTACAGGATGATACGGAGACAATAATAAACAAGAACCAAAGAGCTAGAGGAATACACAAAGAAGAAAGCTTTATTATTGGAGTCGTCCCAACCACAACTGGACCAAAATCAATGTAGATGGTGCTGCGCACGGTTCATCTGGAGAGGTCTTCCTGCTGAGGTCAAAAGTGTCCTTTTGGATGATTTCATTGTTCGTTCTTTTAGTCGATGTACTGTGACAAATTCTTAATTTCTAATATTAATATTTACTATCCAAAAAAAAAAAAATTCTGGTAGAACTTTCATCTCTGTTATTTTGGTGTGCCAAACTTCAATTTACGGCATGCTGTAAATGGTTTTGGCGTGTTGTAAAGGTGACTATGACATTTAGTTGATTACAAATAAAAACTCTTCAAAAACCCCAAAACATGATTTATTCATTCAAAAATTAATTTTAAATCAATTCAATTGAAACCCATGTTTTTGATTTAAAACTCTATTTTTTTTTTAAAAACCACCAAATTAAATATCATAATTATAATCAAAGACGAATTTGATCATTTTCTAATCAAATCTTTCATAGATTTAGTTTAAACTTTTATGAATAAATTTCATAACTTACAAAAAACTAAAAACACGAATCAAATCATCCAAAAACAGATTTTTCTCATCTAAACATTGAGGATTATGCATCATTATAATTTTTGAAGGGTTCTTACTTACTTGAAAACACAAATCCTTTGATCTCAATCTCTTTTGTCTTGTTTAATCTTCCAAAAGCAACAAGATAAGAGGAATTCTTTGAAAACCCTAGTCGTTCTCTCTCTTTTACATAGTCGTGTGATCTCCAAACTTTCTACTTGTTAGCACCCCATTTTTGCACCATAGAATTACCCAAGATGCATATCTTGAACCGGTACATATGTGGGCACGTAAATCGAGGTTTTTATTTTATTTTATAGTGGACCCATTTTTTTGAAATAACAAGCCTATAATAAAGAGAATTCTGAGCCGATTCCGATGCACCAAACTGTGCTCAAATCGGATCTCAAACGGTTAAGTTATGAATAAAAGAAATAAATGGTAATTTGAGGATTTCTGATAAAACTAGAATGGGGTGCCACATGGCAGCCATGTGTACGCCATGGTGGCTGCCATTTAACCAATGTTAATTAAAAATTTTGGGTTTCTTTTATTAAATAAGATAAGTTTCCTAATAGGGTTTGTTATGCAAATAAATAAAAATTTAATAACAAAGTTAATAAAAGCTTTGAGATTTAAAAAAAAAATAAAAAAAAATAAACAAAGAGAAATGAGTTGGACGAATTCGTCTAACTCATGTTCTCTTGGGATTTTGAGATTAAGCCTAAAATAAATAAGCCTAAAAAATATATTAGATAAATTGGTCCAACTAATGAGACTTTGAGACCAAGTCTAAATATGTGGTGGTGTTTAAGAGAGGAAGATGAGAGGTCTAGGTGTTTAAGAGAAAAAGATGAGAGGTCTAGGTGTTTAAGAGAAAAAGAGGAGAGGTCTAGGTGTTTAAGAGAGGAAGAAGAGAAGTTAGGGAGATGAGAGGTTTAAGAGAGGAAGAGGAAAGATTAGAGGTTAAGAAGTTGAAGGGGTGGGAACTCTCTTATAAAAAGGAAATGATTCTTAGAAGTAAGGGGGCAGCAAGAAAGGAGAGTCTCTAAAGAAAAGAGAGGAGAAGTGAAGGAGGGGGAGGACGCTCATTAGCAAAGGTCGAGCATCTTAGAAGAAGAAAAGTTGCTGTCCAGCAACACCAAAGCTTTGATCACTTGTTCCAGCTTAGAGAAATAGGCATTTTTCTTGCTTAAACTATTGTGTAAAGTTATCTTTTCTTCACTAAAGTCTGAGATTATTTTGTAATGTGATTAGTGAGGATTTTGATATGCTTTTAAAGTGGATTTGAACAAGGATAATCAATAAGAAAAACAAAGACAAAGATGTAAAGTTATGTTTTTTCTGCATTAGGCTTACACCTGTTTTCTAGATAAACCAATTTTTTTTTACCTAGTTCTAGTTCGATTCAAGTCTGGAGTCCTTCATGAGATTTGTGGTATTTTTATTTTAGTTTAATGTAAAAATATGCTTGAGACCCTACATTATGAGTAGGTATTTTATTTTTAATTTTTCTTTGGTTAAGATTTTCACAGGGAAATGTCTAACAGTAAATTTTTCAACTTCATATCTCTTAAATGAAAATGAATTTTTGAAAATTGCTATAGGTTATTTAGTGCTTAAAGTTATGATTATAAGGAATCCGATTTTGCACAATTTGGTTAAGAATTGAGGGAGATATGAATCTTTGAATGCAGATAGCGCAGTAGTTCAGGTTGTTTCATTTTTTTTGTTCCTTTGTTTATTGTGATTTTCTTACTTAGATTTGTTCTTGTTTTGTTTTATTTTTTGTTATTTTACTACATGAGATGTAACATAGTGGCCCTCCATTCTTTCAATTTAGATATGTTATTATAAATGAGAGTCTAAAACATTTTATTGGAAGTGGTTGAATCAACCCCATTTTTTATTCTTTTTAATTTGGGTTTCTTTGCTTTAGAATTCTTATGTGCATATAGGATGTAGTATGGCAATCCCCCACTCCTCTAATCCCTAGTATATATAAGAAAGATAAAATTAAAAAAAAATGGAAAAAGAAAAGAAGAGTATAAAATAATAAATAAATAAATATTTTTTGGAGTAGCTCAGTAGATTGCTCCATTTGGAAGCTTTGATTTGGATTTCTTTATTTTGAATTTTTTATGCATATGTATTATAGGATGTAGCATAGCAATCCCCTATTCTTCCAATGTTTGTACACATGTGATCATAAATAAAAAAAATATGTATATATAAAAGATAAAAGATAAAAAAATTAAGTAATAATAAATCAGTCCCAAATATGATCAAACTGATTTAAGGGAACCCATTTCGGTGGGACAACTCAGGGTGTTCAAGGACTTTCCTGGGTTGTAATCGGGTCACTTATCCGGGATCATTGGTGTAGACAAAAAATCAACAAGGTGTCTGCCTGCACTATTTCAGGTAGTGGCAACTCCATTAAACATGTAACACGCTTTTCCGTGCGCCCGAGGTGTGCACACCACCAATAATTAGTTTCACTGCCTGCACTATTTCAGGTAGTGGCAACTCCATTAAACATGTAACACGCTTTTCCGTGCGCCCGAGGTGTGCACACCACCAATAATTAGTTTCACACGCCCAAAACAAAACCCTATTTATACTTACCCTAATATTACGATTCAATCCCCTATTGTGCATGCTGTATACACCTATACACCCCCTTACATTCATTTGGGTGTGTGTGTGTGTGTGTGGGGGGGGGGGGGGGGGGGGGGGGGGTGTCTATAGCGTACGATGTCCATTGCTAATATTACTAATAATAGAATAATATAATAAAATATTATTCGATGAATCCCTCTGAAACTTTTATCTAAGGAACCTATCAAAATTAAAATAAATAATTAAATCTTATTAGCATAATAAACTTAAAATTTATAGGATAATCACTTTCATCAAGTCCATACTTATTTTCCACTTGTTCACAATGGTTCTTTAATAAAATTACATGAAGTGAATTTTTGAGATGTTTGGTTGAGATTTCAACTAGCTGATTTAGAATTGTTTTGTTTAGTTTAAATATTTCATTATAGAAGGCATTTAGGGTATGGTTGACATTGGTTCCTTGGGCTTTTGAAGTGATTAAATATATATGAAAATTTATGTGCTTTTTCAGTCTTCTGAAGCTGATTCTCGAGCCTCGAAGCACTTTATATATATGTACACATTAAGAATATGAAAAATACCATGAGAAGCAATTTTGTAATACCTGAATTTTTAAATAGAAATTAAGAAGGACCTTAATTTAAAATTAAGGAGAGACTATAATTATAAATTAAACTTTACAAAATATGGAAATTTAAGTAATTAGATAACAATTAGAGATAATGACGTCATTAAAAGTGAGGAATAGTCATGATCTAAATTTATAAAGTAAAATTTAACCATGTTGCAGTCTTGGCCCCAACCTTCTAGTGTTTTGGGGTCTCTTTATCGCCCATAGGCCAAGCCAAGATATATTTAGTAAGAGTTAGACCCTGTTTTAAAGTGGATTATGATTTTAGGGAGTGTATATAAGGGGGTTAGGGTTCCCATGATAACAGAATGAAAAAGTATAAGAATAACTCTAAACAATGGTGCAATAACAATTGGAATGATGGGAAGTCATCATTGGTTGAATGTAGGATAGACATAAATGTATAGACATAAATTTTAGTGGGTGCTTGCGCGCGCGGGTGTGTGGGGGGGGGGGGGGGGGGGGGGGGGGGGGTGTGGGGGGGGCGGGCGGGCGGCGGCCGCGTGTGGTTTCTCTAATTGAATCCATAGGGGGAAAGCTTTCTTGAGTTTGAGTCCTAGAATAAAAAAAATATTATGTAATTGAGTCTAGGGTTTGAAGGTCTCTAGAACTAACGAAGAGACATTTAACCATTATGTTGGATTGTTCTAGTTGGCATGTATCCGTATGTCCAACTAAATTTGACATGGGATCTACTAAAGTGAGCACCTCTGCATTATTTCATTTAAATTTGTATATGATATGGTTGACTCATGTGTGTTGCATGCTTGCTTGACTTAATGAATGTGCATTCATATCATTTTGATATAGCTTGGGATAGCTGTTAAGTTGAGATATTAAGCCCATACATTATGTAATAAAACTAATATTATATAGTTGTTTGATTACAAGAGATGTTGTTTGCATTAATCATAATTTTATTGAGTAATGATAGAGTTTTGATTCTACTATTAATTATTCAATTATTAATAATTCTTATTGAGTAATGATAGAGTTTTGATTGTTCATAGTTGTGGGTAATTTAGAACTTCAGAAAATTTGAAATGTAAAAAGTTGATTCGAAAATTTTATAGGTTTTCAATTAGGGGGATGAAAAGTTAAAATTTTTTTTTCTTTAGACCTAGTTGCAATTTTTTTTTGTTTTGTTTATTTCATGTTAACCTTATTAATTTATGTAATTGATATGAAGAGGGACTTAGTACGTCATAGCTACAAATATTTTTATGGTATGGATATTGGAGTCGCAACAAATTTCAAATTTAATGCTTCCTCAAAATTAGAGCTGGAAACGGGTCGTGTTGTGTTGGGTTCGGGTCGGGTCATAATCGGTTAGGGGGTGATCGGGTTGGTTCCGGTTGAACCTGATTAGTGGCAGGTTGGAAAAATCCCAAACTGAACCCAACCCGCCAATAAACAGGTTCAACCCACCAACCCGATTATTTTTTAATTTTTTTTGCAAAAAAAAAATTAGAAAACTCCACATTTATTCAGGTCCAACTTGAAATCGACGGGAATGAAAGAAAACAGGTCGCCGGCAGAGTTGTCGTTGGTTGAACTCGACCTGAGACCTGCTCTAGACCTTGCTGCTTCACTCGCCATTGCTGAAACCCCTGAAATTGATGCTACTACTCAAAAGGATCTCAAAGAACCTAAACCAAACCTTATCCTTTTTCTCCTTGGGTTCAGGACCGAAATCTTTCTTTACTACTGAAAATCAGTTCCCGTTCTTCCCCATCTCCTTATCATTCCTCAATTTGATCTTCGATAAATCAAATAACAGTTCAAGATTCAAATTAGATCAAACGAACAACCTTTCATTTGAAACCCCACAAATGAATCAAATAAACACACTCACTATATGTATGAGAAAAATTGGAAGAATAAGAAGAAGACGCAATCGAAATACCGTAACAGATCTACCATTATTGAAACAAGAAAACTCCATTACCAATCTATTTAAATGAGAAAAACCCACTAACCCAAATAGAAAAATCAAATCTTTCTACCTATAATTCGATATTTCGATCCCATAGTGCAACACCCAAATGCTGAAATTACAAGATCTTAACATTTTTTTTCTCAAAAATCACTAACTTACAGAGATCCAAACACAAAAAGAAAACTGAAACCAAGATAAGAAAACTACACCATAAACCAGGATACTGGTGCGTGATCGGTATCCAAATTAAATTTTGAAATGCCCCCGGCTGCTGTTGTTGCTGATTGAACTGCTTCTGATGATACTGGTTAGGGTTTTGTTGTTGGCCGTTACTACCGCTCTAATTTATATTCATCTCATGAGCGATCGAGAAGACGGTGGAGCAACGCTCGTCCATCGCCAGATGCTGCACCTCTGCCAGCCTATAACCCGATTCCATTCCTTCCCAATTCCTCCAACTCACATCGAGTAGCCGCGGCCAAGCCTTCACTTCCTTCATGTTTGTTGTGTTTGGCTGCGACAAGAGACGACCAGCCCTCGGAGGTTAAATAATGATTGCGTGCTTGCTAGAGAGTGAGAAGTTGGAAACGAAGACTCGAAGAGGAAGAGTGGCGCAGTAGAATGGAAGAGGAAGAGAAGAGTCGAAGAGGAAGAGGGCAACAAGAGGCAGGCGAACAAAAACAAAAATGATTCAATGAAAGCCCTATTTTGTTTGTGTGTTAATTGGGTAACTCGTTGATTTACGGGTTATAATTGGGTTGACCCGATTATGGGCGGGTTGGAAAAATCCCAACCCGCACCCAATCCAATTAATAATCGGGTGAACCCAAACCCGTTTAAGACGGGTCATTTCGGGTTGACCCATCGATTCGGGTCGCCTTTTGCCGGCTCTACTCAAAATGGTGATTACATTTAAGTTGTTGAAACTATACTTCCCTAAATTGTTTTTATTCGAATTAGTTTATTAAGTGACGTTTTTTGTTTAAACAATTCTATTCCTATGTTATTTTGTAATACTTATGTCAGTACCTCATTTTTGCGCATCGAAAGTGCCGAAAATGAAAACCCTAATTGAAAAGTCAAACCCTGAGGGGTCTGTAACTCCCCGATTTCGGGTCTATTTCCAAACTCGAGTTGTTATGATAAATAAACAAAGCAACTAAAGAAACTGGATAATTTAAAAATTTTTCTAAATTTATAATCAGAGTAAATGCGGAAACTTGAATTCAAATTCTCTTTATTATTCAACAATTATAATTTACAAGGATTTCAATTCCATGAGCAATCTACAGCTATATAAATTACCCATCTACAATTAGCCCAGCCCAAAATTTGATGTCCTCGCCAAGAGTACCTGAAAAATGGGGAGAAACAGGAGTGAGAATAAATCTCAACAAGTAGCAGATGCATGAAATAAAACAGTCCATAATGTTTAACAAAAATAGTCATGAGGTGATCGATAAAACCAAAGCCACGACAATACGATGATATAACAATTACCAATCCAAATAAACCATGTGTGACATAATAGGACTTATGATCTTAAACCACTTAATAAGATATTCCTGTCCCCATATTTTGCCACATCACGACTTACATGATAAATGGAGCCCGCACAAGCAATCACTGCCATCTCCTCTATCAACCATCAACGCAAACCACCCATGAATGGGTTGGCGAGTACAATCCTCAGTCCAAAATAATACCAATAAAAAATACCGCTTCCGCGGAGGTCATGCCAATCCGATCAAAGATTAATGGACCCACGACAACACGTCTAATACTAGTGCATGTGCAAGTCACAAGTGATCCTCAAGCATAGCCAAATCATAGCTCCAATGTGCGAGTCACAAGTAACCAGCCCACATGACCAATATAAAGCTCGTGAAAGTCGATGTCTCATTTAAGCATGCGATGGTAGCCTTAATAACAAATAAAACTGTTGCCGATCGACAACCTCGGCTAAGACCAGGCTGCACCAGCAGCGGTCGAGGATTGCTGCCTACGTCGCCGCACCTGCAAATATGACGGACCACATACTAGGGAGTTCCGAACAAGAATAACTTACCAGCCAATTCCATTTTACTTCCTAGCTAAGCTATGGATCCATACTAAGCATTGCCCACTAGACACAACTCACAATCAAAACCTCGAATAACTCAAAGATACAATATTTAGTGATAAACCTTGTACCAGTAATCATAAACATATCCCTAGTGTTGTATCCACAACAGTTTCCAAAACCATGGTGTCCAACCAAAAGATATTCAAAACAGCTTTTAAACAGAGTTCCAGGTCATTTAATAAGAAATGTACAAGAGTATACACAAATTCTAAATAAAAGGTTCAGATTTGAGTCGTGTTAGTATGGGTATACTTAGTTTATTTTTCTAATTCAGTATTCAGGTTATTCTTTATTTCCTACAAATTTTATTTCAAATCCTACTCCTTGGTTCATCCTAAAATCCTTACTTTTAAATCCTTATTTACCAACTAATACCCTAAATCTCTAAAACTGTAAGACCCCGGATTTTTGATTAGCCTAATATAAGGGAATTTGTTAATATTATTAAAAATAAATAATGAGGGATAATTAATTCAAGTAGTTGTGTCGCAAGGACAAGTTAGGAATTTCAGAAAAGTCAGCTTAGGTGAATTAAAGTGAATGATTCTTATATTATAATTGTAATATTTAAATAGATAATGTAAGATGAATTAAATAGATTTAAGTAAGTAAAGTTAGGATATAATTTCAGTATTTAATAAGTGTTAATTAATAATTTTTGTTAGCTATTTAGATGGTGTTGATATTGCATTTAAGTGGCTAAATAAATTATCAAGGGATGATGGACTGATGGTGTAGATGAGATGGTGGTGGAGCACTACACATGATCAAATAATAATGGACTGATGGTGTAGATGAGATGGTGGTGGAGCATTACACATGATCAAAAGAGAAAACCAAAGACTTTTGTAACGTAAGGAAGTTGAAGATTTCTGTTCGTCTCAACAGCTCTCTCCAAGCATTTCAAAGCGTTACAACTTCGGAGAAGGCAAACCAGAGGTAACTTAAATCTAGGAGTTGGGAAGAGAGGAAAGAATTGCTTGGAAAAAAGAAGAAGAAGAAGAAGAAACATTGGTGCTGTAGTGAGTAGGCGTCCTATTCAGTTAAGAGTGGAAGTTGTTCAAAAGAAAAGGAAAAAAAAACTCAGATTTAAAACATGTTGTGAGTGATTGCTGGTCGTGGAAAGCATCAGGTTTCATTGCTGTTTTTGCAGAAGTCAAACTCCAGCAATCAAAAGGCAAGTAACACTTTCCAAAGATTCATGATTTCATGTGGTTTCTTAAAACAAAAGTACCATGTTCAGGTTCTGTTTTGGTTTAATTTGGAGTCGATGGTTACTGTCCTGGTGAGGTCAATGCCCAACACCAATTTGGGTGTATGATGTGGCTGTTGGTGGTTTGAATGAAGCCTTGTTCCCTCTTAGAAAGTCTGGTTCCAATGAACCTACAGAAGTGGGTGGTTACTGTTGGGAATAAAGAAATATATATATATATATATATATGGTGTCTATTCTATTATTTGAACAAGGTGGTATTGATCTGAATGAATGGTGATTGCTGTTCATGAAATGGAAGTTAATCTGTAATTCTAGCTTAAGTTTGTTTTGATTAAATTTGGAGAATAGAACAGTAAGTAGCAGCTTCTTGACATTGAAAATAGTTGATTTAAACGACATACACAGCTCTGGTTTTTTCTGATTTGCAGCAAATTTCATTGGCTCATTCGCATGCTTTAGGAATGATTTAATGTATGTAAAGTAATGCTTATTAATCTACCCTACCAATGCATCATTTTCCCACGTTTTCATGATAGAAGTAGTATGAAATGAACTGCTGTTATGGTCGTTGGCAACAGAAAAATTTGAGAATTTTCAGTTGGGAGATAAGCTGTGCAATGTATGTTTAATTCACATTAAGAGAGTGGTTGTTCGTATGAAAGAGAGAGAGTGAACTATTGAGCAATAAACAGTAGAATGAGGGGCTGTTAATGGCGGTTCAGTCATGTTTAAGAACTTGCAGAAAATGCAGAACTTTAGAGGGGAGAAGAAAAACGAAATGGGAAACAGATAGAGAGAGAGAGAGAGAGAGTGAGAGAGAGAGAGAATAAGGTTTTTTTTGAAATGTGATAGTGAGAGAAGCTGGGTAGAATAGTGGGGAATTTGGCTTGTCTCTACAGTAGAGAGAGAAATTCTGGGTTCGTTGAAGTAGAGAGAGAAATTCTGGGTTCGTTGAAGTTAGGGTCCGAAATTTATGAATTCTGGGTTCGTTGAAGTTAGAGAGAAATTCTACATTAGAGTAATTTAGAGTTGGTTCTTATTTTAATTTCAAACTATTGATTCTTTTCTTTGACTTGATTAGTACATTGAGTTCTAAAAATTTGTAACTATTTAGTATCAAAAATTGGATTAAAGAGGCATGGTAAATGAAAACCATTTAAATATAGAGTTAAAATTTCTGTAGAAGATGTTGTTAATTCTTTAAAATATTTCCAAGTCATTTCTTTTATTGCTGCACTTGCATTATGAAATAAATAAAATCAGATATTTCAGGACTGTTAGAAGCTTATGAAAAATTGTTATGACAATAAAAATATGGGAAATTAATATATATATAAGATCATTTAAAAGGAGATGTTAATCCTAAATTCTTGCACTTAGAGCATTAGTTAAAAGAAATTTCTATAGTATGTTTTAAACCTTATCAAGATGGTGTTTTGGATAATTATTAAACTGTTTTAAATTCCCATTGATATTGCTGAACCATTATTATTATCGGAAATGTTTTCGCTTATGAATTCTTTGTATGTTCATTTGTTTCCGTTTGGATGAGATTGTGAGTATTTCCAAGGTAGTATTAAATACGGAAATTTTATTGTCGGATGGACTTAGCGACTATTTGAACTAAATTGGTTTGGTTTGTTATATAAGTGACTGGACTTACATGGAACATGATTTTAAGCTGATTTGCAAACTATATCTATTAATTTGTCAAAGTTACCCAAGGGTAAGACTTAATGTGGATCCACAGTCGAGTTATAATTGAATTTTGTAGATTTTGTCTGGATTTAAGTTTGGAGTTCCTTCATGCGTTTCCTCCATGATGAAGAGGCCTTCCATGAGGGAAGCGCTGCAGCAACTCCGTTTCCACCATGATGGTGAGGTCACTTGAGTTTTTCCGCCATGAGGGCGACGATATTGGATATTTCGAGCTGTTGCAGTGTTAGACTAGATTGTCTGGAACTCTAGTGCTTAGCCACACAAAATAGACAAACTTCACGAGTCCCAATACATAAGATTTTCCGAATGTGATTGATGATGTATTTCCGAGATTAGACAGATTACCGTGGTTAATCGTCGTGTATTTTTAATCGTACATGTTTTAGTACTGTTACAACTATATTTTAGGTATGCATTGCTACTTGCTGAGATAGTTGTATCTCATTGTTTTGTTTTGTTTTTAGATCTCAGAGAGGACGATACAGGCGGGTTTATGCTTGGTTTAGGTGAGTTGGGGAAAATTTTAGTTGACTCTGATTATGTTATTGCCATTTCATGTTTTCCTTACTCTGATATAGCGATCCTGTATATAAAAGTAACCCTTGGGGAACGAGTTACGGTTTTTACTACGTAACCCGGTTCCGGGGCGTTACAAAAACCTTTGGGTTATGTTATTGATTCTTTCTAAAAGTTAACTTAGGTCCATTATGACTTGTTAGACTAGGTTCCATACCTAGAATCCTAATGAAAGTGGTCTGAGTGTATAGGTTTACCTTAACTAGTCCACTTTGATTCTTATTGTATTCAATGTCCTAAATAATTACCCTTTAATCCGAATTTAATTCCGTCGATTCATACATCTCACATTACTCTAATTACAGGTGTTACAACATTAAAATTCCAAGAAAAATCATTAAAAATTGAATTTGGGCACGAATCCCAAATTTTGAAATTTTTGATAGATGATGGCTCGAAGGGGCGCTCAAGCGATTGCTCTAGTGGTTTAGTTTCCAGGTTATGTTATTTTTCAAAGGCCTAACGCCTGAAGTAACGCTTGAGCGGTGTATCAAGCGCTCCGACTATTAACACCAATTTTCTTAGTTGAGGAGATTTTCTAACTTTCTAACCCAAACATTAATTTGATTTGTTTCTAAACATCTAAATCCATCCTAAACTAGTTTTGAGACAACCCTAAAATAATCTCATCATCTTTCTATTTATCTTGAGTTTCTTTTTAAGTTTGAACTCACCAAGATCAACTCTTTCTTGGTTTTTAAAGAAAGTTAAAACGCCAAAACAATTCTTTATAACAAATAAGCTTTTCCCATGAAATCCAACTTCAAAAACAATACGATCAAACATAAAAAATCCAAGAAAACATGCAGTTCCTCCAGTCTCAAGGGTTTGCTACTTGCCTTTTTGATTAACCCAGATTTCTTAGAAACTTTTTCTATGCCCGTTTTTGGAGCTCAACCGCACCTCTTTAGACTTCTCCAATTAAAATCTCCACTGTTCAGTTTGAAGTCCTCCATGAGTAGAACAAAACCCTAAAATTTCAGTTCATTCCAACGGTTGGATATTCCTAGCTGGCCATTCGAAGTTGGCTGGTCGGCCATCTTTGCAACTTCTCTTCTTTCTAATTTCCTCTTTTCTTTTCTTTCCTCTCCTTCTATTTTGTCTCCTATAACTTATGCACGATTTTTCCACTCCTTCTAACTTGTTTTCAAAACCTAAAACACTTTTTAAACCTCTCTTTTATAGCCTCTCTAATATACCAATTCTAATTAGGTTTAACTTACTCTAATATACTAAGTGTATTCCCTCTTCTACCATTCTCCTTAATTTAAGTCCTTTAACTCTCTTTTAAGGAATCTCCTAATTAATTTTCGTGCTTAATCATATTCCTAATTTTAAATTGTAACTAGACTTTTGTTATCTACTCAAAATACTAAAATTTTGGACCATAAATAATATAATTACCATTAAGCCCTTTTTCCTCCTTTTAAACCTTAATTTCATTATTTTACATTTAACTAAGCTAAAATTTTGTCTAATTGAGTTTGTTGACTTAATAATTAATTATCTTATTTTCTTTCATGAATTTAACTAATTTGAAATGACCAAATTACCCTTTCTCTGTAAATTCCTATTTTAACCTTTATAATTCTCTTTAATTCTCCTACCATTATTTATCCCTTAATTATTTATTTTATTTTTAGGAAAATCTGGGGTTTTATAGGGTCAAAAATTGACTTTTTGATCTAGTACAAATCAGCCACTATACTCTTTAACATTGAATAGAGGATTCCGATATGATTCTAACGCAATTGATTTTGCTCGAATCGGAGTTCGAATGAAGAAGTTATGGGCCGGTCAAACCTGAGGGAAGCAAAAATTGGCTTTCTACTAAACCCCAGATCAGCTGTCCAAATTTACCCCAGCAGAAAGAGTATATCGATACGATTCCAAAGCAACTGAGTTTGCTAGAATCGAAGTCTCGGATAGAAAGTTATGAGCAGAACCAACTCCCAGGGAGCAGTTTTGTCATTCTGTTAAAAGCTTAATCAACTGCTCAATTTTATCCTAGCGGATAGAGATTTCCGACACGATTCCAACGCAACTGAGTTTGTTGGAATCGGAGTTCGGATGAAGGATTTATGGGCAGAGCACGTCCCGGGGAGCACCCAGATTGTCTGCTATTTCCGTTCTAAAGGAAAGAAAATGTCGACACGATTTTGACGCAACTGAGTTGGCCGGAATCGAAATCCCGGATAAAGAGATATGAGCAAAACTGGCTTTGGGGTAGCAGTTTCGCGATTCTGCTAAAAACCTGAATTTGCTGCTAAACTCTAGCTCAGTGGATAGAGGATCCCAACTTGATTCTAACACCACTAAGTTTGCTAAAATCAGATACCAGATGAAAGAGTTATAGGCAGTCAACGTTCTGGTAAAATTGCACACGTGGCAAGAATTAAAGAAAGGACAAAAAAAATATAATAATAAAAATTTAACAATAAAATAATATTATATCATAAAAATCTATTGATTAAATTAAATAGAAAATAAAAAATGCATGTGCGTCTAAACCAAAAAAAATCAATGAATAAAATAATAATAAAATCATAAAAATCAAATAATTAAAATAAATAAAAAATAAAATGAAAAATGGATTGACGCACATGGATAATGCGTCAACCCCATGAGCTAGTGGATAAGAATGGCCCAAAACAATAATTATTTTTCTTAAAAAAAAGCATATATGAAAAATATTTATATTTTGGTCATATAGCACAAAAAGGTTGATTGACTCTCATTTTTTCATTCGGCCCTTACTCCCTCCACCTCTCCCACCTCTCCCACTGACCCACTCCATCTCTTACGGTTGCTCTCTTGCTCCTCCCCTCCCATTACTTTGTCCGATCACCTTCACTTACCTCTTTAACACACCTAAACCACCCTAAACTCTCTCTATCCATCTTCCCCTTCATTCTTAACCCAAAGGATACATTTGGTGTCTCTTTGTGCTTGGAAAAGAAGCCTTGGAGTGCCCTTGAAGTGCTGTTGGTGTACCCTAGGGAGTTCAACACATTTAAAAGAATCATAAATCCCCAAGGTGAGCTTCCTTTCATTTTTTTTATTTAACATATTTGAGTATGAATGGAATATAAGTAGTTTGTTTTATTGTACCTACTGTCTTTTTCTCATTATAGTATATTTGTTCACTTCCTCTTCATTTTCTACTCACTTTTGGTGTAAGCAACCCCCATGGTAAAAGGGGAAAGCCTTCGATAGTTTAAGGGGAGAAAGAGAGGTTCTCTTGTTTGGTTCTTAGGGTCCTAGAACTATGGTAATGCTACTGTTTTCTTCTCTTCTTTTGTTATTGGTTTCTTTTCATTTAAAAAGGGAAGTGTGTTACTCTTATACTTCATCTTATGTACCCCTTTTATGTAACCCCTTCCTTTTCCCTTCTTTAGGTAGTTTTAGGTTAAGTGTAGGGATTAGGTCAATATAATCATGATGAAAATCATAAGAGATGCATGCTGAGTTTATTCTTTATTCTTATTTACTCATGGCCTAGTTGTTGTTTTAAGTATGCATGATTCATCATCACTTAAAGTGTGCATTTTATTAATTTTAGGATCATGTTAGTATCTTATGTTTCTTGCTGTTTTTGTGTGTGTGTTTTGTCATGATTATTATCCTCTTCTAGCTACTGTTTTCGACCCCATGAGATCACCCCATTTGGCTTTGCATATGTTCCACCAACATGTTTATATATTCATTTATTAGAAACACATCCAGGTGCTTTGTGTATGCTATTTTTTATTTTAGTTTGCATGCAAATAAAAATCTGTTTTCAAGTTCTTAAACACAATAAACACCCACATCCATATCTTGACATCAGGCATATTCATTAGGGTCTCTTGTGTACTTGGTTTTCTTTTGTCATGTTGATGGTTGATTCTTAAAACCAAAGGAAACAAAACAGGCACACTTGAGTCCCTGTTTATCTACTGGTTTGGCTCAAATAAAGAGAAGGCAAAATTCAGTCAAAAAGAAGCTCATCAAATTTCATTCAGACCACTGTGGGCCCACACAGGCCTCAGATAAGCCCATACACATCTGGAATCAGTTTCCTGTAGAAAATTGCAAAAAATGATTTTTTTCTGTTTTACCGAAAAATCAGATCGGCAAATGGATTTTCATTCAATAGCCGAAATTATATTTCGACTAAGCTAGAAATGTATGTGACCGAAATTATTTTTTGGTCACACTACATTTTATTTTAGCTGAAATACATTTTCGGCTATACTAAAAAATGTCAAAAAATCTTTTTTTTTAGTTCTTATTAATTTATTGGTTTGTTTCAATGTAATGGGCTAAACCCTTTGAGGCCCACCACAGACCCAAATTGGAGCATGCAGGCTTAGCCTAGGGTTGGTTTGGCCGAGACCATGGGCCAGGGCCTATCGGGCCTATCAAGCCTATTAACCATATAAGAAAGGGTCCAACACCTTGACTCCCTAAGTCTTGGGCTTTGAGCCCAAGCCCAAGCTGAGGGCCCCAAGCCCAATGCCTAGTCCATTTCAGATACAAATCAAGATGAAATAAATCAAATCACATGGCCACCATTGTGAGGCCCACCTCATGGGCCCACAGATCAATCCAGGCCCACATTGCATAAGATTTAATTTAATCCCACTTAAACCTTAAATAAAATCAACCTATTTAACCAAAGCCCAAAGGGCCTCTTAGGCTTAGACTGAGACCCACCAAGGGACATGTCGGCTAAGACTAGCCCATCAGGGGATCCGTGGGCCTTCCAACGGGGCCCACCAAATCCGGCTCAGACCATTTTAATAAAATCAAGATAAAATCAAATAAAAAGGGACCCACACCACTCAAGTAGTTCTCACGAGACCCAATAAAGTGTGCATGCTGGCTTAGGAATAAGGGTGAGTTAGAATTGACTCGAACTAAGGAGACCCGAGGGACCTGTCAACAGACGGGGCGGACCAGGGTGTCTTCAGGACTTCCTTGGACCGTAATTGAGAACTTACCCGGAAACTCTAGAAAGCCGCAGACCAGTAAAATTAGACCGTTTAGGCGCCTTGGTGTCTACTGGCACCCCATCAGGCAGTGGCAACTCCGAATCTCCTGAGGCACGCACACCCATGCGCCTCGCCATGCGATTTCACTGCGCACAACTTATATTACCATCTCTAATTTTCATGATCTAAAAGCAACTTGTAAATAGACGTTTATCAAATGCTATTTGCTCATGTAAAACAGTTTTATAAATAACTTCACAGGAATCAACTTTGAAGGAGTTCCTTCTCCATTTAAGAAGCAACAATAAACTTTTTATTTTTTATTTTTTAAAGAGAATAAAATTATCTGCTATCTGATTTCCTTCATGGAAAATATGAGAAAATAAAACACATTGAAAACCTGAACTAATCGATCTAATCTGAGAGATAATAGCTTGGACTCTCCAAGGGAAGGTCGAAGTCGAAGATGAGAGCAAATCTATAATAATCTTCGAATACCCTTCAATAATAAAATGAGAAATGTTGAGCTTAGACGCCATTTGAATAGCTTGAAAGGCCGCCAAAGCTTCAGTAGTGATGCTAGAGTGAGAATCAATCACAGATGCTACATCCGCCACACATCTGCCTTCGAAATCTCTGACTACTGCACCAATGGCTGAACTCTTGGTAGATTTCCTAAACACACCGTCAAAATTTACTTTGAAGAAAGGTCCATGCAGGGGGTAACCAGGACACTTCAATCATCTTAGGGCCTTGAGCTCTTTGTTTTGTTCTGAATAGAAGCTAGTAGCTGGGATTCGTTTCTTGCAATCTCAAGACTTCCACAAATTGGCTCAATCGATGGTTGCTTTCCTTAAAAAATTGTCACATTACGCTCTTTCCAAACGCTCCAAGCAAAATTCACAACCTGTGACAGAAAATCAGTTTTATCAATATGTGCTTCAGGCATTGGGAGGTTACTAATATTATTAAGCCAGTGAAAATAAGAATCCTGCGGTCCACAAGCTTGAGTTGAGCCACCAATTGTTTGGATCCAAACAGCATGAGCAAAGCTGCAAAGGGGCATTGCAAAAATAAATGCTCTGTGGTCTCCTACACCGCATGACATAGAGGGCAGTCCATGTCACTTATTCCCATTCTACTGTTAAAAAACTCTGCAGTTGGGATCCCATTAGACAAGCATTTCCAAAGAAACAATTTGGTTCTGTTCGGGCACCTAAGGTGCCATAATCTAAGCCATAAAGGATGAGGTACATGATGACCCTCATGACTTATCATGCAATATGCAGAGGCGACCGAAAATTTACAAGACGAGGTATTAACCCAGTGTCTTTGATCACGATCAATGCTACAATCGACTTGAGTTGCAATTATCTTGCTCACGGTTGAACGCTCCCAAAAAGTATTCAGCGAAGGAACATTCCACGCACCTGAACTTTGCGAGATGAGCTCATTGACTGATGATAAGTTAAACAGTTCAAGATTTTTTTGCACCACCAGTTATGTATTCATTGAGTGAATCCACTTATCTTCCAGAATCTTGATGTCCTTTCCATCTGCCACTGTCCAAGCACTTACTTGTACCACCCATTTCTTCAGTTCATTTAGCTGTTTCCACCCATACGAGTGCTTCATCCTGCAAGCTGCATTAGGGAAATTTCCATCAGGAAAATATGTATTTTTCATAACGGTAGCCCAATAACTCATATGATCTGTGGAGAGCTGCCAAGTAGCTTTCATCAGTAACGCTTGGTTCATCTCATAGGCTTTTTTCACATTGAGGCCGCCATTGCGCCAAGGTAATGTTATCTGCTCCCAACATACTGAATGACTACCTCTAGACTGTGAACCCCTGTTCTAGAAAAAGGAACGAGCCACTTTATCAATTTTATTGGTTATCTCTTTTGGGAGACTAAAGCAGCTCATAAAGTGAAGTGGTTGGGCACTTAGGACTGATTGGATAAGGACCAGCTTGCCCATCTGTGACAGCATAAGAGCTTTCCAACCCGAGAGCCTTGCATTCATCTTTGTCAAAAGCAACTCAAAATCCTTAGGTCTTGGTTTGCGTCCAAGAATGGGCATCCCCAGGTATCTCGGCATGTCATTAGACCTTGTAACTTTGAAAATTCTCCTGGTTAAAGCTCTTCGGGTTCTTGGGTTGTTTTTGCTGAACTTCAAGGAAGATTTAGCACCATTAATTTGCTGCTTGGATTCCACACAATACCTATGCAATAACCTCATCATAGCATGCATTTCACTTTCCCTTTGTATGGTCGTAAACGAGCACATCATCTACATACATCAAGTTAGATATTGGCATGCCACCTTGCCGAAGTCAAATACCACAGAACCTTCCATCTGGTTCAGCCCTATTTATTGCCCATGAGAGAATTTGTTGACAGATAATAAAAAGGTATGGCGAAAGAGGTTGGCAATTAGTCGGTCTTCGCAGCCTGACGCACCGTTGGCACTAGTGCCAGGGACTTCTCAGAGACCACAGTTTCAGCAGCCAGCGTAGAGAGCATAGATGGGACAGAGACCCCAGGGTAGAGAAGCAGCACAGAGGGGAGTGCAGAGATAGCCAGCACCCGTTTCACATACACAACAGACTAGAGTTTATGCTATAGAGGCACATGAGGAGGAGCGTGAGCTTGAGCAGGAGATTGAGACTGAGACTGAGTCAGAGACATCGGAGCTGATTGGAGGTATTTTATTCATTTGTGGTAGATCAGCATGTTGTTTATTTGATTCCGGTGCTTTGCATTCTTTTATTTCGCCTGCCTGTGCACGTTAGATTGGATTGTCACCTGTAGATATGGATGTTTTTATGAATGCGCACACACCTTTGGGGGAGTCGACTAGAGTTGAGTCTATCTATAGAGATTGTATGATAAGATTTAGTAGATTAGAGTTGCCAGGGGATTTGATAGCACTGGAAATTGGGGAGTTTGATGTCATATTGGGGATCGATTGGTTATTCAGACATCACATTACCTTGGATTGCTATAAGGAGACTATGACAGGTAGTGGACCAGATCAGAGTACACATTGTTTCCGATGTGAGGGGTTGAGGTCTCGTATAGGACTAGTAGCGTTCATTGTTGCAGAGGAGCCAAGGGGTGACTCACTTTTCATCTCAGATGTGCTAGTAGTCCGGGATTTCGTAGATGTCTTCCCAGATGATCTACCTGGATTACCACCTGTTAGGGAGGTTGAGTTTAGGATTCAGCTGTTACCTGGTACAACTCCTGTTTCAAAACCACCATATAGGCTTTCGAAACCAGAATAAGAGAAGTTGAAGAAGTAGATAGATGAGTTTCTAGAGAAGGGATACATTAGGCCGAGCATGTCACCATGGAGTGCACTGGTTCTTTTTGTTTATAAGAATGATGGTAGCATGTGCATGTGCATCGATTATAGGCAACTTAATCCAGTCACGGTTAAGAACAAGCATCCATTGCTTAGGATTGATGACTTATTTGATCAGTTGGGAGGTTCATCTTGGTTTTCCAAGATTGATCTGAGATCGGGCTATTATCAGTTGAGAGTGTTGGAGGAGGATGTAGAGAAGACTACATTTCGCACACGTTATGGGCATTATGAGTTTTTAGTTATGCCGTTTGGGTTGACTAATGCCCCAGCAGTGTTCATTGATCTTATGAACAAGGTTTTTCATCCCTATCTAGACAGATTTGTAGTGGTATTCATTGATGATATTTTAGTTTACTCCAAGACTAGGGAAGAGCATGTTGGACACTTGAAAGTGATATTGCAGATTTTGAGAGATCATCAGTTATATTGGAAATTCAGCAAGTGTCAGTTTTGGCTGAGATAGATATTCTTCTTAGGGCATATCATTTCAAGTGAGGGTATATCTGTGGACCCCGAAAAGGTCAAGGCAGTAGCAGAGTGGTCCAGACCCACTACAGTTACAGGAGTCAGAAGTTTTCTTGGTATGGTAGGGTATTACAGACGTTTTATTGAGGGTTTTTCCCGTATTGCTGCACCATTGTCTAATCTAACCAAGAAGGCAGTAAAATTTCAGTGGGATGATCAATGCAAGCAAAGCTTCTAGGAGTTGAAGTAGAGGTTGACCACTGCCCCAGTATTGATAGTGCCATCTATGGACGAGGCATTTGCTAGGTATTGCAATGCTTCTAGGATTAGTTTGGGTTGTGTAATGATGTAGCAGGGCAGAGTAGTTGCTTATGCATTTAGATTGTTGAGACCCCATGAGAAGAACTACCCTACACATGACTTGGAGTTAGCAGCCATAGTTTTTGCACTAAAGCTATGGAGACATTACTTGTATGGGGTAGAGTTTGAGATTTTCTCAGATCATAAGAGCTTGAGGTATTTGTTTTCTTAGAGAGATCTTAATATGAGGCAGTGGAGGTGGATGGATTTACTTAAGGCTTACAGGTTTACACTTTAGTACCATCCGGGTAAGTCGAATGTAGTAGCAGACACCTTGAGTCGCAAAAGTTCAGCTGAAGATTCAATTGCTACTTTAGTAGCATTTATGACTAGTTAGTGTAGACTGGTGGACTAAGTTAGAGAATGGCATGGAGAGTTTAGCTTGTCTAAGGATGGTGCGATCAAGGTAGCACGTGTACAGTTGGAGCCTGATCTGATTCAGAGTATTCGGGAGAGACAGTTGACAGATCCACAGTTGATTCAGACTAGAGAGTTGATGGGTGGAGGATCTGAGACTGTTGTAGATTTTTCAGAGAGAGACGGTTTATTACAATTTCGAGGTCGTATTTGTGTACCAGATGATGAGGAGATCAAGAATAAGATTCTGATTGAAGGACATAGATCCAGGTATGCTGTACACCCTTGAAGTACAAAGATGTACAAGAACCTTAAGACTATTTATTGGTGGTTAGGAATAAAGAAAGAAATTGCAGAGTTTGTGACCAAATGTTTTACATGTTAGCAAGTAAAGGCCGAGCATCGTAAGCCACTTGGATTACTTTAGTCACTTCCAATTCCTGAGTGGAAGCGAGAACACATTACCATGGACTTTGTGTCTGAGTTGCCATTGTCAGCAAAGAATGAGGATGCCATTTGGGTGATAGTTGACAGATTGACGAAATCAGCACACTTCATACCTATTAGTAATTCCCAGCAGTTGAAGTTTCTTGCAGAGTTATATGTTAAGGAGATTGTGAAACTTCATGGAATGCCAGTTTCTATAGTTTCTGACAGGGATTCCAGATTCACATCTTATTTCTGGACAACATTCCAGGGAGCCATACGAAGCTAAATTTCAGTATGAGTTTTCATCCTTAGACATATGGTCAGTCTGAGCGTATCATACAGACTTTGGAGGACATGCTTAGATGCTGTGTTATGGATTGGGGAGGCAGCTGGAGTTAGCATTTACCATTAGTTGAATTTACCTACAATAATAGCTACCAAGTAAGTATTCAGATGGTGCCTTATGAAGCACTTTATGGCAGGATTTGCAGATCTCTCGTATGTTGGATAGAAGTTGGGGAAAAGCAGTATAATGGACCTCAGATTGTCCAAGATAGTGTGGAGAAAGTTAACTTGATCAAGCAGAGATTACTTACAGCCCAGAGTCGTCAGAAGAGTTATGCAGATATGAGGAGACATGATTTGGGGTTTGAAGTTGGTGATCAAGTGTTCTTGAAAGTATCTCCATCTCGAGGGATCAAGAAATTTGGCAAGAAGGGCAAGTTGGCCCCAAGGTTTATAGGTCCTTTTGAGATAGTTGGCATAGTGGGACCAGTGGCTTATCGGTTACCATTACCTACACAGTTGGAGGGAGTTCATGACGTATTTCATGTGTCGATGTTGAGGAAGTATGTTCATGATCCCACCCACATCATTCAAAATGAGCCATTAGTAGTGCGTGAGGACTTGTCATATGAGGAGCATCTAGTTCAAATTATGGATAGATGAGAGCAAGTCCTTCGTACGAAGGTAATTCCGCTAGTAAAGGTGTTATGGCAGAATCATGCAGTAGAAGAGGCAACTTGGGAGCTAGAATCGGACATAAAGAAGAAGTATCCGCACTTGTTTTCGGAATTGCAAGCTAAATTTCGAAGACGAAAATTTTTTTTTAGGAGGGGAGGATGTAAGACCCCAAAAATTTACAGGAATTTTTATTAAATAATAATAAGTATTTTATTGGGGATTTCATTGATGGATTGTAATAATAAATATAGTTAATCACACTGATGGAGGAGATCAGGAGTTTGAAGCAAATCTAACCGTTGGATCATGAGATATTGAAGTAAGTATTAATTTAAGGTTATCTTTTAATCTGATTGGTTAGTAGTATAGGATTTGATGGAAGGAAGATACAAGGAATTAGGAGATTAAAATAGGGTTTAATACTTGAGGGAATAATTAAGAGAATACTAATCATATTGTCTTGTATTCTCTGATGGTTGAAGGAAACGAGAGACCGAGAGAGAAGAGGAGGAGACGAAGAGCTTCGTTGATCTTGAGGCGTTCTTCATCCTAGGAGTTCTGTGTTGCTGTAGAGAGAGAGAGAGAGAGAGATCATCATCTACACTTGAGGAGGAAGAAGGAAACTTGGTCGAACAGAGGTAGGTAGCACACCTATTTATTCGAGAACTGAGTTTTACTAAGGTTTGATCGTCTAGCATGATTGGAGGTATGATATGTATATGTATTGAAGATATTAGAGTGATTTGTATATGTGGTTTGATGTTTGATACATAAAAACTCGATTTTGGAGGTCGGATTAGCCGTTGTTTGTCGAGCACTTGGTACGATTGCCTGAGTGATCTGGACGAGTGTCTCGCCTATGTGTTTAGAAATATTTTACATAGGTCGCCCAACCAGGTCGCTTGAGCGATGGGTTGAGCGAATTTTGGGTAGGTCACCCAAGGGGGATCACTTGGGCACCCACTTGAGCGCCCGTTGATTTGAAATTTTGTTTTAAAAGTAGTCGGCCGCACAACCAGGTTGCCTAAGATACCTTAACAGAAATCTGATTTTTCCTATTTTGAAGAGTTATTCAATTCCAAAATAAATTTAAATGAATTTTAAATACCTGAACCAACAAATACTGAGTGTTTACAACTGTTTTCAATGATCTTGGGTATTTAAACAAATTGATGGGTAATTTAGAGTGCTTACTTTGAAAATAAAAGGATTTTGGGGTTATTTCACTATTTGATTTGATTTGATTGGGAAAAGTATTACTCAGAAAAATATATTTTTAAGTATCCTGATTTTGGAACTTTAGAAAATCTTCACATCTAAACTATTTTGTAAAATTATATTTGGAAAGATTATGAGCTTCGGAAAACCCTATATGCCGCTAGGCGCTATTATTAAACCATATTCATTTGAGTAAATTGATGTTGTTGGTGTCTAGTGGGCATAGCTGCATTTGGATCCATAGGGTTAAGCTTAAGATTGAAGAGGTTTTTCTTTGTTTGGGTACTCTTAGTTTGCGCTCGCACTTCCTTTGCAAGTTAGTTTTCTTTGGAGGGTCTACATGTATGTGTGGATAAGCGGCCATCTCCATGTATTGATTCAGGTACTGCATGCAGGTGGTATGTGCCGAACTTCGTAAGTTTCGTGTGCAATAAGTCGATGACTACGCCTCTTGTCTCAGTTGATATACGGGTTTGAGGGTCTTAGTAGCTTTGCCTATAAGTTGCATGGTGGCATAGTGAATGGAGAGTTTCTTTTCAAAGTCCTGCTTGTCTTCATGAGTCCTACAATGATGAATGATGTATGATGGATCAGTTTGATCTTGCTTATTACACTATTGTGTTGGAAATTATGTTGATGGAAAAGATTATACTTGTTGAGCTGTTTTAATTTGATTACTGTTTAATTTGTTGAGATTGTATTGTATCCTGCTTAGCTCGTTTACTTTACTGAGCATGAAAGTAACTATCTTCTATGTATAAACTGTTTATTCATGCATGTTGACCTACTGGGATATTCGTATCTCATTCCTATTTGTTTTGTTTTGTTTTCAGCTAATACGCGTGAGAGAGACTTAGGGTTTGCTTTTGGGGGCGAGTTTGCTAATTTCCTTTCAGAGGACTATTATTATCCAAATTAGATATAGTTTTGAGGTTGATACAGATGTTAGATACATTTGATTATTTTCTGTTATTTTATAGATTGATGTTTATTAGAGTGAGAGTGAGAGTGATAGAACCTATTTTACTAGACTTGATTTATATTTAGATGAGATGGTTTGGATGACTTTAATCCACGTTGATATTGGTCTTTTTTTATTAATGATAAGACTTCCGCACTTCGATATTAATTGTTTAATGAATATTATTATTGGTCTGGTAATTTGATGTTTTGGGCCTGTAGCACTTCGGATTCGAGTTGAGTGCCAGTTTTTGCATTGACCTGGGTTTGGGGCATTACATTAAAAACACTAGGGGTTAGACTTTAATATTGAAAGTTTAAAGTAAGTGGCATTCTCAAACATAATATTTTTGCACTCCTGGAAGTGTCGGGAATGCAAACCCTGGATAGAAAGCCAAACCCTAAGGGGTGAAAATTTGAATTTTTGATCAGGTGAGAATTGACCATCTTGCTCCATGTCAGTGAATAGAGAATCTCGACACGGTTCTAACGCAACTAAGTTTGCTGGAATCGGAGTCCGGATGAGGGACTTCGAGCCGGTCAAACTTGAGAATGAGCCGAAAGTTGACTTTTTGCCGAATCCCGAGCAAGGTGTTTAGCCCAATCCCAATGGATAGAGGACTTCGATACGGTTCCAACGCAATTGAGTTTGCTCAAATCGGAGTTCGAATGGAAAAGATATGAGCAGTCAAAGCTAAGGGCATTATGGGAATTTTAGCGATGCCACATGGGATGCCACGTGTGCACAAGGAGTGCTCACATGGGATGCCACGTGTGTGCATGGGAGCTCCACATGGGAGGCCACGTGGACCCAATGAGTGCTTCACATGTGTCACCTCCCATGCAACCTTCCACCTCCCAAGAAACCTTTCTCTTCCCAAGCAACCCTTCCTCTCCCCAAGAAACCTTTCCTCTCCCCAAGCAACCCTTCCTCTCCCCAAGACACCTTTCCTCTCCCCAAGCAACCCTTTCACCTCCCAAGACATCTTTCATCTCCCCAAGGCAACCATCCATCTTCCATGATTTAAAAAGGAAATTTTCTCCAACACATGAGAGGGGGGGGGGGGGGGGGGGGGGGCTACCATTTTCGAATTCTCCAACCCTCTCTCCCACTTCTCTTGACTTCAAGCTCTCCAATCTCCTCCATTCGAACACCTCCACTCCAGTTCCATTCTCTCTCCCACTTCTCTCCTCCATCTCTTCCATCTCCTAAGCTAATCCCACATCTCCAACACTCTCAACCCTTCCTTAACACCCCCCAAACTCACCTTCAAGACTACTCTATCAATCTTTTCTGATATCCTTCTTGATCTCCATCACCTTGAAACTTGAAGGAGACCAAGAGCTGCTGTTGGTGCTGGGGAAAGAGAAGTTCCAGCCACTTTGGTGCTTCAAGGGGGGCTCCATACACTCCAGGAAAGGACTAAGGACCCCAAGGTAAGGTTTCCCTTGGTGTCTTGTTTAACATATAGGAGAATGAGCTCATTTGGAACATGTTAGGTTACTTTAAACCTTGTATGATATTCTCTTCTTCTTCTTGAGTGTGCCTTTGTTTTCTTCCTCTTCCCTTCTTCTCATGTCACCATTAAAGTAGTAAAATCCCATGGTAAGGGGAGGTTTTCAACCAACTAAAAGGGAAGGTGAGAGGTTACTTTTCACATGTTTTAAAGGTCTCTTAGCTACGGTTTTTCTATTTGAATAAGGGAGTGTGTTCCCTTCTCTCTTCTCAGCTATTGTACCCCCTTTAAACCCCCCATTATCCTTTCTTCTTAATGGTTTTTTTCTTTACATTAAGGCTTGTTGTTTTTTTGGTGTTATGGGTGTTATAAAGCATGCTTGCTTGAGGTAAAACTCTCCACATGACTATCTTGAGATGCATGTTCCCCGTAACCCCTCCTTCCATGGTGTTCTCGGCTTTTACTTTGAGGTGAAATGCATAGTCTCTCTCCCCTCTCTAGGAACCTCTAATACACACCCACTTGAATCCCCATACCATGTTCCTTCTCCCCCTTCCTTTCTACTGTTTTGTGTACCCCAAGCATGCCCCCATCCCCCACTATTTGTCACCACTTCCACACCATTCCGGCATGCTCCACCACCCCTCCAAGTATGCCATGTCCAGCACACATATGTACACGAAGGTAGCATGCTGGGTTCTTACTTAATCACACATCCTTTTTATATGTACTTGATCACACACATACACTTACACTGTAGTTTAAGCATATCTAAAAAGTGTTTGTTATGTGATGTTTAGTTGCTGCTTCGTGATGTTAGATGATGTTTAGTTTGCTGTTTTGATGATTAGTTGCTGTTATGTGAGGTTTTAGTTAAGTGTTTGTTAAGTGGAATGCATGGCCTGGCTGCCAAGGGCTTGGGGCAAGGCCCCTAGCCTCCTTCCCCTCCCCTTGGTTCCAAATACACTCGGAAATGGTCATGAGTGGGTTATTCCCCAATCCCCAGTATCACCTAGGGCCTAGGGGTATCCGGCAACTGTAGACACCCCAAATTGCACCAACAATCATAAAAAATCATTATCTCCTTGAAAGCCAGCACAGAAATTGAAGAAAATGAACTTTTACCTGTATCCGACAACTCAGGCCGGATACAAGTACTCCTTTGTGTATTCGGTGAAATATACCGGATACAAGTGCGCCTTAGTGTATCCGGTATTATATACCGGATACCTTAAGGCCCTTGTGTATCCGGCCTGATATACCGGATATGCAAGTTTTGCTCAAAATTAGAGTTTTCTGAGAGATTTCATCTTTTACCATCATATCCCTCATTAAATGAGGGGAAATCTCGGAAATAGCCTTAGGGTTAAGGTTGGTGGGCTATAGACATTAGGTTGTGTCTACCAATCTCACCAACCCTAACCCTAGCCTTTGCCTATAAATAGGAGGCTCCTCCTTAAGCAAATGGCAATCAACTCTTGTTTTGAATTCTCGCCAAGAAGAACTCCAAGAGAAGAAGAAAACCGCTGCGGGATCGCTTCCAGAACCCAGGTAAGCCTCAAACTTTTCTTTTATTTTCTGTCTTTACGTTCATAGATCTAGATCTCTTCTTCTACGTTTCTTTAGAATAAGGCATTCTTTGTGTGTGAAAACCCTTCCCCGGCTCAAAGTATCTCGAGACTCCCCCTAGCCGTAAAACGTGGAGGCGGGATCTAGGAGAAACGAGACTGGGGATTGACCCTAGTACTAGAACCTATGTAGCATAAAGCCTTTTGATTGATTGTAAACCGTTTCATATTCAAAGTACCTTTGATTATCTTGAAGAACCGTGTTTAACGGGGAGAGAGAACAGAGGGAAACGATAATGGAACGGAACCCTAAGCTGTTTTAGAACCTTATTTTGATGAATATGTATGCATGCTATTGATCTTGTTTGGTTTTTCACACTTGCACATACATATTACCATTTTGGCGGGATAGGCTCATATTTGGGGTTTATTGCATTTATTGTGATAAATCTCAAATAAATGGCCTCAATCAATTCTGGAATGTTTTCAAATGATTTTTCAAAGATTTGTGTTCATCTTGCACGAATGGCACACACTTTATCACAATTTTGAGTTGGTTTTACTCAAAAAGGGCCTAACTGGACAGCACTTGTACCCTTACTTCGGACGCTCATAACTTCATCGTCCGGATGAATTTTGGAGCGAATCCAGAACCATGGGAAAGGTGAGGCTGTCTAGTTTATGTCCACCAAATTTCATTAATTTCATTAATTTCTATCAAACGGATTTTTGACACCTCTCTGTGGAAGTTGATTGGACAGTTCAGGTTCAAGTACAGAACTTGTCACTTCGACGGAGCGCCATGTGTTCGTTTTAAGTCCGATTCGAATGATATTTGTTTCTGGGCACTCCTTTATGAGTCTATTTTCAAATCCAGTTAGTTTCATAATTTTTTGACTCCATTTGAATTATTGGTAGCCGATTTACTCAGAACTGCTCAATGGCATTTTTCTGGGTAAATCTGTGATCTTCGGGGCCTGTTCGGGAGACCACCCAAGGCACATCCGAAGGGATTTTTGTATGAGGCTAGTTTCTTTTGAAAGATGGCCATACAGACTTCAATCACACCAAATTTCGTGGATTTTTATGAGGTGGATTTTTCTAGACAATTTTCCAAAGTTGCCCACTTATCACTTTTTGATTATCCCCAACAGCAACTTTAAAGGAGCATAACTCTTAGGATTTTAATCGGAATGAAGTGAAATTTTGCATGAGACTCTTATTTACTGTAGTCTTTCAAATGGATTTAGTTTGGTTCAATTTAAAATTGTATTTGAATGATTTCAAGACAAATGGTATTACTTTTCACCGAATTTTCCAGATTTGATTCAACTTGGTTTTTGAATAACTTGTGCTTTGATTTCCATCTTTTTGTGATATTCCAGAAATGATATTGACATAAGAGAGGATCTAGAATCCATTTAGATCTTCATGTGAAAATATCATACATTGGTCCTTTTTCAAGGTTTTCTATGATTTTAGCAAGCTTTCTTATTTTTGCATGAACATACACTTGGCTACCACTTCGTGTGGATGAATGGGGGTGCCTAATACCTTCCCCCGTTCATAATCTAATCCCCTTACCCATCTATGGATTTGATTTTCAAGTAGGGTTATTTTTATCCTATAATGTTTCTTTTGTCTCTTTTTTGCTTATTTTTGAACTCTTTGGTGTCCATTCTCACCCCAAAATCATGAATGGTGGCGACTCTCCCATTTTTGCGTTGAGCCCGTGTGTTGACGGAGGGATGATCATTCCGGTGATTTTTCCATGTCTCACAGCAACTAAGGCTGGATCACTTAGGGCCTATGTGTATCTGGCAACTAAGGCCGGATACACACAGAGATATAATTTTTGTGTATTTTGATGTTTCTTGCCGAATTTTGGAGTGATTTGAGCCGAATAAAATAAACCAACAGGGTTTCCGGGTCACCCGGAAACCCAATTTGGGACTTGGACCAATGTCCAACTCGGAATACTCGTGGGCCTTCCAACGGGGCCCACCAAGCCCAATAAACCCTAAAGCATGCAAAATAAACAAGCTAAGTAAAGTGAATTAATCGAACCAGATGGGCCAAGCCCAATGTGGCCCATCCGAAATTTGATACATGGAATTGGTGTGCTTAAATGTGCGGTTTGGCCGAGACCCGGGCAAGGGCCTATCGGGCCCACCAAAGCCCACTAATCAACCCAACTTAGGGTGTAAGCCCTACACTTCTAGAACTTAGGCTTTCAAGCCTAAAATTGGACTATGGGCCTCAAGCCCAATGACCAATCCACCTTGACAAACTTAAGTAAGATAAAAATCAAAAATACTTTGGCAACCACCATGGGGGTCCACCTAGGGGCCCGCAAACCAAAGCCGGCCCACTATTGCATGAAAATCACATAAGGCTCCAACTTGAACAAACCAAATAGAACCAACACACTTAACCAAAGCCCGCAGGGCCTCCTCGGCTTAGACCGAGGCCCACATGGGCACACGGGCTTACCCTAGCCCACCAAGGGCACCGTGGGCTTTCCAACGGGGCCCACCAGTCAGACTCAGATCACCTAAATTAAGCAAAGATAAAATCAACTAAAGGGACCCACACCACTCAGGTGGTCCCGCCAAGACTTAACTAAAATACATGCTGGATTAGGAATCGGGTGAGAACCAAGTAGAAAGCTGACTCAAACCAGGGAACCCACGGGACCCGTCATCCGACGGGGGTGTCTACGGACTTCCCCCGACCACAACCGAGAATCGACTCAGAATCTTAAGCCGCAGACCAGACTAATAGACAAGACTAGGCACCCAGGTGTCCGCCTGCACCCCATCAGGCGGTGGCGACTCCGAATTACCTCGTGCCGCGTTTTCCACGCGCGCACACTATATTTTTATACGTAACCGAAATAAAATTTCGGTTATCTATAAAAAGTGTTTGCCCGAACTGTGTTTTTGGGCAAACACAGAAAACAACTTTTTTTGGTTTTCTGCGAGGGAGCTGATTCCCTTGGGTTCTGGGGTTGCCTAGGGACTGTGTGGGCCCACAGTGGTTTAGAGTTAGGGGAATGACCCCTTTTTGGCCACTTTTGGCTCTTTGGATCCAAGGGAGGGGGAGTAAGGTTTGAGACCTTGTCTCCCCTCCATGAGTTGAACCTCCTAGAATAACAAGGACCAAGTGTATCCCTGTTATGGTTGTGATGTCACCCAACCCCTCTTGCATGAGTGGAAGAGGATAGTGGCCCGATAGGCCTTGACTTGGGTCTCTCCGGCCACACCATCCACCTATCCACATACTCATTAATCAAACAGCATGGAGACAAATCAAATAAGTTTAAAGGCATGCTTGAAATCATGGCTTAAAAGTGTGTGTGTGCTTGTTCATGCCATTGTGCCTACAAGGAGATGAAAAAAGGGGAAAGCCCTAGCATGCTATCTAAATGGACTATGCATGCGCGTGTGGGTAAAGAGAGGAGGGGAGCATGAAAAATGCAAAGAAACAGTAACAAAAAGTGGTGAAAAGTCCTGTAAGAGAGGGATGAGCATGCATACTCAAACTTACGAAGACCTACACCATCATACAAGCATGCATTATGGTAAGTAAGGAGGCAAGATAAGTAGCATGGTAGCAAACTAATAATGCTATTAAAGAAGGGTTCCTTGGGGGATTAAAAGGGGGTACATGAGATTGAGGAGAAGGAGGGGAACATGCTCCCCTCATTTAAATGGAAAAATAGCTAAGGAGGCTTTTAAAAGAACATATGCCTTAAAGAAAATGACCTCTCATTCTCCATTTTTTTGTTGACCGAATCACCTCCCCTTACCCTGGGAGTTTGATCATTGGACTAGGAGAAGGAGATGGACAATAAGATGAAGAAAACACATGCTTAAAGAGGGGAAATAGTGTGTAAAGAACCAAAGGACCTCACATGCTTAAAATTTCTTCATTTTCAGCTATGTTAAACAAAACTTGGTAAGGGTGCTTACCTTGGGGTTTAAAGTTCCCTTTGAGGTGTGTTGAGGCCCCTTGAGAGTTGGGCAGCACCTTGGCACCTCCTTCTTTGAGCCACCAAGCTTCTTCAAGGCTCCTCCAAGACACTTTGTAAAAGGAAGAAGGGAAGAGGAGGTCAAGAGGGGTTTAAAGTAGGTTTAGGAGGTTAGGAGAGGGGTGAGAGGGTAGAGAGGAAGTGGTCGTGCAGGGGAAAGGGAGAGGGGAGAGCCAAAAAAACCAGCAACCTTGAACAAGGAGGCTGTTGCCTCCTTTTATAACCAAAAAATGTGTAACCGAAATTGTATTTTGGCTACACCATTTTCTAGGTATAACCGAAATACAATTTCGGTTATAACACATGTGCGTGCGTCTGAATCGCGGGAATTGCACTTGGGGATTATGGTTGGGATCTCTTCGGGAGAAATGTGGAATGGGAGTCGCCACTGCCTGATGGGTGCAGGCAAACACCTGGGTGCTTAGTGTTTGTCTATTAATGGTCTACGGCTCGAGATTCTGAGGAATTGGCTGCTTACGGTTCGAGGAAGTCCGTAGACATCTCGGTCTGCCCCGTCAAGTGACGGGTCCCATGGGTTATCCCTGGTTAAATTTGGAATTGAGTCAAGTCACTTTTCTCACCCGTTCCTAAATTAGCATGCATGTTTGATTGAGTCTTGGTGGAACCACATGTGTGGTGTATGTCCCTTTAATTGATTTTATCTTTTTAGTTCAAGTGCCCTGAGTCTGATGTGTGGGCCTCGTTGGAGGGCCCATGGATACTCAATTTGGGCCCACCAAGCCCAAGGCCCAATTTGGGTCATGGGCAAGCCCAAAACCCTATTGGATTTGCTTGGTTCAATTGAAAAAGGTTAAAAAAAGGGTAAATTACACTTACCTCCCTTGAGGTATGCTATAATTACACTTACCTCCCTTGAGGTTTCTGAAATAACACTTTCCCCCCTTGAGATTTGTGTATGGGTCAAAATAACACTCTTTCATTGAAGTTTCCGTCAAAACAGTAGCGATAGTTTGTAAAATAATTTGAACTAGACAATATTACCCCTTCATAAAGATGAGAACAAAAATTTTAATGGCCTAAGGCATAACTATCATTTAACTTAAATGGGGGTAATCTTGTCCAGTTCAAATTGTTTTACTAACCATCACTACTGTTTTGACGGAAACTTAAATAAAAGAGTGTTATTTTGACCCATACACAAATCTCAAGGGGGGAAAGTGTTATTTCAGAAACCTCAAGGGAGGTAAGTGTAATTATAGCATACCTCAAGTGAGGTAAGTATAATTTACCATAAAAATAAACAAGGGATTAAAAATAAACAAGGGATTCAATATGTGTAGCTGAAACATGATTTCGGCTACACTAAAAAACATAAGTAGTTGAAATATAATTTGGGCTACATATAAAAATTAGCTTACCCGAACTGAGTTTTCAGGTAAGCTATAAAAACAAGTGTTCGCAATTTTTCAAGGGGGCTTGGACTCTCGGTTTCATGGGGCAACCAGGGACTGTGTGGGCCCCTATGTGGGCACATAGTGGCTTGGGAAAAGAGAGATGAGCCCAAATGGGTCATTTTATTACTTTTTGGGTCATCGGGAAGGGGACTAAGGCTTGGGTCCTTGTCCTTCTCCTTGAGTTGAAACTCAGTGGTTTAAATAGGGACCTTAAGTGTCCCTATTTTTGTATTGAAGGCATCATCCCTTCTCCTATAAAAAGAAGAAAGGAGGTGACCCGGTTGGTCTAAGCCTCGGTCCATACGGCGAAACCATTGCACATATATACACTAGCAATCAAAATTACGTAAAGACAAGTAAATGAAAGCTTAGGAAATGTTGTAAAACAGTGGAATGAAGTGTGTGCTTGCTCACATTAATATACATGCAAGTGAAATGAATCTAAGGAGTAAGAGGCCTAAACATGCCTTCTAGGTGCATCATGCATGTGCATGGCATTTTGTGCTCACTACATGTGTACTAAACAAACCAATACAGTAGATAGAACATGGTGAAGGGAATATTTAACATGATGATCACACATGCAAGCATTCCATATCATGGAACAATAATAAAGCATGCATAAAGAGAATTAAAGAGAAGGGAATGGGATGGTTTTAATGGGATGCATGAGATGTGAAGGAGAATGAGGGAGAACACTCTCTCCCTTTATCAAATAAAATGAAACAAAAGGTGGCACAAAGAGGGTGCCATAACAGGTGACCTTAAACGGCCTCTCTTCCTCTCTTTTCAAGCTTGAACACCCCCTTACCATGGGAGCTCATTCATGTGAAGGAGTAGAAGGAAATGGAGAAGAAAAGAGAGAGGAAGTAGCTCGAAATGCAAGGAAAACAGCTTATAAGAAAGTCATGCTTACATTAACTCCAAATTCATATATGTTGTACAAAAGAGGTTTAGGAAGCTTACCTTGGGGAGGGAGAGCCTCCTTGGTGTGTCTTGGAGCTCCTTGAAGATTTGATAGTGGTTGGAGCACTTCCCTTGAGCTCTAAAAGACCTCCCTTGGTTCTTCTTCTGAGTTAAAGTTAAGAAAAAGAGGTGAGGAGAGGGTTAGAAGGTGTTTGGGGGAGGTTGGTATGCTTGGGAGTGAGTGACAAGGGGTTTGGAGAGAGTTGGAGAGCTTGGGGGAGAAGAGCTTAGGGTTAGAGCACCCATCTTTTCCCTTTTATAGAGAGGGTTACTTAGTTGTTAAGAATGACATTTTTTAAATTATTTTTGTTTACTTAATGGTTAAGCATCACTTTATTATTATTATTTTTGTTTTCTTAGTGGTTAAGAATCACTTTTTTTATTATTATTTTTGTTTGTTTAGTGGTTAAGAAAGAGAGATGGGGTGGGTGATGACCATATGGCGCAGTTTGCCACATGGGCAGCTTATCTACATTTTTGCCACGGGGCTTGATTTGCTCATAACCTCTTCATTTGGACCTCGATTCTGGCAAACTCAATTGCGTCGGAACTGTGTCGGGATTTTCTATCCATTGAGATAGGGTATGGCAGTAAATTCAAGTTTTGAGCAGAAAGCCGAAACCGCTCCCAGAATTTTAAACTGCTCATATCTTCCTGATCGGGATCCCGGTTCTGATACGCTTGATTGCGTTTGAACCGTGTCAGGATTTCCTATCTTTCGGGATAGGGATGACAGTTAATCTTGGTTTGAGCAGAAAGTAAATTTCTGCTCCCCTGGGGTTTGATCTGCATAGAACTTCTCCGTCTAGGCCTCGATTTTGGCAAACTTGATTGTGCCGGAACCATGTCGAGATTTCTCATCCATTGGGACAAAGTATGGCAGTCAATTTGGGTTTGGGCAGAAAGTCAATTTATGCTCCTTAGGGTTTGACCGGCTCATAACTTATTCGTCTGGACTCTGGTTTTGGCAAATTCAGTTGTGTCGGAACGGTGTTGAGATTTCCCATCCATTGGGATGAAGTATGGCAATCAATCTATGCTTGGGTAGAAAGTCTATTTCTGCTCCCTAGGGTTTGACCTGCTTCGAGGTTTTGCTGTTTTTAGCACATTTTGGTTTGATCACATTTGGGTGCTTACAGCTGGCCCCCTTTGTCGAAGTCATTTGTTGGTACGACAAAGGTGAAAAGAAACCCAAATTTTGCATTCCTCACATCTTTCTTAGAAAGCCTTGGAGTTGATTTTTGGTTTGTGGGATAAAGTACACTAACACGAGCTTTTTATGCTTGTGGTACTTTTCCTGTTTCTAATTGTTTGAAATAGGTGGCGCTTTGCACCTTTTCTAGATTCTGGTTCTTGGAAATAAGTGACGCTTTGCACTTGTTCCGGCTTTTGAAAAATAAGTGACGCTTTGCACATCTTTCAGGTTTTTGGGGTGCCCGGGCATTGTTTTATTGTCTATACACTGGTTTTGAGCTTTCTAGATTCAGCTTCTCAAATTTCAGTGAGGATGAAATTTTTAGATTTCAATGAGGGTGCAATTTTTTAGGTTTTTTTTTTCAAGGTTCTTGGTTCTCAGAAGAGAAGGAAGGAGGTACTCTTGCTGCTGTTTGGCACTTCTGAGGAGCTTGCACACCTTGCCTAATCTAGTTACAAAAGTAGGAAATCAAAGATTACATGAGGGCCTTTTCTGCCCTTCGTGTCTTCAAAACACGCTTTCTCTTCTTGTTCTTGAGCTTGCTTAAGCTTTGTTTTGGATGGTTAGTCACTGGGTATGCATGGATTCTTTATTTGGGAAAGAATCTGCAAGGGATAAGCGAGCTCTTTGCAATTCCCCTTTTTGTGTGCTTTGGACTACCGCATTGGCTTTTCTCAGCTTTTGCTTTTCTTTTCTTCCTTTTTTCTTTGTTCTTTTCTTTTCTTTCGGTTTCAAGGTTCTTCTTGATATCCTTTGGTTTTTTTTGCCTCACATGGGCCTGCAAAATTCTTCCAGAGTAATGAGGTACTTGGAATTCAAACTGCAAGCACTTCTTACTTGGTTTTATTATGTGTGTGAGTGCACATGAATAAAATGAAATATTTTTCAAAAGCTTTTTCAGAAATTTTGTATAAGTGATTAAAAAGAAAAGGCAAGACCAGCGACCATGGTGAATTGCCTTGTTAGCTTGAAGTGTTGTGGGATGGTGTACTCAATACGCATTCCCATGAGATTCCTGACTTGTGCCATCATTGGTTCTGGTGCCGTGGATGGTTAAGTGAATATTGGAAATCTTTTTTTAGTTCTGTGCCATGAATGGCACATGGATTTTTTGAGAATCTGATGAAGTGCCGTGAATGGCACTATTGTGCTTGAAAGCTTTACTGCACCATGAATGGCACTGTGAATTTTGAAATTTCTCTTTCACTTTTGTTTTGTGCCGTGAATGGCACAGGAGTTTGAAAACTTTATGATTTGTGCCATAGATGGCATAGTGAACTTGAAACTTTTAGGATCGTGCCGTGAATGGCACGACAAACTTGAAGGGCTTTGCTTGATTGTGTCGTGAATGGCACAATGATTCTTTGGAAATTTTGTGAATGTGCTGTGGATGGCACGTGGATTCTGAAAGATTGGTTTAAAACATTTTTTGGAAATCTTTTCTAAGGTTTTGCCGTTTGATGGAGAAATCTGTAATCATGTCGTGACTGGCAAATTTTGAAATTAGTACAAAGTAGCAAAATTGGGGGACCATTGGAATTGGTTTCGTATGTCATGCCGTGGATGGCATTGTTACAAAAGAGAATGTATGCCACAAAAGGCTATTCAATGTTTCTCAAGGATGACGGCTCGATAAAACCATGGGAAGTGGTTTATCGTGAGTCATGAGAGATTTTTGCAAATATACGTCATGAAAGACTATTTTGATGTAGGCCTAGAGGCCACTTTAATCTGTGCTTTTGAAAAGCAATTTGGATGTGCGCCTCGGGGGGCGGCTTGATGTGTGTCCAAAGGCAATTTGATGTATGCCTAAAGGCATTTTGATGCACCCGGAGGCGATTTGATTTTGAGAATTCTTTTTGTGCATTTTTCCAAAACAGTTTTGACCAACATTGTGGGTTTTTGATTTTGAAGTGAGCGCACTTTGATGTGCAAATGGTTTACACATGTGCAGGAAGGTAAGAGCAAGTGTTGCGGGGCTAACCATCCTCTGACGTTGTGTCAAGCAAAGCACACAAACAAAATTGAAATGCGTGTGCAGCCCTAAAAAGGGTTGGTGCCAGCGAAGGCACAACTCCAAGATGTACTTGTATGAGGAAGCATATCTAAATCCAAATCAATCTTTTCTTTCATCTATTCTGAAGAATCTCTATTGTCTGCTTGAAGAAATTCTTACAACTTGCCAACAAGAGCGAAATCACTTGGAGCTTAAAAAGCTGGAAAAGTGTTCGATTCTAGGGTTGTTGGGAATCCTAGGAAAGGATACAATTTTTTTTACAGGGAGTAGGTTGAAAAAGGCCTAAATCTAGGGTTCCATTGCCCCTGTTTTGATTTGGCTTGCTTTCATCTGCTTTTTCTGATCTGGCCGGGTTTCGTCTGCTTGAAGACTGATCCGGACTTAGTATGCTTCCTGCGGACTTAATGGGTCAAGGCCCATGGCTCTCAGGACTCAATTCATGGATCTGGGGTAGTTCCCCTGATCAAAGTTAGGTTGGCTTCCTAATTTAGGGCTGAGGTAGCCCGAGTCTAAGGTCCACTCGAATAATGCAATAGGAGTCGGGGGTTGCTGTCCCTGATGGACGCTTGAGTTTTAGATTGATTTTACTCCTCTTGATTCATCATTCAATCACAAAGAGTGTATCAGAGACGTGAGGTGGGAGAAAGGATACCCAGCTTGAAACATACGCCTACAAGGGTATGAGCAAAGTACTAGACCCTCGTATACCATGGCAAGAAACCAATGGTGCTATAGGAATCCAGAAACCCGGGGAGATGGGTTTACCTTGCTTTCCCTGGCAAGCTAGAGGCACATGAGGCTAATACCATCCCGAAAGTTGTTTATAAGTAAAAGAAGGGTGGTTGCTAGAGAGATCTAGGGCTGTAGGATTAGAAGCATGTCATAGATCTCATTCAGTTTGGATCATGCACGTAAGCTCCCTCGCGTGTGTCACCCCATGCAGTTTATATCAAAGCATGTAAACAAATCAATAGTGTGCGTGAGTGCACATGTGTGCAAGTGGTTGAGTGTGGTGCACTAGAATGGGTGAGTTGAGTCGACTCAGCCTTTATATAGTGAGGTGGGGAAGTGAGTATGCAAACAAATGCACCAAGAAAGTTCCCAGGAGACTAGAGGGGTCACGAATGGTCCCGCTTATGTCCCAGTCTCCTTATGCCATTAAAGTCCTTTGTGACAGAACTTTCTTAGACATGCATATTCACATATCTTCCACACTACTAAAAAAAGGGAGAGCCTTCTCTAGGTCAACAAAATTTGGTTTTAACTAGGGTCCAATTGGGTTGGGCTGTCTCCAGTGGAGTTGCCAGGCTGTGCGCGTGTCCGAATCGCAGGAGTCGCACTTGGAGATTATGGCAGGGATCTCTTCGGGAGAAATGAGGAATGGGAGTCGCCACTACCTGATGGGGTGCAGGCAGACACCTAGGTGCCTAGTGTTTGTCTATTAATGGTTTGTGGCTTGAGATTCTGAGGAAGTGCCTGCTTATGGTCCGGGGAAGTCTGTAGACATCCCGGTCCGCCCCGTCGGGTGACGGGTCCCATGGGTTATCCCTGGTTAAATTTGGAATTGAGTCAACTCACGTTTCTCTCCTGTTCCTAAATCAGCATGCATATTTGATTGAGTCTTGGTGGAACCACATGTGTGATGTATGTTTTTTTAATTGATTTTATCTTTTTAGTTCAAGTGACCTGAGTTTGATGTGTGGGCCCCGTTGGAAGGCCCATGGATACTCAATTTAGGCCTACTAGGCCCAATTTGGGTCATGGGCAAGCCCAAAACCCTATTGGATTTGCTTGGTTCAATTGAAAAAGGTTAAAAATAAACAAGGGATTAAAAATCTGAATTTTTTTGGGTTCTCTGAGTGTATTCGAAATTACATTTCGAATAAATAGCCAATATGTGTAGCTGAAACATGATTTCGGCTTCACTAAAAAATATAAGTAGCTGAAATATAATTTCGGCTATATATAAAAATTAGCTTACCCAAATAGAGTTTTCAGGAAAGCTATAAAAACAAGTTTTTAAAATTTTTCAAGGGGGGCTTGGACTCTCTGGTTTCATGGGGTAACCAGGGATTGTGTGGGGCCTTGTGTGGGTCCACAGTGGCTTGGGAAAAGAGAGATGAGCCCAAATAGGTCATTTTTATTACTTTTTGGGTCAAAGGGAGGGGGACTAAGGCTTGGGGCCTTGTCCTCCTTGAGTTGAAACTCAGTGGTTTAAATAGGGACCTTAAGTGTCCCTTTTTGGTATTGAGGGCATCCTCCTTTCTCCTATAAAAAGAAGAAAGGAGGTGACCCGGTTGGTCTAAGCCTCGGTCCATACGGCGAAACCATTGCACATATATACACTAGCAATCAAAATTACGTAAAGACAAGTAAATGAAAGCTTAGGAAATGTTGTAAAACAGTGGAATGAAGTGTGTGCTTGCTCACATTAATATACATGCAAGTGAAATGAATCTAAGGAGTAAGAGGCCTAAACATGCCTTCTAGGTGCATCATGCATGTGCATGGCATTTTGTGCTCACTACATGTGTACTAAACAAACCAAAACAGTAGATAGAAAATGGTGAAGGGAATATTTAACATGATGATCACACATGCAACTCATGCAAGCATTCCATATCATGGAGCAATAATAAAGCATGCATAAAGAGAATTAAAGAGAAGGGAATGGGATGGTTTTAATGGGATGCATGAGATGTAAAGGAGAATGAGGGAGAACACTCTCTCCTTTTATCAAATAAAATGAAACAAAAGGTGGCACAAAGAGGGTGCCATAACGGGTGACCTTAAATGGCCTCTCTTCCTCTCTTTTCAAGCTTGAACACCCCCTTACCATGGGAGCTCATTCATGTGAAGGAGTAGAAGGAAATGGAGAAGAAAAGAGAGAGGAGGTAGCTCGAAATGCAAGGAAAACAGCTTATAATAAAGTCATGCTTATATTAACTCCAAATTCAAATATTTTGTACAAGAGAGGTTTAGGAAGCTTACCTTGGGGAGGGAGAGCCTCTTTGGTGTGTCTTGGAGCTCCTTGAAGATTTGATAGCAGCTGGAGCACTTCCCTTGAGCTCTAAAAGACCTCCTTTGGTTCTTCTTCTTAGTTAAAGTAAAGAAGAAGATGTTAGGAGAGGGTTAGAAGGTGTTTGGGGAGGTTGTTGTGCTTGGGAGTGAGTGAGAAGGGGTTTGGAGAGCGTTGGAGAGCTTGGGGGAGAAGAGCTTAGGGCTAGAGCACCTTTCTCTTCCTTTTTATAGAGAGGGTTACTTAGTTGTTAAGAATGACTTTTTAAAATTTTTTTTGTTTACTTAGTGCTTAGGAATCACTTTTTTATTATTATTTTTGTTTGCTTAGTGGTTGAGAAAGAGAGATGGGGTGGGTGACGACCCTGTGGCGTAGTTTGCCACGTGGGTAGCTTATCTGCATTTTTGCCCTAGTGCTTGATCTATTCATAACCTCTTCATTTGGACCCCAATTTTAGCAAACTCAATTGCGCCGGAACCGTGTCGGGATTTTCTATCCATTGAGATAGGGTACAGCAGTAAATTCAAGTTTTGAGCAGAAAGCTGAAACCGCTTCCAGAATTTAAATGGCTCATATCTTCCTGATCCGGATCCCAATTTTGATATGCTTGATTGCGTCGGGATTTCCTATCTTTCGGGATAGAGATGACAGTTAATCTGGGTTTGAGCAGAAAGTCAATTTCTGCTCCCCTGGGGTATGATCTGCCCATAACTTCTCCATCTGGGCTCCGATTCTAGCAAGTGCCGGAATCGTGTCGAGATTTCCCATCTATTGGGATGAAGTATGGTAGTCAATTTGGGTTTGGGCAGAAAGTCAATTTTTGCTCCTTAGGGTTTGATCGGCTCATAACTTCTTCGTCTGGACTCCGGTTCTGGCAAACTCAGTTGCGTTGGAACCGTGCCAAGATTTCATATCGATTGGGATGAAGCATGATAGTCAATCTGGGTTTGGGCAGAAAGTCAATTTCTGCTTTCTAGGGTTTTACCTGCTTTGAGGTTTTGCTGTTTTTAGCACATTTTGGTTTGATCAAAATTTGGGTGTTTACACCACATTTATGTGTAACCAAAATTTAATTTCGATTACACCTATATCAAATAAAAAATCATGAGATTGTAGGGATAATGTCAGAAAATCTGAAACCTAATCCTAAGAACCAAATTTTAATTTCAGTTATACGCATTTTTGTGTATAAATGAAATTTAATTTCGGTTATTTTAGTAAAAAAAAATATTTTTTCCGGATTTGCCCCTTGATTTGACTGATTTGATTGGATTCTCTCTTAATGAGAGAATCCGAATTTTTGATTTTTTTTATTTAACTTAATTAACAAAAATCAAGATATTTTGAGAGAAATTAATATTTTATTTTAGATATTTTTATTTGCTGTCCTTTCCGTCCTTTCTTTGCCACATGGCAGATTTCTGCACATTCGCCACGTGGGCGGTTTTTTGCAATTTTGCCCTAGGGTTTGAACTACCCAGTATTTCTCCGTCCGGACTCCGATTTTAGCAAGCTCAATTACGTTGGAACCGGGTCGATATTCTCTATTCACTAAGACAGGGTTTTGCAGTGAATTCAAGTTTTGAGCAGAAGGCCGAAACTGCGCTCGAAATCTTAATATGCTCATATCTTCTCCGCTTGGGCCCCGATTTCAGTAAACTTGATTGCGTCGGAACAATGTCAGAAATCTTTATCCGTCGTGATAGAATATGGCAGTTAATTTGGTCAGAGCAGAAAGTAAATTTCTGCTCCCCTGGGGCTTGACCCACCCATAATTCCTTTATCTGGACCTTGATTTTGGCAAACTCTGTTGCATTGGAATCGTGTCCGAATTTCCTCTCCATCGGGATAGGGCATGGCGACCATCTTGAGTTTGATCAGAAAGTCTATTTCTGCCCCTTAGGGTTTTGAGCTGTCTTTTAGGGTTCCCACTTCCGGTACTTCCAGGAGGTGCAAAAATGAGGTGCTTATAATCGGGTCGGGTTTGGGCTGAACCCGATTATTGGCGGGTTTGGAAAACCCAAAACCCAATCCAACCCAACCTGCCAATAATTGGGTTCAACTTGCCAACTTGATTAATATTTTTTATTTTTGAAATTATAAAAAAAATCCAATAGAAAAGAACGCGAATTAGTGATACAATTTAGGGTTAAACGGGCTATTATCGGGTTAAACAAGTCATTATCGGGTTAAATCAACTCAACCTTTTCTAAATAATTACTTTTTATCTGCCTTAATTATCGGGTTAAAATGGGTCATTACCGGGTTAGATTCGGGTTGACCTGAATATGAACGTGTTACTAAATCCTCAACTTGAAACCGACTCAACTATTACATGGGTCAACCCGAACCCATTTATTCGGCCGGTTTGGGTTGTTTTTGCTAGGTCGAACTATGATAAGATGTTTTCAACATTCATTTGCTACTCCTGGGTGAATCCTCGAGTTGACTTTGTTACCAGACGCCCATATATCCCTACTCTATACTCCCGCAATGGCTTTAGAGCAAGGGGAGGTTGGTAATGCTAGCTTAGTTAGTTTTCTTTGTCTTTATTTTTTATTTTTTCACTTTGTTTGTAGATTTTTGATTTTTAATAAATGGTTGTTGACTTTGCGACTGATATTGAAATATATTTCAGTAAATCATTGTTGCCATATACTCTTTCCAACACGAACAAGAACCCAAACGAAGATTGAACCCCTAGTCTTCATTATTTTCTTCTAACTATTTGTTAATTACAGGTGACTTGTCGTACGGCTAGACCATCTTCGGTTTAGATCCGGAGTAGGTGCTCCGGGTCAGGACCACACCCAAATTCTGTATCCAAGGATTCTGGCACGCCCGCATATAGACACATCATCCTATTGCCACTTGTCAAGCCAAACCAAATTTTGAAGGAATACTAACATAATTAAAAATAAAAAATCAGTATATAACTCCAAAAAAAAATTTCCAAGCTGCTCTCAGGATCTCGAGTAGAGGACTTGCTGGTCCCCTTGCAACCCCCTAGGTATTTCACATGGTTGTTCAATCTGCGGATTTGCAACTAAGCGTAGAGTTCCTTGACAACATATTATAACTGCGTATTTGGTATTTGATTAACTTTCTCACACACATTTTTATCAGTGTAATTGACTGAAACCATTGCGGAAAGATAGTATGGATGAGAGAACAGACTACTTTTTTAAACTTAAAACCCACACACTAGGGTTGCTTACTGGGCCGTGCCGGCCCGAGCATGGCATGGCCGAGAACGCCACAGGTGTGCCTGGGACTGCCCGGGCACGCCCCGCGGGCCTAGGGCCTTGAGGGCACGACCCGTTTGGGCACGCGGGATCACATACCGGCCCGGGCCCACGCGCGGTACGGGCTGCGCGTGTCGGCCCACTAGGCACGCCCCAACGGCAGGGACGTGTGCTTGTCATTGGGCACGCGGGCTGCCCGTTGGCCCGCCAGAGAGCTAGCCAACTGCTAGCTCTCTTTTCCCTCCATAAAAGTGGTTTTAAGCCACTTTTATGCCCATTTTACCCCCCTAACAGCTATATAACAGCTATATTGGGGGGCTATAGTTGTAATTGATGATTAAAAGACCTTTTCTACCCTTCCAACTACAAAATAACAGTCATATTGGAGGGTAGAGGTGGTAAAAAGCCACTTTTAATTTTCTATAAATAGCCACTCCCTTTCCCACTCCAAACCACACCTCTTCTACAATCTCCTACTCTCTTCTAATTGATTATCAAATAGTTTCTTTGCTTTAATTGTTGTAATTGGAAATTGGTGATACTCAATCTCTTCTAATTGTTCAAGCATCAGAAGTGGGAAATTGGACTCTGGAGGTTGAAGGCTTCAATTGCAAAGTTCAAGATTCATTCTAAAGAGGTATTCTTCTATTTAATTTTCCGATTTTAAAATTAGTATAAATATTATTATTATAAGTAAGTCTCTCCTTCTACCTTTCTTATAAATTAGTATCACCAAATATTTATTAGAATATTATTTATTAAGAATTTTTTTTCCACAACAATTAAACTTAAATATAGATGGAAGTTTATTTCATGTTAAGTGTGCTTGTCACATCCTTAATTTAGTTGTGCAAGATGGATTAAAAATTGGTCAACATCATTTAATAAATATTAGAGATGCAGGAAGATATATAAAACAATCTAGCACAACCGCTAGAGAATTTAAATATTATTGTGAAACTTTAGGAAAGCAATATAAAAAAATTATCCTAGATATTGAACATAGGTGGAACTCAACATATTTAATGCTAGAAGCTACACTAGGATTAAAACAAGAACTTGCAATATTTTATAAAACTAAAATGCCTGAAAGTGAATTAGAGGAACTTGATTGGCAAATAGCTGAAATTTTAAGAGATTTTTTAAAAGTTTTTTATGATGCAACAAGATATTTATCAGCGGTTTATTATCCAACATCCCCAAGTATTTTAACTTGTTTATATCAAATAAGTATTTGTTTTAAACAATATAGAAATGTACCCATTGCTAAGGAAATTTGCCTTGCAATGGAAGCTAAAATTTTAAAATATTGGCAAGATATGCCTAATTTATATTGTTTAGCAACTACAATGGACCCTAGGATTAAATTAGGAGTGGAAGACTTAATAGATGGAATAAATGAGAATATGAATTCTACTTTTCAAATAGATATATGTAAAATAAGAACGCTATTAGACAGACTTTTTTGTGAATACGATACTAATAGCAGTATACAAGGTCATACATGAACCCAACAACCACTACCAGATAATTCCCCTTGGAATTTTTTAAGTGGGAGCAGAAAGGGAAAACAACCAGCATCTAGTAATGGGGGATCATCTGAATTAATGATTTATTTAGAAAGCCCCCCAATAAGTTTCAATACTATGGAAGAGCATAATGCTTTTAACATTTTAATATGGTGGAAGCAAAATCAGGTTAATTATCCTGTGCCTTTCGCCATAGCACGTGATCTATTAACGGTTTCGGTGTCCATAGTTGCATCGGAATTAGCTAGCACAGGTGGACGAACCGTGGACGACTACAGGAGCAGATTAACGCCGGAGATAGTGCAAGTATGTGTCAGTCTTACAGATTGGTTAAGGGCGGAACTGAGAGATTAGGAATATGAAGATGATCAACTTGCTAGAGACTTTTTTTTTTTTTTGGAAAAGCCCACTAAGACAGGAAAGGCCTTAGTGGCACTCAAACGGAGGGAGGAGGGTTGAGGCAGACCCTGACCTGTAGATTAATGGCAAAACCCAGAATACAGCAAAACAGGGGGGGGGGGGGGACATAAAACCTGACCCCTGGGAGAAACAATGCAGCAAAAGACAGTGATAGGGACAACAAGATGGAACATCACAGACATAAGCAAAAAAGGACGACCAGCCCCAACTACCAGGGCGTCAAAACTAGTTCCGGAATTGATACAATCTTGTGTTATCATCAAAGAGAGCAATCTTAACTGCAGTTGGAAGGGTAGAGATAGAGTTAAACGTGCAGTTACTTTGTCTGGAGCAGCCCTCATTTGCCAAAGAATCAGCCACATGGTTGGCTTCTCTGTAAACATGCTTGAAGTTTCTAGAGTAGGTGGAAATTCTAGCTGTTATCTCTCTCCACACGAGCTGGTAATGCCAAGGGATGCCTCCCTTGCCGTGGTAGCTGTCAACCAAGAGCTTGGAGTCACTTTCGATGCATAAATCCTGGATACCCAAACTGTCGGCCAGTCGAAGACCATCCCTTAGAGCAAGGATTTCGGCCCAAGTGTTACTGGCATGGCCATAGAAAGCTGAATAAGCAACAAGGAAATCGCCAATGGCTAGCCTAATAACGGCACCGCCTCCGCTTAGACCCGGATTCCCCTTTGAGGCGCCATCAGTGTTGAGAACATAAGGGTGCTCCCGAAGATTATGCCATCTAACCATTTTGTGATCCCTCCTTTTGATTAGAGGCATGGAAATGTTGAGATGTTCAAGCCACAGTGCCTTTTCAAAAGAGCAGGAAACCTTTGGGGCAGTGAGGGGAGAGACATCCTGCAGCCATCTTTTAACATTTAGCAGAATAGTATCCGTAACCATGGTGATGTTTTCATATCTGGATTTACAGCGAGCCTTCCATAGCTCCCAAATAATGAAGTGGGGAACGACCTGAGAGATTACACTGAATTGATCTTGCTGTCTAGTTTGGTTAAACCAGAGATTAGTACACTCCAAAGCACTGTGGAGAGGGTGATTTGGCAGGTGGAACCAGCTACCCAAGGCCTGCCAAACCTCCTGAGCAATCTCTCCATAGGCAAAGAGGTGATTAAAGGATTCTTGGGAAGGAAATCTGCAGCAATGGCATTTTGAGCACATTTGGATGCCATGCCTCATAATCTTCTCGTCAGTAGGGACAGCACCTCTTATAGCCTTCCAAAGGAAAACACAGACTTTAGAAGGAATGAAAGACCTCCAGCAATTTGAGAAAAGGGAGGATGATTGTTGCCGGAATCTGATCTGCTGCCAAGCGTCTTTGACCTTGCAAACACCACTTGGGGATGACGACCAAACCAGCTGGTCCTCCATGTCACTAAAGCCAAAGTGAAATGCTTCAAGGAATTCAATGATATAAGGAGGGAATGAGTGGTGGATCTGATGCTTAATCCAAAAACCATTGGAGTCAAAAGATTCGGAAACCTTCAAATTTGGATTGTCAATGAGGTCTGCATTAACATAATCTTCAAGGATGCCAAAAGGAGACCAGTTGTCCTTCCAGAACCTTATATTTCCCCGACCAAGAATAAAGCCCATATTAGAAGTGATGTGGTCCTTGACTTGAATGATTGCTTTCCAGACCTTGGAGGAAGTGTGTCTGGAGTCAGCATCTTGAAAGGGAACTCTTCTGCAGTATTTGCTTCGCATAAACCTTGCCCAAATGCCCTGATCGGTAAGAAGTCTCCATCCCATCTTGATATGCAAGCTGGACATCATTTCCTGAAGTGCTCTGATGCCAAGGCCCCCCTCGTCTTTGGGGAGGCAGATGGATTTCCAAGCCACCCAATGTTTTTTAGGACCAAAATCAGCACTTTCACCCCAAAAGAAGTTGGAAAAGATGGATTCCACACGCTTTAAAACTGCCTTTGGAACAGGAATAGCGGCCATGGAGTGAATGGGAGAGCTCGAGAGAACACTTTGAAGTAAGGTTACCTTTGCTCCCACTGAGAGCAGTTTTGCCTTCCAACCACTAATTTTCTTTTGAATTTTGGAGATGAGGTCTTCAAAAAGAGCCGGGGAAGCTCGACCAACAAACGAAGGCACACCCAAATATTTTGTTGGAAAGGGGCTTTGATTAAAGCCAGTAGCAATGGCAAGAATGTCCAGCTGCGCGTGACTCAGATGCTTTGGGGCAAAGAAAGAGCTCTTGGCACTGTTGACTCGTTGTCCAGAAGCTGATTCATAAATTGCAATAAAATCCAGCAACTTTTTGATAGAGGATTTTTTACCATTGGTAAATATCAAAATGTCATCTGCATAAAGGAGGTGAGAAATACCAATTCCATTGTGACCCGAATTGTAAATGCTAATAGATCCAGAGGAGAGAAGGTAAGAGATACCTCTACTGAGCACCTCTTCAGCGATGATAAATAAAAGGGGTGAAAGCGGGTCACCTTGTCGCAGGCCTCTCGAGGGTTTGAAAAAACCACTTGGAGAGCCATTGATTAATATGCTGAACCAGGCATTGGAAATACAAGCAAGAATAAGTGAACACCATTTGGTGGAGAAACCGAATCTCTTACACACTTCCAGCAAGAAACTCCATTCCATTCTGTCAAAAGCTTTAGTCATGTTGAGCTTAAGGACAAGGTTTCCCCCAGCATGTTTACGGTTGATATCCTGACAGAGCTCATGAGCCATGGAAATGCTATCAAAAATGGAGCGGCCTTTGACAAAAGCATTCTGTTCTGGAGAAATAATTTTTTGAAGCAATGGGGATAACCTAGAGGCCAAAGTCTTGGCAATTACCTTGTATGAAAAATTGCAGAGACTGATGGGGCGAAAGTCAGAGAAATTGGAAGGGTGACTGACCTTAGGAATGAGGGCAACCTGAGTAGCAGAAAAGGAGATTGGGAGAACACTGCCATGGAAAAATTCCAAAGTAGCTTTGTACAAATCTTCTTTGATGACTTCCCAGCAGCTTTGAAAGAACCAACCTATAAATCCATCTGGGCCAGGAGCGCTATCAGGGCATAAGGAAAAGACTGCCTGTTTGATTTCATCCATTGAAGGAGGAGATGTGAGAGCATCATTTTCTTCATCAGTGATCATGTGAGGAATGTAGGTGAGAGCTTCAGTAGTCCTAGACACACCCTCTGAAGAGAGGAGGGAAGTAAAATAATTCACCGCTTCTTCACGAGAATTTTCCAAAAATTCAGTCACCCCTTCATGATGTTGTCTTTTGACTTGAAGAGCTGCATGAAAGAAGCTTGTGTTGCGATCCCCCTCTTTGAGCCACTTTATTCTGGATTTCTGACGATAGAGGGATTCCTGCTGTAAAACACATTCGGCTACTTCCTTTTTAGTTGCAACTAAGGCATGCATTGATTGGTCATTTGCCCCATCCAACGTTGCTTCTTCCAAAGAGCGGACTTGCTCCTTAAGAGAATCAAGTTTCCGGTGAACGTCCCCAAAGGTGTTCCAGTTCCAACCTTTAATATTGATGAATTTAGTCAACCAGATTAGTCTAAGTTTTGTTATAATTTTTGTAATCAAAGTATAGGAACTGTAATTTCTCTTTTTTTTTTTTTGTTTCTTTTAAACTGTAATTAAAAGATAGATGAGTGGGTGCCAACCTAGTTGGGATGTGCTTATACTATAGTGATGCAGTATTATTTGTTCAAGTAATTATGTAATTTTTGCAAAGTTGTAATTGTACTTGTGATAATTAATGAATTTATATTTTTTTGAGCAAAATCTATCCCAATATGTGTAAGACAATTTTGTGAATAATAAAAGTATTTTTCAGAAATTTTCTGTGATTTTTTGGGATTTTTTTGCATTTTTTTGAGTTTTTTTTTAATTAAAGGGGTTTGGCCCGCCAAGCCTGCCGGCCCGGCCCTCGGCTCAACCCTATCACACACATGACAAATAATATTCTTTAAAATAGCGTCTAATGTCCTTTAAAAGTTTATCAATGAAAAAAAAATTAAGATAGGTTCTGGAAAAAGATATAGAACATCGAGCGACAAGAAGATCACTCCTGTGACTTTTTTCAACAGGTGTCATCTAAGTGCTGGGTCTCAATAAATTAACGAGCTAAGCGCATCAATATGAGAAGAATCTGTCAACTGTCATTATATGCAGATCATAGCCGACACATGGGAATCTGGTGCTCTTAGCCATGCAGCCACCACCCTATCGTCACCAATCTGCTTTACGCCTCTCACATAGTGTGGAAGGGGACATGGCTTTACTCTCTCTGTCTCTCATAACTGGTAAAGCAAAATTTGAATCAAACCCATATGGTTTAAAGACCAAAAAATGCAAAAGCTATTGAATCCAAGACATCGGAGGCATATCACAATTCAAGTATCTATTATAAATATTATTTTCCTATTAATAAATGAAAGAGAGGGAGAATCACTTTACACAAATCAAAAGCTTGTCTAAATTCACTGAAGGTTGGGAATGTAGTTGTGAATAATTTGAAGGCCGGCTGGTGAAGATGGAAAGGAGCTTTCGGTAAAAGCTCCACATCATAAGCCCTCCATTCTCCCCCCGCCCCTCTCCCTTACCCCACAGACTATGGCTATGTGGAACTAATGGACAACACATTTGAGGTGCAAACACACATAACAGTTAAATCTTATGGTATCTCTCAATTTATATTGTACAATGTTATAAACACATATTTTACGTGTAATTTGTGTATGTGGAAGTAATATTCTTCTCGTTTAAATCATCCACCGATGTGCCCCTCCGCAGAAAAGGTGCTCATTTATAGCTGATTGCATCTGCACAACAACAACAATAACAACAACAACAACAAAAAGAATCAAATCATTCGAATGTTTACAGCTGATTTGGTGGCTATGGAAGAACATCTTTACGGGCTTGTCCGTAGATGATTTGAATCCATATTCTTCATTAGGGTTTAGACCCAGGTAGAGAGAGCCCAGAGAGAGTATCATACGAGACAGCTTATTAAGCGGTGTGTGCGAAATTAAATACCGGTCAAAGATTGTGTCGTAATCGTTAAAGTGCTTATAATGTGTTTAGAGATATGAAAAATGATAATTTAAGGAAAGGAAAATAAAGGGGCATGGTAAAACGAAAAAAAAACCTAAAAAACAAAAGGAAAACAAAACGGCAAAGAAAAAGTAGATTAGATGATGATAAAGAAAAAGGTTTTGCCAGGTAGCTGGACTTGTTGAAGTGGGGGCAATCCCCAAACCCAGCCATCATCAAGACAACTGTTGAATGAAAAAAGTGTTTTTCTTCCCTGGAAAAGAGAAGGAATTCCCATGGTGGCCCCCCACCCACCACCATCACATCCATGTGGCCCACCATGGCCAATTTAGTTATCTATGGCTTTCTCCTTAATTCAGTGACACCGCACCCGTATAGGCTGTGTTTCAAGTTATTCTAACTTGTGCAATTGCAAGAACAAGAGAAGAGAAATTCACACAGAGATTTAAGTGGTTTGGTTATTTGTTTACGTTCACTTTATATGGCGAAAATCACTCGTGGGCACCTTAATTGAGCCCCTCTCCAATGAGATCACACAGACAGAAGTGTGAGCCACATTCAAACAATGATAAACAGTATGGAAATTCATGGGGTATTAAAAAATTTTGGATTGTGATTCAAGTAGTATTAATTTTCTTGATAAAAGCATCCGATTGGACAATGGCGCCACCTCCTGCCACCGTCCTGGAAACCAAGAATCCGTTCCTTGCATGTGAATGGCCATGGAAAGTACAGATATAGTATTTGTATTAAAATAAGTATGGGATTATTCCTCTTTTTGAAATATAATTAATATATATTAGTATATTAATACACACTGCTAAAAATGACAGCTTTACTTACCATGTTATGAATTTTAAATTGGAAGAGGGCATAGTCTCGCGTGCATGGGGGAATGGACGGTGAGTGACCCAACACAAACTTTTGGATGGCCTCTGATTTTGTTAGTTTGTGAGCAGACAAAAGCAGAGAAGCTTCTTTATCGTCCCTGTGGGGTTTTCACACAGAACCTTGCACATAGAATCTCTAAAAGCCAAAGTTCACCTTCATGTCACCCTGCCCCTCAATCATTTTCTGTATAAGGTCTGAGAATTCTGGAAACATGAGAATACAAGAAGCATGTTTCATTTATCTTTTTCTATTTTATTGGTCATCATGTAAGACATGGAAATTAATGAGTTGTGGTACGGCAATATATTGGAATCTTAGGGTCTTTTTCATATATTCTTCATCCTTACTGTAGGCTATTTAATCTGATTTTCACCATCCAAACTCCTCTGTGCTGCTTCTTCATACTCATTTGTCTGCCATTCTTATGTGCATCTCTCTCTCTCTCTTTCTGTGCGTGTGTGCGTGGGCGTAAGAGTGAAATGGCACCAATCAGTCTACCTCCTGGATTCCGCTTCCATCCAACGGACGAGGAGCTAGTTGCTTACTACCTTGATCGGAAAATCAATGGTCAAGCAATTGAGCTTGAAATCATCCCAGAAGTTAATCTCTACAAACATGAGCCATGGGACTTACAAGGTGAACCATATTTTCCATATATACACAGACATATATAGATGAGTATTAACATCAGTATTATTACTCTCCTTATGATAATTTCTTTACAGGTAAGTCATATTTACCAGGCAAAGACATGGAGTGGTACTTCTTTAGCCCAAGAGATAGAAAGTATCCTAATGGCTCAAGAACAAATAGGGCCACCCAAGCTGGTTACTGGAAAGCAACAGGGAAAGATAGGATGGTCCAATGTCACAAGCGACCGGTTGGCATGAAGAAGACATTGGTGTACTATCAAGGTCGCGCTCCTCATGGCATCCGAACTAACTGGGTGATGCATGAGTATCGTTCTGTCAGTGATACTTTATCAGCTTTAAAGGTATATGGTATTTCAAGCTACTTATATAATACTCAGTTTTTCTTACACCTTTTTTTTAATGTACAATTAGAAATAGTATGATGACATTGCCAGAGAATGAGATTAATTATTATTGAAAGCAATTAGTAAATTAGTAATGTAGTGAGATCCTAGGGTTTGGATGATTGAAAATTATGGTGTTCATCAATTTCTATGAATAGCAGTATGGAACAAAAAGAAAAAAGAAGAAAGATAAAAAAAAATAAAAAACCCAGATTGATCTGTAACATAAAAATATGAGTTAGTTGGTGACAGCTTACTGAAGAGCCTGATATCGAATGAGATTGATTTTTTTTTCAAATTGGATTAACTAATGGTAACATCTTTATGATTCTACTTTATGGTTTTGGGCAACTATAATACATTGGAATATAAGAAATTTCAAGGATTCAATGGGGAAGGACTTCTAAAAATGATGGTGACTTATAACCTTCTTCCTCATTTGAACTGCAAATTAAGATCGTCTAAGAATAGCATTTATCAATAACCTACCCAATGGTCCTCAGACTTTATTTTTAGATTTTTGCTGCATGTATTTATTTATGATTTTCTTATTCTTTATATCCTTTCTTTTAGGTACTTGAAGGGCTAGATGCTTTTAGGAGTTTATGTGATATCTTTTCCTTTTTCATGCATACTTATGTAGTTTTGATTATTACACTATTTGGGTTATGAAACAAGCTGTTATGGTTTGGCATTGCAGGATGCTTATGCATTATGTCGAATTTTCAAGAAAACAAACCATGCCATGAAAAACAAAGAGGAAGAGAATGCCAGTTGTTCAGATAAGGAATCACCTTCGGTCTTAAGTTTTCATCTGTTGGATGATGACACAATAGAAGCCAGAGAAGAAAATTACAATCTAGACTACCATAAATTTCCATCTGACACTTCCTCATCAGAGGTCACTCAAGGGACACCCATTGACAACTCTACAGCAGATGATCTACATCCTCCCTTTGCCTCCGATGAAGCAATGAGTTCTTCTAGGACGTATTTGCTCAATCTGGACAGTTCGTCAAATCTAGTTAAGGTATGTTCTTTTTCTTTGATCAGAGGATAATATAAAAGAATAAAAAGGGAAAAAAGTTGGAGTGAAGCTGAGTCAGTCAAGACCATTGGATTGATGAGTCAAATCTTGATGGGCAATAAGGAAAGAGTGAACCCGTATGATTATCTAGATTAGATGTTCAGCAGTTTAAGGCTTCCTGATCACAAAGAACTCGACAATAATGTTCCTGCTAATACCTTTATAAACACCTTGTATGCAATCTTACGTATAAAGTTTAATAGTCTTACAGTGTGGAATTGATCCATAAAGAGAACTCCTTTGAGTTGTAATCCGAACTTAAAGTGATAAAGGTTGATTGAAATTATCTTCTTTTTACAGCTTTCCTTTTCTTCAAAAACCTATTGACTGATTCAACAGCAGTTCTTTATTCACCATATTCTACCAAGTCTTCTTTATACTATAAAATGAGTGCTCTTCCTGCCACAGAAGAAAAAATGGTTTTAGTCATGCAAATAGTTTCTTCAATCCTCATCTAAATTGAGGCCTGAGTCATCCCAACAAAAGGATTCTTGAAAACTGAGGTTATTTTAGAACCTTTTATCCCTTAAAGACATTATATCTAAATGCTTGAGATATCTGAATTCTAACTCCTACTTTTACATCTCTCGAACCATTTCTTTATTATCCTCATTCAAGGAAGAAAAGAATATCTTTTCTCTTTTCAATCATTTAGTCACACTTATTTCTTGTTGTCTGTCTTCTTGAACTGTAAGCTTAACATATATAGCACAAGTAATCTTAATCAAAAGTCGTGCACTCATTTTGTGTCAATGACATAATGCAGGATATAACAATATTGATGAGCTGCACAGGAGTGCCACATCAAGTTCCTACTTATCCACCATTGGCACTAGAAGACTTTCCACAGATGGATACAATAGAAATGAGGCCATCAAAGCCAGAAACTATTGGGGAATATATAATTTACGACAAGTATAGAGATTGTGG